>OX456525.1:52873720-54073720 GCA_949748255.1 Eustalomyia histrio
GAGTAATACGTTTTAGCATTAAATTAATATCAATCATACGACTAGTACAACAAATTTTTATATTTTGGCAAATTCCGATTTATTTTTTTATATTGTATATTTTTACCTACACAATTACAAAAATTTTGTTTGTAATATTGAACATTTTGTATAGAATTTATTTGTAAATACAAATAATTTTTTTTAAAAGGCACCAACAATCGAATTTGTAAATACAAAAAAATTTTAGTTATTTTTTTGTAACTTAAATTTTTAATTTCAAAGAATTTTTAAATGAAAAATAACAATTTACAAACATTTCAAACAAAAAAATTGTTAGAAATTGAATTTTAATTTTAACAAATATTTTTAATTACTTTAAATTTTGTAATACTTTTTTGTGTGTACATAATGACATCGTATAACACATTTGTTTTTGACATTCGTGAAGTTGATACTTGCGAAATTTTTAGTGACTAACAATGAATCGCTATACCCTTTAGTCGTAAGCTTTTGTAACTCAACGACTAAGTGGACGATTCTCCATCATAATTGTCAATAGTGACGAGGCTCAATTTTATCTCTGCGTCCACGTTAGTAAGAAAAATTTTACATTCTCGCGGATGGAAAATCCAAGCAAAGGTGATTAATATAGTGATTAAAATGTTTCTTCTATTTTTTGAAGAAATCAATGGTTTCATTTTTACAGTGAACGGTGACTGCTATATAGCCATCCATATCCACAGTTAATTGTAGCAAAATTTATAAGTGAGAATAAATATTATCAGATAATATCCAAAAGAGTTTACACTTTCAAACAAAAGTTATTGCGAAAGAAAATCAGATGATGGTTTTTACCACACCCTGTATATTCCTGTAAAATTTCAAAGCAAATGTATATCTGAGAAAAGCAAAATTATTTGATGAATTTTTTCGTTTAAAATTTTTTGGGTGATTTTTATTATTTTTCCTTTTTTTATTGAAGTAGACTCACCCATTAAAGTGGTTAAAGTACACTCACAATATTACATCGTTTAAAACATCTTAAAATTCATATTAAATTAATCGAAAATACATCAAAAGAGGACTACTGATTTTTTTTTCATATCCTGTCCATTTTGTTGTTTATTTTCATCATTGTTTAATAATCGACAAAAGTAGTAAAAACAATAGAAAGTTGTTTAAAATAACCATCAATTTTTTACTGACAAAAAGTTAGAAAAAACTACTTTTGTGGTTTGTTTTTCCAATTGAAAGTTTTTTTTTTTTATTTGTATGTAATTACAAAACACAACACACAGATGTATCCCTGTAGGAAATGTCTATAGTGAAACTGTACTGATTCACTATTGACTTTGTTACCAGTACTACTGACTAATTATGCCCCAGCCAACGCTTTCTGCTGTAGACATTTAACATGTGCATGTCATTGCGAATCTACACAACTATTGACTAGGTGCTGACATTGGAACCAGAGATTCACTAGTACATTTTAGTAATTCTAGTCTTCACTTTTGGAACTTTCTGCTGGATTTCCACACTAGGAAGGAAATAAGATTAAACAGGTGCATTTATTTTGTTAAATTAGATATTTTATCAATACAATTTTTTTTTATAAATTGTATTAAAGTAAAAAAAAATCGTGCAAATTTAGTAGACAAATCTTCAAAAGACTGCACAAAATCATCTGCATCAGGCTCCACAAAATCTCTAGAGTTGCAACTTTGACTAAAAATTGTTGCCTGTTGTTATTTTTATTTTTATACAAAATTGATAGTTTTTTTTTCAAAGTTTTTTGTAATTTCTTTTGCTCATTATATATTTTGTTCAAATTTGTATATTTACATTTTAATTTCATTTTTCTTTATATTTTTTATTAAAAAACTTTAATTTTGCATGCAGCTCTACACATATGTATTTTCAACAAAATAAAACAATAAAAAAATCAAGAACAAGCACGGCTTTGCAGCTGCAAAAAAGGATGTAAAAAGTATAGACGCCTTGTGGACATGTCACCAAAAAGTCACCCTAAATAGTCGACAAAAGTAGTGACTTGTAGACACTTGACCCCAGGCTTTCTACAGGGATGTTACATATTTTTATTGGCTTTGTGTGTATGTATATTTGAATAATTTCTTGTAATTTTTATTAAAATAATTTTGTAAATATACAATCATTTTTGGTAAAAAAAAACAAAAGAAAAAATTATATTAATTTAAATTTTTAGAAACAGAAAACATAAAATTTTACATTTAACAGAAAATATCAACTCCTACTGAATGTCTGTAAATTTTTATAGTTTGTTTTTTGAATGACTGATTCAAATAGTTAAAAAATATATTTCTATGATTTTCTATTGATCATTTAAAAACAAACTTTACCTATTACTTTTTAAATAATTTACAGTTGGTAACGGAAAATATATTGTGAGTGTATTTACCGAAAAAATCCTCGTAAGATTGTACTTTAGAAGTTAAATTATTTTTTTTTCTGCGGTACATTTACATTTTTTATAGAAGTACAAGTTCGATTTTTTAGGAATTTATATCAAAGGGATGAATTTTTCGTCTGTAGCAATCCGTAGTGAAATTTCTAACAAAATATATAATTGCAGAGCACTTTAATACTAAAATTTTTTATTTGAGAAGACTTTTCCCCATAAAATTTCATTGTGGGTATACGTAGACTGAAATTAGCTCAGAAGAACTTTTGCATAAAAATTTACTGTACCCATACAGCGTAAAACTCTCTCGTGATTATAACATAGGGTGATTACAAGAACCACGTTAAAAATCTTTAGTGTGTATCCGAAGACCGAATTTAGCTCAGAAGAACTTTTGTAAAAAATTCAGCAACACCCGCAAAGCGCCAAACTCTTTGGTAGTTTTACCACAGGGTGATATCAATGCCAATGTTTATAGTTAACAGTTCCTCTATTTTTTACGAAATTTCAAATTTTTTAAATTCCGTTTTTACTCACATTTAATCTGGCCTTTTTAACCAAAAAATTGCTTAAATGACAATATTTTAATTAAGTGGTTCGATCGTTTTAATTTGTATGTTATTTGAAAGTTTGATCTCTCTACTCTCTAATATGTAGAGCTTTATTGTATATCCCCTTTGAAGTGGATAGAAAAATTGCGAAACGATATCAACTCGCGCACTTAATTAATTTATTTATTTTTAATTTTCTACACATATGCAAATGTTCGGAGGACACATGGTTTCGCTAAAAAATACGCATTTTTCCATATAATTTTTTTTCGCCAAAGTTTAAATTCTCATGATCCCGGTTTGAACTAGAGGCATTGCAAAAATCAACTCTCATGATTAAAGAAATTACGAAAACGACTGTGCTTGAAAGAAATATGATATTTTCCATTTAAGCATTTAAAAAAAAATTAAAATATTCTTATTAAGCTAATTTTCCTTAAAATCTTTATGTTAACAAAGAAAACAAAAAAATAAGCATCGTTTGCATATTAAACGTAATTTGCATATTTTTCATTAAATTTACTTCTTAAATATCTAAGAAACATGAATGCATGCAGTCAGTACATTAAACATTGTGTTGTACATATAAATATTTTTAATAAATACATATTATGATTTTAACAATACAATGAAAAGAAACCTTTTCAATAAACCTTAAATCTAATCATATGCAGATTAGGGTGTTCTGAAAAATTCGTTTTTTTAACTACTACGTATTACTCATCAAAGGTTTCCTTAAGGGGGGACTTTTAAATCGACAAAATTTGGACATGTTAATTTACACTCTTTTTACAAATGGTGCCCAATGTCAAATATTTAAAAAATCTCTCCAAAACGGTTAAAATATAAAATATTGTAAAGATGTTAAAATTTTTATATAAAGCATAGTCCAAATTATTTCATTTTGTCACCCACTGTTGGTTGTCATTTGTAACAAATATTTATTTATAATCTTTTCCAACCAATAGGAACTTCATTTGTTTCATTTCATATAAAAAGCTTTAAAATTAGTTTCTTCGAGACATCCTAATATACATTTATGTTATATGACCACTAACTATACATATTTTAGCAATAAAAGGATATTTTTTTCTTTAGCTTATAAGCACATATTGTATTTTTTTTTTTTTTAAGAATTTCAGCTTAAGAAAAAGTATTAAGTTACAGATTGAATTTCATTTTCATGAATATAGGGTCAATAAATGAGCTTTGGGGTTTATATTTTTGAAATTAACTTTAAGAAGTTTCCTAATAGTAATCAATGGATATGGATAATTAAAAAAAAAAACACTTGTTAAGAAGTCACCCAAGCATAAATTGCCAACGAATACAGAAAAAATAATACTGGCAAACCACTGTATTTTCTTATAAATCCAATTCTGTAAGAAATGACAGATGGTACAATGTATATTGTACTAGCAAAAACCTGTTTTATAAAAAACTAGAATTTTTGCCAGTTGTATCCAAAATTCAGTAGTATTATCCTTTGTAATATTTCATTACATTTTACACGTTGAAACAAGAATTATTTATTTTAAAGTACAAAGGTTGAAATATGATTGGCTCAACAATACAAATTTTTAATTTAAAAAAAATTAATTTTAATTTCATACCGATGTGTCTACAGGTTGGTTGAAAAGTTCATGCGCTCACCAAGATATGGCACTGCTAGCTCCAAACTTTTTTTTCTCAAGTTGGTATAACTGTCCTGAGAACACATGCAAAGTTGCAAGTCATTCTATCAATTCTTTCTTTGTTTACAAGCCATTTGAAGTTGACGTTTCATTGATTCTTTTTAATATGGAAAAAATTGAATATCGTGCAGTCATTAGATTTTTTGTTTTGAAGGGTTTAAAAGCAAAGGAAATTTACGAACAATTGTTAGAAGTGTATAAGGAGTCCTCACCTTCAAAACGCACCGTTGAATTTTGGGCTGGTGAATTTAAACGTTGTCGTACCAGCCTTAAAGACGATCCACGCGAAGGACGACCAAAAACTGCAACCACAGCTGAAATCATTGAGCAGGTACATAATATGGTTAGTGAAGATCCAAGTTTGACTAAGCGTGAAATTGCTAATGCCATAGGCATCTCAGATGAATGAGTACTCCATATTTTACATGAAGAATTACGTATGAAAAACTGTTTGGAAAGTTAGTGCCGCACACATTAACAATTCAACAAAAACTGGATCGAAAACAAATTTCTCAGCGTAATTTGGAGCGTTTTAAGCCGAATAAAACCGACTTCTTGCGTCATTTTTTATAGCATCTACCAACATGATCCTAAATTGAAACAAGAATGTTTACAGTGGACTGCAGCTGGTTGTTCAGCTCCAAAGCAGGTGAAGTCAGCAAAGAAGGTTATGGCATCAGGTTTTTGGGATGCAAAAGGAATTTTGTTGATTGATTATCTTCAGAAAGATAAAACAATCAACTCTGAATATTATTGCAGCCTTTTGGATTAGCTAGATGAAAAAATTCGTGACAAAAGACCTGGTTTAAAGAAGAAAAAAATCATTTTTGATCAAGACAATGCACCTGCTCACAAAAGTGTTTTGACGATGGCTAAATTCAAAGAATTAAAGTACGAATTGCTTGAACATCCACCGTATTCACCAGATTTGGCTCCCAGTGACTACTATCTCTTCAGAAATCTCAAACAATTCCTTCGTAGAAAGCATTCTTCGTCGAATGAAGAGGCCATAGCAGCCGTAGACGGTTATTTTGCAGAGCTTCCGGAAAACCATTATAAGGATGGGAAAAAATTATTGGAAGATCCTTCGAACAAGTGTATTGAGCTTCTAGGAGATTATATTGAAAAAAAAAAAATATTTCGTAACAAAAACAGTATTCTTTCATTTCGAGCGCAGGAACTTTTCAACCAACCTGTACCTTAAGGGCGAACAGTGTTGCTACTTATTAAATGGATTGAGTGAATTTACAGAATTGAATGAATTAAAGGTGTTTGGAGAGCACAAAACTTTTTGAAATACCGACGTTATGCAAACGGAGGCAAAGTTTGTTCCAACCAACAGTTGGCCGCTGTTAGCAATCGGGTACCAGTAACAATACTGTCAATATTGTTAATCCCACGATATTTGAAAATATGCTAGTATTACAAAAATTTATTTCTGTGTATTATATGTTATTAGTTCCAGTTTACATTTCAGTTAATTTACAAACTAAGCAAACTCATTACTTTCCAATGGCTTTGCTAATATGATTAGTGTTAACATTTAGGGGGTATATAATGTCCATATTGTTAGTTTAAGATTTCTTTGTACATAATACATATACATATAAATACTTTACTAGTTTACATAGATATACATATAACCAAATGGTCCTATATACGGTTGTTATATTAAATTTGAATTATTAAGTTGTAAACTATTGAAAAGCTTTCAAGAGTATAATTAATATAAAATAAATTATAATCAATAAAAGCCTTTTAATAAAACTGACCAAAAGTGTAATTTAATAAAAATACATAAAATAAATAAACACACGTGTATGGTACATATAAAAGAACTTATACAGCGTTTAGACTGCAACATTTATTTATGAGAAAAGTTGCAAAATAAAGTAAATATGACATTTCGGTGACAAATTTTCATATGTACTCAAATACGGACTTATATGTTTCATATATGGAAGTATATGGGTTTTGATATATGTATGTATGTGATTCTATATTCCATATATAACAACCTTTCCGTATATGTGAAAGGTTGTTATATATGGACAAATGAGGAAGTATATGTAATCCCATATATGTAAAAATTACTGATATATGAACATATTTGTAAATAAAGGGTGGTTAAATTTTAAGGGCCGATGTTGAATGTGAACCACACCTAAACGTCAAGTTTTTTCTGCTTTTTATTTGACATTTCTCAATTCAGACTAACTCAATTTGAACCATGGAAAGATACACAATCGAGCAACGCGTTAAAGTTATTCAGCCTTATTATGAAAATGGGCGTTCAAATCAAAATGCATTTCGTGCACTTTTTTTGGTCAGCATAATCGACCATATGTGTCCACAATCGGGACAATTGTGGGCAAATTTCAGCAAATCTGGTCTGTGAAAACACCTGTGCATGGTCACCCATTGTTGTTGTTCGCGATAGTGTGTCATGAGATCGGCCAAGCATTTACCGTGAATGGTGTTGACTATCGCGAGATGATAACCAACTTATTGTGGCCAGGAATTGAGGATATGACCCTGGACAGTATGTGCTTTCAACAGGGCGGTGCCACTTGCCACACAGCTAACGAAACAATGGCTCTTTTGCGCGACAAATTCAATGGCCGTGTTATCTCACGTGGTGGCGATGTCAATTGGCCGCCAAGATCATGTGATTTGACACCGTTGGACTTCTATCTTTGGGGTTATTTGAAAGAAAAGGTGTACGTCGCCAGCATCAATTCAAGAGCTAAAGGATGAGATAATTCGGCACATAAGCGGCATAGAACCTCAATTATGCCTTATCGTCATCAAAAATTTGGACCATCGGATTGAGGTGTGCCGCCGAGGTCGCGGCGGTCATTTGGCCGATGTTTTGTTTCATACATAATTGAACCATAATATATTATTATAATAAAAAGAAATGACAATAATTTCCTAAATAATTTGTGTTTTATTCAAAATCAACATCGGCTCTTAAAGTTTAACCACCCTTTATATGGGATGCCATACACCGGAAAAGAACATATATGGACAATTATAAAATCCCAAAGTTGATAAAAGAAGTAAAAAAGGCTTAAATTCGGCTGAGCCGAATCTTTGAATATTTCCACCAATGAGCCAAAAAAAATGTTCCATTGGTTTTGACAAAAAAAAAAAAATAATGTAAAAAACTTAAGAATTGAAATTATGGAGGTGGACAAATTTTGTGAGGAGAAAAACTTTTTTTGGATGTAATAAATATTTCGTGGTTAAAAATATTTGAGGTGAATATAAAATCTAATTCAATTCTAAGTGACTGGTGAAAAAACAAGAGAAAATATGTTTCTTGCCGGTTGCTACTATGAAATTGTACTAAAATACACCAATTTGTATGGAAAATTTAGAGATACTCTCACATAATCACTCACAACTTTTTAACCGCTGGACCGATTTTAGTCATTTTCAATAACAAATTGCTCGGGAGGATGTCCATTAATATAGGTAAAAATGAGAACCACCGCTGGCGCCTTCATGCCGTGAACGCCATTTCAACAGACAGATAATCGGACATCGCTAAATCGACTTGAAATCGCATATGGAACACGAATATATAAACTTTATGGGCTCTTATTTCGATATGTTACAAACGGAATGACAAACTGATATATACCGTCACCATGTATGTGAAAATTAGAAAGGCAATCACTGTTACTTGACGATAGATTAGTTTTACTCAAAATATGTATTTAAATTACATATTTTTTATGTGAATTCATGTAGCACAAATATAATTTCATTAAACGAGAAATTATTAATTTTTTAGTAAACTGCACTAAGAGAACTAAAATTTATTTGCGATTAATGAAAAACTTCATACTTTTTATGAAGCTAGTTTTTAATTAAACTTTTTCATAAAGAAAATGAAAAGAAACTTTAAATAAATAATAGTAGCTACTAGTAAGTTAAATATTTTCTCATATTTTTTCACCAGTCACTCTTTGCACCTCAACATTTTTTTTGCACCGCCAAAAAATTTTTTTACCTCAAAAATTTCTTTCAACCACAAAAATTACACGCTGCTACAAAAAATTTGCAAGAACTTGTGAAATGACCTAGTTGTAGGTCTAGCTGAGTGTATTATATAACCGGTTTTATAAGTTACAATATACCCTCAAAATTTCGAGATATGGGGAAAAAGAGTATTTTTTGGACTGCCGCACTTAAACATTTCTTACTCAGTCATTTTTTAACCGATTTCGAAACGGTAAACGGCACTATTTAGAAATGAACGCGCTCTTTCGAAATATATATACTTCCCGTATACTATTTATATAAATGTGTAGCGATTTTTGCAATAATATAAAAAAATTTAATTTTTTTTTTTAAAAACATTTTCATTTTCTACGAGGGTTTTTTTCGAATCTTCTTTTAAAGCAACAATAATCTTAACGTCAGTGTCCTTCTGAGTAAAACAAGCTTTTATTCGTGTAAATCGGTTAAAAAATGACAATGCTATAGTACTTTTTCTAAACAACGAAAACCCGATTTCGATTATTTAATTCAATAAAAGAAATAATTTAAAGTACGAACTATTTTTTTTTTAATTACGTTTATTTTTTAAAAAAATAAAAATTAAAAAGATTTCATTGACATGTGATCATACGTGATTCACGTAAATCACGGAAAAATTATTCTTACTTAACCACCTCTAGTTTGTACTTTATGCCATCCATGAATTAATTTTTAATGACAAACTAATACTATTTAGCCCCTCACGCGGAATGACAAATTATAAACTATATTTCAAATATATTGAAATATTTTTTCGCCAGTCTAACTACCTTATTGCACTCAATTTGTTGTGTTAGACCGTTTATGGCTATTCATGTGGTTGGTTTTCTAAAATTTGATACTTTGTTGAAGTTCAAACCTTATAAACTCTTAATTAAATAATATATTTATTTATATATTTTTTTTAGTTTTATTGGCAAACTTTAGTTTTAAACTAATAGACATCAAACAATTCCGTCCAATAACTAAACCACTGTAAACTTACTTGCAGATTACAAAGCACTATGGAATTTTCTAAAGAAAATCCTTAAGAATTAGTAAAACTAATCTTTTAAAACAAATCGGTTTGTATTGTAAACACAAAGTTGATAAAGAACCAAGGGAGTGCAAAAAATCCCATAAAATTAAAACCACTTATTAAAAGGAAATATGTAAAAAGTTTTTTTTTTCGAGTATGGGGGGGAGTAATATTTATTAGAAAACTTGTTGAACATTTAAAGTTTAATTACATTGTTTTTCCTATTACAATAAAACTCTTACTTATGCAAACTTAATCCTTCACACTGAAAAACTTTTAAAATGATTTTAATATATAGACATTTTTATACCCTCCACCATATATGGTGAGGGTATATATCAGTTTGTCATTCCGTTTATAATATGTCGAAATATAGGTTTAAGGCCCCATAAAGTATATATATTCGTGATCCTTATGCAATTTTAAGTCGATTTAGCGATGTCCGTCTGTCTGTCCGTCTGTCTGTTGAAATCACGATCACGACGCGAAGACGCAAGCGGGGGTGCCTATTTTTACCCAGATTATTGAACAACCTCCCGAGCAGTTTGGTATTTAAAAGGAGCAAAATCGGTCAAGCGGTTCAAAAGTTATGAGTGAAAATGTGAAGGTACCTCTAAATTTTCCATACAAATTTCTGTTAAGTAAAAATGTTATTAAGTCTTCTTATTGTTCGATTACATTTATTGTCTTACATACTATGATAACTAAGTTAACGTAAAAATGAACAATGTTAAAGTCGCTAACAGAGCAGACCTCTGTAAATAACATTGCTAAAACTAAATAACAAAAGTTCGTTACATAAATTGACAAAACATATTCATGCAAAATTTAGTATATACGTATATCATCTTCATCCCCTTTGGTGGAGGGTGTTCAAAGATTCGGCACAGCCGAATTTAGCCCTTTTTTACTTGTTTTAAATAAAAACTGAAAATGTTAAACATTTAAAACTTATTGAAAATATCAGACATTATTGAAGCAATCTTGCATGATTTTCAATTATTTTTAACAATGAGAAAATTTTAATTAATTGTTATTTACACTGTAGCTAGTTTTGGTGTAATCAATCCGAATTAATTTTCCAATATTTTTAATAAAACTGCTCCTTATATTGTTACATCCAATCTAAACTATGTTAAAAAGGGAACTCTGTTGAGAGGTTTTGTCAAATTTTGATGAAATTTAGAGATAAAAGTAATTAAAACGAGCCAATTACATATTTTGATGATTCGAAACTTTGTTTGTTTTAAAACTTTTTATTATTTTTAAATATACCTCATTGGAAAGGTCATAAAAATACCTTTTATTTGATATCAAATTAACATGATAAAAATACGGATAAATAGCGACTTTACATTTTAACAATTAAACGTGAAATTGGATCGCAGCTATGCTTATTTATTTTGTCCTCCAAAATCCAAATTTCATGGCAATCGGTGGAAAACCATGAAAGAAGGTGATTCGTTGTAACTCGAAAAAGTTTGATTTTCAGAACAACGCATTTAAAGTTTAACAATTATATCTTAGCAATAACAAAAAATAAATAAAATTTTAATTTAATAATTGAATGATATTTAGTAGGATTTAAGATGATATAATCATATTATTTTATAAATTGTTTTGAAATGCAGAGAAAGTATGCTATCCGCTGGCTCTGATTGAATTTTTTCAAATTTTTTTCTTTATAATTTACTAATAAAATTTGCATGTGTCTGCATTTAAACAATTAATAAAAAAATATGATTATATGATCTAATATCATTCAATTTAATTAAAAAAAAAATATTTATATGTGACCTTCTCCGAGAAAAGGGACCTAGTGTGTGAAAATGAAGTTTTGAGAAAAACGCATTTAAAGTTTTATAACGCATTATCACTGCGAACGTATTTTTTTCGCTTTTAGTGTGACAATACCTTTTGCTATTGTTGCTGCTCTGTTCGTTCTCAGCTATCTGTTCGCTCTATCGGGATTTTGTAGCTCCTAAACTGAGTGAACCCAAAGCGAACAAAAAAATCGAAAAATAAATCTGAACCGAAAGCAAGAAAAAAAATCGAAGCACCGGATCACGAGAAAAAGTAAGCTGAAGTCAAAGTGCCGAAAAAAGAAAAAAACTGAAATTATCAAACGGAATAAAATCGAAACAAAACACCGAAAAAAAGTCCAAACTCCAAAAAAATTCGAAGACTGACAAAAAAAAAATAATTTAAAACCAAAAAATCAAAAAAAGTAAAATTTTAATGTTTTTCTAATTTTTTTTGATTTTCCCAAGTTCGTTTTGTACGTTTTTATGTGGTAAATAAATTTTTATCAGAAATCTTATTCATTTCATCTTATTCTACACCCTTTTAGGTATCAGAATCCACTCTTAAGTCCAAGCCCGTTTTTTGACACACTAGGTCCCATTTCTCCGATAAGGTCACATATTATGAAATTTTTATATAATATACAAGATAAGAGACCAATATATTAAATATATTTTTTTTAGTTTACACAATTTTTTAAGCTTTTATGAAAAAATATTAAAAGTATGATAAATCGAGTTAGCATAGTTTAGACTCTATATTAGAGGAGTCCAATAAAATTAATGTGATTTTTTTTTCTATTTTTGATGAATTTTGTTTAATGTGAACTTTGTTTTGGTGATTGGAGAATCAAAAGTTGGAAAGTTTAGAAAGTAAAAAAAATTCGGTTAGGTTAAAAATCAAGGAACGTACATTTAATTTTCAAAGAAATATTTAATTTCACTTTTTGTATACATTATTTAAAAATGATTTACTATGATTTGCTGGTTTTTTCAGATTCATTAATTTTATTAATTTGTTTTAAATTTAAAAAAAAAATTTACTTAAAAAACAAATATTTGTTTTTATTTGTTCCGTTAAGGTTATTATAAATTTCAAAAAAAAAAAAAAAATAATATTCAAAAAATTCCTTTCCTGGTGTGTGTCTTTTACACAGAATAAAATTACATAGAAAAAAATATCACCAAATTTTAAGTAATTAAAAATATTTGTTAAAATTCAAATTTGATTTTTAACAATTTTTTGTTTGAAATGTTTGTAAATTATTCTTTTTGATATACAAATTCGTTGGAAATAAAAATTTAAGTTACAAAATAGGCACCAAAAATTTTTTAGTTGGTGTCTTTTTAAAAAAAAAAAATATTTGTATTTACAAAAATAATATTCTGTTGGTACATCTTTCATAGAATACTTTTGTAAATACAAATAAAAAATTTTTTTAAAAAACCACCAACAATGGAATTTGTAAATACAAAATACTTTTTCTAATTTTTTGTAACTTCTATTTTTATTTTCAAATAATTTTTATATGAAAAGTAACAATTTACAAACACTTCAAAGAAAAAATTGTTAAAAATCATATTTGAATTTTAACAAATATTTTTAATAATTTAAAATTTTGTGATACTGTGTACATTTTGTGGATAAAAACACAGTACAAAAAAATCGGGAAAAATTCAAATAAATGAATAATTATTTATTTTTACTGAATTGGTAGGTAAAATTCAAATATTTTTTATAACTAAAAAATCATTAGTTTTTAGTGATTTCTGAGTTGTTTAAACAATATTCAAAAATAACGAAACCAAATTTGATTTAAATGAAATGTAAGTAGGCCGGCTTTTAACAGAAATTCCCATTTTTTTCTCTCGCTATTTCTTTTGTTTAAGAGAAAACTGATTATATTTTTAAATTTCGGATAATTATTTCATACAAATGACCGCATTTGGCGTTGATGCAGATTTGGGTTATTTTTATTATATTTTGCATAACTCAGCATTTGTGGTGTCACGTTGTCAATTTTGGCTCGTAAATTATTTATTAACTCCTCCAAGGTGCGCGGCTTGTTGGCGTACACCAACGACATTAAATATCCCCCCAGTGGAATAAAATCACCGAACCGAGAGCCGAGTATTTTGGTTAAAGGACGTGGCCGCTGAGATATACATAAGTCACTGATGAAGAATTTTGTTTGAAAATCATCCACTTCGTCGTTAAGTTTCAAAATAGCACGTTCTTGAGGCGTAGAGTGTGATTCATTGTTATTCATTTCATTTCATTCACTATAAATTGTGCAAGTGACTAATTTACGAATATCAAAACCACACTGACCTGCAATGCCATTTGCAAACATAGAAGGAGGATAATACTTATTGCCCCACCTTGTACATATCTCGCTTTAGATTTAGCAACCATAGATATTTCCTTCATTAATTTAAATGAATTTGGAGAAAATGCAATTTTTGATACCCAGAAAAAATTTTTATACCCAGCAAAATAAGAGCTGAGGAAGAAGTACACTCAGAATATTATGTAGTTAACTGTTTGTAGTTTAATAAAAAAGTCTTCCGTTCCATTTAAAAATAAAGGAAGATACATTTATTTTTCAAAGAAATATCTATATTAACTTTTTTATACATTTATTCGAAATAATTTACTATCATTTACCGATTTTTTTCAGTTTCATTTATTTTTTTCATTTGTTTGAAGTTTGATAAAAATTTACCCACAAAACGGAAACTTGTGGTTTATTTGTGTCCGTAACAATTATTACAAATTTAAATTTTGTTTGCTGTCTGTTTCAAAAAAAAAATTTCAAAAAATTTCAATTTGTTTTTTTATTTAAATTGGTTGTATATATACAAAATTTTTCAATACAAATTACAAGAACTTCATAGACACACATACATACACAAACACATTAACACAAAAAGTATTTATAGCTTCATATGCATACATACATTTTGTATTGTACGAGTAAATTAAAAAAAAAAAAACAAAAAATACAAAAACGGAAATAATTTCAAATAAATGAAAAAACATTTATTTTTTAAGGATTGGTGGGTAAAATTTTGACATTTATTTTAACTGATTATATCATTTGTTTCTTACGGATGTGTCAGTTGATTAATCAACATTTAAAAATAAATAACAAATGGTATTTATTTTAAATGAAAATTATGTAGACCGGTTTTTAAATGAAATATCATTTCTTTTAAATGATATTTTCAGTTATTTTAACTTACAAACTTTTTTAAGTGTAGTTAAACAGTACATCTACTGAGCACGAAGTTGTTAAAATTTCGGTGCATCATTAATGATTTTAACATTGGCGTGTCATTGGGAGGAAGTAATTTGTTTCGGTGCTATGAAAAATCGATGAGCAGATGGACTTTTTCATTAGTTTACGAAAGTTGTTAAATAAAGGGACTATAAAATAAATGTAGGAAGTGGCTTTTTTTTAAGTTAAAAATGTGATTTTAAACACGCCAAGAATTATTTTTCCGACCAGGACAAAGTGAATATCACTGGTATGCAAAATATGTTTTAAATAAGGCATTTAATGACTGCAGGAATTCACAATTTATGGACCAACTAAATAATTGTTTTTTTTTTACTAGTAGGGTTTAATATCAACATTTTGGAAATTATTTAAAATGACTTCTTACAAATCGAAAAATTTGCACTATTAACTTCTTTGAATGTTCTGAAAAAGAGATTCGTAAAGAATAACATCCATTTTATTTTGCTGGGTAAGGTAATACTTGTTGACTATAGTTTAGTTACAATAAACAAAATATATATTATTTTAACAGAAATCATAAGCATGATATTCTGAAAGTTTTAACAAACTGGGACAATGTCACTTGTTTTTCAGTAATCTCAAGATTTATTTTGTTATTTTATAATTATTTTACTTTAACTTGACTTTAAAAATTCAATTTTGGTTCTAATAGTATGATTTTGGGCTGAAAATACGAATGTGAAGTCCGTTTTTCAAAGGAAATAATTACCTGAAAGCGCCAGATGAAAAATAAACAAAAAGCAATAAAAAAATCTCGAGTTGATTGAGGTGTCGGAAAGTATATTTTTTCAAAATTTTAATTTGCACCAAAATCACAAATAATTTCCCGTCTGTTTTCACAAAAGTCATGGCAGAGATGGGGGTATCTATCAAAGCTTTAATGGAAAAAATTCAAAACGACAAAAAAGTGTTTGGTGGTTAGTGCACAAAAAGGATGGTTTGACAATAATTGGATTTTAGTGACAACCTTCTGTAGACGGTCTTAGGAATTAAAGGGTTAACCCTAACCTGCTATTGTGATCAAAAAGATCCAAACTTTTAAAATGTTAAAATATATTGTTCGGTAATATCTGTATAATGAACTGAAAAAAAATAATTTTGGACTTTTAAGAAGAAAATATCCAACTTAACCCTTGTTCAACATTTTTAACTACAAGTTTTGTCGACTTGTAAACGCTTATCAATTTTTTTACCGATTTCTGTGCCGACTTTTTTTATCCAATCTTCACCAAATTTGATATAAGTTATTTTTGCACAGAAACTATTAAAATAAGCCTAATTAGAATTTTTAAAATTAATTTTGTAAATTTTTCATACAACATTGAACGCTTCTAATGTTCATATAACTTTTATAGAAAAAAACATACAAAAATACTTCAAAAACTTAATTCACAACTTTTTTCTTTAAGCAACCACATGTCTGTATGTATTTTATTGCCAAATTCTAACAGTTTTATAGAAAAAAATATTTATTAAGTTCAACTTTGAAAATCTTTAAAGTGTTTTAAGAGATACCACTAGACATAAAACAGGCAAAAATAAACCACAACTTTAAACCCCCCCCCCAAAAAGAAAAGAAGAAAGTGAATTTTGTTACATTTATTATTTTCAGGGTGAATACAAACTTTCATTTAAAAACACACATATCCTTGTGTAGTTTTCATATACAAGTACCGAATGCCTTCTATTTTTTTTTTTATTATACCACTTTGGTTTTCTGTTGTATGCAATAAACTTTTCCTTTTATCAGTTTTACCCATTTTAATGTTTGTTGTCGAAACATGGGCATTTTTAATATTAACAAATATATAACATATAACAGCAAAGAAAATAAGCAAAGGTTTTAAAATTCCTGCTACCAGCTTAACAACAAAAAAAATTTATTATTATTTTTTTATTCCTACATATAGGTCTTTGATATTATATTTTTATGTATTTGGTTCATAAGAAAGTGTTTGGAGTTGAGTAAGTGTTTGAAGGGAGTAGAAAAATTGCTTGTGGCTTTAGTAATAATGAAATAACACCAGATTTTGGCCTGAAGTATAACAAAATAAAATTTAACCTATAATATAGAGTACAAATATTAAAACTACAAGTTAAAAAAAGGATTTTATTTTGATTTCATTTTACTAATTTTTTTTTTTTTCAAAGAAAGAATATACATGGTCATTAGTTGACAACCCGAAGCAATCAATGAAATTACAACTTGAGCTAAAGATGCCAAATAATTTTAGTATGATGGAAACCTTGTTTTGGTGTGCCTAACTCAATTTGAAGTGAAGTATCAGTTACGTGGTGATAAGTTCACAATAAACTATTTTTGCAGAATAATTAATTTCTAGAATTGTCTCTTTATACGACTAATACGATCTCAGAGATTTACACATTTTCTTAATGTCTTTTAGCTGTGTTTATGCGGTAAACATTTAAAGACATAATTCCTTAAATCAATTTTCAAATCTGATTTAAATCTTGCCGAATTAATTCGCGAAGTAATTTTTCTGATTGAATGGTTTACTACCATAATTCAATCTTTATCTTATTAAAATAATCAAGTTGATTTAAATAATTGTTTTTAAAAGAGAAACGAAATAATTGAATTTAAATAATTCAATTATAAATCAAAGAATCAAATCAATTTTGGTTTGATTCGCAAATCAAAAAAAGAATTATTTTGATTCTTGAATATGATTTGATTCGCGAATTAAAATATATATTTTTTTTAAATCACGACTAATTTAATTTTAAACCTGAAAAGTTTCATGGAATTTTTATGAAACAGCCTCCTCGGGATGTCTTCTGGACCTGGCCCAATTTTTATTATCGCACTTTAATCTATTAGAGCAAAAATTTTGTCCGTTTTCCCCTATCTCGCTTAGTTTCCGAGATATTCGCCATTTTATAAAAATCCAATTTTTCAAAATGAAGATAGCGCAAAACGGGCAAAATTTTTGAAAAGATCAACAAAGGATACCTTTCAAAAGAATATATTCGGTAGGTCCCCGAACGGTTTACTGGAATTTTTATAAAGCAGACACAGGATGACTATTTTTTTTTTTATCAATTTATATGATAATATAAATTAACAAAATCTTATCTCGCTAAGTTTTCGAGATGCCGACCATTTTAAAAATTACCATTTAGAAAACTAAGCAAGATTTGCAGATCAATTTTAATGTTCTTTTATTTTGTTTTAATTTGCAAATCAAATCAATCTTTTTTTTATTCGTAAATTAAAAAGAGAATAATGTTTAAAATGATTTAATTTAATTGAATTGAAAGATTCAAATGAAATTGATTAATCACCTATGATTTTAAATCTGATTTATAAAATATTGCATCAACTCGCTGATTTACAAAAAAATAATTATTTTTTTCGCGAATAAATACAATATAGATTTAAGTTTTTCAAGGACTGGTTCACATTAAGAGTTAACGCGTAGAATTATTGACGTTGTTCTAAACCCTTTTTGTTATTTTAAGCGGTCAACAACGACTCCTTGTAGACTTGTGTCGTTCATGAAAGAACTAGTTCAATTGATCTGTGTACTTGTTCGGAAGACCCTAATTCGCTACAAAATCCTCTTCTAGTTCTATTGTTAATTTATTTTTATTTTTTGGTCGGGGACAGTTTGCTTTCAATTGTAATTGTTCAACAAGTACCTGATTTTTTTCAACAACTTTAATGTAATCGAATACAAAGTTACACAAAGTAAATAAAATCCTTAAAAAAATATTTTTTTCATGAATTATTGTTCTGCTTTTCTGAAATTTTATACTGTCTAAAAGCAATGAAGAAGAACTAAAAGTAATGAAAAAGACGAATAATATAAATACAGGGTGTTTTGTGTTTTTTTTTTTAATAAATCTTAAACGGTAAAATATTTTTTAATAATATTTTATTACATGAAAGTTTGGTTTATAACAATTATGTATGAATTATAATTTCGGCTAAATGGCAGCATTACGGGTGTTATTGCTCCAATTTCTTCAATAATGTTATGTCTACGGCAACAAGGCAGATGCTAAGCCTTGTTGCCGTAGACATTTCCCTTCAAGAACCCCCAAACAAAGTAGTCGAAGGCAGTCAGATCAGGAGACCGAGAGGGCCAATCGAAATCTTTTTTTTTGCCACAATGCGGCCGGGAAAAATTTATTGCAATATACGAGGAGGTAATAGCTGTTGGTGTGTCAAATGAGGATTTTTAGTTCCCCTGTAGCGGATATTTTGTTTCGCTCATAATGATTTTTCGCCAAAACTGGGGGGTTTTTATATATTTTTTAAGTTTTAATAACTTCAACACGTTGTTAATGCGTTAGATGCTCCATAATAAATTGTTATCGACTGCTCCGCACAACTGTCAAATACAAACTGACAAATGTCAACCAAACAGAAATGTCGTTCAAAAAGCAACGACCTGGAACATAAAAAATACCCTGTACATTGCTGGATTTAATCTGATTTGCAATTTTTCGGATAAATTTAGATCTCACTTATTCTACATTAATTTGATCTGTAATTTTTTTCAAAACAAATAAGATCATTTAAAAATTACACCAAATATTAAATAATAACAAATTGTATATGATTAAATATTGCACCAGATTAATGTTTTTTTTTACTCAAATGAAGCCGGCCTCAAGCCCAGAAAAAAAGCGAGTGTTTGAGGTAAAGGAGTAGTCCGATTCACAGTAAACTCAGAACCTACATGAGAGCGCATAACAAGCTGACTTTCAGGCATAAGTCACATTTTGGGACATTAGTCGTTTCTGTTTCGATTCCTCTTTTTCAACCTAACCTAATGTGGGCGTATATTATCATCAAATGTTTCAACCCTTTTAAAAGTCTATCAAGAATATGGTACGGTATAAGTTTTGCAAATATTTCATACAACTTCTTTTAAACTTTTTTTCATCTCAGAAAAAATAAACGAATCTTGATTTTTTTTTTCAGCAATAAAATGTTCTTTTATTTTTTTTTAGTCTACACATAATAACTGCATTGTTCTTATGACAGATATAATACCACCATATGACAGTTTACTACTTATTTTATTTTTTTGTCGTTATTTATAAATCTTTTTGCAACAGAATAAGAACAAAATAATAAAAAGAAAAATAGAAAAAAAAACTTTAACCACAAATGCTTAAGGTACATAGTTACATATATTTAAGGATTTGTGTTATTGTTTTGTCTTAGCCTAGACTTCAATAAAAGCACACAAACACACACTATAGAATTATGACAAAAAAAATACCATCCCACTAAACTTCATAAGTTTGTTGGTATGAATGACTTGTTAAAATATACACAGGAGTATAATCCCAAGGAATAACAAGGTACTTGAAGATGAAGAACATAAACTACACGTATTGAAAAAAAAAAACAACAACAACAGAAGAGATGTGATATTTGGCGCCAGATGACGCGTCAACATAAGTAGATTTTTTTTCACTTAAAGATTATAATTCAAAATTGAAATTTGTTAAAGTTTTCGCATATAATTTTTTTTAAGGAATTTTTAAACTTTTTATAACGTTTATATAAAGTTTTAAAGTTAAAAAGATTTAATTTTTGAATAATTAAATTATCAATTTGAAGTTTGGAATTTTTGTTTGGTTGTAAATTTATGGACCATAAAATTTTTAAAATTACAAATATTTTATTTTTATGCTTATCAACAGTTTTTATTGTTATTTAATTTTACGTGTTTTTCTTCGATTTCACATTTCTAAACGTTTCAATAATCTGTGTTTAAAAATATTTCCTTAAGGTTAGTCATATTTCATTTCATGTGAAACACATTAAAATTGAATTGTTTTCAAGTCTCTTTAAAAGTATTAGATATTTTTCGATGATTATGATGACTTAGCTAAATAGAAAATTATTTGTGTTCTCTACAATATAATCATTTACTAAGAGGGAAATAAATTTTAATTTATAAAAAAAAAATCTATGCGTTAACCCCACAAGGGATCTTAACCGATATTTTTGGCTTGACTATAGTGTTAAATATGGTTATTTTACATTTAAAGATGAAGCTTTAAATTTTTATACATTTTTGCCGAAAGGAGAATTTTTTGCACATTAATACAGGAATGCTAGAAAAAACCATTATCGATTCAAACGATGAAAACGGGATAAATTTCGTTAAAGAAAAATTAGTATTTTTTTTACAATACTAAAAGAGCACCAAAAATTGTTCTAGTCAGAAGCCTTAAAAACCCCCCTTTCTATCTGGATAAAATTCCACACAATTATACTTATTTTAAACTCAAAAGCAAAACTGGGCGTGCAGCGGCAAATCGATTTTTTTCTAAATAGTTTGTTTTTTTAAACAAATCAATAATTTTAGATTTTTTTTTACCCACCACAGCATTTTCGTTACAGATAAAAAAATCCAAAATCGGAATTGAACAAAAATGGTCGATGTGATAAAAAAACCTTTTTGGATGTAAAAACAATTTTTGTAGTAAACAAAATTGAGGCGATAAACAATTTTTGTAGTAAAATAAATATTGAGGCGAAAAACAATTTTTGTGGTGAACACAATATGAGATGAACATAAAATAATATTAACTTTAGTGGTTAAAAGTAAAAAAAAAAAAAATATTGTTTTCACCACAAGAAAATATTGTTTTCAAACGAAAAATTATTTTAAAATCTAAACTTATTTTTACTAAACCGGTGATGGTTGCACGTATGGCCAAATATGGACATATGTATATGCTTCATATATGTGAAAAAGAGTCATTATGGACTGTATTTACACAAGACTCATATATATACATATACGGAATATAGCACCTTTTATAAAAAAGTACCTTTAATAAAAACGAAACTTTAATAAAAAAAGTACCATTACTAAAAAAGTATCTTTTTTATAAAATTACCCCTTATTAAAAAAATACTTTTTTTTATAAAAGTACCTTTTATAAAAGGAATCTTATAATAAAGTACCTTTTATAAAAAAGTAGCTTATTTAAAAAGGCACCTTTTATAAAAGGTACTTTTTATAAAAAAGTACTTTTTATAAAAAATTACCTTTTATGAAAAAGCACCTTTTATAAAAAAGTACTTTTTATAGAAAAGTACCATTTATAAAAAATTACATATTATAAAAAAGTACCTTGGTAAAAAAGTTCCTTTTATAAATAATACCTTTTATAGAAAGAACCTCTTACAAAAAAGTACCTTTTAGAGAAAAGTACCTTTTAGAGAAAAGTTCCTTTTAGAGAAAAGTACCTTTTAGAGAAAAGTACCTTTTAGAGAAAAGTACCTTTTAGAGAAAAGAACCTTTTAGAGAAAAGTACCTCTTATAAAAAAGTATCTTTTATAAAAAAGGAACTTTAAGAGAAAAGTACCTTTAGAGAAAGTACCTTTTATAAAAAAGTACCTTTTAGATAAAAGTTGCTTTTAGAGATAAGTACCTTTTAGAGAAAAGTACCTTTTAGAGAAAAGGACCTTTTAGAGAAAAGTACCTTTTAGAGAAAAGTACCTTTTATAAAAAAGTACCTTTTATAAAAAAGTACCTTTTATAAAAAAGTACCCTTTTATAAAAAAGTACTTTTTATAAAAAAGTACCTTTCATAAAAAGTACCTTTTATAACAAAGTACCTTGATAAAAAAGTACCTTTTATTTAAAACTATGTTTTACAAAAAATATTTTATAAAAAAGTGCCTTTTATTAAAAAGAAACCTTTTTTAAAAAAAGAAACCTCTATTTAAAGTTCTTTTCAGAAAAAAACCATTATGAAAAATAAATATGAACACTCACAATATTATTTCCTTAAAAACAACTTAAAATACATATTAAGTTGATTGAAAATACAATCAAAAGGAGGACTACTGATTTTCTATTATATTTAACCCATTTTGTTGTTAATTTTTAATCATTGTTTAATAAACGACAAAAGTAAAAACAATAGAAAGTCGTTTAAAATAACCATCAAATTTTTACCGTCAAAAAGTTAGAAAAACTACTTTTGTGGTTTGTTTTTCAAATTGAAAGTTTTTTTTTTTTATTTGCATGTAATCACAAAACACAACACACAGATGTATATATTTTTATTGGTTTTGTGTGTATGTATATTTGAATAATTTCTTGTAATTTTTATTAAAATAATTTTGTATATATACAAACTATTTTGGTAAAAAAAACAAAAAGGAATTATATGAATTTATATTTTTTGATGCAGAAAACATAAAATTTGACATTTAACTGAAAATAACAACTCCTACTGAATGTCTGTAAATTTTTATAGTTTGTTTTTTGAATGACTGATTCAAATAGTTAAAAAATATATTTCTATGAATTTCAATTAAAAACAAACTTTACGTATTACTTTTTAAATAAACTACAGTCGGTAACGGAAAATATATTGTGAGTGTATTTATTAAAATAATATTCGTTCACATAATTGTTAGAACTTTTAAGGGTTAATTCACTAGCCTGTAAGTCTGTCTTAATTCAGTCTGTCGGTCTGGTAATTTATGAAATTTAAATGCTTTTATTTTGTTATGATTATCTTGGGTGACCAAAAACAAAACTTTTCATTTTTAGTACTTTTTATGTGCTGGCTTCTCATGCCTCTTTGCATGTCTTCCATATTATTTACATTACACAGTATACACACATATTTAGTATAATAAATATTTTTCAACATTTCGTTTTAATGGCGTGGGTTCCTAAAGAGTTTTGTTTTTGGTGTATGTGACTCTTATAATTTTATGGTCTATGATTTTATGCTGGTTATTGTTGCTGGTGTTGTTGGCACATATTTGTCTTCTTTTAACACTACATACATTTTATTAAGTGTTTGTTTATATTTTAGTTTTTGGGGAGCGCACAGTTTAAAAAGTCTATAAAACAAAATTATTAAAAATAATTATCAGCACGAACTAGCCGTAAACACTAAAGGCTATTAATTTAATTTTTTTTATTCCATTTCATTCTGGTTGTAGTTATTATTATAGTTATTACCATTATTGTAAAAATAAAATCATAATTATTAGAATTTTTTTAAAAAAAGTTTTTCTTGTTTTTTTTTTTTGGTTGCAAGCAAATATAAATATTTATATATTTTTTAGTTAAATGTTGTTGTTTTTGTGTGATAAGAATTCAAATGATTATAATTTAATTTATATATATTTTGCTTACCATATTATTTAAAATATAATGGAAAATGTAATTACCTGTAAAGAAAGAAGAAAATTTATATATTAATATAAATATCATGAATTTATTTAGAGAACAAGTTTACATTTAGATCACGCTAAATGTATGCAGTCAGAAATTAATGACGGTTCAAATAATTTACAACCGTTATTTTTTGGAGATTTTACATATTTTGCTGGTGTTTTTGAAAGCTAATTTTAAAATAACATTGTGGAATATACTTATATAAAGGGTGATTTTTTAACCGTTTGGGTTTTGAAAATGAAAAAAAACAGTAAATTTAATTTAAATTTATTTATGATAAAATTTTCATAATTGATACCAAAAGTGTTCATAGTAACATTCGATCATGTAAGGATCAAATACTTAAACACTCAATAACTACTTGCTTTAAATTTATGCGTATGCACTAAAAATTAAAATCCCCATATTTTTTCCAGTACTCTTTGAAAGTGCATTTAAAACATCTTTTCCGAAAGAGTTCATAAAAAACCGAACTTTAGAAAAATCGGCAATAATAGAAACCTTGAGAAAAGAATACATTTTTTTTTGGTTCTCATCGCAGATCCTATAATTTTTTAGAAAAATCGATGGATAAACTACAAAGATATGATCCAAATTATTTAACAAAATGCAGGGAGATAAGAAATATATTCAAACATGATAGGGGATTCGAAATTATTATTATTATGATTGGGGATATTCTAATTATCATAAATATAATACTTACTGATCATAATATGATCATTGAAGAAGATATTATCAGCATTAGGGATTATATTTTGAAGACCAGGATCATACAATTATCATATCAAATTTTAATCATAACATGATGCTTTAAACTTTCACATAAATCTTTTATAAATTGTTTTATGTTTAAAAAAGAAATTCAATATAAATAGGCTTTAAGGGAAAAGTATTTTAAAAATATTTTCCACGGTTTACTAAAAAAAACAAAACAAAATTCAAACAAAAATATTTTGAATGCCCTTTTTTGTACACATAATGTTGCGTGTTCGATCCCCGGCGACTGCAACATGAATATAATTATATCTATAGGCTGATTTTTTAACCGTTTGGGTTTTAAAAAATTGAAAAGGAACAGAAAATTTGCAAAAGTGAATGAAATATTTATTTTTGGCGATAAATGGATGTCTGCCATTTACTTTTTAAAGATTATTTTATGTAGCCCGCGGCTACGGCGTAGGTTTTCCATCCGTGAGCTTTATTTTGGTCGGTCATATCTCAGCAATGACAGCTGTAATGTTATCTTCCAGGGCTGGAATTGTGGCTGGCTTGTCCCTGTACACGAGAGATTTAGCGTATCCCCATAAAAATAGTCTAGTGGGGTCAAATCCCATGATTTAGGCGGCTAATAGACTGCTCCAAGGACTTTAAATTATATTTGAAGATCATTAAAGTTCTATTGAAATTTTTTTACGGAAATAAATTACTGTTTTATGAGAACCTTAATTTTCGTATTTTGTTTGACATGCTATATGAAAAAGTTAGCACGAAGAGAAAGAACATGGTTGTAACATGATCACTGCTACAATATTATGATTGTTGCATTCGGGTATGGTTGTCAAGTTATTGGTTTATAAATAGGTTCTAACCAGCAATATGGTAAATATTTTATTATTTCATGATTGCCACTTTCTATTTTATAACATGATTGGCTGTAATCTAACTTTAGTAACAAAAATTATGATTATGAAAAAAAATATTATAATTATGCAACGATAAAATGCTGACATCAATCAATGAATAATTATAAATCCAATAAAACATGATTTTGGCATTTACAGTCATAATACTTTCTTGTTTTCAGACAAAAAAAATTGTATCAGTTCAATCACCCATGTAAAAATGATAACATATGATCATTTTCACTTGGGGT
This sequence comes from Eustalomyia histrio, assembly GCA_949748255.1. NCBI lineage: Eukaryota > Metazoa > Arthropoda > Insecta > Diptera > Anthomyiidae > Eustalomyia > Eustalomyia histrio. Next base: position 52,899,642 of record OX456525.1, read on the forward strand.
GTTTTATTTTCGAAAATCCCTTAAACTTTATAATTTACACTAATCATTGTATTGTCTATAAAGATTTTATATTTTTTAATTATTTTCAATAAAAACAATAATATATTTTTTTTAATATGTTTTTTAATAAATTTGTTGTAAAAAACGACTTTCTTGTAGAAAGAGTACTTAGAATATTAATAAAATAACTTTTTCTGTAGAAGACAAGAGTTGTTTTTTAGGAAAAGGTATGTGACAAAATATTAAATTTTTAAACAATTTTCCTGATGGAAACTTTTTTGGATTCAATGGAGTTTTCCTTAATTAATTTTGCAAAATGTTTCTTAGACAAAAATTCATATATTCTTAAAGAACTCAGATTCTAGGGTCTTTCTTGAAAAAAAATTCCTAGATTCTGAGGACTTTCCATCATGGAAAAATACTTAGATTGTAAGGACTTTTTCTAGTATAAATATTCTTGGCTTCTAATGACTTTTTCTAAAAGAAAAATGTCCTCAGAATCTAAGAATTTTTCTATTAAAAAAACTAGAATCTATGTTTTTTTTTAAAGAGCCCTTAGAATTTAAAAACTTTTTTAAAGTATGTTTCTTTAGAAAGTCAAATTTTTTCTTTAAGAAAAACGTTTCCTAAAAATATTTTCTTAAAGTTAAAGGGCTTTTTAATAGTTTCGAATTTTAATATGGTAAAATAATGGTTATTTTGTTATAAAAATGTGGATGTTATCCATATTCAACCATGTTTTTTCTTTGCGTGAGATTACAAATTACTGGAGTTCTTTCTAATAAATTTAAATCTGATATCAATATAAGCTGATGTAACTGTGTAATTCGCTCTCTTCACTCAGAAAAAAAGTTAGCAGAAAAATTATAAACGGTTTTCAATCCCTCTTTACTATTTTTGTACTGATTTTTAGTAAAAAAAAAAAATTTTTTGCTACTTTTACAAATTACAGAACATTCACAGATTACCTGCAAATTTTTGTTGCCTAATTTAGAAATCATTTATAAGTTTTTGAAAACCGATTTGCTAAAATTAGCAATAAAAAATTTACTTATTTTACAAAAGTGGATATTGAAGGAAATGTTATTTCTAATAATTAAAACTTATACATACAAACTTAAATTTCCTTAAAATGTTACATAGGTTGGAAAAAAGGAATCGGAAGTGAAGATACTTTTCACAACCGTCTCATGTCCAAAAAAGGGCATCCACTTAAAATAGCCTCAAAAACTTTTCTAGTTCTATAAATCGACCCTTAAAACAATTAAAATTTTATCTTAAGATAAAAAAAAATATACAAAAATTATAAATTCGTTTATGATTTAACTATTTTTTAAGGCTTTTTATTTTTTTTTTAATTTTGTCTAAAAAAATTAAAAAAAAAAATATATAAAAAAATTTTATTCGATAAAAAAAATAAGAATTTGTTTATTCGAATTTCAAAAGAAATTAGCAGCTTTAAAGTGTATCTAAACATAATTGAGTTAATTTATGCATTTTTATATTTTTTTTTTTACAAATTTAAATTTTTCTATATTTTACTAAAATTAAGTAGCGCTTACTAATTTTTTATACTAATTTGATTGAACTACACTTAAAAAAGTTTGTAAGTTAAAATAACTGAAAATATCATTTAAAAGAAATGATATTTCTTTTAAATGATAATTAATTTTTAAATGTTGATAAATCAACTGACACATCCGTAAGAAACAAATGATAAAATCAGTTACAATAAATGTCAAAATTTTATCTACCAATCCTTAAAAAATAAATGTTTTTTCATTTATTTTAAATTATTTCCGTTTTTGTATTTTTTGTTTTTTTTTTTAATATACTTGTACAATACAAAATGTATGTATGCTTTAAACACTTTTTGTGTGAATGTGTTTGTATATGTATGTGTTTTTATGAAGTTGTTGTAATTTGTATTGAAAAATTTTGTATATATACAAACAATTTAAATAAAAAAACAAATTGAAATTTTTTTAATTTTTTTTTTTTTTGAAACAGCAAACAAAATTTAAATTTGTAATAACTGTTACGGACATAAATAAATCACAAGTTTTTTGTTTTTTGGGTAAATTTTTATTACATTTCAAACAAATGAAAAAAATAAATGAAACTGAAAAAAATCGGTAAATGATAGTAAATTATATCGAATAAATGTATAAAAAAGTTAATATAGATATTTCTTCGAAAAAAAATGTATGTTCCTTTATTTTTAAATGGAACGGAAATTTTTATTAAACTACAAACAGTTAACTACATAATATTCTGAGTGTAATTAATATTTAGTAAATATTATTTGCTGATTTTAGCTCACTGATTTGAAATTCCACTTTACAAAAGGTATACTTAAATTTAGTAGCGGCTACTAATTTCTTCTACTAATTTCATTGTACTACACGTCAGCAGACATGTGTTGCTAAGATTAGCAAAAAAATTAGGAAAATTGCCCGTCAGTTGCCACTACAGACTTTTTTTTGGTGAATGTAACTAAAACAATATATGTACAGTAAAAATCGTTAAAAGATTAACGATCTTTAAAATCCCGACGTTTTGGAAACAATTTTCATATAAAAACATTTAAAGATGAACCCAATGAAAGAATTTGCACAATTTTTTAAATTGTTTTTAAAAGCTTTAAATATTTTGTGGCAAATAAAAAATTTGTTTAACAAATTTTACCTCAGTTAACTTATAACGAACTAATTTTTCTGGTTCCTCGAATTCTAAACCGGATTTTACTGTATAAAGTTAACAGGAAAAAAAAAATGTCCAACTATATCATTAAGGATTTTCAATTTCGCTTTATGTCCGCATACTAAAAATATTTTAGGAGTGCTTCATAAATTTTGTTTACCTTATTAACAAACATAGAAAAAAAAAAGTTTATGTAGCACGTAACATTATTTTTTACACCTTTAGCAAACATTTATACATAAAATCCTAAATAATACCTACAACTTGTTGAACGAAAAGAAAAAAAAACTATACTACACCTTTGTAATTTAAGGTGTTGCTATGATATGAAGGCAAACACTACATGTACAGTGTTGTCGTCCTGTCGTCCACCTTAAAAAAAAACACATTACACAACAAAGTAAAAACCTAAAATGACAGTTGTTGTGACCAATGTTGTTGTTGAAATAACCCAGATAATGAAAGAAAAATGAATGTAATAATATTTACTACTTATACAAAAAAAAAATAAATATTAAGGAGTAGGGGCAATATTTACGTAGGATAATAAAATGACACAAAACTAAAATACTCACGAGAATTTAGTAAAAATGTATACACTTGGAAAATATGTCAAGATTTTAGCAATACATAGATACTAAAATTAGAATTTTAATATTACCTCATTTTACTAACAAAGTTATTAAAGGTTGTTTCATATAACAAAATAGTTATTTTTACTGTTTTTGAAGAAACTTTCTGTGTTTTTAATATATTCTGCCTTTTAGCTATAAAACAGTTAAGCTTTGTTTACAGTAATGTTTCCTTTTAAGTTTAACCAAAAAAATTATTTGAGTGTATGTTAAAACCCTCCTAAGTTAAAAGTAAACATTCATTTTTCTTTTATACGTTTCTTTTTTTATTTAAATACCATTTATTAAATTTTATGCACTAATTAATCTTCAATGGCGAATAAAATAAATTCCAAACCCTTATTTTGACTATAAACTATTATGATATAAATAAAATATAAATATACACCAGAAACAAACCAAACAAAAAAAAAAAAAGAAAAAGAAAATTGTAATAATAAATTTATTATAGTTATATGGTTTTTGTGTTTTATGTGGTTAAATAAATGGTATAATAATATTAATAATAATAAAATCCCCAAACCATTTGCATGAATATCACGTATTAATACAAATGACCTAAATATAATGATATAAATTTTAGTTTTAGTTTTTTTTTTTCATAACCGAGTATAGTGAAAAAGAAGGTTTTGAAAATTCATTACTAAAATAGTATTTTTATTTTTTTCTGTATTCAATTTAACAATTTGATGTGTAATTTGAAATCTACATTGGAAATTTTGCATTATATTTTTTTTTGTATTAAATCAATTCCACAGCTAATCAACAAAAAATATGTATATACAGATTGATTGAAAAGTTCCTGCGCTCGAAATGAAAGAATATTGTTTTTGTTACCACCATATATGGTGGAGGGTATATATCAGCTTGTCATTCCGTTTGTAATATGTCGAAATATAGGTTTAAGACCCCATAAAGTATATATATTCGTGATCCTTATGCAATTTTAAGTCGATTTAGCGATGTCCGTCTGTCTGTCTGTTGAAATCACGATCACGACGCGAAGACGCAAGCGGGGGTGCCTATTTTTACCCAGATTATTGAACAACCTCCCGAGCAGTTTGGTATTTAAAATGAGCAAAATTGGTCAAGCGGTTCAAAAGTTATGAGTGAAAATGTGAAGGTACCTCTAAATTTTCCATACAAATTTCTGTTAAGTAAAAATGTTATTAAGTCTTCTTATTGTTCGATTACATTTATTGTCTTACATACTATGATAACTAAGTTAACGTAAAAATGAACAATGTTAAAGTCGCTAACAGAGCAGACCTCTGTAAATAACATTGCTAAAACTAAATAACAAAAGTTTGTTACATAAATTGACAAAACATATTCATATTACAGTTCATGCAAAATTTAGTATATACGTATATCATCTTCATCCCCTTTGGTGGAGGGTATTCAAAGATTCGGCACAGCCGAATTTAGCCCTTTTTTACTTGTTTTTATTAAATATAATCTCCTAGAAGCTCAATACACTTGTTTCAATGATCTTCCAATAATTTTATCCCATCCTTATAATGGTTTTCCGGAAGCTCTGCAAAATAACAAGATGTTGATTGTTTTACCTTTCTAAAGATAATCAATCAACAAAATTCCTTTTGCATCCCAAAAAACTGAGTCATTGGACCTTTTTTCTTCGAAGACGTCGCGGGCCAAACGGTTACTGTGAATGGTGAGCGCTACAGAGCAATGATCAACGAGTTCTTTTTGCCGCAACTTGATGAATTGGGATTGGAAAACATGTGGTTCCAACAGGACGGTGCAACGCCACACACTGCACGTGCCACAACCGATATGCTGAAGGATGCATTTCCCGGGCGCCTAATCTCCCGTTTTGGCGATTTGCACTGGCCAGCAAGATCGCCTGATTTGACCGCTCCAGACTTCTTTTTGAGGGGCTTTTTGAAGTCGCGGGTTTATGTCAACAACCCTCAGACTCTTGCAGCTCTAAAAGACAATATCCATCAAGAATGTGACATCATATTCTCGACTTGATGTAAAAAAAAATTAAAAGACCAAATAAAAATAATCCACAAGAAGAATCAAAGTTTTTCATTTTTTTTTTTAAACTACAGCCAAAAAACATCGGAAGGTTATTTTTGCGCCACCCTGTATACCTATGCCAGAGAATCGGAATGTTGGGCGCTCACCAAAACTGACTTTCAGAAGAATTCAGTACCCTCAGGTATTAATTCAGTTTTCCCAAATCAACCCCTCGCAAGCACTCCAAGACGGTATAAAGTACGGGAAGTGCCCCAGGGTCGCATTGTCCTGTCTACCACCACAGTCACCTCTTCCCAGCCTTAAAATAACCCTTGTCCTATTCACAATCTGGTCGCCCCTCAGGACTTTTGTGATCATTTTAATTTACAACTTGCCTTATAAGGAATGATTGACTTTAAAGGATCTAGCAGTCGTCTCAGAGTTGTGAAAAACGTCTAAAAAGATTAAAACAATCCATATTGACAAGTTGATTATTGAAAAGAAGAATTTATATTTCAGGAAGATTTTATACTGTTTGCAGTAATGGGCGAAAACCGCACTTTTAAAACTTTTTAAATATTTTAAATATTTTTTCTATTATATGCTTATGTTTTAGAAGATTGTAAATTCTATTTTTAACCAATAACAACCAACTTAGCCAACTTCAAGCGCCGATAGCCAACCACTTCTGTAGCGAAATTCGCAAATGCAACAAATTGGGGACATCCTAATATATACATTTATAAATTTTTAATAGAATTTTTTGTTATAGTTTATTTGAACTGACTGTTCTTTTACTCAACCATAACTACTTATTGATATATAAATAAACATTAAGTTGCCAGATATTTGCCATATGTCAAAATTCAAGATTTGGGATATGTTTCCCCTTCAACCGTTGACGATCCATTCCATCAAATATTTGTTGGTAATATTGTTTGTTCTGTTTAAATTATATTATATTAAACAATTATTCGGATTTGTCATCTCCGATTTTAATGAAATTCGCCACAAATATTGTAAATGGGCAGTGTTTATCAAATCATTAACCTTTCGACCCCAAACCCCTTCAGTTTTGGAAATATGACGTCATGAAAATTGGCTAAAACATCAAAATATTGAAAAAGTGTCCATACAAAGTCGCCCATAAACCTAAAATTTTTCTATTGGTACCATTTTCATGACATCATATTTCGAAAACCGAAAGGGTTTGGGGTCAAATGGTTAATGATTTGATAAACACTACACCCATTTACAATATTTGTGGCGAATTTAATTAAAATCCGAGATGAAAAATCCGACAATGACAGTTTTCTATGCGGTTTGACATGGAATGGCCCAATACAAATGATGGGACATTGCTAAAACGACTCAGAAAGATATTCTGAGTCGATCGGTGCCAATAAATAGCTGTCACCCTAGTAAACATTTTACCACAAACTAGATTTTAGTTTAAACTATGCAACAAAAATATCTGTTAGTAGTGGTATGTATTACAAGTAACCCAGCAAACAGTTTTCAAAGGCCATTGGCATTGAATGAACATATATTCTTAAAAAACTGAAATCTTTGTGTTCAACACTAGCTTTCTCCTCACGGGTTTTCAGAAGTAAATTTTAACCGCGATATTTTTAAAATTCAAATAACACTAACTATGGCAAAAATAATAAATTTTTGATTTATCGCTTTATTTAGGCACTATACCACAATAAAGGTTCAAGACAAATCAAGAAATCAATTTCTTTTAGTTTCGTTAAAAATTTAAGTGAATTATAATTGTACAGTGGTCATTGAATGCAGCAAAGCAAAAAAAAAAAAACAGGGACAGAAAATAACTGTTATTTTTAAAAATTTACATCAAAAAAGCACACATAAAAAATGATCGTAGAAAATTTTGGTTCTTATCATTATGATACATAGGTGATGTACATGCAAATTTTTAGATGACTTTTAAATTTGTGCCTTTTTTGATAAAAGTCAAAAAATAACTTTTAATTTTGACTTTTATTTTTTAAGGCAACAATTAAAAGTTATTTTTGACTTTTATTATTTTACTCAAAAAATAAAAGTTATTTTTTAACTTTTAATATTTTAAGGCAAAAATAAAAGTCATGAATTAAATATTGCATAGTAATACGCTAGTTTTATTGCTTTGAATGCTATAAATCAAGAATGATAAAATACAGGCTTTTATTTTTGCCTTAAAAAATGAAAAGTTAAAAAAAAACTTTTATTTTTTGAGTAAAATAATGAAAAGTCAAAAATAACTTTTAATTTTTGCCTTAAAAAATAAAAGTTAAAAAATAACTTTTTTTTCTTAACTTTTTCGGTAAAAGTCATAACAGTTACGGTCCCTGAATAAAACTTTAAAATACAGTGAAATAGGTGGCACAAATTTTAATTTCACTCGAATTCGAATTCGCACTAATTACAGAACATACTGGAATATTAGTTTTCGCTATAAATAACACTTTCAATAAATTAAAATTATGTACCGAAAATTGATGATCTAGTTTTGTCATTTTAAAAGTTAGGGTGATTTTCGCTTTTTGGAAATTGCAAAATTGAGGAAGATTAACACTAAACATCAATTAATGTTGACAAAATTAAATTTGCTTACTCCTACCATATCAGTGCTTAATTTGAAAAAAAAAAATCTCTTGGAGTTATAGATATTTGTAAAACGTGTCCTGAAGGTAGTCTGTGTGTCCTAGAACAAAAATAATAACTCATTTTACAAGTTAGGACCCAGGTTTGCCGTTATCAATAATATTTACCAGATTGTAAATATATTTTTGACGATTTTTAAAATATTTTTTTTTGTTTTAAAAAGTTAATTTTTCCAAATTTACGAAACTAAATTTGAAGGCGAAGAAGTATATTATTATATTTTTTATCGATATAAGACAATTTCTTTAAAAAAAATATTGTTATTTAATCAAAAAATACTTTTTAGCGGCCTTGGGTATTGGAGGGTTAATGTTTCTACACTATATCAACACCTAGACGAACAAAGAATATTCATGTTGAACATAAAGTGTCCGTAGACCAAAATTTTGGGAAATTTGATTAAATGATTAATCAACTTTTTGGATAAACTCATAAAACTTGTTATATATATTCCGGGTTAATATGGTGTTTACATATTTCTTCTTCTTCCACAATTCGTTGTATTTCGTGTATTTAAAAGTGCATTAACAAAATATATATTTATATTTAAATGTTTATTATTTGATGCCCATATGGGAGATTAAATACAAAAATCTCTCGATTTTCAAAAAAAAACTATTGGTTGTAATTTTTCAGATTCAAATTTTTTCAAAAACTAAAAATTTCAACAAGAATCCTGATTAAAATAATTAAGGTATCACGTGATGCCTTTGTTGAGCTGTCTTTTAAAGCGACAACAGCACAGAAAACCCTTAAAGTTTAAACTCTTTAAATAAACAATTTGTTTACTGGGTATTTTTTGGTATTCTATAACACTAATAGTTTCTTTCTTTTTTGTGTTGTTGTAATATTTAGTATTGTATTTGTTGATGTTAGTTTGCTGTTGTTATTGCTTCTGTATGTTGCATGTTTGTTTAAATGAGATTTTTTTTTTTTTTGCAATCACAGTCCATCTCTTAACATTTTTGCTTGTTACAAATAACATATTTTTGCACTACATTGCATTCAATTTAACTGAAATGTGGATAAGCTTTTTGTATTACAATTTATAAAACAACATATAAAAAAATAAATGGACAACAAAAGTAAATAGTTATGTAGTTAGTTTGTTCCCTCCTATATTAAACAAAAAAGAAATTGAATATAATATTGGAATTATATAAAACAGAAAATAGAAATGTTCAATAAGAATCTATTGAAATAGAAAAATAATACAATGTGATAACGTTAGGAACATGTTACAAGAAAATACTACTATAGTTTCCTGTAGAGAATTAAAGTTCGAGAAGATAATAAGTTTTAACAAATATAACAAAAATTTAAGTTGCTTGCAAAAGGATGTTGAAATTTTCTACTAAGTGCACTCAAATGAGAGTAAACAATAACACGAATTTCAGGTTTAAGTGTACGTCCGATTTTTTGGCTATGAGTCGATTGTATAGACTATCTTTACTTTCGATTCTTCTTTTTCAACCCAACCCAAGTGCACTTAAAGAAAAATGCTTTATTATATTTATGTAGCTGTTTCATAAATCATTTGTCTTTAATGATTCATTATATACAGGGTGGGGCAAAAATCGTCATCTGATTTTCTTTTGCTATAATTTTAATATAAAGCGAAATCGTATTTGTTTTTTAACTGATTATGTTTATTTGCACTTATAACTTTTCCTTCAATTATTTGCGAAAAATTTTGTCCGACAAATTGGCGCTGTCGGCGTTGATGCAAATTTAGGCACGTTTGATTACATTTTGGATAACTGAGCGCAGCATTTGTGGTGCATCGTTGTCAATTTCTTATCGAATGTTGTTCTTCAACTTCTTCAAGGTGCAGGGCCGGCGACTTCAAATATCTCTAGAGCAGGAATTAATAGACAGTTAAATTGTAGATCGGGCTGGCCAAGCTAAACCACCGTAACGCAAGATTACATGCGCTGGGAAAGCATCATCAAAAATACTTATTGTATCGCGTGCAGTATGACAAGTGGCTCAGTCCAGCTGGAACCACATGTCCTCCAAATCCATATCGTCAACTTCCGATAAGGAAAAATTCAGTCAGCACGGCTCCTTCGAGAAAAATTAAGTCCAATCACGTTTACCGACATAACTGCACACCTCATGACTTTGAGAGGGTGTAATGTTGCTTCATGAATTATGAGTGGAGTTCAATGTCGTCCAATTTCTTTTCCAAATGTCATTGATTTGTTGTTGCATATTTTATTTTAAATGTATGTTTTAATTCATATTTTGCATTTTATTGCACATTTTTTTTACATATTTTCTTTAAATTTAAATTGTGATTTTATTAAAAATAAACCGAAGAATGAATAATCCTGAATCCTGTTGTAATCTATGTATATAGACATTCACTTTAGATTTAATTTTTAAACCAACGCTTCCGAGAAATTGATATTATTTTTAAAAATCGGTTTATTTTTAGTGCATATTTTTAAATTTACATTGCATATTTTTGGGGTTTCTTTTCCACTTCATACATTTTCGATTTTTAAATGCATGATAGTCACTGCCCTGATAATTAAACAAATTGGGTGTAAATTTGAATTGGAAATGTGTAATTTAAAATTTATATGCAGAGCATTTACCACTGTTGTTTTTATACATAAATATTTAGATTTTGACAGCGTTGCTTCCTAAATTTAGAGAGTTGCCGGCCATTTTGGAGAAATTTTGACTATAAAAAATATATTTAGGGGTAATTTTTCTTTAATAAAAATACATTTTAATCAGATTTTAATATCCTTTAATTCTAATGGCCTTTTCAAATAAAAGTCATCAGATTATCGGATTTTTGACTAGTGAGAAATGTTATTTTTTTTAGTTCAAGATCATGAAAATTATTATTCTTTTCCCAATGAATAAAAAAATTATATTTTGTTTTTGTAATAATCAGAGAATATACAGAAAAATGTATAAGACACGAGCCGTATGGAATGTATATTCTCATACGTCAGCCACGACGTATTTAAAATCGAAAACTGGTTAACTTTTTTTTTTTTAATTTTTCAAAAATCGAATAAACTAAATCCCCGGTTTTTATTTAATTTTTGCTCTTGTTTTCAACTATATTAATTAGCGTTGCCAAACGAGACAATATATTTGGATAGTAAGATAAAACAATTGACATTGAAAAGTAAAAATAAAATATTGAAAATATAAGTTTTTCAACCTTTAAATATAAGTTTTTCAACCTTTAAATGCAACAATTGATTGAAAAATTTAGAAAAGCTTAAAGTCAGCAAATTACACTCTGTAAAATTAAGACATCAATTTATCGCCATCTCTTGTATCAATTTGATACAATTTTTCACATAGAGTCAATTTAGACGGTGACTTTGTTGCATGCAATTATTTCGTGTAATTTTTGTTTGTTGGCGAACGGGGACAGAGAAGCTAGCGCGGTAACAAAAAAAAGGACGGTTGTCGTTTTTTGTGAACATTTTCGCACTCATTTGTATTCTTTTTTTTTTTTTTGTTACTTCATTCACATTTATTTTTAGTGCATCCAATGTCACCGTTTAATTTGACATAACTTTGGAAGCAACTTTGAATCAATTGCATCGTATAAATTGGCCATTAATAAGAAAGTGTTAGGATTAACTGTCAAATCATTTATCCTAATATTATGTTTTATGTACTCAATAGAGGTAGTTATGAAAAATATACATACCATATGTATATTAACTCGAAAGATTTTACAAAAAAAAAAATCATTTAAAGATTATTTAATTATTTAAAATTATATAATTGATGATTTCGTTATCATTGATTGATATCAATTGTAATGAAATTAATTTTAAATATTGTTAATGATTTTATCTTTTTGATTTCATTGATTAATGGTTATGAAATTTTTAATTTCCATTGCAATTAATAAATAATTAAATAAAAAAAATAATAAGAGAATATAATTTTATATTAATACTCTACTAGAGCAAAATTTTGTTTCGAATTTCGCCGTCTCGCTTAGTTTTCGAAAATTTTTGCCCTCCCTGAGTGTTACTATATTGCCATAATAAATACTCCGAGGGATCAATTTAAAAAACAACCTATGTAAAGCAATTTAAACATCCCCCTTTTTTTTGTAAACAAATGCTTTTTTTGATCAATTATAGTTTTTAAGGCAGTATACAACATTTATGACACAAATGTCATTAAGATATGAGGTTAAGAAATGCCTTAAATTTGTAAAACTAACATTAATCTGCCAAACTGCTATTTTCCAAAAATATTACATATCTCCTAAGATATTTGTTTAAAGCAATATAGTTACTTGAATTTGTTAACAGCTGTTCAGAATTTCTTTTCCACGGATGAAAAAAATAACCGAAAAACAGGTTAACCGGTTTTTTGCACTAAAACCGAAACCGGATTTTAAAAGAAAAACAAGTTTTTGAATAAACTTAAACTTACAGCATTTTTTGGTTTTAATATTGATTCTTCAGAGTGGAACTTATTAAAACAATTCTGCACCGTACCGCGTGCAATTTTTATATTAAACCTGTAATTCACAATTCAGTAAAAAGATTTTAGAAAAAAATTTATAATTTGTCTATTTATTTGGATAACTAACCGAAAAAAGAACATCTCACATAAATGTTTAACAGTTTAACAATAAAAAAAAGAACTTATATGTATGAAAATTTATTATTAGTTTGATTCGAGATCATAGGAAAAGTTTTTTCAAATTAAAAATTTTTCCTTATTTTTTAATTTAGGTAAACATGGAGAAAACACAGAAAAAGTTATTAGACACCAGCCGAATGGAATGCACTTTTTTTTAAATATTTTGAATGAATTAAGCATTACATGTGTAATTTTGACAGCCATCATGTGTAATTCTGACTTTTTCCTGTGGCAACATTTGCATTCTATGAAACACTATGAATATTTTCATAATATTTATGAAGTTCTTTTTTTTAATCAGCATAAAGGGTTTCCTTTGAGATTGGCAATAAGTAGTTACATTCTTAATTACGAGAACAGCAAAAAACTAAAACTAAGGAAAGTGAAATCAATTAGAACCTTTGTTGCGCGCCATTATTGTAAGTTATTTTTTTGTATCTTAAATTTGGAACTATACAAAGGCATAAATTAGTTTTATTATTTTTAAATAAATCAAAAATACATAGAATGAAATTACAAAATTCTGTCTGTAATATTGAACATATTTAATAAATTATTTTTGTAAATAAAAAAAAAAAAATTTTTTTAAAAAGGCACCACCAATTTAATTCGTAAATACAAAAAACTTTTTATTTTTTTATACTTCAATTTTTATTTTCAAAGAATTTTTACATGAAAGAATACAATTTACAAACAAAAAATTGTTACCATTAGAATTTGAATTTTAACAAATATTTTTAATTACTTAAAATTCTGTGATACTTTTTTCTATGTATAAAAAATGTTCCCCCACGTTGGGCGACAATAATGTTGATTGTATCATTTAATTTTAGTTTATGTCAAATCTGCTAAAATTTTTTATACTCTTTTAATTTTTTTTTTTAATTTTAAATTAAAAGAAATCTACACAAAATTCTAAATATTTATGCATAAATCAACAGATTTATAAACAAATACTTCACATGGTATAGACCAATATTTAAATACAAATATTTACCAAGGATATTTACCAGTCCTTGTATTTACCTACTATATTATTGAAAGTCAAATAATATAGATTTGAAATATGTAGTGTAGCTGTTAGATTTTGATATATGTTTGTGTTTAACTTTATTATATATAATACAAATATGTGCATACAATTATATTTGAAGTAAATAATTTAAGAATTAAAATTAACATTTCAGCACTTTAGTTTAATAAATACAAGTCATGCAAACACAATATTTGGATATTACTTGTTTCAAATGTCTAAGGATATCTTATTAAAATGATGACTTAAGGATTTTCCAAAAATTATTATGTATTTTATATACAAACATATATTTTTGGGTAGTTTATAAATCTAATTCATTATTTTGCCATACATAAAATATAAATAATAAAGTTAATTGTCTAAGGGCGGGTAACTTATCTAAGAAATAACCAGAAGAAAATGTTAACTACAATTATTTCCATTAAAATTTCACATTTATTACTATGGTTAGACAGGAAACTTTGGTTATTCTGAGATGAGTTAGCAGGTTTTAATATAATGTCAGAATTTTGTTAATCATATTTCCTTAGTTTATTTTAGTAATTAGTAGTCTGTATTTGTTTTAGTAAATTTATTAAGTATTTTAATAAAGTGTTATTTATGTTTAATAGACCTATTAAATATAATTAAGAATAATTCATTTTCATAGATTCCTATCTAAAGTTTTGCTGAAATTTAATGAGAAAATAAGTAAATTCTCACATAATTCTTAACTCAATAAAATGATTATCCCTACACCCAATAGAAGCTTCTTCAATATTCATTCATAAATATTTATAAAATATTTCATAAATAACACGAATTATACACTCAGAAAAAAAAGTTGGTACAAAAATTTGTAAACTGTTTTTAATCCAAATTTACTATTTTTGTACTGCTTTTTAGTAAAAAAAATATTATTTAGCAAATCTTTAAGCTTTTTACATTTTACAAATTACAGATTTTTTACAGAATATTTACAAATTTTTGTTGCTAATTTCAGAAATCATTTTACAAATTTTTGAAAACCGATTTGCTAAAATTAGCAAAAAAAATTACTAATTTTACAAAAGTGGATATTGAAGCAAATGAACCAATTAAAATTTGACCTTAAAAGTAAAATAAAACTGACTAAAATATTTTTCAAAACAGATATTACCAAGTTAAAACAAAATGATTAATTCGTTTAGGTTTTGACAATTTTTAAGATTTTTAAGCCTTTGATTTTTTTTTAATTTTGTATAAAATATTTTTTGAAAAAATAAATAAAATAAAAAAATTTTGATGCTCGATAAACAAAAATAAATTTAAAATTTTTTACTAATATTAATAATATCTAGTAATTTCTTTTGCTGATTTTAGCAAACAAAAAGTATACTAAAATTTAGTAGCGGCTACTAATTTTTTTACTAATTTCATTGTACTACACGTCAGCAGACATGGGCTGCTAAGATTAGCAAAAAATACCGCAGGGCTCAAATTAGCAAAATTTCCCGTAATAACAGCAAAATTTTTAGTTGCCATTACAGACTTTTTTTTGGTGAGTGTAATGACCATAAAACTGTTCCAGTGGTCTTCATTATTTATGAAAAGTATAAAATTCTATTAAAACTTCTTGAATTATCGGCAGAGCCAGTTAAGAGTCATTGAGATATATGCATACTCTTGAGATTTTAAGCTCGTTGGTCGTCTGACTCTAAAATCCTTATTTTCAAAATGTTGTTAAATTTATCTTAAGGATTTTTTAAACAACTAAAACAAACTAACAAAGTACAATCAAAATATTTATGTTTAGAATTACAAATCTTTTTTTTTTTTTGTTAAGAAAAACAATATTTTAATTATGTCACTTAAGGGTTAAAATCATATGAAATATATAAAAATATATCACGTAGTCTTTATATGTTATTTTAATAAGAAAAGAAGAAACATACCAAAACTTGAAAAAAAATCAAATATTTTCAGTGAAAACTTATAAAATTTCAAGATCTGTATGCATAAGGTTAACAGGTCAAAAATATACACACACTTGCACTTATAGTTGTTTTTTCTTACACTCACACAACCACAATGATTAAATCACGTTCCATTTCCAAAAAAAAAAAAATTTTGTATGTTTGAACAGGAAAAATATTTTCACAAGAAATATTTAAACGAAATTTTATATACAGAAAACTTTATTTCATTCTAAGTAATCATGTTTGTATGAAAGTTTTATAATAAAATTTATTTAGAAAAGCTTTGGTTTTTTTAAGTGTTTTTAAAACTATTTATGTATAAAATACCAAATGTAATATGAGAGGGCCACATAAAATTCCGAAAAAAATAGCCAGGTAATGTGGTTGTGCTATGTATTTATCTAGAACCCTAATTTAGCTGACAAAATATATTTGCAGATGTGTTTACCAATTTATGGAGCAATTCAAAAGAAATTTTAAATGCTGCATTTGGTGTTGTTATACCCTTTCTACATAAATTTATGCAAGGTGGGGCAATAAGTATCACCCTATGTGAGTTTGGTTGTGACATTCCTAAAGTACACATTTAAGAAATTTATAGTGAATAACATTCAAACTCTAAACGCTTCAAGAATGCTTGAGAATTAGAAAAATATTGAAGTGGAAAACTTTCCATTAAAATTGATCATAAGTGACGAGGATCATTTTTATCTCAGCGGCCCTATCATAACAAAATTTTTAGTTCAGGGGGACGGGAAACCAACACATAATTCATGAAGCACCATAACACCCTCTTAAGGTCGGAAAAGGTGACTAGAACTTCCTATTCAAAGAGGTCGACAGTAAGGTTCCAGATTTGGAGGAAATGTGGTTCCAACAGGACAGTGCCACAATGCGACACACTACGCATTTGAAAGATGCCTTCCCAAAGTGTTTCGATGACTTGGCTTGGCCAACCAGATTTTCGGATTTATCTGAACCGGACTTCTACTTTTGGAGGTGTTTGAAGTCAATGGACTCAGGAGGAGTTAAAGAACAACATTTGAGCCGATATTTACAACGTCACACTACAAATGTTGAGCACAGTTATGCAAAATGTAATCTAAGGATCCAGCAAAACATGATTTCAACTACTTACCAGCCTATTTACGCGCTTAATTACTTTTGTTCGCGATGTCCAAAAAGAAATGGGTACTCATTTTTTTTGGCTTTTCGTAAGCGATGGGGTATTGACCACCCATTACTTTGTGTTTTTTGTAAGTGAGAAGGTAATGACTACTCATTACTTTTGGAACATCGCGAATAGAAGTAATTAAGCGAGTAAATTGGCTGGTAAGTAGTTGAAATCATGTTTTTGTATCAATGACGACGAAGGCCATTTTTCGGACATGATTTTCCACAATTAATTGAAATAAAATTTATAAGTGCTAATAAACATAATCAGTTGAAAACCAAACGAAATTAAATAAGATGACGGCTTTTGCTCCGCGCTCTGTATAAGAAACGCTAAGCTTCTTCCATGTACTTCATCAATAAATCAGTTTATTTCGCTGTAAATAGAAAAATATATTTTAAATCTAAAAAAAATAAAAATAATGTAATATTTTATCCTTCTTAAGTTCGTATTTCAAGAGAAAAAACTTCATAGAAAAAAATATAATTTTCACAATTATGATAAGGATTTTTAAATTTTGTTTTTACGCAAATATAATAAACAATAAAGTCAATCCATGTCAACTCCAAACAGAAAGGAGTCATTTTTGGATTTACCATCTCCGATTAAAATGAAATTCACCATAACTGTTATACTCGACAAGAACTCAACGAAACATAATTTTCCGAAATATGAGGTCATGAAAATTGACAAAAACTTAAAATATTTACTAAGGTATCGTTACCAAATCGACTATAACTTCGAAACCGTAAAAGATACAAAATTCGTCTTGGTCTAATTTTTTAGGTGAGAAAATGATATGAATATCGATTTTAAAGGTAATTTTTTGGTCATAACTCAGAAACGA
The DNA here is from genome assembly GCA_949748255.1 of Eustalomyia histrio. NCBI lineage: Eukaryota > Metazoa > Arthropoda > Insecta > Diptera > Anthomyiidae > Eustalomyia > Eustalomyia histrio. Next base: position 52,917,271 of record OX456525.1, read on the forward strand.
ATTGAGCGTCCACCTTAATTTTTTCACATAAATGTAGATAAATATATTATTTAAGAAAAAACAAAAGATGAACATTTTGAGAAATATGGATTTGAACTTTTTTTCCTTTGACCCTTTCAGCGAAAAAATTAATAGCATATCATTTTAGAAAGCTCTTTATCACCTAAAAATAAGATTAACGCGTATAGTTTAAAAAATAATATAGTCCCTTTTCTAACGATACTTTAGTTTTATGCCATTTTCATAACGTCATATTTCGGAAACCTAAAAGGTCTGGACTCTGAAATTTGAGCTTTGTCATGAACTTGTATAGTAACACAGTTGTGGTAAATTTAATTGAAATCCAAGATGGTCGATCCGAATGGTGATTGAGTTCATGTGTTTTGATTCAATACTATTATTTTTTTCCGTAAAAAGTGACATTTCGGGCTTATTGTGATTTCGTTTTATAAAATAAACAAAAATATTAAGTTTGGCAATTTAAATTATAATTTAAAGCATTTAAAATTCGAGTGAAATTTTTCCACGGGGAAAACAATTTACTATGCTTAAGATGAAAATTATTTTTTTTTTAAATACAAAATATTGTTTTTTTTTTTTGGTAAACATTAGTCTTGACAGTTTATATTTGGCAGTCGTGAAGTAGACACGTGGCAAATTTATTATCATATAATTACAAATTATATCCTAATACCCTAACCGAACACTAGCAACAAAGACTTTCGGCTCGTTGTAGCGAAAACAGACCAGAGCCTCTGGTGGGAATCGAACCCACGACCCACGCACTGATAAACTAGCTCGCTACCAACTCGCCTACCCGGGCGCTATTGAATAATATTCGATAAACCAACGATACAGCACGTCCATAACAACCAAGATTTTCATGAAAAAACATAATGAGTGACGAGGCACATGTTCATTTGAATGGATATGTGAATAAACTGGGCAATGCAAAACTCTCAAATTATTATTATCAGTCACCTCTTTGGACCTTACTTCTTTGAAGCATGCTTTGGGCTTGATTAACATGTGGTATCAACAAGACGGTGCCACATCGCATACAGCCAGGATTACAATGGAATTTCTGCGAGACCTCTTTCCACAACAAGTTATTTCAAGAAATGGTGATGTTAATTGGCCTCCACGGTCACCTGATTTGACTGCCGGACTTCTTTTTGTGGGGATATCTGAAAAGCTAACCAGAAACGCTCGAGCAACTCAAACAAAATATTAGTGATGAAATTAATGAAATACCACGTGAAATGTGTGAGAAAGAAATGAAAAATGTGCTCAAAAGGGCTCGCATTTGTGAGGCTAACAGAGGCGGACATTTATCTCATAATCAAAGTAGTATATCTTCCCGGCGGACACCCTGTATGTCGTGTTAGTATTCTGGATAGACCTTTGACGGCTTGAGTTGGAATCCCGGCCGGACCTAAAATACTACTAATTTTATTTTGGAATATATATATATATATATATATATATATATACATATATATATATATATATATATATATATATATATATATATATATATATATATATATATATACATATATTTTTAGATCACCTTATTTTTTGCCATCGTTTGCCATCCCAGTGATTTTTTGACGCCTTTTGAACAGCCCGCTCTTTTGTCTTGGGAATGGGAAAGCCACCTGTTAAAGTATCTTGGTAACACTTTCCCATTTCTATATTTCTTATTGGCATCTTTCATAAAAATGTATATAGTTTATATAATGTTTACTAAACTCGCTCTAATCTTTTTGGTTAAAAATTGTAAAGTTAATAAATAATAAAAATATTAAATGTTTACAGTGCCTACTGGCAACCTCCGGCAGTAGTGGGTTGCGTTTATGTAGCCCTGTACCTTAAAAGGTTAATTCAATACAATTTTATATTAAACAAATAATCTTAAGTTCTTTATTTATTTATGATTCATCTCAAAATATCCATTTATGTTTTTACATGTTATTTTTTTTTTTCTTAAGCTGTCATTCATGACATGACATTTAACATTTCAATTATATTCTTGATTATAATTGCAGCAACAATCAAATTATATAATTATATATATTTTTTTAATCTCACCACACTATCCGCCATCATTTACTTTCTTAAGCTTGGTGTCTTTATATGTATTTTAAGTGCAGGTGTTTTTGAAATGTGTCAAAAAGTTAAACATACTCCTTTTGAGGAAAAAAAAATTATGAGTAAAAACAAAGTCAGTGTAGTGGTTTAGGTTGGTAGTGTTGTTAAAGTAATAATTCTTTTGTTAAAAAAGAAATACAAAAAAAAAATGTACAAGTCATGTTTAGGATTTTATTTTTGGAGTTTTTAACACCTACATTAGTTAAAATTGTGAATGTGAAATCATAAATACAAGGTGGAGCAAAAACCATCATTTGATTTTCTTTCGTTATAACTTTTGTTTCAAGTGAAAATTCATTTGGTTTTTAACTGATTATGTTTATTCGCTTTTATACATTTTGTTTCAATTAATTGTGGAAAATTGTGTCCGATTGTATTTTAAATGGATGCCACAGTAACAAACTTTGGAATACCTGAATTTTGTATAGAAGTCCAATGCCAAAATGCGACGCAGTGAACCACGCGAAATGTGCAATTGTTGCGCAGGTGGATGTTTCGGGATCTTTTACCTTGTTTGCAGGCACTGCTTCGATGTTTTAAGCCTTCTTCAAATCGGGTCGACAGATGCCGAATTGAGATATTTTCGCCGAATTTCACGTTGCGTTAACATAACTAAAGAAATATTGCGTGCAAATACTGTCACAATTATCGGGCGTTCTCGAGGGCTATAGCGATTCATTGTTATGCACTATAAATTTCGCACATGTTTGCCAAATAGTTTTAGCTTATAACTTTTACAATAAATACTAGAAATTGCATTTGAGGATTTAAAATTATTATTTATATAATTTTTTCTATTTAAATCCCTGCTCAGGCGCCATTGTAGTAATGTAATTAAACCCTATGGCCGTTAAGTTTCTTAATCTAGCAAATTTTTATGTTCTCTTAAAATATCTCTATTTCTTAAACCCATTTTTGTTTAAACCCTCTTTAATCTATGTGATCTTAAAGCCAATAATCCCAATTGCATTAAGCACATCTCTAAAAAACTTATTATATTGCACCACATTCCATTATGTATTTCCCTCTTAAATAGCAAGTTTGCTCTACTTTTTGCATAATCATATTTGACTATAAAAACATGTTGTTTGTAGAATACTACAACAATATTTTAATACCGCAGAGTATTATAAAACGTACTCTACATAGTATGTTACATATACATACGCCAAACAAACACAATTCGCATTGCATGTGAATAACAATAATTCAATGTTATGCGAAAATGTTGCGACATGTTGCAACAACCATTTATTGTTAGGAAAAAAAAAAAATGAAAAGCACACAAAAAAAAAAAGTAAAAGCATCTTAGCAATAGCACAGAATATAGAAATTCATTCGTTGGGGAAAATGTGTGTTTCCAAGCCACAAAATAAAAAGAAATGAAAGGAAAATAAACTGCACACCACCAGCAACACAACTCGTATACAATAAATGTACTTTAGTGACATTTTATTGTGTAAATGTTTGCAATTCTATACACATATTGTAAAAGTGTTCAGAACATAAAATCTAATGGTTTTAAAAGGTACAACAACAAAGAACAAAAAAAAAAACATGTAAGTGATGATAACCAAAATTAAGGGTTATAAAGCTAATTTATTATTTAAGATCAGGGTTAGGCTTATCATTGTGGAGATAGGAATAAAATGATTGATTGTTTTTGTTACATTTTAAGGAAAAATTTTAATTTTGAGTAATTGATTTTTGGCATAAGTTTTATAAAAATTCAAACACCATCATTATTATCATTATCGTCAACTTGAGTATGATACCGCTTCCCCTTCTTAATTTTAGAAATTTGGGTTATTGAAAATTGCCTAATAAAATACAATTGTTGCACGCATGTCAACTGAAAAATAAATTTCATTTATTTATTATTGTTTTCTATTTCTATTTTTTTTTTTTTTTTTTGGCAATGTGACGACCCACACTATTGTTGACATTTCGCTAATCCATGACAAATCGTTACGCTATATAAATTGACATAGAAATATAAAACACCCATTGTTATTTTTTATTATATGCGTTGATAATACATTAGAATGTTAGGAAGGGGAAAAAGTAAGTTTGGATTAATTTTTGAATTAACTGATTTTATTTTTATTTGAAGTAATATTTAAACCCTTCACTCATACAGTGCAACAATAATTTTTTATTTTATGGCCTCCTGATCTGTATGTCTACTTCAATGGTGACCAAACTGCTTGTCAGTATGGTGTTGAAAATTATCATAATAGGTCCTACAGTTTAAAAGTTATGAGTGCAAATGTAAGGACACCTCAAAAATATCCATTCAAAATGGTAGAGTTTAGCGAAGCACTATGATGTGCCACATGTAACGACTCAGCGATTTTTTTTTTTTTCATTTTTAAAAATGCCTTCAAATAAAAAACAAAACTGACCAAATATCGTTTTTTTGCCGAACTGATCGAGCACACGCTTCTTGTGTATTTGTATACTTCATCTTCATAATTCATATACAGTTATGTGCGAAAAAATAGGGACACTTGCATGCAACAAATTTTAAGTAAAAAAACACACATAAATTTTGGAAAGAAATTAACAATATTATTTTTAGATTATAGTACAACAACAACTCTTCATTTTAAGCAACAATTCAAACTTTGTTGTTGCAATTGAAAAAAACAACATTAAAAAGTATTTTAATTTCCTATAGTCGAATGTGAATAAAAATAGGGACAGTAAGAAAATTGTTTAAAATATTATTAGTATTTTATATTTTTTTAATGGAAATATAATAGTGGTCATTGTATCTAATAGATGGAAACATTTCTGTACATTTATTTACATAAATATGTAAATAAATGTACCAAGTATGGAGCCAAGTGTGGAAAAGGCATGGGATATAGAAAATCGGAACAGATTGTCATATGCATGGAATTTTAAAATTTTGTTGGTGCCAGACTTCTTCGTTGGTATTGTTTATCAATTGTAAGCCAAACAAAAGAAGACGCGATCAATATTAAGTCTTTAGAAAGCTGATTTACTATCAAAAATCGGAAATTATTTACAAATTTTAAAGAGAATCGCAAAATTTATTTTGTTTGTTGTGGGTTTTTAATTCACATTGTAATTATTAGTTGATAGTTTTTAAAAGTAGACGAGTTTAGCTAACTGAAGTCAAATTTGCAAATTTTCTAAGCAAACGTTTAATCCCTTAATTTTGTGCATAGGTCTGTTAGGATTATTAAAATGAACAAATTGCACAAGTGAATAATTGCAAAATGTAATTAAGATCACCCAAGTCTGATTTTAGGTTTATTGCGATTGTGTTTTTCTTATAAAATAAAAAAAATGTTTATTTATATTAAGATCTGAGGCCATTAAACTTCGAGTAAACTTTTTTCACGAGAAAAATATTTCACTGTGCTTAAATGAAAAAAGTAAAATTGGACAAAATATTTGAGTATTAAATTTTTAAGTGTTAAAATTCCGAAAAGTTGTAGATTAACAGCGGTATTCATAAAAATTTTAAACAGTGTTTCAAACCAATTCTAAGCAAAATTTGCTAAAATTGTATTTATAAACGAATTTTAGCTTAAAATACCTTTTTTAAACCTTGTTCAAATAAACGAATTTTAAAATTGGTTCGACCCTATTTTAAACCTATTTTAAGATGACATTATTGCTTTGTGTTTATTTTCATTTTAAACATTTTTGCAAAAAATTGGCATTTAAACAAAAGAAGTTATTTGTTTTTGTTTAATAAATAATGGACCCTCTATATTTGATGAAAAGAATTAGTAAGAACCATTTTTATATGGAAATTGTGATATTTTTAGTTGTATTTTGTTTATAATAGAAACTATTGCCCAAATTTCAAACAATCCTCAGACGAAAATTTACAAAAAGAGGAGCGACCCGTTTTCAATTTTGGATAAAAAATTTTAGCAAAAATAATAATATTTTTGAATATTATTCATTGTGTTTTATAGTGGTGTGTTGTTTAATCAAAACAAAGAAAATAAAACCGGTTATTTGAATACTTTTTTTTTTACAATAAAATCATTATCTATGTAACACTTTTATTGGGCATTTTGTTTTGACTCTTTTTTTTTTTAGTTAATAAACAAGTTTTCATAAATTTTTTGTTTTATAAAAACAATATTTTTCTGAAAAACGACAAAAAAATACATAGAAACGAGTACCGTATGGTTAAGTAGTCATTGATTTGCATCATTACGATTAATATGACAAATAAAAAAATACAGTGTTGCCATCTTCAAGTTAAAAAATCATTAAATCGTTTGAATACGAATTTTTAAAAAACCTTTTTTAGGCTTAAAATGTTTTTTAACTAAAATGCATTTGAAACTTGAATTAAGATTTTTTTTATGAATACCGCTGTAAAGATTTAACTGAAAGTTAGAATAGTGTTTTTTTAATGGTGATATTTTAGTTCATCAAAAACTTTTTCTTACACAGAGAAAACAGATCCCTGCGGGAAAAGGACCTATCCCAGGACACGCCAGGTGACCGGTTCATTGTGATAGAGACCGGTCACGGGAGCAGTCACTTTAACATGGGCTTGTCCTAGAAGGGGGTAAATTGCCCTCTGTGACATGTCACAGGACTGGTCTAAAAGAACATGTCATGACTCTTAGGCCGGTCACGTGGTAGGTAGTGATATGTTTTTTCGGAACCGGTCAAGTTTTCACCTATCACGGGTCAAAATTTCCAACTGACCCTTTTCCCGCAGGTGATTCATTGTGATAACCGAATTTCTTGCCAACCGAATAGTTTGGTTGGAGCTACTGACATATTTGTTTGTAGCGCCCGAAATTTGGTTACTACAAATGAATTTCGGTTGAAACCATATATTTCAGTCGGATCAGGCATACATTTGGTGGCCACAACAGAATAATTCGGTTGCTGAAACCAAACTATTCAGTTTGCATGAAATTTCGTTGTCACAATGAATCTGATTTCTCTGTGTTAATATATTTCTAACTGAATTCACTAGGATGTGCTGAATCTGCCCTGTTACCAGTCGTGAAGCAATTATTTTCATATTATTTTCCACCAATCACGCGACAGGTCACGGTATAGATTCTTTCGTGTCAGGTCCTCGAACTTCAACTAACCCCATAAAGTGAAAAGTTTGACTCATTCCGATAAAAAAAAACCTTTTGTGAAGAATAATTTTAATAAAGTTTACAGGTATTTTAAAATATGGGTTTTACTTTAAGATTATTATACTGAATCACCCTGTTGTAGATAAAGCGACAAAAATTTACTGTTTCTATTGGAATCGTTTTTTAAAAGTGCATTTTCTTAATATGTTAAAAAAATTATAATAAGTTTTACAAGAATTTTAGAAGATGTGTTTGACTTTCAAAGTTTTCAGGTTAAAAATCACCCTGTTACCACACTACTTGAGGTAACTACCCTGTGGCGAAAAAAGGGTCAGTTGGGGATTGGGACTTGCCACGTGATAGGTGAAAACACAACCAGTTCCGAAAATTCATATCACGAGACAGGTGAAATTGGGACCGGTTCCTTAAGTACCTACACTCAGAAAAAAAAGTTAGTAGAAAAATTTGTAACCGGTTTTCAATCCCAATTTACTATTTTTGTACTGATTTTTAGTAAAAAAATTATTATTTATCAAATCTTTTTGCTATTTACATTTTACAAATTACAGAGTTTTTACAGAATATCTACAAATTTTCGTTGCTAATTTCAGAAATCATTTTACAAATTTTTGAAAACCGATTTGCTAAAATTAGCAAAAAAATTACTAATTTCAAAAAAGTCGATATTGATGGAAATGTTATTTCTAATAATTTAAACTTATACATACAAACTTAAATTGCCCTTAAATGTTACATAGGATTAAAAAAAGGGATCGGAAGTGAAGATACCGACTCATGTCTAAAAATAGGACATCCACTTAAAATAGCACTAAAAATTTTTTTTATTTCTCAAATCAGCCCTAACAACAATTTAAATTTCACCTTAAAAGTAAAAAAAAAAAAAATTGACTAAAATATTTTTCAAAACAGAAATTACCAAATTAAAACAAAATGGTAAATTCGTTTATGTTTTAAGAATTTTTAAGATTTTTAAGCCTCTGATTTTTTTTTCATTTTGTATAAAACATCTTTTAAAAAATATAATTAAAATTTTTGATGCTCGATAAAAAAAATAAATCTAAAACTTTGTACTAATATTAATAGTATTTAGTAATTTTTTTGCTGATTTTAGCAAACGGATTTTAAATTCCACTTTTCAAAAAGTCTATTAAAATTTAGTAGCGGCTACTAATTTCATTGTACTACACGTCAGCAGACATGTGTTGCTTAGATTAGCAAAAAATACCGCTGGGCTCAAATTAGCAGAATTTCCCGTAATAACAGCAAAATTTTCAGTTGCCATTACAGACTTTTTTTGGTGAGTGTACCAGGTTAACGGATGAAAAGTCTATATCACGTAATATGTCTATAAGTACCAGTTCTGTGGAAGTTGAAAACAGGATCGCTTTCTAAATTATCTATCACGTGATCGGTACAAAAAGTTTCTATCACGTATTGGGTCTGAAAGTACTAGTTCCGTGATAGGTGAAAATAGTACCGGTTTTTCAAAAATATCCCACATGCTCGGTTGAAAGTCCGAGTCCTGTGATAAATTCTTTTGGGTTTGTTGTGTGAGATGTTCTTTGAGACTATTCATGTGACATGTCACAGAGGAAAATTAGCCCATGTTAAAATGACCGGTCTTTTTCATATAAAAAACCGGTCCCTATCAGAATGAACCGATCATGTGACGTGTCCTCGGATAGGTCCTTTTTCCTCAGGGTACATATTCTATCTTTAAATAGAATTTTTATGCCCTCAACATATGTGATGAGCGTTTATATAAGTTTTTCATTCCGTTTGTAACTGACCGCAATATACGTAAGTCTAAGACAACAAAATATATTCACGATCTTTATGTAATTCCACGCCGATTTAGTCAATCTGAACAATCAGTGTTGCTCAGTTTTACTCAAACTGTTTCAGTTTTTTATTGAAAATAAGCAAAATTTGTCCAGCGGTAAAAAATTTATGAATGAGAATGTATTTTAGTAAACTTTCATATTAGTTAGCGTTTAGTGAGTAAAATAATTTGTTATATTTTTTCAACAGACGCCTCGAGGTGAATAATATTTTTTATTTACATCAAAAAATTTTTCACCACAAATATTGTTTTTATTCTTAATTTTTTTCCATTAAAATTTTGTTGTCTCATACAAAAATGTTTTTTACCACAAAATTGTTTTCTCACCTCCACAATGCTTTCTCAATTTTATTTTTTTTTTGTCTGTTACAAGAACACTCTGGAGGGTATAAAAATAAATTCGAAAAATCCGAATATAATGCTATTATTCGTTTCAAGTGTTGGTGATTAATATAGTAAAGAAGTAGCAGCCAATTACTTCTTCCTTAACCCAATAAAATCAATCAATTGATTTTTTTTTGCTATTGTCATTATAATCGAATACAAACATAAAAACCCAAAAAGTTCATACAATTTATACAACATGCTAAAATTTCCACTCATCACCACTAATTGGATGGATATTATTTGCCTGATATTAAGGGTAACAAAAATTAATGCTACAAATACGAGTACTTACACATCAAACATGTTAAAACTTGTACAATGTTATATTATGTGTAACGTACCCCAACATAACATTAACATTTACAAATATGTGTAGCCATCATTTATAATCATAGATTTTTGTAAAAGTAATGAAAATTCTTTGCTCTATAATAAATTAAATTAAATTTATATTCACACGCGTATTTATTGAATTAAAATTAAAATAATGCAATGATCCATTGAAACATTTAATGTGTTAGATACACATACAAAATGATCAAATCATAAACGAAATCATGTGAATTTTCGATGTGCGTTTATTTTTAAATATTGAGGGTGTTTTTTTTTTGTTTGGGCAAAAAGAATGTTGTTTTTATATTTCACATGAATTTTTAATATCGTTAGAAATATTTTTAATGTGTTATGAGTTTTTTGTTTTGTATTTTTGTGAATAATTGATGATGTCAACCAATTTGATTGAAATCTAATGGATTTTTTTCACAACTTTGTTCACCCAATAAAAGTAAAAAAAAAAAAAGGGAAAATAATCATTTATTCAAGGTTGTATTCTGACATTTCACGTTTAATTTAATATGCTTTAATATGCAAATATGTTTTTAATGGAAACTTACCTTTTTTGTGTGTAAAAAAAATATAACTGAAGTTTTTTTTTTTTCTCTATTGTGCAAATATTCTGCAATGAAAAAGAAAATAAAAATAATTTGTTAATTTTTTTTGCAAATTTAATTTCAAGATATATTTTTATATACAATTATAGTTTTCAGTGTTTTTGTTTAAAGAAATAATTAGTTTGTTTATAGATCTCTCATAAATTTCAATATTTTAAATAAGATGTGTTAATTTTTGATTTCATACTATTTCAAAATACTTTTATAATTTATAAAATTTCAAATAAAACCCTTTTTTGATCAACATTTGCCTCAATATTATTTATATCGCAGATTGGGCGCCATTTTTGTGGCATATTATTTTCAGTTATGTTAACTTACTATAATTTTACCTAAATAATTTATAAGTTTTCTATTTTATACTCTTGAGACCTAATTTTCATTATAATGTGTGAATATATGACACCATATGTTATTATTCGTTCATTTTTATTAACTTTTTTAACATAATTTATTCCATTAAATTCTAACAAAAAAAAATAAATAAAAATTGTTAGTTTTTGTTTTGTGATAAGAATCTCACTCTGTGCATTAAATAACAATTTGTTATAATTGAGATCAATCAAAAATATATTTCATCATAATAGTTTTTTTTTGTATTTTTCATTGAGTTTAATTAAGCCAAACATTTATGTTTAAATGCGTATTTGTTTAAAATCATTTGAATTTATAGGTTGCCCTATAAAAATATTTGTGACATTATTATTAAGATGATGTACATATAGAAACCACAAAAAAAAAAATATATACAATAGATCACAAAAAAATATGTTAGTCTGAATAAAATGAGTCTATTGTTGTAAAACAAACAATGAAAAGATTGTTTAACAAAATTGGAAACTCTTAAGGGGGAACAACATTATAAAGGGAATTTGTCAAAAATTCAAAGAAAAATATTTTTAAAATTTTTTTATATATATATTTTTTTTTTTATTTGAAAGGCATGTTATTGTAGTATCTTAGGACAAATGTTAGTTTTAAATTTCATCGAGCACAATTGTTAGGGTTATCACTCCATTTTTGGCCTTTTTTAATTAGGTTAAATAGGCTGCCACTGTGGACACTTAACTAATTATAAGAAAATAAAAAGTAAGTCGATTCTTAATCACAAATATCATCGTAGACGGATTTTTATTTATATACGCTTCAATATATGTGAAGAAGGCAAATATCAGTTTTCTTTCCGTTTGTAACATGTCAAGGCATATACATTTAAATTATTGATCCTTATGCGTTTTAAGTTGATCTAGCGATATTCGTCTGTCCGCCAATTGAATAGCAAATCGGTTTTCAAAAATTTCAAATGATTTCTGAAGTTAGCAACACAAATTTGTAAACATTCTGTAAAAATTCTGTAATTTGTAAAATGTAAATAGCAAAAAAAAATTTACTAAATAATCATTTTTTTACTAAAAATTAGTACAAAAATATTAAAGTGGGATTGAAAACTGTTTACAAATTTTTCTATTAATTTTTTTTTCTTGGACATCCTTCCAAGCAACTTTGTATAGAAAATGAGCAAAATCGGTCCAGCGAATTGGTGTACTTTAGCACAATTTCTTAGTAGCGTCTGGTGAATCAAATATTTTGTCATATTTTTTACCGGTCATTCAAATTTTATTTCACCTCAAAAGTTTTTTCACCACCTAAATTTTTTCATTACAAAATTTTTTTCATCTAACAAATTTTTTTTCACCACAAACAGTTGTTTATATTTAAAAACCCAGCAAAAATATCGGCTGCAAAGAACCGGTTGTAGAACAACTTGTACTTGCATGCAACATGTTCTACTTTAGGTTCTATCATCAATGATTTTTGTTTCAGTTTGTCCCAAAAGCAACTGGTTCTTTAACGCAAAAGTAGAACATATACCCCTTCTTTGGAACCTGTTCTGGAATATGTTGTTCCATTGGTGAATTTTATATGGGAATTTTAAAAAAGGAATAGATTCCGTAAAGCTTAACAAGAACTTGGGAAAAATATGGGCATCTATTTACCCCTAACTTCGTGTTTTTGGAGCTATGTTTCTAAACTCGATGTGTTCTAATTCTGAAGAACTAGTTCTACAACGCGTTCTACAACATGTTTAGTGCCACCGATTCAGTGGAACCATTAATAGAACGGGGCCTCGTTACCAGAGAACCTGTTCTAGAACAGATAGCTATAGCAACAGGTTCCACAATTTTTTGCTGGGAAAGTTGTTCACCTTTATCAACTTTTTTTCATCTCCATAATGCTTTTACTTCTATTTATTTTTTATATTTGTAACAAACTACTGTGGATCCTCGAGAATATAGAAGACAAAATTTGTACATGGTGGAACGTTATCACCCTATTGGGAAGTCCTGCCATTTTTTACAAATAGCATCAAATGTCAGTTTGAAGCTCATGATACGTCAGAAATAGTGTCGAGACCATATTTTTCAAAACAGGTGACGGTAACACTATTACGGTGGGGGGCGATCGCTACAAAACCATGAACTGAATTTTTAAATTGTTTTTACCATAATTTTTACGATCTGGATATTGTTCTCCATATGCGGTTCTAACACAATGCATTTTTTGAAAAATGCCCTCCCAGCGCGTGCAATCTCTCGTTTTGGTGATTTAGCTTAGCCAGCCAGATTTTTCGATTTGACTGTATCGGATTTCTTTTCTAGAGATGTTTTAAGTTGTTGGTGTACGGAAAAAACCCCGGAACTTTGCAGGAGTTAAAGAACAAAATTCGAACCGAAATTGACAACGTAGCACCACAAATACTGCGCACTGTTATGCAATATATTTATAAACAATAGAGCCCAAATTTGCATCAATGACTAAAACAAAATTTCTAAGTGGGTATAAACATAATTAGTTGAACACCGAAAGAGTTTTCACTTTAAACAAAAGTTATAGCAAAAGAAATTTAGATGATGGTTTTTCCCCACTCTGTAGACTCCCACAAAAATATAAATTCAATCAAAATAAGAAAAAAATTCAACTATACCTGCGAATTTAAAATTCATTTCACAATAATTTAACAAACAGCCATCATAAGGCTTGGCAACAAAATACAAAAACCAACCAAAATCGGTTTTGGTCGACAACCGATTTTGAACTCATGCTTAAAGTAAAATTTTTGTTCTATATTGGTCTGAACACTTAAAAAATAATAATAATTTTGCTCTATTATATTTACAAATGTTTTTATTGAACTTTTTGGGCGAATAAAAATCATAAAATAATGTTTACACAGAAGATATTTGTTGGTAGAGTATAAACCCCCTTAACAAAACTAATTGGAAATAATTGTTTTAAGAAAATTATATGCATCGAACAATAACAACACTTTCTTTGAATTTAAACCAAACTTTTTAGTAAATTTAAAACCAAAATTTTCTGCGGAAATAATCAGGTGCTTAAAAATAGTTTTTGTTATTTTTATTGTAGATCATCACACATAAAATAAACTATATTCCAAGAAAATCTGTGGATAAATTTAAAAATTATGATTAATTGCCCAACAAAAAAATGGAAGTCATTTTCTGGCTATAACTACTTTCATTGCTTCCTAAACTTCAGTTAAAATTATTTAATGATTTTTTGGTGTTATTCCAAGGAACTCCCAAAAGAACTCATATATGATCACATTTCATATGTTCATGTTTCTGAATCTAAAGCATTTATTCAAAATATTGTTTTCTGATCATAAAAAATCAAAACTGTTCATGAAAAAATAGTTCTGATGAACTTTATATTTTTTTTTTTCTTTAAATCATTTTTTATATTTTTTAGCAAAAAGATTTGCTAAATAGTAAAGTGGGATTGAAAACTGTTTACAAATTTTTCTACTAACTTTTTTTTTCTGAGTGTAAGACTTAATCGCCCATAACTTACAATTTACTTTTAATTATATTTTACGGAAATTAGTTGTTTCTTAATTTAAGATAAAATATATATTAATTCTTAAACTTAATTAATACCCCAAAAAAAAAACTTATACTAAGTGTGCTTTTTTTAGTTTATAAAATATTTAAAATTTGTCATGGTAAACGCAATATTAAAATCGTCTGCCAAGTTGTAATAATTATAAGAAAACCTTAAAGGTTTAACGTAAATATTAACACAATCTAAAAAAAAATCATCTTACTAAGAACTGACATTTCAACGTTTTTCTTTTAAAAAAAGTTTTTCGTAAAAATTTTTCTCTATTTACATCTACTGTTTAATTTTTAATTAAAAACAAATGTTAAAGCCTTTTAAAGATATAAAAATATACATAATTTCTTTTATTTTCTTATTTTTTTTTTCTTCTTGATTTTAATATTTTTTTATTATAATAAAAAGTATGTTAAATATTACAACATTTATGTTGTAAAATATTTGTATGTATGTACATATAAAATGGTGGCGCCACCAATGTAATTTATGACACTTTTTGTTTTTGCTGTTGCTATATAAACAACGTGTTCAAAAGTGTTGTATTTTATGACACCACACATATACACATACACATAAAATTTAGCTCACACACTTCTTTTATGTGATAAGTTTTGCCTAAAGGTAAATTTGACATTTAAGGAATTCATTAATTTTGCCTCCCAGTTGTCCTCAAGACATTTTTTTTTAAATTCTCATGTAAAATATGGCTGCAATTACGATACAAGGAAACGTTAATGTAAATATATTCAGTTTAATCTTGAAAGTGTGGTTCAATTAAAATATATTTGTGTGTTAATTGTTTAATCAGTGTTGTTAATTTTATTTTTTAATTTTTGCATAAAAATTAATATAAATTTTTGTATGTTTGTATATCTAAGAATATACTTAACTTCTTAAACTGTAAATCCTTTTCAACTTACGATGAACATACCATATATCGTGGCTTTTCTCAAGGAAAGAAAAATAAATGTATATTTCAAAACAAGCAAATATAATAACTAACGTCTATTTAATCTTCATAATTCCATGTTGGCAAATAAAAACATGAAGTAGCGACTGATTTTAGAACTTTTAGTTTACAGAAAAATTGCAAATTTTATGTTGACACAAAACAAAATATGCAACATGGTCTCTCGAATTGTGATTGACGGCAATGTAAAGAATATTGTCACTTATATATTCATCGACGACATAACGATCAGGGACTGTTGCCAAACTGTTGTCAGCGATTTACGATATGTCCAGGATGTCTGGCAAATATTGCCAACAGGGCTGCTTAAATGCGATATATACCAAGGTGGCGTTTAATTATATGAAAATTATCAATAAGAGTAAAATTTTGTTAAAATGCATTTCAAGAGCTCAATTCGATTTCTCCGATATCGCAACTCTTTGGATCAAAAAAATACAAACAATACACGATCGACACTTGGGATTTATCTCGAAATCTATTCCGAAACTACACTCAAAAAAAAGACATGAACTAAAAAGTAATCAAAAATTTCCTTCAAAATAGTTTATAAATTGTCCTCAATTTGAGTAAAATTTTTTTAAAACTTTAAAAAATTTTCGTAAAAAGAATAAAAATTCCTAAGTTTTTAGAAACAACGAAATAGTTTATATACTCAGAAATAGTTTATATTTTTCCTAAGTTATATTTTTTGATTACTTAGGAAAAATTTATTAATTTTAAGAAACAACATCTTAGTTTTAAGAAAATTGCATACTCAAATGTAATAAAATTAAGTTTAGTTCAAAAAAAAAAAAAAATAAAACATAATTTAGTTCAAAAATGTGTCTAACTTAAAATGAGAAAGTACTTGAACTTATTGTGTGTTAATTTTTTGTTCGCGAGTAGTAAAATTAACTAAATTTTCGAAAGCCATTTCTAAATTCAGTTTTTATGTCTACCACTTTCTAATTTTGAAGAATTCTTTTCTTAAACTTAGTTCAGACAATTAAAAACAAAAAGTAATACATTTCTTCCTATGTAATAATAAAATTTTACTTAATTTTAGAAACTAATGATTTACTTAATTTTAGAAACTGATTTTCATGCAACTTAGTTCAGATAAATTTTAAAAATTTTAATAAAATATTATTTTTTTCAAGTAAAAGTTTTTTAATTTTAAAAAAATAATAAAATTTGGTAAAAGATTGTTTTTTGTTGGAAAACGTTAAAATTATTTTTAATATTCTATTCCAAAAAAAAACAATCAATTAAAAACAAACCAGTTAGTTTTCCTAATTTTCAAGAAAAATATTATTAAATAAAATAAATTAAAGTAACCATTTAAAAAAACTATCATGCATGATTGTAATTTTTGGTTCGTGATCGTGCGTGAGCGTGAGTCAAAAATCTCTCACATGTCCATCTCTAATCTTAACAGTCTTAAATATTGAACTTAAAGTAGCTTAAAATATATTTAAAAATTTTGTTAGCAAAGGGTAAAAAATTTCGAATTTGCGCTTTTATGTTATAAATTAGTTTGTTTACACTTATATGTATGAAAATGTATTTTTAGTTTGACTCGAGATCATAGGAAAAGTTTTTTTCAAATGAAAAATTTTTTCCTTATTTTTTAATTTTAGTAAACATGGAGAATACACAGAAAAAGTTATTAGACACCAGCCGAATGGAATGCATTTTCTGGTCAGCTACGACTTTCATCAACATTCTTTGTGCCGAAATACCAATTGTAAATATCTCTATTTAACTCACAAATCAACGGAAAAAGCTATTTTATGTTAACATACAGTTGATTTTTATTATTGAGTACAGATGAAATTTACTAACTATTTTTGTGTTATTTATATTCTCCTTTGTTTACCGTATGTCCAAATTAGCTATTAGCTAATACTAAAGACATGTGTTTTTTAAAATTGTTTTTACATATGTTTAAACAATTCTTTTAACCGTGCCAAGTTATATTTTAATATTGAAGTTTATATTTTATAGTTGATCTTTTTAATACTTATATGTATGAAAATGTATTTTTAGTTTGACTCGAGATCATAGGAAAAGTTTTTTTCAAATGAAAAATTTTTTCCTTATTTTTTAATTTTAGTAAACATGGAGAATACACAGAAAAAGTTATTAGACACCAGCCGAATGGAATGCATTTTTGTTTACTACAACACATTTTATACATAACGGCATAATGGCTTTCCCATAATTGACGTAGCGCTTATTAAACTTTATATTTATCGAACGATTTTTTTCACTTAATAATAAAAAAGTTTAAATTTGTATATGTCAAAAAAAGTTTAACCTAAAAATCCCATAAAATAAACTTATGACTTGTCCATTTTCCAATAATAACAATAAATGTGTAACGGCGTGATTTCCACCTTCCGCTAGGGTAAAACTCACGGTCCTCCAGGGTTCGTTACAATTATTTATTTTTTTCCAAGAGAGGTAACAAATGTTTTGTATTTTTTTTATAAAGACACGTTATAATTTATTAATGTTTGTAATTTCCTTAATTTGACGACTTCGACACGTATTCACGACGATTGCCAACGAGTTGACGACAGCAGACACCAAGAGTAAGACAGGGAGAAGAAACTCCAAAAGAAACACGACAAACTATGACTGTGGTATAATACTCTCCACCTGTTCACATAGTAGGTATAGCAATAGTGTGTCGATGGTTTGTACGACAAAGAGAGACTGCAATAAAATCACGATGACCCAATTGTCCCCAACAAATACTCTAAACTTAGGCTGACAGTAAAACCATCAACCCACGGTTTCGACACTCTACACTCTCCTTAGAAGTGAATATTATGAGACGGAGCAATAATACCACAATATCTCACAATTATACCAGTCCGAATGAAGGCAGTAAAACCACCATCAAACAAAATGGATGAAAGACAATGAGGGCAGTAAAACCACCAGTTATGTCTTACCTCTACGGTGTCCGTCGACTGACTCACTTTTCTAAATCAAAATGGTCGTATAAACCACAAAAACACACTACATCGTTGTCGTCAATACAATGAAGTAACCTTAAGTAGTCTACTACTATACACTGTTGCTTTTTAATGGTACTTGATAATTATACTTATATTAGTACCCGCTAGAGGGCGTTTCTTATTCATTAAGCCGTTAACTTTGAATATAAATGATAAGTGGAGCAAGAAAATATACAAAAATTACATTTCAATAAATTTTAATAAAGAAGCAAAAAGAATTTAAGAAATAATAAAATTTAGATGTTGGCAAAAACGAGTGTACGACTTTTGCCATTACAAATGTAACTGTGATATTTTGTATTTTTGCAACAATTTCCTTAAATAGTTAATTTAAAAAGACAAAGGACCCCCAGTGTTCCTTAGCCATAGATGCCGTGTGTCACGTAGAGAGTCCCTTTGTGTAGTTCTCTCAAGCAGAACTGTTAATTAACTACGAAAAGGATCTGAATTTGTCACAATTTATTAAGTTTCAGGATATCTTGCAGTACATTTTTTTAACTTGTTTACCTTTTTGCTAATGAAATTTAATTTATATTTTAAATACATGAATTAAGTATAATTCAAATTAGTTTTAAGACAAAATTGTATAGCGAAAAGCTTTTTAAGAGAAGTGTCCTCACAAAGCGGAAGTCCTCCGAAAGTCGAAGGAGTGTAAAGTACTTTAAAATATATGGTAAAATATATTACCTTTACCATAGAAGCAGGATATAGATAATTTTTACTTAAAAGAAGTGCTATTTAACTTGACGTTAGAAAATATTTTCTTATTTTTAGGGAGTTAAGTCCTAGTTTTTAGGAAAAAAAATTATTTAATGAACTTAAATAAAATAAAATTTTTCTTAAGACCAAGGAAACATTTCCTAACTAACAGTACAAACAAATTATCTAATAATTAAATAAATTTAGGAAAAATTATTTGTTTTAATTGTCAAATATTTAACTACAAAATCTGTAAAAAGTAATAATTGTTTTGTCTTTATTTCGTTTTGTTTAACTGACAACAAATAACAAACTACAAAGTCTGCAAAAATAAAGAACCTTTTATTTGTTTTATTTATTTTAACTAACAAAAAAAAAACATTTTCTTTTAGCAAATCATTCTAAATGAAAATATTAATTGTAACAGAAAATTCGTATTTATATGTAATTTAGTCTTTAAGTAAATGTAAAAAAGATTTGAAAAATACAATTCTTTGCATTACAACTAATTAATCATTTAAAAAAGAAATGTAGGTATAACTTTTTAAACAAACTACAGTCAGGCTACTGGATGATTTTAAATATTTTCAATAGCGTTTGTGCCGACAAATCAAGAGATTTTTAATTAATTTGAATACTACAATATATCCACTTTATAGACCCAAATCTATGGTTAACACGACCGGAATATTGAATAAACAACTTCCTAGAAGAAGATTTTTTTTTGAAAAAATTACAGATATACCCGTATGCAAAAAAAAAAAAAACCTTAACATTACAAGGTACACTCGTTGTAATACCCCTACTGTGATATAACATTTTAAGTAACTTGTATTGCATATTTACACTAGCTATAACTTTAAATATACTACATTATTATGTGTCTTACATCGTATAGTGGGTTTTTTTTTATGAGAAAACATTAGTTATAAGTTAATGGTTTAAAATCCTTAATGAAATTTGTCATACCAAACAACTACCAGATATTGATGATCATAAATTGACAATTTAAAATTTCACATTAGAGAATGCCAAATGAATTCTACATCATTATGTAGTCATTTTTAATAAAAAAAAAGTAAATTTCACATTAGGGAACGCCAATTTATGACCATCGATAATTCTTTACTTACACATAATTCCATCTCCTTTTTGCTTATCATCGTAAAGCTTTAATCATTTATGTAAGGTTTTAGTGGTTTATATTATAAATTATACAATATATGTATTATATAAATATCTTTTAGTTGCATTTACATTGTATGGCTCTGGTTATGTGTGTACCTTTGTGAAAATATTATAAATTGGCTAAGATTGTAGCTTTAAATACTTTAGCAATGGTTGTAAAACATGCTAAATAAACATTTACTATTAATATATATATTTTTTTGGAATTTAAATGTGTAGGCTTACTGTTTAAAAGAAAAGTAACTGGTACAAAGGAATTTACAGTGTCATAGATTAAATAGTACTGCAAATTATCAACAACTGGGTGAGCCGAGAAAATGTATGAGGTTTTCTCTATCTCATTTAGTTTTTGAAATACTGACCATTTTTCGAAATGGCTTTTTATAGATATATAGATAACACTACACTCAGAAAAAAAAAGTTAGTAGAAAAATCTGTAAACGGTTTTCAATCCCACTCTACTATTTTTGTACTGATTTTTAGTAAAAAATTATTATTTAGCAAATCTTTTTGCTATTTACATTTTACAAATTACAGAATTTTTACAGAATATTTACAAATTTTTGTTGCTTATTTCAGAAATTATTTTACAAATTTTTGAAAACCGATTTGCTAAAATTAGCAAAAAATATTACTAATTTTAAAAAAGTGGTTATTGAAGAAAATGTTATTTCTAATTAAAACTTACACCTACAAACTTTTTTTTTTTTTTTTGTTATATTTTTGCCCACGTAGGTGTTCAAAAGTAGAAAATCCTTTACACCCGAACGTTAAATAAACTTAAAATGTTACATATATTAAAAAAGGGATTGGAAGTGAAGATACCGACTGATGTCTAAAAAAAAGGACATCCACTTAAAATAGCACTAAAAACGTTTTTTTAGTTCTAAAAATCCGCCCTAAAAACAATTAAAATTTAACCTTAAAAGTAAAAAAAAAATGACCAAAATATTTTTCAAACAGAAATTACCAAATTAAAACAAAATGATTAATTCGTTTTTTAAAATATATATTCAAAATTTTTGATGCTCGATAAGAAAAAAAAATCAAAGCCTTTTACTAATATTAATAAAATTTAGTAATTTTTTTTGCTGATTTTAGCAAACAGATTTTAAATTCCACTTTACAAAAAGTCTACTAAAATTTAGTAGCGGCTACTAATTTCATTGTACTACACGTCAGCAGACATGTGTTGCTAAGATTAGCAAAAAATACCGCTGGGCTCAAATTATCAGAATTTCCCGTAATAACAGCAAAATTTTCAGTTGCCATTACAGACTTTTTTTGGTGAGTGTAGTCGGAATTTAATGAAGTATAAATAGAGATAGTTTAAATTTTAAAAAATTGCCAGAATAAGAATAATTGTTATGAATAATCTTTTAAAAGTTTTTTTTTAAGTTTTATAATATTTATAAAAAAAGGACACAGTAAAAGTTTAGTGCAAAGGCAAAAAATGCACGGAGAGTGTCATATATTATTGGGATTATGATTGCGCCAACCATAGTGGTACTATAATATAGTTATCATATTATTATAATAAAAAAATTTTAACATATTATTGTCCCTATAGTTATAATATGGTACAAAGCTATAGCTTTCTTTAGATTTAAGAATATGCCTTAAGAAATGTTTTTCTTAAAGAAAAAATTTGATATTAAGGACTTTCAAGAAAACTTCATTGATTTTATGGACTTTTTTAAAGAAAAATACCTTAAAATAATTTTTAAATTATTTATTTAATTATTTATTTAATTAAACATATAATTAAAAATTATATCCTAATACCCTAACCGAGCACTAGCAACAAAGGCCATCGGCTCGTTGTAGCGAAAACAGACCAGAGCCTCTGGTGGGAATCGAACCCACGACCCCCGCGCTGATAAGCTAGCACGCTACCAACTAGCCTACCACAGCGCTCAATTTTTAAATTAAAAACATAGATTCTATGGACTTTTTCAAATAGAAAGAATCTAGGAAAATTTTTAAAAGTCCTAAGGATCTAAGAATATATATATAATAATAATATATAATAATATATATAATAATATAATAATCTAAGAACAAAATGTCTATAAATGGTATAAAATAGTTTTTAATTAAGCAAATTCCAAGCATTTTTAACCACCATATTTTTATTAAATTACACTCTTAAAAAATGTATTTAAAACTACTGCTTATAAATAAGCATTTTATGTTTGAAAAGTTAATTTGCACATTTATGTCTTTCTATAAACACATATTGATGTAAATTACACGATTGATATAGTATTTTTTTATTTTTAAGCACAAATGTTTAACTTTAAAACTTTGTGTGTTATTAAAAATGTCAATAATTTATTATTTTTTTAATAAATATAAAACATCAACACATTTTGGTCAAAAAAGATGGTAAAAACTGTTTTGGTCAATAAATGGATAATTCAGTTCAAAAATCGAATTGCAAATCAACGCCCCATGGTAAGTAGTTACGATTTTCATTAATTGTTAAAAAAAAGTTAATGCATATTTTTTAATATTTTTTTAACGAAAAACCAGGAAAAGGGCCGAAGAGTGTATGTATGTTGATTTTTTGTTAATCGCTCGCATTGTCCACACGGAGATCCAAAACTCCAGATCCTGGTATCTATACAAAGATTTTTGGAACATTATATCTGCAGAGAATGGTTTCTTCAAGAAAAGTATTGTAATATAACTGAAGAATTCAAAATGCGTTTTGGTGTTATTAGATTTAGATGACTCAAAGAGTTTTGTGAAGAAAAATAAATTCGGTTAGAAAGTTTACTCTCTCTCTCGGTGTAATTCTTAACTTGAAGTTCTTTGTGCACGCTTGATTTTAACAATAACTTTTTGTAATAATTGTTTTTAATTATTAAGTTATATGTTAATAAAAAATGCGAAAACAAACATTTATTGATTTCTTTTAAAATTTAGGAAATAATTGCGAGAATTAATTTTAGGTATTTAATAGTACGATTTTCCATAAAAAACAATAAAAAATCATATACATATTTATGTTTTTTTAGACATAACAATTTTAAATTTACACACATGAAGTATGTTTCTAATATAATTTACAGTGTTTTATTATTACTTTGGTGTCTAAAATTTTTAGACACAATGTGTCTATTTTTTATACACTTTTAGTATTTTTAAGGTTTAATTATACAATAATTTATATGATTAACGTATTTGCAAGTAGGGAAATGCCGTGCTTTAAATCAGATAATCCTTAATTATTCCAGTTTTCAATCATTACATCTAAAATTTAAAAAAATAAATATAAATGGACAATTTTCGTATATTTATTTTTTTTTTTGTTTGACAAACTGCAATAACATAATTACCTTTCATGAAAACAATATTGAATTATCAGAAAATGATGATTTTTTTTTAATTACTTATGTATATGAAAATGTATTCTTAGTCTGGTTCGAGATCTCAGAATTTTATTTTTTTTTTCAACTGAACCATGAGTTATTTGTGGGTTGGGTGGTTCATAAGGAGGCTGATGATGACCTGGTAGCTCGGGTCGAAAGTGTGCACTCCCTCTAGCCCTGATCCTTACAATTTTTTCTATTTAATAAAAAAATTTGAGTTTACTATTCGTTAGTAACATTGAAATTATGATCTCAAGCCTGATAAAATTAAAAAAAATATATGAAAAAATGTCTTATTTTTTATTTAGTAATCATACACAGAAAAACTTATTTAGACACTAGCCGAATGGAAGCATTTTCTCATCAGCTACGACCTTCATCAACATTCTTCGTGCCCTTGAAAGTGCTAATTGTAATATGTTTATATGTACAAATTTATGATTTTTATTTATTTATTTTTTCAATTTCTGACAAATTGAATTCAATCAAATTGTTAATAAGTTGATTTCACACACAAATTTCATATTTTTCGAATATAAATGTTTATATACTTTAAAACATGTTTTTAAGCACAATTATACTCTAAATTATTAGTAGCTTTTTTTTTATAAAAAGTGTGTAAAAAAATGTTTCGAACATTTCATGCGTAAATGTAGGCACTTTGCGTCTTTTTGTGTAAATATGTACACACTTCATTGTAGTGACTTTAAATACATTTCTTGCAGTGTAGGTCTCTGAACTGAATACAGTATTCTATCTGCAAATGTCAAAATCATGATTTATTTGCTTTATAATTATTCATTGATTGTTGTCATCATTTTATAGTTCCACAAATATCTTATTTTTTTATAGTCAGAATTTTTGCTACCACATTATGATTGCAGCCAATCATGTTGATGGTTAAAACCTATTTATAAAACAATCATTTGATTGTGACAACCATACGCAAATGCAGCAAGTATAGCATAGTAGCAGTGATCATGTTGTAGCCATGTTTTTTCTCTGCGTGATCAATATTCAAGCCGCATTAAACAATGTGACAAATGCTGCCCAAAGTTATTCAAAATGTAAGCAAATGGCCCAAAATTTTCATCAAAGCCGGCGGCAGCCATTTGTTGGAGAAAATTTTCTCACATTTATTAAAAACAAAATCTATAGCCTCGAATTAAAATAATCAGTTAAAAACCAAATGAGTTTTTACTTTAAGCAAAAGTTATGGCAAAATAAAATCAGATGATAGTAAAAGTATTCGGTTGCGTATACTTAATTTTTGTATTATTTAATATTACTCATACGTAGTACCATATGGCAATAATGGATGTATATAAAATTAGTACATATTCATCACAACTAATGTATGTATAAATAAGCCTTATGTAAATTGACTAGTTTTAAATGAAATTGAAAAAAAAGTAAAAAAAAATAAAATTTAAACAATTTTCCAACTAAAATGTTGAAAATTAGTATTTTCAATTTAACTATTTTAATATTTTATGAAATTATGGTTTTGCAACTCGCACACAAAAACACATTGGCAGGAACCACTATCAACTGTAACAACATTAGTTTATTTTTTTCAGTTTTTGCTGTGGTAATTGTTTTTAGCTTTTACCAAGGATAAAGAGTCCTTCATACAAGACAACATAATACCAAAAACAAAAATAAATATCACACAAAGAGTGAAAACAACACTTTTGTGGCTTCACACAAACTACAGGTAAGTTGTTTTTTTATACACTCTATTACGAATATTGAAACTAAAAGCGTAGGTGTGTGTAGATGCATATAAACTAAAATGTTACAGTATGTTTAAGGGGGTTCTTGATAATATAAATATAGATGTTTGTTGCTATGCTTATAATATTTATAATAAATATTTTATATTTTAGTTAGAGTTTCAAAAAGTAGATTTTCACATAAAACTAGAGATAGTTTAGTTTACAAAATTTCATATAATTTAAGTAATTAAAAACAAAACCATATAAATTATAAAATTTTATTTTATACCTTTTTTAACACAATTAAAAAAGTTTGAAAAATTACACTTGTAATATGATATTGTATACTATTAATTTGTTATAAATAAAATAAATTAAAAAAAAAAACTATATAAAACTATTAATAAACGCAATCATGATAGTTTATCACAAATCACACCATACAATGCACAGTGTGACAAAATATTATAAAATATTTTGCAAATAATTCTACCATTTCTTGTCTTCTGGTCGGATTGACACACACACCTAGAAAACAGTTTCGTGCTGACAACTGAATTTATTGCCATTGGAACGGTTTAGCTGCAGTAAAAAAATTATTAAGCTGCGATTACCGAATTTTTATTGTGGCAAACGAAATTCTATTGGCAGAGTTAAATTACTCATGACTCAATTGTTTTTCTGTTGCCGCAACCAAAAATTTCGGTTATCACAACCGAATCATTCGATTAGCTACAAATTCAGTTGTCAGCAAAAATCAGAATCATTCTGAACAGTGAATATAATGTATTGCAAACACAATTGAAACATATTGTTTCAACCGAAATTATATTGTATGCAGCGAATTATTGTTGCCACAAATAAATATATCGATTCCTTTCAAAATGACTCTCGTTCCCCGGTCCATGAAACTACGGACATTCATAGCTTAATTTATTTCTTAACTTTAAACATGGATCCACAGATCAACCTGATGCCAAATATTTGTTTTTCTGTTTTTAGTTCAATTTTTTTACCGATCAGTTGATCAGTAATAATTTAATTTTTAAATCACTGAACAGTAAGAAATCGATTTTAAAACAGGGAATGGTAGAAAATTTATTTTAAATCACTGAACGGAAATATATAAATATGTTTTCACTTAAGTAAAACTTACCATTCGCATTGAAAGGTTGATAAATTGAACCCATTAATTTTTTTTCTATTGCAATTGTATTTATTGCTAAATCATTACCATTAGTTGAATGCGTTTTATTCAAAAATTTAACTCGATTTATGGCGAATTCATTCAAAAGAATTAATTCATCAAAACCCTGCTTATACGCAAATAAAAAGCATAGTTAAATGACTTTTTGAAAGAAACACAGGTTCTCTTAACAAAAAAATCATTTTATTTTTCAACATAGTCTCCTTTAATCTCTATACAGGTTGGTTGAAAAGTTCCTGCGCTCACCAAGAGGTGGCACTGCTAGCTCCAAACTTTTTTTTTCTCAAGTTGGTATAACTGTCCTGAGAACACATGCAAAGTTGCAAGTCATTCTGTCAATTCTTTCTTTGTTTACAAGCCATTTGAAGTTGATGTGTCATTGATTTTTTTTTAATATGGAAAAAATTGAATATCGTGCAGTCATTAGATCCTTTGTTTTGAAGGGTTTAAAAGCAAAGGAAATTTATAAACAATTGTTAGAAATGTATAAGGAGTCCTCACCTCCAAAACGCACTGTTGAATTTTGGGCTGGTGAATTTAAACGTGGACGACCAAAAACTGCAACCACAGCAGAAATTATTGAGCAGGTACATAATATGATTAGTGAAGATCCAAGTTTGACTAAGCGTGAAATTGCTAATGCTATAGGCATCTCAGACGAACGAGTACTCCATATTTTACATGAAGAGTTACGTATGAAAAAACTGTTTGGAAAGTTAGTGCCGCACACATTAACAATTCAACAAAAACTGGATCGAAAACAAATTTCTCAGCGTAATTTGGAGCGTTTTAAGCCGAATAAAACCGACTTGTTGCGTCGTTTTATAACTATGGATGAGACTTGGATCTAGCACCATGATCCTAAATTGAAACAAGAACGTTAACAGTGGACTGAAGCTGGTTGTTCAGCTCCAAAGCAGGTGAAGTCAGAACGATCAGCAAAGAAGGTTATGGCATCAGTTTTTTGGGATGCAAAAGGAATTTTGTTGATTGATTATCTTCACAAAGGTAAAACAATCAACTCTGAATATTATTGCAGCCTTTTGGATCAGCTGGATGAAAAAATTCGTAAGAAAAGACCTGGTTTAAAGAACAAAAAAATCATTTTTCATCAAGACAATGCACCTGCTCACAAAAGTGTTTTGGCGATGGCTAAATTCAAAGAATTAAAGTACGAATTGCTTCAACATCCACCGTATTCACCAGATTTGGCTCCCAGTGACTACTATCTCTCCAGAAATCTCAAACAATTCCTTCGTGGAAAGCATTTTTCGTCGAATGAAGAGGCCATAGCAGCCGTAGACGGTTATTTTGCAGAGCTTCCGGAAAACCATTATAAGGATGGGATAAAATTATTGCAAGATCATTGGAACAAGTGTATTGAGCTTCTAAAAGATTATATTGAATAAAAAAATAGATTTCGTAACAAAAACAGTATTCTTTCATTTCGAGCGCAGGAACTTTTCAACCAACCTGTACACATTGTCCAACATTTCTCAAATTTTTTTATCCCTCCAAAAAAAAAGATTTGTCGAGGTCATCAAAATAATTTTGTTTGCTTGATTTCATCGTTGGAGTTAATACACTTTCCAGCGAGCCACTTCTTCAGTTTTCAAAACAATGAAATAGTCACGCGGTGCGAAATGCGAAGAATAGGGAGGGTAAGGGAACAATTCATAGATTTTTGTCGTGAAAAATGTTATTTTTAATTTTTCTTCTTAAATCACGCGATAGTCTACTACACTTAAAATAGTTTGTAAGTTAAAATAACAGAAAATGTCATTTACAAAATTTAAATTTGTAATAACTGTTACGGACACAAATAAACCACAAATTTCTGTTTTGTGGGTAAATTTTTATTAAATTTCGAACAAATGAAAAAAATAAATGAAAGTGAAAAAATCGGTAAATCATAGTAAATCATTTTGAATAACTGTACACTTAAAACAAATTTTAAGTTAAAAAAAACTGAACATATCATTTAAAAAAAAAAGATTTTTCATTTAAAAACCGGTCTACTTAATTTTCATTTAAATTAAATGCCATTTGTTATTTATTTTTAAATGTTGATTAATCAACTGACGCATCCGTAAGAAACAAATGATATAATCAGTTAAAATAAATGTCAAAATTTTACCTACAAATCCTTAAAAAATAAATGTTTTTTTCATTTATTTGAAATTATTTCCGATTTTGAATTTTTTGTTTTTTTTTTTAATATACTCGTACAATACAAAATGTATGTATGCATATGAAGCTTTAAACACTTTTTGTGTGAATGTGTTTGTGTATGTATGTGATTTTATGAATTTCTTTTAATTTGTGTTGAAAAATTTTGTATATATACAACCAATTTAAATAAAAAAAAACAAATTGAAATTTTTTGAATATTTTTTTTCTTTTTTTTTTTGAAATAGACAGCAAACAAAATTTAAATTTGTAATAACTGTTACGGACACAAATAAACCACAAGTTTCCGTTTTGTGGGTAAATTTTTATTAAACTTCAAACAAATGAAAAAAATAAATGAAACTGGAAAAAAATGGTAAATGATAGTAAATTATTTCGAATAAATGTATAAAAAAGTTAATATAGATATTTCTTTGAAAAATAAATGTATCTTCCTTTATTTTTAAATGGAACGAAAAACTTTTTTATTAAACTACAAACAGTAAACTGCATAATATTCTGAGTGTATCAATTGCTGTCAAACACAAACTAAATGCCGCAGCTAGTTCAAATTTTGATAGGATTCAACTGGCAGCTGCTTGTTGATAGGATCCCTTTCAGTTAAGAGGCGGGAAATTCAAAAAGTCACGGACTTATTGACCCTTACATACGAAGAGCATCATATATTTTAGCATTTCTAAGTGTGCCAACCATAGAAGTAAAAAACAATTTCTTATCATATTTTCATGTGCAACAGTCATTGTTTTATCATAATATGTTTCCTGAATCGAAAATAAAATCCTTTTATGATTATGTGCGAAAATAAAATCCCTTTATGATTATAAAATTTTTGTGCATCATTCTATCAACAATGAAATTGACGTCTTCACAAAAAAAATTTAAAGTGTAAATTACTGCAAACATCCTACAATTTTTGTATTACCGTTTTATTTTTTTATAAATTTTTTTTTGGGCGTAAACTTGCAGGCCGGAGCCAATATATTTGAAAAATTAATTGCATTCATGCAGAGAAAAAAGCGTCATTTTATGATTGAAATTCATCATAATTCAAGTGATCATAATATAATTATAAATGATGAAAAAATCTTGCACAGCGAGCACAAAATTATCAGTAAATATCACATTAATGAAACTCCAATAATGTTCAAGTGTGTTTAATGATTTTTTTTTTCAATTTGAATGTTGTTCATAGATAAGCGAAATAATAATTATTATATGTTCATACACATATGTTGTTTATTTTTTCAAAAGTGTAAAGTAAATTAAATTTATTAAGAGCTATAGAAATTTCTCCACAAACACTATTATCAATTTCATATTTTTTTTGTTTTCAACAGAACCATTACACCGTTAACTAACTAGACTACTTTCGGTTTTTTATATAATGAAGTTCCACAAATTACAGTATTCAGGGGTACGGGAGGTTGATAGTCTTTTTTTATTTTATATTCAGCACTGTTCTCAGTTTAGAGACAATTTAATTTAAAATGGATTTATTAAAGCACACACACAAAAAAAATTACTAGAATTTAGAAAAATTAACATATTTGGAGGAAAAATCGAAATGAAAACGGCTGAAAAGATTCTTTTTACCAATATTAAATATAATTTTCCTTGAAATTAAGAAACAAATTTTACTTAAAATTTGGTCAAAATTTTTAAATTATGGACAAATTTTCCTCCTAATCAGTTCATATACCATCTTAAATTTTAGTAATTGCAAGGAAATGTTTCCTTGGTTTTAAGAAAAGTTTATTTTAAGTTCATAAGATAATTTTTTTATACTAAAAACCAGAACTTAACTACCTAAAAATATTTTTCTAACATCAAGTTAAATACACTTCTTTTAAATGAAAATTATCCTTAAATTTGATAAGATAACTGTTTCTATGGTAAAGATAATATATTTACCATATATTTTAAAGTACTTTACACTCATTGTGTAAGTATTTTCCCACTTTCGGAGGACTTCCACTTTGTGAGGACACTGTTTTTAACAAGCTTTTTGCTATACATTTTTGTCTTTAAATTAAATTGTATTACACTTAACTCTTTTATTTAAAATATAAAGTTACGCAAACAAAATTAAAAAAATGTACTGCAGGATATTCTGAAACGTAATAAATTTTGACATATTCGGATCTGACTTTTTGTAGTTAGTTAATGGTTCTCCTTGAGACAACTACAAATAGGGACGCCCTAAGTGACACACGGCATCTATGTCTAAGGAACACTGGGGGTCCTTTGTCTTTTTAAATTAACTAATTTAAGGAAATTGTTGCAAAAATACAAAACATCACAGTTACATTTCCAAAAATTAGAAAACATTTACTTGAATCAAAAAAAAAATAATATTTTATTAAATTTTTTAAAATTTATTCGAACTAAGTTGCATGAAAATTTTCCCTAGAAATAATTCATCAATTACTAAAATTAAATAAATTTTTATTATTACATAGGAAAAATTTTATTACTTTTTGTTTTTAATTGCCTTAACTAATTTTTAGAAAACAATTCTTACAAATTAGAGAGAGTTAGACTTAAAAACTGAATTTAGAATTGGCTTTCTAAAATTAATTTAATTTTACTACTCGCGAGAAAAAATGAAAACACATTAAGTTCACGTATTTTCTTATTTTAAGTTGGACACATTTTTTGAACTAAATGGGAGTAATTTATGTTCTATTTTTTTTTTCTCGAACTAAACTTAGTTTTATTATATTTTAGTATGCAATTTTTCTGAAACCAAGAAGTTTTTTCTTAAAATTAATAAATTTTTATTTAATACACTTGTTTTTTTCGTAAAATCAGGAAACATTACTTTGGAAAGATATGAACTATTTCTGAGTATATAAAGTTTTTACCCAAACGTAGGAATTTTTCTTAATTCAAGTCAAATTTGACTTAAATTGAGGAACCTTTTTAAACTGTTTTAAAGGAAATTTTTGATTAATTTTTAATTCATGTCTTTTTGTTTTGAGTGCTTGGAATTAAAATATTCGGAAATTTGTTGTTTTGGGGTTCACATATATATTTTTTTTTTTAATTCCAAATTTGTATGCGAAATGTCAGATGAAATATCAAATGGCCAAAAAAATTATTTGAATTGTTCTTTAAGTTGTTACACATAATGAATTTTGGAAAATAGTTAAAAAATGTCTAAATCATTCGCCTTGAGTTATCTTGATCGGTGTTGAAAAATTCACCAGGAAAATATTCGGAAGTGATTTCTTGAGGGAGGCATCACATCCTATGACAATGTCCGAACCTGCATACATATTTTAATTAGTATTTACTGCAGTATTTTAAAGTTTTTTAATCTAAATTGCCTTAAGGATTAAAAAAATAACTTAATGATTATAAAAGAAATGATTATTTTAACTCTTAATAAATAATAAATTCTTAAACAAAGATGAAAAGTTTTAAATTTAAATAAAAAACATATTAAATTACATTATTACAGAAATTCATAACTGGGTTATTTTATAAAACACAACACCTTGCCTTGTGTAGATTTGTGTGTAAATTGATTTTGTTACAAAAAACCTTTTCTTTTTTTTTAGAAAATAACACAAAGTGAGGCGACGTTGTGTTCCATGAAATAACCCAGTAAGTTTAAAATTTCCTTTAGTTTCTTTTTACAGTTTATTATAAAAATTAGTTAGTATGTTTGATTTTAAGTTTTACATTTTAATTTTCAACCACAAAAGGGAAATATGGTTTATTTAAATAAATGCTGTATTATGCTTTAACTAACAAATTCCGCCTTAAATACCTGGCTGTTTAACAAAATACTGGTAATAAAATAAATTAATTTTTAATTAACCCTTGCTAATTTGGAATTAATGATAAAAAGGTCAAAACGAAAAAATAACGTTAGTAACAAAAGCAGAAGAAGCTGTAAAAAATTAAATTTCGCTGTATTAAATTTCTATTTTTTTTTCTTAACAAACGGAAAACCCAACACATGATTAAATTAATTTATATGAGGAAAAAATTTTAAACTGCAACTGTAACAAATTTGTAAAATACATTAAACACCTTATTTTAAGCCAACAAAAAAAAAGAAGACCATGTACCACAAATTTTGTGTGTGAGAAAAAACTTATTAATACCATCACATCTCCCTTACAAATAAAAAGATCATCCCAACATAAAATTCATTTTACATAAAGTAATAACTAACCATACTGCATGATTAACTGGGCGTAAAACTCGTGCCTCAATAATAACAAAAAAAAAAAAACGACGGCACAATAAAAACAGTCAAAATAAATGTAATAAACTTTGCATGCCGCCATATAATTAATAACGGTAATATATTTTGCATATGCTATAACATACAGAGTGTGTGGTTGGGATCCCTCAAAAAAAAAAAAAAAATAAATGAAATAAAAATACATATATAAAAATATATCAAACAAAAATCGCTTGTTTCTCCCCAACTAAATACAATTTATCAGTGATGTCAATGGACATTACCATTTCCAGCCTCCAATTCAATATATGAGAAAGTATTCCGTAATAGAAATATTGGTTTAAGAACACATGAGGCAGGAACGCGCGTTGGAAAGTTTCTAATGGGTGCTCTCCGCTCTTTAAAAATTTTAAAAATGTAATATTATTGATTTTTATTAGGACCAATTATAGAACTTGATAGATAGGGTACCGTTTTAAACATTTCATTGTTTTAGTTTGCTGTATTAACGAATGTATTCATTTCTTATCGCACCATCTCACCACTAAAGCGGAGTTTACATTAAACCACAAGTCATAGAAACTGTCAAAATAAACGAGTCAGAAAGCAAACATCCTATGGTGTAGACTCATTTTGTCTGATCCGTACAGAAAATCCGATTACTAATTTCGACAGTCAGATTGATTTCTTCGTTTTTTTTTAATATTTCATAAAATTGTTTTATTTTCTTACAAACAAAAAAAAACGTAAACAAATCAGTTGTGAATTAAATTCGCGATAAAAAATAATTGAGCAACAAGAAAAACAGCTGATTTCATAAGATTTGCATCTGAAGGTGTAAACCCAAAGCAGTTAACTAAAGAAATTTTTTGACAAGCGCATCACTTCATAGGATTTTTAGTTTGATTTTTTTAGGTAAAATCGGCTGAAAAATCAGATAATGTAAAGTCCACTTAAACTGACTAGAGACGAGATTTTATGGTCTTGCAATTTTTTAAAATTTTACACACAAACAAAAAAAATCAGATTTAAAAATTAACCATGTTTTTAAAGTTCTATTTAAAAATTTTTAAAAAATTGTTAAAAATTGAGTTTTTTAAAATTTTTATTAGGTCACCCTTTTTTCTAGAATATTTATTTCTAATTTTTGTCCAATAATATCTGCAAAAAATCATTTTAGATAAAAGGAAAATTTGATTATTATTAAGGATTTTTGGGTATTTTAACTTCGAAAAATGGGAACTTGAGAACAAACTTTTTTGGCAACACTGCGGATACGCATGTACCAGTCATGGTAAAGTTAGTACCATATCATTTTTTGTGATGCTATTGGAACCTCAAAAGTACTATGGTGCACCTATGAACTATTTGGTACAAAGTATAATATTTTTATTGGTTTTATCAAGGACCCTATAAACCAGGATGAACAAACTACCATATTTTTAGCCACCCGTGATGCCTTGATGTCAAATGGTGCTACTACAAAAAAATTCTTAGCCGAGACCACTAAATTCTTAGCCGATTTACAGAAAAACTTAGCCTCTAGCAAGGGTTGTACCAATTCAAACATGTATATATTCACATCACAGTCACTGTACTTGCGCTACAACCCTTGCTAGCGGCTAAATGTTTCTGTAAATCGGCTAAGAATTTCTTGGTCTCGACTAAGAGTTTTTTTGTAGTCGCACCAATTGGCATCATGGCATCTTGGGTAGCTAAAAATTTGGTACTTTGTTTATTCAGATCGTTCTTGTAAGAAAAATTCAGTCAGCATGGCTCTGTAGAGGTTCACCATAATTACGTTACCATTGGCTTATTCGAAAAAATAAGGGCCAATCACCTTTTTCTACGTAAATGCACACCACCCGGTGACTTTAAGAGGGTGTTATGGTGCTTCATGAATTATGCGTGGATTTTAAGTATCCCAGAACCGTCACTCATTAACAATTTTGATGGAAAATCATTGACTTCGTCGTTGAGTTCCAAAATCGAGCGTTCTGAAAGCATATAGTGATTCGCTTTTATATACCATAAATTTCACACATATCTACTTCACGAATGCCAAAACTAAACTGATCTACACAGCAGTTTGGAAAAATGCCAGCACTTTCCAATAGGATGATACTTTTTGCTGCGCTGATGATTCAAACGAGCCTGCAAACAAAGCTTAAGTTTGCCTTCTTTGATATTAAAAATATTTATATCAGCATCGCATAGGGACAGTGACGATAAGATTACTATACGAGGGCGGATCAATAAGTCCGTGACTTTTCGAATTTCCCTCGTAGTTATATAAAATGCAACACTGCTCCCATCAAGTACCACCTGTTAATAGACAACTGTCAAATTTTGAGCAAGTTTCGTCATTTACTTTGCGTTTAACAGCTGTTCAAAACATACAACCTCGTGAATATTTTTAAAAATGGCAAAAATTGAATTTCGAGTGCTCATTAAACATTATTTTTTGCGATAAAAAAAACCGTCAATCAAACCAAGGAAAATCTTTATAAATACTATGGGGACTCTGCACCATCGATTTCAATGGTAAAAAATTGGTTTACTGACTTTCGTTGGGGTCGCACAAGTACAAATGACGCTGAACGTTCTGGACGGCCAATTGAGGTCAATACACCCGAAAATGTCGAAAAAATTCACGATATGGTGTTTGGCCGATCGAAGAGTAAAAGTGCGTTAGATTTTTGATGCCGCAGACATTTCATATGGCAGTGTGGCTTCGACTTTAAATGATCAGTTGGATTTAAGAAAGCTGTCTGCAAGATGGGTGCCGCGCTTGCTTTCAATTGACCATAACCGTAATCGTGTGAGAACTTCAAAGTATAGGCTAAATTCCATGAATTGGGCTACAAATTGGTACCTCATCCGCCATATTCTCCGGATTTAGCCCCCAGTGACTATTTCCTATTTCCAAACCTAAAGAAATGGCTCGATGGAGAGATTTAGCTCCAACGAAGAAATTATTGCTCAAACAAATGCTTATTTTATGGACCTCGAAAATTCTATTTTTTGGAAGGAATACACAAATTGGAGAAACGTTGGACTAAGTGTATTGATCTTAAAGGAGATTATTATGAAAAATTATTTTGTTCTTGCAAAAAAAGCTTGTTTCATTCAAAAAGCCACAGACTTATTGATCCACCCTTGTAATTACTTTAAAGATAATATTTTCTTAAATGTTTAAATTAGTCATTGATGAAATATAAATAAGTCTGCATACACTCAGAAAAAAAGTTAGTAGAAAAATTTTTAAACGGTTTTCAATCCCACTTTACTATTTTTGTACTGATTTTTAGTAAAAAAAAATATTTTTTACCAAATGTTTTTGCTATTTGCAATTTTTTTTTTTTTTTTTTTTTATTAAATCTTCATTTACATAACCGAGCCATTAGGGCCTTATGTGGTTAATTAAAGCTACTATCTTAATAACAAACTTCTAGAAAACTAGCAATTTACAATTTACAAAATTTTTAAAGAATATTTACAAATATTTGTGTGCTGATTTCAGAAATCATTTTACAAACTTTGAAAACCGATTTGCTAAAATTAGCAAAAAAAAATTACTAATTTTAAAAAAGTGGATATTGAAGGAAATGTTATTTCTAATTAAAACTTACACCTTCAAACTTTAATTGACTTAAAATGCTATATAAATTAAAACAGGGGATCTGTGGTGAATATACCGACTCATGTCTAAAAATAGGACATTCCCTTAAAATAGCACTAAAAAACTTTTTAGTTTTAAAAATCAGCCCTAAAAATAATTTAAATTTGACCTTAAAAGTAAAAAAAATTACTAAAATATTTTTTGAAACACAAATCACCAAATTAAAACAAAATGATAATTTCGTTTGTTTTAACAATTTTTAAGCCTTTGATTTTTTTAATTTTGTATAAAATATTTAAAAAAAAAAATTAAGTTAAAAAAAATTTGATGCTCGATAAAAAAGAAATAAATTTTAAATTTTTTATTAATATTAATAATATTTAGTAATTTTTTTTTGCTGATTTTAGCAAACAGATTTTCAATTCCGCTTTACAAAAAGTTTACTAAAATTTAGTAGCGGCTTCTAATTGTTCAACTAATTTTATTGTACTACACGTCAGCAAACATGTGTTGCTAAGATTAGCAAAAATACCGCTGGGCTCAAATTAGCAAAATTTTCAATTGCAATTACAGACTTTTTTTGGTGAGTGTATGTATCATAATATGAAAATAGGGATCATATTATGATAATTCATTTGGAATCATAAAGTGACAAGAATATATTATGATATTAAAAAAAATCAATTTCAGAGTATGCTTCCCACAACTTTTTAATAATATGATCATCACAATAATAAACATAAAAATATATGTAATGGTTGGTCATCCCAATCATAAAAATGGACTTCTATCAAAGAATCTCTAAATTAATTTGCTTATAGCACAATTACAAAACATGGTTAAAAAAATTCAAAAATAAACTTTTCAAAATTTTTTAAACCTTTCTGTAATTGCAAATTGTTTGCTTTGTATCGTTTTTTCTCATTCCAACAAGTTAGCATCACTAAAATGTATACACAAAACTTAAAGTGCTGCCAATATAAAAGCCAACACAACTCTTTTTGTTTCTGGTATGGGTATACTCCAAAAAAAAACCCTTAGGCAAAATGTATTGTTTGTAATACAAGATGAAACAAAAAAAAACTGAAACCAGAAATCCGGTTAAAATTTTGTGGCATTTATTTTTCATATAAAAAAAAAAAACATTGTGGTCGTTTCTTTTTTTTCTAGTATTCTAACAGCAAAAAGTTAACAAAAAAAAAAAGGACCAAAAATTTATGACAAAATTATGTTTATAAAAAAAAGTCGTATAAAAACACTACAAACCACAAATTAGAATAAAATGATATATGATACAAAATAACTAGAAGGTAAAAACTAACCTTGAATATTAAAGATATAAGACAAAGAAAAAAATATAAGAAAAGATATTATATATAATAATATAAGACAAAATGCTTTATTAGATTTTATATGAAACCAACACTCAGGGGATACACCTACCAATGCAGTAAATTGCGCTGGCAAAAGGCAGTTAGGTTAAATTTAGAAATATTCAAGATTTCTGAAATTTCTTTAAAGGATAAAAAGTTCTTTAACTTAAGGAAATATATGTTGTTAAATAAATTATTCAGACTCTTAATGTCGTATCATTATGAGATCCAGTGTAATTTGGTTGGGCGCCATATTCTGCTTAAAACACTTCCCATTGTGTAAGTGCATTCATTATTAATATGAAATTCTTAAAAAAAATGAAAATATTGAACTTTGAACTTTTTCTTTATTTATCTTTATGATGATGACAAAAATCCAATCTTATTTTTTGTATATCAATAACTAATGTTATTTTCCAAACAATTGCTTTTTACATGTTTATTGAAAACTACATAGTAGTTTTATTTTCTATTTTTTTTACTTAAAGGGGATTTTGAAATTATAATGCAACTGCTATAAATTCCATTTGTGAATTGTATATAGAAACTAAAGTAAAAAATAAAATACTAAATAAAAAAATAATACTCATATAAAGTAAAACATAACATTTCTTTTTGACCAAACCCTAGTTTTTTTTTCTCTATATTTTTATTTAAAAACAAAATACATTTTACTTTACTTTATATATAAATAAAATTAAACACAACAACGGGGGAATATATATATAGAGAGGAAAAAAAAACTTTGAACACAAAAATTGCAATATGGGTGTGGACATATGTATAATATTATACAGTTGCATGCATGTTCTTGTTCATATTTTGTTTTTAGTTTTTTTTTATTTTAATATAAAATAAATTTAAAAAAAATACAGAAAAAAACCCATTGTAATCGTTACTTTTTTCTATTTTCATAACAAAATATTATTAGTTTTTAACATCAACAAAACATTGAAATGCATTCATGTTGAAATAATGCGTTTAGTGGACAACATGTACAAAAGTAGGAAGAAAAAAAAAACAAGTAAATATATCAATGTCGGCCAGAACCGATCAAATGACAACTTATGCCACCAGCTTAAAAATTTTAAAATATTCCGAAGGTTAAAAAATACAATTTCATTGCAAGATTTTGATTTTTGTTTGGTTCTAAATAAATATAGGTGAAAAAGGTCTTCGAGAAAAGTTGCCTTAAAGCTGAACGGTTACGAATATAGAAAAAGTTCCAGTCTCCCCTTTGATCAATTATAATAAGCATTATTACACTGTGGGGCAAAAAGTATCACCCCATTGGAAATTGCTGCCATTTTTACAAATGCCGTCGCATGTCAGTTTGATTTTAATATTCGTGAATTAAACATGAGCGAAATTTATAGTGAATAACAAAGAATCCCTTTTTGAGTTTGTGTAGCGATTTCTGAACTCAACTACAAAGTGGATGATTTTCTATCGAAGTTAATCATGAGCCTCAAAACTCATGTTTATCTCAACGACCTCGAAATTCTCTGGCGGACATCTACACCCTCTCAAAGTCACCATGTTGTCTGCAATTAAGTAAGTCGGAAAACGCTTTTACACTCATCCAAAAAAAGTCTGTAATGCACTTAAAAAAGTTTGTAAGTTAAAATAACTGAAAATATCATTTAAAAGAAATGATATTTCATTTAAAAACCGGTCTATTTAATTTTCATTTAAATTAAATGCCATTTGTTATTTATTTTTAAATGCTGATTAATGAACTGACACATCCGTAAGAAACAAATGATATAATCAGTTAAAATTTATTTGAAATTGTTTCCGTTTTTTATTTTTTGTTTTTTTTTTAATATACTCGTACAATACAAAATGTATGTATGTATGCATATGTAGCTACAGACATTTTTTGAATGAATGTGTTTGTGTGTTTATGTGTGTTTATGAAGTTCTTGTAATTTGTATTGAAAAATTTTGTATATACACAACTAATCTAAATAAAAAAACAAATTGAAATTTTTTTAATTTTTTTTTTTTTTTTGAAACAGACAGCAAACAAAATTTAAATTTGTAATAACTGTTACGGACACAAATAAACCACAAGTTTCCGTTTTGTGGGTAAATTTTTATTAAATTTCAAACAAATGAAAAAAATTAATGAAACTGAAAGAAATCGGTAAATCGTAGTAAATTATTTCGAATAAATGTATAACAAAGTTAATATAGATATTGCTTTAAAAAATAAATATATGTTCCTTTATTTTTAAATGGAACGGAATTTTTTTTTTATTAAACTACAAACAGTTAACTACATAATATTCTGAGTGTGGCAACTGAAAATTTTGCTGTTATTAAGGGAAATTTTGCTAATTTGATCCTTAGCAACACATGTCTACTGACGTGTAGTACAATGAAATTTGTAGAAAAAATTAGCTGCGGCTACTAAATTTTAGTAAACTTATTGTAAAGTAGAATTTAAAATCGGTTTGCTAAAATCAGCAAAAAATAATTACTAAATATTATTAATATTAGTAAAAAATTTCATATTTTTTTTTTTTGCTCGAGCATCAACATTTTTTTATTTTATCTTTTTTTTTAAAAAAAAAAAAATATTTTAAAAAAATCAGATTGAAAAATTTCAAGAACATAAACGAATTTATCATTTTGTTTTAATTCGGTAATTTCTGTTTTAAAAAATATTTTAGTCAATTTTTTTTACTTTTAAGGGCTGGTTTTTAGAACTAAAAAAAAACTGTTTAGTGCTGTTCTAAGTGGATGTCCTATTTTCAGACATGAGTTGGTATCTTCATTTTCTTTCCCTTTATTTAAACTATGTAACATTTTAAGGCAATTTAAGCTGGTAAGTGTAAGTTTTTATAAGAAATAATATTTCTTTCAATATCCACTTTTTAAAAATAAGAACATTTCTTTGCTAATTTTAGCAAATCGGTTTTCAAAAAATTGTAAAGTGATGTCTGCAATTAGCAACAAAAATTTGTTAATATTCTGTAAAAATTCTGTAATTTGTGGAATGTAAATAGCAAAAAGATTTGCTAAATAATAATTTTTTACTTAAAATCAGTACAAAAATAATAAAGTGAGGTTGAAAACCGTTTACGAATTTTTCTACAAATTTTTTATTTTTTTTTTTTGAGTGTACGGTGAACGGCGGCCGCTATAGAACCAGGGTGACTGATTTTTTTTTTCCGAAGCTGACGATCTGGATTTTAAGGACATGAGCTTTGAACAGGACGGGCCCACTTCTTATACTTCACGCGACACAATGCGAATCTTAAAGGATGACTTCCCAGGCAAAGTCATTGCTGTACGCGAATAAGCCCGCGACTTCAAGGAGTTAAAGAACAACATTAAAGGCCAAATTGACAACATCACAAATGCTGCGCACAGTTATGTAAAATCTAATCAAATGAGCCCGAAATTTGCATCAACACCAACGACGGCCATTTTTCCAAATTATTATAAGCAGTTAAAACCCAAATGTATCGTATTTTCACTTGAAACAAAAGTTGAACCAAAAGAAAGTTATATGATGTCCCACCCTGTACATGCTTTTTGTCTTTGGCTAGAGCACTTTACGAATCTTTTACCGAATCAATATGTATGCAAATATGCTTAAAATTCATATTTTCGCATATTGTGCTATAAATGCATATTTTGACATATTTAAAGGCATATTTTGCTATAAATACATATTTTTTGTATATTTTTAATTTTAAAGATATTTTTAATATTATATTAAAAACTGGGTTACACAATATTATATCACAATTTAAGAAAAATAAACATAACTTTTCAAATTTATAATTTATGAAAAATATAATTACTAACATTTTTTTGACGCTTTTTAAACCACTTTTTAAAACCAAATGTAACAAAATAAATTAATAATATGAGTATTAAAAACGTTGAAAAACTAAATAATAAATACATATTTTAAAAGTTTTATAGGTTTTTAAGCGGTGAGAGATTCGTTTGTTATTACCAACATGAACCGATTTAAGCTAAAAATCAAAAGGTGGTATAACTGGGCAAATATGCGATCTGTATTGCACAAACAAGCATAAAGTCCTACTTCGGAGTGGCACTCTGTGTAAACATGGGCGGAATCCAAACAAAATCCACAGAGTTAGCTTGGGGCCAATATCAGTTATCGTAACAAATTGTGGTCAATTATCTTTGTATAATAATACATTGGAAGATGGACGGACATCGCTAAATTGAATTAGAAATTGAATCTGAGTGGATTGGCAACTTAACGCTTAGGGTGTTTTTAACATACTTGGTTGTTACAAACTTCAGCACAAACTTATTATACCATGACGCATGCAGTGGTGTAGAATATAAAAACTACACATGGTTTCTACATGCTATTTACAGTTACTGTGGAAATTAAAGTGACTTAAAATTTATATATTATCTTAAAGTTTATGTCGATAATTTAATGAAGTATGTAATCCTGCACGCAGAGAAAAAACATGGTTGCAATATGATCCCTGCTACTATATTATGCTGAGTATAGTTATCACAACCAAGTTATTGGTTTATAAATATGTTCTAAGCATCAATATTGTAGATATTGTACTATATCATGATTGTCACTTTCTATTTTATATTATGATTGGCTG
The DNA here is from genome assembly GCA_949748255.1 of Eustalomyia histrio. NCBI lineage: Eukaryota > Metazoa > Arthropoda > Insecta > Diptera > Anthomyiidae > Eustalomyia > Eustalomyia histrio. Next base: position 52,959,818 of record OX456525.1, read on the forward strand.
TAACCATACTGTGGTAACAAAAACCGACTATGAAAAAATATGATAATTATATAAAATGCGGACAACAATCAATCAAATTTAAAAAAAAACATGTCTTGGACATTTACAGTCATAATACGAACGCGGATCAATAAGTCCGTGACTTTTTGAATGAAACACAGTTTTTTTTGCAAACAAAAAAAAAATATTTTTCAACATAATCTCCTTTTAGATCAATACACTTAGTCTAACGTTTCTCCAATTTTTGTATCCCTTCCAAAAAATATGATTTTTCGAAGTCCATAAAATAGGCATTTGCTTGATCAATAATTTCATCGTTGGAGCTAAATCTCTTTCCACCGAGCCATTTCTTTAGGTTTGAAAATAGTCACTGGGGGGCTAAATCCGTAGAATAAGGAGGATGAGGTACCAATTCGTAGCCCAATTCATGGAATATTGCCAATCCTTTAAAGTTGTCACACAATTACGTTTATGGTCAATTGAGAGCAAACGCGGCACCCATCTTGCAGACAAATTTCTTAAATCCAACTGATCATTTAAAATCGAAACCACACTGTCATATGAAATGCATCAACAATCTCACGCACTTTTCCTCTTCGATCGGCCAACACCATATCGTGGATTTTTCGACATTTTCGGGCGTATTGACCTCAAATGGCCGTCCAGAACGTTCAGCATCATTTGTACTTGTGCGACCATAACAAAAGTCAGTAAACCACCTTTTTACCATTGAAATTGATGGTGCACAGTCCCCATAGTATTTATCAAGCTTTTCCTTGGTTTGATTGAAGGTTTTTTTTGCAAAAAATAATGCTTAATGAGCACTCGAAATTCACTTTTTTCTGTTAAAAAAAAAAAATCCACGAGGTTGTATGTTTTGTACAGCTGTTAAACGTAAAGTAAATGACGGAACTTGCTTAAAATTTGACAGAAGCCTATTAACAGCTGGTACTTGATGAGAGCAGTGTTGCATTTCATATAACTAAGAAGGAAGTTTGAAAAGTCATTTTTAGATTCAATGGATTTTGCAAACTAAAAAACTAAGATTTTAAAAAATTCTTAGATTCTAAGGACTTTTTCTAAAAGAAAAATTCTGACTATGGAAAAAAATCTTAAAAATGTCCTTAGAACCTTAAATTTTATTATTAGAAAAAGTCCATAGGATTTAGAATTTGAAATTTTTTTTGAAATACTTTACTTTAGAAAGACCATTAAATCAAAGAAGTTTTTTTTTTTTTAAAATCCTTAATATCAAATTTTTGCTTTTTCTTATAGAAATATTCTTAAATATAAAGGCCTTTTTCATAGTTTCGAATCAAATTATTATCACATTATGGTTATTTTATTATTATAATATGATAACTTTATTATAGTAAAACTATGGTTGGCACAATTATAATCCCAAAATATATGTGATGCTCTTCGAACATGATTGCGCCAACCATCTATTTTCTATGCGTGTGTTGAGTTTGGGTGGAATCGGATTTGTAGTAAGTTTGTTAGCAGTAAAAAATTTATTTATTTTTTAAGAGATATTGTAAGTTAATTTTGTGACACTTAACCGATTCATTAATTTTCAATACCAATACATGACAACGGAGGCCAATGTCACTCATATGTGGAACATACAAAGAATTACTTAAAATTAGTGCAAATAACAACAACAAAAATCGAAAAAACGAACATAAGTTCGGAAAGCCGAAGTGTTTTAGTTGGAACATTTTCCTTGTTAACATTAAACTTTTGGTTAAACTTAAAGATTATTTTGCTAAACTTCTCTGAAATAGTAGAATATTTTGTTAAATTTATAACTTTGTTTGTAACAATATTTAATTTTCACAGTTACTGTAGTTACACATTCCTGCAGTGAAAAGCTTTTTAAACTTTAAATATATGTAGTTACAAAAAAAAAATAATATTTTAACACATGACCATGGACAACACCCATTTAGAAAAAATACAAAAAAAAAACCTAGTCTTTGTCATGTTACATGTGCATAATAACTTCGTTTGAATGTAATAAAATGTAAAATCCTTTTAGTGTTTTTTTGCTCAGAATTTTTGTTTACAGATTTTTACTTTGATATTTGCTTATGTAAATTTTAAGTTGAAAACGACATAAAATTGGTAGTTATTCAATTGTTTTAAATTTTCTAATTTAAAAAAAAATTAAATAGATATCGTTATTATTTTTTTTGGCGCCCAACGTAAGAAAGAATTTTATTTAGTTTTATTTAAGGACAATAGAATTTAATAATCACAGATATTATATAAAATTCAAGCAAAATATTTATAAAGATTTCAGCTTTTTTGTATCGAAATTATATTGCAAATTTGGTTTTAATGTAAATTATATTGCAAATTTTATTTCACCTAAAAGCTAAGCTTAACGTAACACATTATTAAGAGTTTTTTTTTATTTACAAACGCATTTAAACTTTTTTCAGCAAAATGTGTGTATTTTTGTTTTTTTAATTTTATTTAAATTTTAGTTTTTTTTTTTCATTAAAACCATAAATTTATTATACCTGTTACTATATGATTTATCATCATAATATTTATGACGCCTAATGAGACACAAATTTCATAATCTTTTTAAGAAAAACCTAAAGTTTAAAAATATTCTCAAAATTAAACTTCCTACACTTAAATTTTTTTCACCCATGACTTAAAAAGACAGACAACATTAATTTGTCATTTTCCTTGTCTACACCGAAAAACAACAGACAACTGCGAATACTACACACATGTTTCCCTAAATCAAGCATATCATCATCACCATCATACAGAGTCATACATGGATGTTGCCATGGTGCAAAAAACAAAAAAAAAAAAACTAAATGAGAAGACCACCTCCACAGAGCCGGAAAAAGTTTTTTTCTCATTCTTCTTGTAGTCGTCATACTTATGAAAAATAGCTAAACATATTGTTATTGTAACATAAAATACATATTATTTCTTAAACAAATTGCATACAAGTCAACAGAAATTTGTCAAAAAAATGACGACAAAGTAATAGTAAACATGAAGAACTTTTAAATTGTACAAATGAAAACTTTTGTGATAAAATCTTATTTTAACACAAAAAATGTTTTCTTAATTTCTTTGCTCATTAAATACAAACAGAACACAAAATTGCGATACTATAGTCTGGGCGACTACATTTGCAAACAAAATTACAACTTAAGGGGGAAAGTATGCTAAGGGACAATTATAAATAATATAAAACCTACCATAACGGAGGAAAAAGGATATTACATAATGGAGGAAAAAGGATATTACAGTGTTGTGTCGCAAATAAAAGTATTGTTCCTATTTTCCTATTTTTCTTGAATTCAAATTTTGTTGGAAGCTTAATTTTAGGTCAAAGCATGACGTATTTCATGAAGATTTCCAATCGCTTCGCTATAGGCAAAAACATATTGTATCAATGCCAAAATTACAGTATTTATTGTCCGTTACGATACAAATAAAAAATCAACTTTTTTAATGTTTTCAAAAAGTGTGTGAAGTAAGTGAGGTTAAATATTGACTTCAAGCTATTTTGAAAAGAAAAAAATATATTAATTAAGAACTAGTTTTCAATTCATCGAAAAAAAGTTTAGATGTTTTTTGTCTATTCAGAAAGTTTTAGCACTTAGTTGGCTTCGTTTTAGATAAAATATTCGTTTAATATCTGTAATCAATTAACACCACAGTACATATTTTTGAATATTGTATTGAATGAAGTTTGTATTGAATATTTGAGATAGGCTAAATTTGAAGAAAATCTTCTCCAAAACAAAGCTTTATGAATAAAAAAAATATCTATTTAAAAATAAATAATAAATTTGGCCGATTTTTTGATTAGAACAATTTCTGAATTATTACCAAATTTAGCAAAATTATTAAAATTATTACCAAATTTCAAGCGGTTTGGGAAGCCCGTTTAGAGGAGACTTTTCCCCCTTTGAACCTCTGGCGAAGCACCCTCAAAATATTTTAAAACATTGATGGAAATATATATTTTGAATTTCAGGTTTCCAGCCAATGCAGTTTAGACATACCGTTCCTAGAGCGAAATTAGTGAGTTAGCCCATGCTTCAGGGACCACTTATCTTAAATTTTTGGTTTCCAATCAAAAGGGTTTTGACAGGCCGCCAAGGGGAATATTTTCCTCTTATGCCACCCTATTAACAGGTAGGTCGGTCGCCCATAGTGCAGGAATCATATAAAATTCATATTTCTTATCAAGGAAGTTTGTGACATAAGGGGAAGAATTTTTACCATTTTTGTCCCTCTCCGTAGGAATTTCGGAATATTTTAAAAAAATATAAGCTAAAAAATTTATAAAATTACTTTATTTTTAAGATTATGAAATGACCCTCATAATATTTCTACTAAAACTTTCTTACAAGGGAATGCTTCCAATAATTTTTAGCCGATTTTGAAAAAAATAGGAAAATTTTTAGCCCCGGTAGGCTAGTTGGTAGCGTGCTAGCTTATCAGAGCGGGAGTCGTGGGTTCGATTCCCACCAGAGGCTCTGGTCTGTTTTCGCTACAACGAGCCGATGGCCTTTGTTGCTAGTGGTCGGTTAGGGTATTAGGATATAATTTGTAATTATATAATTAATACAAAATAAATAAATAAATTCAAGATCAATATACGATATTCTTAATCTCTATGTTTTAATTATATATGTATGTTATTTTAGAATTTTAGAAGATACAACACTCAATATGTTGTGTTGAAAAAATATTAGTATTAATGCCAGATTCCCAATTCGTTTCCAGAAAATTAATAATTTTTTCCATCAATACTATATAAACATTTGGAATAGATGAAAAGAGCTATTAAAAGCTACTGAGTGGTACCCTTTTGGATTTAAAAAGATCCTTCTATTTAAACAATATATATTTTTTAAAAAGTACCTTTTTTAAAAAGTACCTTTTATTAAAAGCACCTTTTATACAAAAAGTACTTTTTATAAATAAGTACCTTTTATAAAAAAGTACCTTTTATAAACAAGTACCTTATATAGGTATAAAAAATACCTTTTATAGAAAGTACCTTTTACAAAAGAGAACCTTTTATAAAAGAGTACCTTTTATAAAAAAGTACCTTTTATAAAAAAGTACCTTTTATAAAAAAGTACCTTTTATAAAAAAGTACCTTTTATAAAAAAGTACCTTTTATAAAAAAGTACCTTTTATAAAAAAGTACCTTTTATAAAAAAGTACCTTTTATAAAAAAGTACCTTTTATAAAAAAGTACCTTATATAAAAAAGTACCTTTTATAAAAAAGTACCTTTTATAAAAAAGTACCTTTTATGAAAAAGTACCTTTTATAAAAAAGTACGTTTTATAAAAAAGTACTTTTTATAAAAAAGGACCTTTTATAAAAAAGTACCTTTTATAAAAAAGTACCTTTTATAAAAAAGTACCTTTTATAAAAAAGTACCTTATATAAAAGAGTACCTTTTATAAAAAAAGTACCTTTTATAAAAAGTACCTTTTATGAAAAAGTACCTTTTATAAAAAAGTACCTTTTATAAAAAAGTACTTTTTATAAAAAAGTACCTTTTATAAAAAAGTACCTTTTATAAAAAAGGACCTTTTATAAAAAAGTACCTTTATAAAAAAGTACCTTTTATAAAAAAGTGCCTTTAAAAAAAAAGTACCTTTTATAAAAAATTACCTTTTATAAAAAGTACATTTTATAAAAAAAAGTTCGTTTTATAAAAAAGTACCTTTTATTAAAAAATTCCTTTTATAAAAACTTAACTTTTATAATAGTATATAAGGTATTTTAAATAAAAAGAACACCTTTTTCAAATCTGCGTTTTTCATGAAGTAGCAATTTATTATTATTTTTCATTTGATATGAATTTAATTAATTTCTTTGCATGAGCTTTAGGATACTTTCTGTTCTGTACTCCAACCCATACAGTAACGTTTGGTGAATAAACAAATACAAATATCAAAAATAATTTGTCACTTTTTTAATGAAAAACACCATGTTTTCAAAAAATATGAACTGAAGATCTTTAATCATTTTTGTATACATATTTTGTTGAAAAATTATTTATAATTTTTTCTGCATATGTTGTTGGTTGAGTTCTTCTATTCATTGAATGATGTGTGTGACATAAAGTGTTGAAATTATTGTTTTAAATGGTTTTAAGTTTTTTTTTTATAGCAATTTCTCATTTTTATCCTGTCTAACTTTTTAGTGTAAATACCAAAAAGCACTCATGCGTGTTTTTAGACAGCAATAAGTTTTATACTCATTCGTTTTTATTTATTTATTTTTTTGTTAAAAAATAAAACAAGTAAATTACTATTATTAAATAAAAATGACATTTAAACATGAAACTTGACATTATGTTTTTTTATTATGTTTTTATTTTAACTTTAAATACAAATGCATTTAAATTTGTTTAGCACATATAAAAAGCACCTGCAATAGCAGTAATGTCACTATAAATGTCATTTAAATGTAACATGTGTGTGTGTGTGTGAGTGCGCTAGCTAACTACACTAATGTACTAGTACAAGTGTAGGACAATGCAATACAATACAGCACACTTTATATTTGAATTTTATTTTAAAATTATTCCTTTACAATAGTATTCTTTTTTTCTACAATTACCAGTAGTATGTGATTGTAAGTATGTTCAAATGTCTGTCTGAATTTTGTTATAAATATAGGACTAGAAGTGTAAAGAGTTTAATGGTAACAAATGTGTATTTTTGTAGGTGTTTCTCGACGTTATGATTAATGGTTCATAATGGCCATACATTAAAAAACATTCACATATTCTGTTGTAAGCAATGTAGAGGACATTAACTAATGTTTTTGAAATTTTTATTCAATTTACTAAAAAGCCAAAAGGTATAATTTATAAAAAAAAATAAAAAAAAAACAAAATTGAAATACTAAAACAACAACTAACTGCAAAAGGTGTATATTTGATAAATGAAATTGTAAATGTAATAAATGTATTTAACAATAAATATGTGACAAAAATTAGAAAATATTTCTAGGAATTTTTAGGTATGCTTTGTAACAACAATGAAATTTTAAAGTGATCAAATTAATTAAAGAAAAAATTAAGTGTTTTGTAAATGTGTTGAAAGACTGAACATTTTGCAAATGTTTGTCATAATAAAGTACTTCCTAAGTAACCAACTTTGTGCAAGATACAACAAAAGTAGAAAAGTACGAAGAAGCCAGTACTAAAAAAACAACCAACATAAACAAGTAAAAAAAATGGCTTCAATTTGGATGTGCCGAATCTTTGAATACCCTCCACCAATATCCAAAAAAAAAGGTTCTCTAACGTCTTTAATACAAATAATGTAAAAAAACTTAGAAGTGAAATTATGGAGGTTAAAAAATTTTTTGAGGTGAAAAAATCTTGTGGATGTGAAAACAAACAAATTTTTAAGTGAAAAAAATTTTTGTGGGGAAAAATATTTGAATGAATATAAAATATTACTTAATTCTTAGGGACTGGTTAAGAAACAAGAGAAAATATTTTCCTTGCCAGTCGCTACTATAAAATTGTACTTAAATACACCAATTTGTATGGAAAATTTAGTTTTAGAGGTACCTTCACATTTCCACTCATAATAAGTATCACCCTATTGGAAAGTGCTGTCTTATTTGCAACTGGCATCTAGTGTTAGTTTAGGTTTAATATTTGTGAAAAAGACACGTACGCAATTTATAAAGATCTTGAAACAAATCGATGAAGTAGATGATTTCCCATCAAAATTGATCATCAGAGACGAGACTCATTTTTATCTTAGCGGCCACGTCAATCAGCAAAATTCTCCGGGGAACATACACACATAATTCATGTAGCGCCATTACTTACTCCCAAACTCACCGTGTAAAGTGCTGTTACGTCAGAAAATGTGAATGGACAAGGAGCCGACGGTAAAGCTATTATGGTTAACGGCGACCCTTGTAAAGCCATGTTGACTGAAGTTTTGTTTCCGGAATTTGGTGATCTGGATTTGTGTTTCCAACAGGATGGGTCATAATACCACAGTGCACCCGACACAGTGCTTATTTTCAAAGACGCTTTTCCATCGCGTGTAAGATCGACTTTCGGTAGTTTGGGTTGGCAAGCCGAATCTCCCGATTTGAGTGTCCCGGACTTTTATCTCTGGGAATATTTGAAGTCGTTTGTGTATGCAAACAGTCTTGGAAGAGTTAAAGAAAAACACTCGAGCCCTAATTGGAAACGTGACACCTCAAATTCTGGACAAAGCTATGCAAAAAATATTAAAAAGGCCCAAATTTGCAACCACCGCCGAAAGCTGTCGTTTGTCGTACATAATTTTATAGAATTATTTGAAATAAAATTTAATAAACACAATTAATTGAAAACCAAATGAGCTTTCATTTTAAACAAAAGTTATAGCTGAAGGAAATGGTTTGTGACCCACCCTGTACTATCAATTTTAAGCATCAAGTGAAACCCTTCTTATGTAGACAGCCCCAAATCATAAAATAAACCAGCAATTGTCTCTGCTTACAGATCGCTTTTGTTAACCGTAGACAAAATTATAGAGGAAAGATAAATTTAAATTTGATTTTAAAGTAAATTTAGCTCCTCTCGTATTTTTTTTTTTGGATTTGAAAGCAAATTTCCCATACACAAACCTTGATTTCTGTTCATATAAAAATTAAGAGAACGTTTTTTACAGCGTGAGCCGCATCCTTATGGTGTAACAAAATACCAAATTTAGGTAGCCAAAATTGTATCACCCTCTGTCAGTTTTGATTTAGTATTTGTGAAGGAAACAGATACAGAATACAAGTCCACAAGCCATGGAACATTATAGGCTTCAATAACGCGAAATACTCATGACTATTTTGCAATGGACGATTTTCTGAACAAATTTATCATAAGTGAACAGGCCCATTTTAATCTAAACTGATATGTAAACCAACAAAATTTGGACTTCTGGTGCACAGAAAATCCACGTATCATTTACGAAGATCCATTACATCCACTCAAAGTCACTGCATGGTGCACCATTGACACCAGAGGTGTCATCGAGCCTTATTTTTTCAAGGACGCCATGGGTAACACGGTAACTGTGACTGGTGAGCGATACAGAACCATGATCAATGAGTTTTTATCGCCGCAAACTGATGAATCGGGAATAGTGATCCCAGCTCCCGCAGCAATGGACATTTTGAAGAATAAGTTTTCGGATCGCCTAATGTCTCATTTTAGCAATTTGCTGTAACCAGCAAGATCGCCAGATTTTGGGGTTTTTTGAAGTCACGGGTATACTTGAACTAGGCACAGATCCTTGAGGCTGTGAAAAAGAGAATGTTTTTGGGCTACCCTGTACTAAAATTTCAAAAACCGTAGAAATTTAGCAAAACAACTATTAAAAACGTTCAAACGTTGGTAAGACCACAGCCTACTTGTAATTTGCCAGTATTTGTATTTTATTACCATCCATAATTTCTAACTGGGTAATTGTACAGCAACAGAAATAAATTTCTTATTCTTCAACAACTGTCTTTAACATTTTCTCTATACAATAAACCCACACTTCTTGCAAATACTCCACACATGACTTTAAACACACATCTAACTCTCTGGAATTCAATCTTTGCCATATTTCAAAAAAATTGCTTCACAACTTAGATTTGTTGACAAATAACGTTGAAATGGTATTTCAAGTATGATTTAAACGTTAATAATAAATATTTAAAAAAAAAAGGAAAAGTCAAGCGGATTATATTAATGTGTAGTTTAAAGTGCTGATGTCGACAAAATAACTTTTATATATATACAAAAACATATAAATATATTTTTCCATCAACAAACTTACAAAGAAATTCTCCCACTGGGGAATCCATTGGTTGCGAACAAATTTGTGATATAGTAAACAAACTAAGAAAGCTGGCCAAAGCTGACTTAAATGTAGAGAATAAAAATGTTTTTCTAGATTTTATTTCAATTCACTGAAAGTATTCAGAGATATTTTTTATTAAAATAAATATTTAGAAAAAAAAAATTTATAGCTCTGTTTTTACCCTATAGTTATAAATTGAAATATAGAAATTTCATTGAAATCGTTTGGTATGCTGGCAGGAGATTTTCCTTGTCAGTTAAACCCACAGTAAAATAAAAAAAAGGAATTGCAAAAAATGTGGGAAAATATAATATTTTTAGTATTTAACTACACTTAAAGTAGAAAAGGACAATAATAAATTACAAACGCGTTATGAAATGAACAACGCTGTGAACTGTGTACTACTTGGAGCCCCAAAACATTTGCAGTAGGCGATAGGGAAGCTGCATTAACAATTTTTTTGTTACACAATTTTATTTGATTTAAACACACTGTTTCCAATAGGTGTTTGGAGAAAATTATGCTGATATTTTGAAAGAGAAATTTATAAATTTGTTGAATTTTAGACACTGTTAAAAAAAGGTTTAATTTTAGATTTAATTTTTATTTATTTTTCGACCTGATTTCTGCATAAAATCGCCTTTCATTTGAATATAACACCGTTCGTCAAAATTAAATTTTTGTACGCCTTAATTTTTATATGGATGAACTTTGATAAATATTGTCTAAATATTGCATTGGAAGTTGAGTTTCTGAAATTTTTCCAAGCACTTTGTTTTTTTTAAGAAAACAATTCTATTAACACGATATAGAAAATAGGGGAACAAATCGTCTGAACTTTCTGATCTGAAAAACTCGAAGACACGGCTATTTAATTTTTAGCCATTCTTTCGGAATATAATATATTTTATCATGGATGGAAACTTTTGCAAGACAGTGCAATCATATTGGGAAATGTTAATTACACTGTACAAAACTTTTTAAACTTTTTCCAAAATTACGGGGTTCCGACGATTAATTCTTATTAAGGAGACCAAAAAAAAATATACGTGTGTCGGCGTTTTGATAGTTTACATTGGAATTTCATTTTACAGGCGGTTAAAGTTTCCCAGCTCTGACCTGTTCTTGCAGCATATCAGTATATAAAACTATGTTTTCTTTGCATCTGAAGTGTAGGGTATGTTCAGCAACTTTGTAGATAATGGTATGGTAAATATTTTTGTAGAACATATAAACCCTCTATATTTTTATATATATTTTTTTTTGTCTCCTTGACAAGAATCAATCGTCGGAACCCCGTATTTTTTTTGTGTTGAATATGTGTTATTTAAGGGATGCCGTAATAATCTCGAAAAGTTTCCTTTTAACATCTTTCATACTAAAAATGATATAACTACACCGAAAATGATAACCTAGGCGAACGGAAGTTTCTCTTCATACAAATTGCCAGCTCAATATGGCCTTATTCCAATAATGTTACAGAGTGCTCAGAATCTGATCACTTCCTGACTGCTCGTGATATATAAACTTTGTCTATCTCAAACAACGTGCGTGTCAGCTGAAGAAAAGTTAAGGTGTTATTTATTCCTAAGATTGGCAAAAGGGGACACGAAGCTACAAAAGACTTCAGACAAATAAGAGATCGTCACAACTTTTTAGCAACTTACAAGAATATCTAAAGCAAGGGTGTCCAAAGCCTATGCGCTTGATGCTCATTTGTTTTTGTAAAAGCGCTTAGCTATAGGTTGTGTGTTTTAATACACATAGAGCACTCAGCAATAGCAATACGAAATACACAAACAACTTTGCCTTATTAGTTTTTTTGTCGTTCTTCACTGTATACACGCTGGTAAACATTGACGACAGCGATCATCAATGTATATTTTGTTTAACGTATGATATGAAATATTTTTTTTTCTTTTTTCTTTGTATGTATTGGTTTTTACAATAAAAAATATTGAAAAAAAAATTGTTATTCTTTAAATGTATTTGTGTTTACTCTTCCATAAGGAACTTTTGGGCACCCCTGATCTAAAGGATCAACAGGAACTGCGCTTCACAAAGTTGTGAGGGTAATGGAGAGATCCTTAGAAAAGGGATTTTTTCAGCAACTAGATAGTGACTATGCTGCAGTCTCGAATTCTCAATTCTTGCCTGGTAAATAGCGAGAGGTCAAAATAAGTTAGAAGAGGACCACTGCAAGGTGCAACAGTCTCATAAATACTTTGGCTTCTTATTAATTTAGTTCTCGTAAAGCTGAAAAATCAGGGGTCAAATTACGGCATTCTTTATCTTAATTTTTCAATCGAAATTAGTTTTTTGTTTCTGGAAATAAAACATTTAGTTGGAATTTTTCCATCAGGGATGTTGTCGTTCGACTAGAGTATTCAAAAAACCGGCCTTTTGGAAAAACCGGTTTCGGTTTTCTTCGAAAAATCGAATTTAAAAAAACCGGTTTCGGTTTCGGTTTTTGCAGAAAAAACCAGTCAACCGGTTTTTTCGTTTTTTTTTTAATTTGAATAAAAAGCTTATATAATTCGTTAATTGTTTTCATTACAAACAAAAAAAAAGAAATTTAATATATAAAATAATAAAAATAAAAATACATTCTTTGAAAAAAAAAATATTTTATAATATTTTTTTATTGTATTTCATTTCAACATTTTATTTATTGGTTTTAAAATTTTTTAATATAATATTTTCAAAATTAATATTATAAAATTATATTCATATCAAATGAATAGAGATTAAGTTTGTAAATTGGGTAAAACTAGGTACGTTAGTAATTTGAACGTTTAAAACGTTTGACATTAAATAAGTTTTTTCAATATTACATTTTAAATATGTAAAAAGAAAATCTATTTTTCAGTTCTAAAATAATATTTTAGAAATAATATGCAATTTAAATGTTTCGTTTTAAGACGATTTGTTTGTTTGCTTTTGATAAAGCTAGAAGTGGAAAATACTCTTTCACTAATAGTAGATGTTGGACAAATAGCCAAAAGACAATTAAAACGAGAGTGGATTCTGGTACCTACTAGGGTGTAGAATAAGATGAAATGAATTAGATTTTTGATAAAAATTTATTTACCCCATAAAAACGTACAAAACGAACTTGGGAAAATTGATAAAAATGAGAAAAACATTAAAATTTACTTTTTTGATTTTTTGGTTTTAAATTGTTTTTAAATTCACTTTAAAAGCGAAAAAATATGCGTCACCACATAGGCATGACGTCACCAAAGTCGGCCCCCAATCATAACTAACCATACCGAACTAAATCTCCCAACTGAAGGTGTGTTCACAGTGATAATGCGTTATGAAACTTTAAATGCGTTTTTCTTAAAACTTCATTTTCACACACTAGGTCCCTTTTCTCGGAGAAGGTCACATATAATGATTAAAGATTTTGTACAGTCTCTTTTTTAGGATTTTGAATACTGTTTATTGCGTTATTTAGATCAGAAATTAAACTATTTGAAGAAGTTAAGTCTTCATCGGAATCTATCAGACTTACATTTAAATCTTCATAACGATTATAAAAGTGTTCGGAAAAAATAAAATAGACCAAGTAACCCAGTTGGTGATGTTATTAAAAAAAACCGGTTAACCGAACAAAAAATACCGGTTTTCGGTTTTCTTCGAATTTACAAAATATTCGAAACCGATCGGTTTTTAAAAAAAAAAGAAACCGGTTGACCGGTTTTCGGTTTCGGTTTTTGAATACTCTACGTTCGACCCTAATTTGAAAATCAAAGTTAAAGTTGGTGTTTTCTTTATAAGTATTCTGTAGATACTTATTGAAAAAATAGTTTTCGAACAATTTGATTCCGTAATTCGGCCTCAGGGTGTTCAGTCATTGCTTATGTGGAAAATGTGATGATACTAGTATTAGATATGTTTCTCGATATGGTAAGGGACATCATGAACAGCACTGTGGGCCACTGGTTATGATCTAAGAATGAATCTGAGAAAAAGACAACTCGCCACTACCGCTAAATCGAGCTTCAGATTTTCGCGGCCTCAGGGCTGCGATTCCACCTTCAAACATGCTAAATAACTTGCTATTGCATTTGACCCGAAACTAGAGTGGAATGCGATGGCTGCTTTCTTTTCCTGCAGGAAGATGTTTGATTTAAAAATATTGTGTTGCATGTTCACATTCATTGTGCCCCAAACACTCAATTACGGTCCTATTGCGTTGTGGACAACTTCCAAGTGGGTGCTTAAAAACCAACTGTACTGGGTTCAGCAATCGGCTTGTATTGGAGTTACTGGTGCAATAGCGACTTACTTCTCAGAAGCTCTTAATACTATGTTTCATATTTATCCCATTGATTTTTATGTGCTTTCGGCGTTTGATAGCAGTGCCGTTACGGGTTCTTGAAAGCTCAGTACTTACGGGCAAACTAAACTTTTCAATTAGCTGCATCCCCAGCTCAGTCTACAATCTGACTACTCTGCTGATATAGGATATTGACTTCGATAGACTTTCTCTTCTAGAGAGGTATAGAATAGGAGGAATTCAGGATTTGACATTAGAGCACACACCGTTGGTTCAAAGAATAGTTTTGTGGTCTATTCTGGTGATAACTATATTTAAGGTGCCCTCAGGTTACTTGAGGCCGGAATTTATGTTGTCCCCTGTTATACACTCTCCAAAAAAGAGTCTGTAATGGCAACTGAAAATTTTGCTGTTATTATGGGAGATTTTGCTCATTTAAGTCCAGCGGTATTTTTTCCTAATTTTAGCAACACATGTCTGCTAACATGTAGTACAATGAAATTAGTAGAACAAATTATTAGCCGCTAATAAATTTTAGTAAACTTTTTGTAAAGTGGAATTTAAATCGGTTTGCTAAAAAAAACAATAACTAAGTATTTTAATTTTAGTACAATGAAATTAGAATAAAAAATTAGTAAGCGCTACTAAATTTTAAACATTTAAATAGATCTGCTTAAAACAGCTCCAAATTTTACTAAATATTAGTGAAATGGAAATAGCAGGAAAGTTAATAACCGCTACTAAATCTTAGTAAAATTCTGTACGGAGTTTATTTCAGCAAATAAGCTATATTTAACAGACATTTTTGATAAATATTAGTGAACTAAACTCAATAAATTTTAAAATATTGCAAATATTAAAAAAAAAATAATTTTTTTAAAAAAATTAAAATTGTTAGTGCTATTTTAAGTGCTATTTTTGGGTATGAGTCGTTGGTGAAAGGTATCTTCACTTCCGATCCCTTTTTTAACATATTAATGCAATTTAGATTTTTAGGTATAAATTTTAATTATTAGAAATAGCATTTCCTGCAATATCCACTTTTTTTAAAATTAGTAAATTTTTTTTTTTTGCTAATTTTAGCAAATCGGTTTCTAAAAATTTATAAAATGATTTCTGAAATTAAGAACAAAAATTTATAAATATTGTGTAAAAATTCTGGTATTTGTAAAATGTAAATAGCAAAAATATTTATTAAATAATATTTTTTTTAATAAAAATCAGTATAAAAATAGTATAGTGGAATTGAAAATTGCTTTCAAATTTTTCAACTACCTTTTTTTCGTGAGTGTATATCCTTCTTGCCGTGTGTATTTTTATCGATGGCCATTTAAGATTTAAGCCAGCTAAAATAATAAAATAATTGTTTTTATTTTGAAATAAAAATTTAAAATGCTTTAAATAGGGTTGACAAGCGAAATCATATGGTTTTCGGTAACGGTATTTTAGACTATTTTGGTAATTGTAGTTTTGGTCTGATTTTGTTTCAGTTATTTTTGTGATAAGTATTCTATAGCAACGCTATTTTAGTTATATGAATGAGAGTATTTTAGGGCATTTAAATTATTTAGGCAACAGTATTTTAACGGAAAACAACAAGTTTGATTTTAAGACATTTTATAACATTGATACACTCAGAATATTATGTAGTTTAATGTTTGTAGTTTAATGAAAAAAAAGTTTTCCGTTCCATTTAAAAATAAAGGAACATACATTTATTTTTCAAAGAAATATCCATTTTAATTTTTTTCTACATTTATTCGAAATGATTTACTATCATTAACAGATTTCTTTCAGTTATATTTATTTTTTGTCATTTGTTTGAAATTAAATAAAAATTTACCCACAAAACGGAAATGTGTGGTTTATTTGTGTCCGTTACAGTTGTTTCAAATTTAAATTTTGTTTGCTATCTCTTTAAAAAAAATATTCAAAAAATTTTAATTTATTTTTTATTTAAATTGGTGGTATATATACAAAATTATTTCAATTCAAATTACAAGAACCTTATAAACACACATACATACAGGAACGCATTTACACAAAAAGTGTCTATAGCCATGCATACATTTTAGAGATTAAAAAAAATAAAAATACAAAAACAGAAACAGAAACATTTTCAAATAAATGATAAAATCATTTATTTTTTAGGGAATTGGTAGGTAAAATTTTGACATTTATTTTAACTGATTATATCATTTATTTCTTACGAATGTGTCAGTTGATTAAACAACTGGCATGTTTTCTTTGTACACTTAAGCTAACAAGTTATTTCATTTATATGGAGAATTAAGCAACTTAAGAACTAGTCGCTTAGTACTCGCTTAATTCTCCATATAAATGAAATAACTTGTTAGCTTAAGTGTATAAAGAAAATATGCCTATTATTTAAAATAAATAACAAAAGGCATTTAATTTAAATAAAAATTAAGAAGGCCGGTTTTTTAATGAAATATCATTTCTTGTAAATGACATTTTCTGTTTTTTTTTAATTAACAAACTATTTTAAGTGTTTAAATAATGTTTTTTAAGATTCATCCGAAATTATCTAATTATAAAAAATGGTACTAAAGGTTGGGACTTTCTGGGTTCTTTAGTAAGTCTGGTTTGGGATTATCTCAACTATGCCTAAAGTTTTCTTTAAATATCTTGTCCTGACTGAAATCAACCGGTCGCCAGCCCGGAAAAATTCAGAATGTTTGAAATAAAGGAGTGGTCCGTTCCTCAGTAAAATTCAAACCTTTATTCTACTTTCGGTCTTAGGTGTATGTCCTATTTTTGGAGACAAGAGGGTTGTGAAAAGTATCTTCACTACCAATTTTACTTTTTCAAGCTAACCTAAGCTGAAGGAAAATTAACGAAAAAGAAAAAATAATAATAATTACAAAAAGTCGGAAATGGTGTAGTTTTAGTTTTTTTTTTTTAATGAAAGAAAATAATAATTTTGCCCTCTTCTCTAAACAGTTTATAATTTATGTTGCCTTTGATATAAGCTTGTTATTTATATGTACGTATGTATGTGTTTGTGTGTGGTATATTAGAAGGATATAAATAAGAAGGATGATGGAATTTTTCTATATTTCTTTTTAGTTTTTTTTTTTTCATTAACCATTAATGTTTGCTCTTTAAAAATGCTTACATATGCACCTTTATTTGCAGAAGAAGAAAAAAAAATAGATAGAAAAGCTCTGCAATGAAGGAGCCACAAAAAAAACAAGAAACCTTAAAAGTATCAATGTGTTACAATGGCAGCATGTACGATATTAAACAGAAACATCTTGTGAAGGGGAAGAATACTTGAGTTTCTAAGACATTGAGGCTAATTTTTGAATAAGATGATTTCTCAGAGATGTTATTAATTTTATGGAAAAAATTAATTATTCTAATTTTGTTAGCTAAAAATATCATATATCCTTTAAATGTACAAAACTTCTTGAATGCTTAGTTAGCATACTTCTCCCTCTATGTTTATTTACCTATGATGTAAAGAAGCTCAGTTACAACTTTACGAGAAAAAAAAAGCCAAACGAGATCTGATCCTACCGATGAAAACCTTTTGCAGTCATGTTGATACTACTCGTATGTATAACATGTAGGGTAACAATGCCTTGAACTAACACATTCTCTTTTTGATATACTTATATTTTTATTTTGTAACAAGTGCGTTTCATGTTATGTATCATAATATTGTGTGTATTCCAAGTTGTGTAAAACCGCCACCCACCTAAAATTGTCCTTCCATATTTTCTTCAAAAAAAAAAATCTGAACATTATAAATATTTTCTTTTTTTTATCTTCGACTTTTAGGTTGTATCAAGGGTATTTTCATATGTATGGTTATTATACTCGTACTTTAGGTACTATGGTAGTACTTTTGTGCCACAGTACGATAGCATTTCTTTTCATTTCCATGTATTTTTATTTTTTCTGTTCCTTTTGAAGTCATGAAGTTATTCAATTTGTTAGCAACATGGAATTTTAAGTAGTAAATTCTTTTTTTTTTCCGCATCTTCCTCTGTTGTAGTTCTTTGGAAATTTATGGATAGTGTTCTTGTTCAGTGTTCTGTGTTTAAGCTTTTATGCAGCACTGCTATTTTCAGTACCAACTACTAGTTACACTTTGAAGCTTAAGACAATGTATTTTTTGCCTGGTTCCATTATAATAGGGTATGAACTAATAATTTAAATGTATGTGTATGTATGTATGTATTTAAAAAGAAAAATAACAAAATTTGTTAAATTTATAGTTGAAAACTTACTTTGAAATATATTTTTTTTTCCTTAGCACATAAAACTTGTTGATTCTGTAAGATCTGAAAGAATATAGAAAAAAATAAGAAAGGAAATTTAATTTGATGATTTTTAGTTTTTTTTTATAGTTTTAAATAACTTTTTAATTCACTAAGTATCAACAGAAAGTAGCCTAAGAAATATAAAGGAAGATTTAAATTTGGAGAGACAGAAATTGACAAATACGAGGTGGGGGCAATAAGTATCACCCTATTGTAAAGTGCTGTCATTTTTGCAAATGGCTTTGTATGTCAGTTTGGTTCTTGACATTCGTGAAGTAGACACGTGCGAAAAAAACAAAATCGCGCGATTTCGAAACTCAACGATGAAGTGGATAATTTTACAAATTCATCATAAGCGACGAGGATCATTTTAATCTCTGCCGCCACGTCAAAAAGTAAAATTCTCAGTTCTGTGTGAAGAATCATTACACACTCTGAAAGTTCTTATGTGTGTGCTATAGACCCATGTTGACTGAATTCTTCTTACCAAAACAACATCCCCGATTTGAACCTCCCAAACTTTTTCCTCTGAGGATATTTGGAGTTGTTGGAGTACGCGAAAAAGCCATGCACCTTGGAGGAGTTGAAGAAGAATATTCGAGCCGATATTGAAAAATAATGCAAACTGTAATTAAAGCAGAACAAATTTCATCAACGCCGACTTGCCGGGTATAATTTTCCAAAATTAAGAATAAAAATAATCGGTTAAAAACCAAAAGAGTTTTAAACAAAAGTTATAACGACCATCTTACGATGGTTTTTGGCCCCACCCTGTACAACTTAACATCAAACCCGACACGTACAAATATCCCGACGCATAGTCAGGAATTTACCGTGTTAGAAGTGAAAAATAACAGCATGTAAAATTATTATTTACATTATCTACGTTGTTTACATTATTTATTTTACATATTTTAGATTATTCATATAATGTTCATTATATTAATACATGGTGTCTTACATATAAAGAAAAAAACATATTTAAATCAATTATAATATCATATTTTAATTAAGGTCTTATTATTTTAAAAACTTTTTTAAATTAGGTATGAATCTCATTAAAGTAAATATAATTCCAGTTAAAAAAAAATATTTTAGAATTTGTTTTCGTAGCCAACAAAAATAGACATTACCAAATAATTAAGGGAGTAAGTAGCACACAAATGGTTTCACTATTTACCAGGCTATTTACTCGCTTAATTACTTTTGTTCGCGATGTCCCAAAATTAATGGGTGGTCATTACCCTCCCGCTTACAAGAAAAGTGAGAATAATGCGTTACCAGCCTGATTACTCATAGCAAAAAAATAAGTGGTTACTTATAGCAGTAAAGTAAGTAGTTATTCTTAGTAAAATAATAATTTATGAAAACAATATCTTCATTTTTGCATTAAATAATTCATATATATGAAATGCTATTTCACATTAGAAACCCTTTAAAATCTTAAAATTTTTGCAACATTATTTTTTACAGCAGACAATTTTCTATTTTGTTGTATAGTTTTTCAAAACAAATTAATCAATTAATTTCGGTACTTATTTCAGTAACTATCGGTAATTCATTATGTTGCATGAACCTTTAAGTACTCCTACCACCCAGTAGGTCATTATTTTGTATTTTAAAGTAATTCAAAAGGTAATGACCTATCATTACATAGTAATCCACACAGTAATGAGCTGTTATTACCATGTTTTTGCTGGGTATTTTCAAACACACATTTAAATTAAAAAGGAAACAAACCTAGTTTGATTTCAATGCTGTTTATACTTAATTCAATATTGTTTTAGCTTGATTTTAAAATATTTGTTTTCTGTGTGTACATAATTTCAAACTGAAAATCGATTTTATGAGAAAAATTATTTTACGTCATTAGTGTCTGTATACAGTGTCGGGCATTAATATCTTTCAAGGTGGAAAAGGTTTCCGGTTTTGCCAGATCTGACCAATTTCTAAACGTTTGATCGTTATCAGAGAATGGAACCTCCAAAAAACATCCGGTACATACTTTATTTTTTTTTTAATACATAACATCACATTACATTATGAAAATAAAAGTTTTCTCCAATATCTCAAAAATCTGACCTTTTTCCCTACAGGCGAAATTTTGGGGGAAAAAATTAAAAAAATAGATGGAAAAACAGAAAAAAGTCGCTGAGTACCAAATCTGGAGAATAAGGCTGATGCGGCAAATATTATACCCTTAACTCGCATATTTTTCCCATGGAAACTACACAAGTGTGCAATCGTGCACTATCTTGGTAGGAATTCCCTTCTTTTTTGGCTAAATGGGTGCGTTTTTCCTTGATTTCTTCACTCAATTGTCCAAATAATCTTAAATAATATTCTCCATTTATTGTATTTTCCTTTTCCCAGTAGTTACTGTAGATAACTCCATGCATATCACAATAAATCATTGATATAACCTTACGAGCAGATTTCACTGTCTTTGATTTCTTCGAGTCTATATTGGTGTATCCATGTTTCATCAACAGTTATAAATCGGCGAAGAATTTAGGATTGCGACATAAAAACTCCAAACAACATACTGAATCTGTCACACAATTGCATTTATTTTCGATTCTGTAAATGACAACTGAAAATTTTGCTGTTATTATGGGAAATATTACTAATTTGAGCCCAGCGGTATTTTTATACCCTTCACCATAGGTGGAAGGGTATATATAAGTTTGTCATTCCGTTTGTAATTTCTACAATATTGATCTTAGACCCTATAAAGTATATATATTCTGGGTCCATATGAAGAGCGAAGTTGATTTAACGATGTCCGTCTGTCCGTCTGTCCGTCTGTCCGTCTGTCCGTCTGTCCGTCTGTGTGTTGAAATGGGTTTTCCGAAGAACCCAGACATGATGAGGACTTGATTCTTTTTTATTTCTGTTACATGTGATCCATTTCTGTTTGCTATTAAAAATCAGACAGATCGGTTAATAAATGGCTGAGATATTAGCAAAAAACCAGGACTACCTCTAATTTTTCCAGTAAAATCCCTTTGTTTAATAAGAGTGTGAAGATAAATACGTAGGATAAATACGTTTCACAACTATTGTGAATGATATAAATAAAAAAAAATAGTAGTGTCGCCAACTTTTTTTTTCCTAGAAAATGCCAAATTTGACAAGAAAAGCGCTGAAACATATGGAAAAATATAAATTTGAGATTTTACATGACATATTATTTTGGATTAAAATTTTTGGACATTTAAGAAAAAAATAAATGGGGGTACCGCTTGTTTGTGGAGAGCTATGAGGTAGTTGATTCCAACGATGTATTCATCTCCTCCAGAATCACTCTAGGATTCGAGTTTTGCATTTTAAAGAAAATTTATTTTTGAAATTTCTCATAACATTATTTAAAATTAAAATTGTTGGACATTTAAGAAAAAAATAAATGGGGTTACCGCTTATTTGTGGAGAGCTATGAGGTAGTAGCTTCCAACGATGTATTCATCTCCTCCAGAATCACTCTAGGTTTAGAGTTTTGCATTTGACAAGAAAATTTATTTTTGAAATTTCTCACAACATTATTTAAAATTAAAATTTTTGGACATTTAAGAAAAAAATAAATGGGGGTACCGCTTGTTTGTGGAGAGCTATGAGGTAGTTGATTCCAATGATGTATTCATCTCCTCCAAAATCACTCTAGGATTCGAGTTTTGCATTTTAAAGAAAATTTATTTTTGAAATTCCACATAACATTATTTAAAATTAAAATTTTTGGACATTTAAGAAAAAAATAAATGGGGGTACCGCTTGTTTGTGGAGAGCTATGAGGTAGTTGATTCATTGATCGTTGGAATACATCGTCGGAATCTACTACCTCATAGCTCTCCACAAACAAGCGGTACCCCCATTTATTTTTTTCTTAAATGTCCAAAAATTTTAATTTTAAATAATGTTATGAGAAATTTCAAAAATAAATTTTCTTGTCAAATGCAAAACTCTAAACCTAGAGTGATTCTGGAGGAGATGAATACATCGTTGGAATCTACTACCTCATAGCTCTCCACAAACAAGCGGTACCCCCATTTATTTTTTTCTTAAATGTCCAACAAATTTAATTTTAAATAATGTTATGAGAAATTTCAAAAATAAATTTTCTTGTCAAATGCAAAACTCTAAACCTAGAGTGATTCTGGAGGAGATGAATACATCGTTGGAATCTACTTCCTCATAGCTCTCCACAAACAAGCGGTACTCCCATTTATTTTTTTCTTAAATGACCAAAAATTTTAATTTTAAATATTGTTATGTGGAATATCAAAAATAAATTTTCTTTAAAATGCAAAACTCGAATCCTAGAGTGATTCTGGAGGAGATGAATACATCGTTGGAATCAACTACCTCATAGCTCTCCACAAATAAGCGGTAACCCCATTTATTTTTTTCTTAAATGTCCAACAATTTTAATTTTAAATAATGTTATGAGATATTTCAAAAATAAATTTTCTTTAAAATGCAAAACTCGAATCCTAGAGTGATTCTGGAGGAGATGAATACATCGTTGGAATCAACTACCTCATAGCTCTCCACAAACAGGCGGTACCCCCATTTATTTTTTTCTTAAATGTCCAAAAATTTTAAATAATGTTATGTGGAATTTCAAAAATAAATTTTCTTTAAAATGCAAAACTCGAAACCTAGAGTGATTCTGAAGGAGATGAATACATCGTTGGAATCTACTACCTCATAGCTCTCCACAAACAAGCGGTATCCCCATTTATTTTTTCTTAAATGTCCAAAAATTTTAATCCAAAATAATATGTCATGTAAAATCTCAAATTTATATTTTTCCATATGTTTCAGCGCTTTTCTTGTCAAATTTGGCATTTTCTAGGAAAAAAAAAGTTGGCGACACTACTATTTTTTTTTTATTTATATCATTCACAATAGTTGTGAAACGTATTTATCCTACGTATTTATCTTCACACCCTTTTGTTTAATATGTATGTAGAATTTTGAGCATAACAATACATCCATGTGTTAAAATTCTTTTCTCTCTATTGACGATGATTTTGTGTGAGCTTCAATAGCTCAGTTGTCTAGACGCTGTGTCACAAATACTTTTTTTTTCTCTAAGGCCGTGGGGTTAGAAGTTCAAATCTCGGTGAGGTCAATTCACTTTTTTTTTACATTTTTTTTTTATTATTTTCTTAAGACTTTTTTTTTGCTTATTTTTGGTTTTTTTTAACATTTAATAATTAATTTATATAAAATTTTATATTAATAATTAAATAATCCATAAATAGGCTAAAAACATCAACATTTTTATAAAAACCCTCTGATACAAACAAAATACAAACGTTTTTATACCTTTCACCACAGGTGGAAGGGTCGCGGGTTCGTTAAGATTTTTTTTTTTTGTTTATTTTTTGTTTTTTTTTTTACATTTAATAATTAATTTAAATAAAATTTTATATTAATAATTAAATAATCCATAAATAGGCTAAAAACATCAAAATTTGTATAAAAACCCTCTGATACAAACAAAATACAAACGGTTTTATTTCTACTTTTTTGCACCGATTTAAAAGAATTTATAAAAAGATTTTTAAACCATTTTATTTCTCACATATTAAGAAAATTTTATACATAATTTACCTTTGAGTGCAACTATTTTAGGTCATAACTTATAATAATTTATAAAAAAAAATTATAAACTATTTTCCTTCAAATTTTTAAAATTAAGCTAAAGAAATTACAAATATTTCTAATAAAAAAGCGAAATAAAATCCTAAATGCAAATTTGCCAGCTAAATCAAACTATTTTGTAGAAATAAAACACATGCAGTTCTAGTGATTTCTTTTAACGATTTGTTGAAATTCTTTTCTTTCACCTCTTAACCTTTTATACACAAACAACAAACACTATTCTAGAGCTGTATTATGACCTATGGATACGTCTTATATAGCAAAAGATCGAAAATCTTTAGTATAACATATTTGCTGAAAAACTCGGAAATATCGGTTCAGATACAAAAAAGTTATGCCCAAAACATACATTTTTTTAAAATACATATTTTCTGGAACCATAAATCTTCCCGAGTCCAAGTTTTATCTCCAAACTAAATGGTTAATTTCCTCTTAAAGGCGTCCGTATATAAATCTGTCCATTTCATATATGTCCATATATAAACTTCAGTTTTTTCCCAACCATGGTGAAGGGTATATAAGATTCGGCATAGCCGAATTTAGCCGCTCTTACTTGTTTTTGCTAATATTAGCAACACATGTCTGCTGACGTCTAGTACAATGAAATTTGTAGAAAAAATTAGCTTCCGCTACTAAAATTTAGTAAACTTTTTGTAAAGTGGAATTTAAAATCTGATTGTTAAAATCAACAAAAAAAAAAGAAATTACTAAATATTATTAATATTGGTAAAAAAAATTTTTATCGAGCATCAAGTTTTTTTTATTTTATTTATTTTTTTCAAATAATATTTTAAACAAAATTAAAAAAAGCAAAGGCTTAAAAATTGTAAAAACATAAACGAATTTATCATTTTATTTTAATTTGGTAATTTCTGTTTTGAAAAATATTTTAGTAAATTTTGTTTTACTTTAAAGGTTAAATTGTAATTGCTTCAGGGCTGATTTTTAGAATCAAACAAACTTTTTAATGCTTTTTGAAGTGGAAGTCCTATTTTTAGACATGAGTGGGTATCTTCTCTTCCGATCCCTTTTTTTTAATCAATGTAACATTTTAAGACAATTTAAGTTTTAATAAGAAATAACATTTCCTTCAATATACACTTTTTTAAAATTCTTTGCTAATTTTAGGAAATCGGTTTTCAAAAATTTGTAAAATGATTTCTGAAATTAGCAACAAAAATTTGTAAATATTCTGTAAAAATTTTGTAATTTGTAAAATGTAAATAGCAAAAAGATTTGCTAAATAATATTTTTTTTACTAAAAATAAGTACAAAAATAGTAAAGCGAAAACCGTTTACAAATTTTTCGTTCAAAATTGAAAGCCTTAAATTATGAAATATACCCGTGGCCTCATTTATTTCACTATATCGTGGATTTTATCGATGATTTTTGATGTAACTGCCACAACTGATCGTCCTAATTGAGGTTCATCATTTGTGGCTGGGCGGCCATGTTTAAACGCATTTACTAAATTGTAGATAACCTTAAACACTGGTGCAGATGTGCAATGGGCTTTAGTCTAACTCATCTCTGATTTCCTTAGGTGTTTTGCCTTTCAAGCCTTTCAAGCTCGAAATTTTTTACACATACATTTTTACATTTCCTTAAAATTTTTCAATCGTCTTTTGTAACTTGCCATTTTACACAAACCTACTTTGTTTTAAATTCTTAGTCTAACAAAATCGTAATTGTTTTGAGGTCGGTAAATAATAGAAGGATATCAGTCTTTTGAAGTCTTTTACGCATTTTTTCCTAATTCTCAGGCTTTTGCCTCAAATTTTGAGTTAAAAAATGTTTTTTATTCTAAAATAAGTCATATTTATTTATCGATTGTTTACAATATGTACATTCAAGATTTTGTAAACATTTTAGTATTATTTCTCTATTTCTTTGTATTTTTTATCACTTAATTTATATCAATTTAAAACCATATTTGGCATATAATTTTAATTCATAGCACTGATGTTAGTTTTCAATACCAATACCTTTCGATCATAGCTTCTGTCTATCGTTTTGTTTCAAAGTAAATTGATTGAAATGCATTAAATCATGTTGACCACAAAAGGTAATATTACCTCTAGGTAGTAGTTGCAACAACAACAACAACAGCAACAGCATTAACCAATATCGTTATATAGAATAACCACATTAGTCCTAAACCAAACTTAAATGATATTACAATACGATTATGATACAAAGTACTCTGGAAAATCAAAGTTACAAAAACCGTAGTTAGTATAAAACATACCCAGGTGGAAAAATGCGAAGGGTCATAAATATCGTATCCAGAAAGCAGTACTGACACATCACCTTATAAATAGTACTGGCAAAATAATAAAAACGGTGCTGCCTCAGTACTGTTTTTTCTTTCATACCGTTGGCAATTTCTACCTGGGTTAATATCAATAGAATTAAATCAAAAGTAACTTATTTTGGTATAATGACCACAATAAATGGTCAA
Source organism: Eustalomyia histrio (assembly GCA_949748255.1). NCBI lineage: Eukaryota > Metazoa > Arthropoda > Insecta > Diptera > Anthomyiidae > Eustalomyia > Eustalomyia histrio. Next base: position 52,986,395 of record OX456525.1, read on the forward strand.
CCATCATCATAATCAACATGACCATCATCGTCATTGTTATCATAGAAAATGTTGCTGAGGTTGCTGATAATGCTGCTATTGCCTTTTTTTGTTCTTGTCATCAACATCATTTATGGTCAAACTGTAGCTAAGAGATGAAATAACAACCATAACATTATCACACTACTTGAATTTAATTTATTATTAACAAAACGTTTTTTGTTATGATTAATGCATGTCTGTTATTGCAAAAGGATATTATTGAAGAATAGCAAATGATAAAAGAAAGCTGGAAAGAACTTATGGTATAAACAGTTGAACCTCTTTTTGTGAGCTTTTAAAAACGAGGCAGAATCTCGACATACCTACGTATACCATGAATTAATATTTTGAGTTACGTATTATATAGTTTTGCTCAATAGGGAAAAATGTAGCGTATGAGAAATTTATTACTCATACGCTTAGTAGTACAATACATTATTGTTGTAATTTATTGGAAAATTTTCATATAATCAATGGATTTGCTTAAAATATATCATAATTTCTTAATTATAATAAAATTAATATATTAAAAAAAAAAAATCTTTTTTGTTGGGAAAATTCTATATTTTAGAATTTTTCACAATTTTATTATTGGAAAATTTAGATTTATTAATTTTTTATTATATTTTTGCCAATTGCACTTAAACAATTGAGCAAGTTAAAATACAATCTTTGAAAATTTTTTCTCCTATTTGATAAGTTTTACTTGGGCTGAAATAATTAAACTGGCTTGAAGTTATCAAACTATGAGCGGCGGGTTTTAAAAAATTAAAACATAAACTAAATTTTAGAAAATATTATTGCGATTTCTACATACAAAAGGTATGTGCTTTCAGTTCTTAAAATGGCTGTAAACTGTTTGAAATATATTCTCCAATATTTGTGATGAGGGTAATTTAATAGTTTGTCATTCCGTGTATAACATGTCGGAATTAAGGTGCATGTGCCCATAAAGTATATATCTTACATTATTTATCCTTAGGCAATTATAAGGAAACCTTGTAAACTATACAAGTGGGATTTTTGGGTATTACCCAAATTATTGAACATCCTCCCGAGTAGTTTGGAGAAAATCGATAGAGCGGTTAAAAAGTGTGAGTAAAAATGTGAAGTTACCTCTAAATTTTTCATACAAATTAGTGTATTTTAGTTCACTTTCGTAATTAGAGGTGAAAAGTAATTTTTATTTACCCCAAAATAAAATTTTTTCATCACAAACATTTTTTTTCACCACAAACATAAGTATTTCACATACTTCTAATTTTTTTATATTATTTCTACCAAAAAAACTGTGGAGGGCAGGAATAATAAAGTTGATATAAAGAGGTGAATAATATTTTATATTCACCTCAAAAACTTTTTTTCACCACAAAATTGCTTTCAAAATTAAAAAAAAAAGCTATTTACTCGTACCTCAAAATAATTTTCTTCACCTCGTATATTACTTTAAAATCTTGTATATTATTTCTAACACATACTGTGGTACTATTAGCATCTTAAAAGTACTGTGGTACTTCTTTGACTCATTTAGTACTATTTTCAAATATTCCAATTTTTGTTATTCATATTTTTTTATACAACTATTTTGTGATAAACATTATTTCGTATAAATGCTGTTTTATTAGAAGTTAACTTTTCAGGGTATTACCGTACCCTTGGTACGTACATAACTTAGAAAATTAACGATATAATGTTATATCGTTTCTATCACCACCCAGTAGCAAAAAAATACTAGTACAGAACCAGTTATGTACTAGTTTATTTTAACCAGACAACTAGTACGAGTTCAACCGCCTCTCCATACAAACAACTGTATAATTTAACATGGAGATGTCATAGGGCTGGGGGCAATTGTCTCCAAACTACCACTTTGGAATAGTTAAACAACTAGTTTAACATTACTAGTTGCAGTATTAGTTTAGCAGTGGTACTTAACTGACAGTTTTGAACTAGTTCGGTACTATTTACTAAGAGAGTGAGAATTAATGGAACTATATCAATAGTTTTTACTAGAGATTAAGGAAATTTTTTTGGACCAGTGCTAAAATCACATTAGTGCGGTTCTAAAATCTGATGAAATAAAATAGTTTTTATATTTTGATATAATTATAAAGTTATATTTAAAGTAATATTAAATTAAAACAAATTAAGAAACGAAAAAATAACAGGTGACAATTAAGTAAAATTAATGAGTTTATATAAAATACGTTAAAAAATTAATTTAAATTATATTAAAAAATTTTATATGTATATTGGTAGAGACCATGCAACAGAGATTATGCATATTTTTTAAATCAGACGACCAAACTGGTACTAATGATATATTTACGAAATTAGTTCAGGAGTGAATCTTTTCCACCAGTTATGTACCAGTTAATTTGCATCTCCATTTACAAAATATTTGCACAATCAGATTTTATTATTTAAAGCAAATGTAAACAAATTTAGAATTTCAAAACTTGTAGTTCATTTTAAGCAATTTTTTTTTACACACCCTACTAGTACACAACTGGTTCAGGATGAACACTTTGAAAATTAGTTTTATAATTACTAGTATAAAAACTAGTTCGGCCATTTGCTACTGGGCATATTGAATTTTTATTTTCTATAACACAGAAAATTTATTCATTTATTTTAGTATATTTATTAAAGATTTACAGACTTCTTTAACATAACTAGTTCACAATTGTTAATCTATTTAGAAGGAGAATTATATCACGTTTAACATCATCTAAACGTTTTTTGAAGTCAACATAAAAATAAAGTTCATTAAACTCATCGAAAATTAATCGATATGGATCAGCATCCCAGCAAAAAAAATAGCAAAAGAAGATAAAAAGAAACAGTGATTTTGATTACGGTGTTGTAAAAATTTGAATCGGAACCAATGATTTTTACATAAGGGTGTCATAGGGTGGAAGTTTTATTTTATAATCCTTTTTCAATACATCTAAAGCCCTTCTTATGGTTTTAGTGAAAAATGAGATCTTTTGATGTTACTAAATAAATTTTGAATTTTTAACTTAAATTTTCACGGGACATTCAGTTATCGGTCTTTAGCCTCATTTTTCGAATGTCCCGTTAGTTTCTAACTGGGAATTTAACTGGCAAATAAGAGGGAGGGTCAATAAGTCCGTGAAGATGCTTGGGGCCTTACAAGCTTCTTCCGTGCTTGTAAGGCCCCAAAGTCAGTAAACCACTTTTTACCATTGAAATCGATGGTGCAGAGTCCCCATAGTAATAATCAAGCTTTTCCTTGGTTTGATTGACGGTTTTTTTTCGCAAAAAATAATGTTTAATGAGCACTGGAAATTCACTTTTTTCCATTTTAAAAAAAAAATCACGAGCTTGTATGTTTTAAACAGCTGTTAAACGCAAAGTAAATGACGGAACTTGCTTAAAATTTGACAGTAGTCTATTAACAGGTGGTACTTGATGAGAGCAGTGTTGCTTTTCATATAACTACGAGGGAAGTTCGAAAAGTCAAGCACTTATTGATCCGCCCTCATATGTTGTTGTTTCCAATAAAAAGTTTGAGTTTGAGTTGAGGCCTTTCTTGTGAAATTTCTTTATTCGAAATTCTTGCAATTTTTACTACAATTAATTTTTTAGTTTTTGTAGCAATAATAACTATGATTTTAAGAATTTAAAATCTGGTAAATTGTAAGCTAAAGAAACAAATCACTTAAACTTAACCCACAGTTATAATTGTCAAATTTTTATAGAAATGTCTATGATTAATGTTTAACTTTGTTTGTTTTTAAAATAAGTTACCCGTCATATATTTAAAAAGTGTTAAATTTCATTAAACATCATCAGAGAAAAATCAGATAAATAAATGATACTTTGGAATCAATGAAAAATTAGTTCCTTAAGAATCACTTGCATTTATTTTTTGCTGGGATTCGCATAATTAGTACAAAAAATATAAATACATAAAAAATTCATAGTTTTTTAATTAAGTTTACTCAAAAGAAATTCGGAATTAATAGAGCTATTTATTAGTTTTAAAGTAAAGTTACATTCATCATTTGTCTTCAGCTTTTGAGATTAGGAAGTTTTATCAGTATCATTAACATAATTCTATCCGCTATCACGTTGAAATAACACAAATTGTTTTTGAACAGATTCAAGTGATTGTGTACGAGTTTTACCGCATGGATCCCAAACAATGGATCCATATTTCTGAATTGGTCTAAATAAAGTTGTAAAGATATCTTTTTTTAAAATATGGCTTAGAAAATTCTTAAGCACAGCATTTAATAAATCCAAATACGCCCATAGATTTATTTATTGTAATAAAAAATCGAATTGCTTATCATGTCATTACATATTTGTACCAATTCCACTCATATCGGAGATATAAAGAAATATGTGAGTTTAAAAGCAGTTTTTGCACACTAAAAGCGAAAAATTAAAAATTATGCTATATAGCAAAATCCTTGTTTATCGATGTCAGTAGTAGTAGTAGTACTGGTTTTTCCACCTCTTTTACTTGTTTTTTCACCTCAATCCGAAATTCGAAATTTCGAAAATTTTGTTTTATCCATTTTCTTACAATAATAAGGGCCGATGTTGAATGTGAACCATTTGACATTTCTCAATTTCAGACGCACTCAATTTCAACCATGGAAAGATACACAATCGAGCAACGCGTTAAACTTATTCAGGCTTATTATGAAAATGCGCGTTCAAATCAAAATGCATTTCGTGCACTTCTTGAATTTTTTTGGTCAGCATAATCGACCAAATGTGTCCACAATCAGGCAAATTTCAGCAAACCGGGTTTGTGAAAACACCTGTGCATGCTCGCCCAGTTCGTTCTGCGGAAAACATTGCTGTTGTTCGCGATAGTGTGTCATGAGGTCGGCCAAGCATTTATCGTGAATGGTGTTCGCTATCGCGAGATGATAACGAACTTATTGTTGCCAGGAATTGAGGAAATGACCCTGGACGATATGTGGTTTCAACAGGACGGTGCCACTTGCCACACAGCTAAAGAAACAATGGCTCTTTTGCGCGACAAATTCAATGGCCGTGTTATCTTACGTGGTGGCGATGTCAATTGGCCGCCAAGATCATGATATTTGACACCGTTGGACTTCTTTCTTTAGGGTTATTTGAAAGAAAAGGTGTACGTCAATAAGCCAGCAACAATTCACGAGCTAAAGGTTGAGATAATTCGGCACATTAACGGCATAGAACCTTATTTTTGCCATTTTCGCCATTTATCGGGTCAAAGTCTAAAAAAAATGGATGTATATTTTTTTTTGGAAATGTTTAATTTCATAATACTAAAAAAATAATTTGCACAAAGTTAGGCGGGAAATTCATGCCCTAATGGGTTAATACTTAAATACTTTGTATCTAACCTGCACTCATACTAAAACTAGTATTTTGTTTTTTTGCTTAATTTTAAAATTTTAATTTTAATGCTAAATAATTCTAAAAAACTGTCGATATAGAATAATGAAAAAATTTAGCAATGAAAGACTTAAAAATTGCGCATAAAATTACTGTCAAACCTTAATTCCACATAAAAATGTTAATAATTATTATCTGTGCCGACATAATGATTATATTATACGAAAATAACAAAAATAAGAGACTTCATACATTCCAAAAAAATATATAAAGTATACTTAGGGTGACCATATTTGTTGGTCCTAAAATCAGTAGACAATTAGTAAGAATCCTTAATTTAAAAATTCTTTCTTTTAGAAAGAAAATTTTTAAATATTTGGAGCATTTAACCAAAATCCATGCAGCTATTGAGATTAATATTTTTCTTGAAAAATTTATAAGATAGAGTTTTATAATAATACAAATGTCATCCGGATTTCAGCTTTTTCCTTAAAACTAACAGTTTAATTCACATTTTTTTAAATAATTCGCCCCATCTGAAAATCACTAAACGTAACAAAAATTTAGTACGACTGGTCAGCCTAAATATACTCAGCTTACAATATTATACGATATATAAAGAATTTATGATAATTATGTTGACTTAATGCGCTTAATTTTTTCAAATAAATTAGAAAACTATCATACCAAGTGAAGAAGAAGAAGAAGTAGATGGAGTAGTATCATGTGTATTCTTGAGAACAAAAGGAACAAAATTTTTTTTCGTCTTTTTTTTTTGGTGAATAGCAAAAAGACCAAAGCCATTGAAATATATTCAAACAAAATGATAATCTTTCATTCCTCGGAAAGAAAATGAACTCTGTTTTGGCTTTACACTACTACGAAAGACGACAAGTATTTACAACATAAATGTTTATCAAGATTTGGAATATTTTTGTTGCGACGCATGTTGCGGCAGGCAGTTGTTGGTATGTAATGTTTTGGTTTGGAGACACATTTGTACCAAGTTAATGATGATGTTTATCTTGGTTTTTTTTTTAAGAAGTCTTTAGGATTATATCTTTAAACAAAAATCTCTAAAGGAAAAAAAAAATACAAGAAATTATCATTATGATAATTTTTATTTAGAAATTTTAAAAGAAAAATTGTATATAAATTGTTGATTTGCTTTTAACATTAAATGTTTGCAATTTTGGTTTGTACAAACTCAAGTAAATTGGTAACACATTCTAAACCATTAAAGATTAATAGTGTAGTATGCATTTTAGTTTAAAAAAAGTAAGAAGATTTACATGCAGACTTTTTTTAAAAATGTCTAGCATTTCATTTTTTTTTTTTTATTTTCTTAAAAATGTCTGTATGACCATATGAGTTTATCTTTGGCTTTTTATCGTAAATGTAATTTGAAACCGGTAATAAAGTTTAAAACCAAAACAAAACGGTTTACGTTCTTTTTCATCATCATTGCTCTGTATAGTTGTACACTGAAAAAAATCAATGCGACATTTTACGAAAATGAAACTTTCATTGTTATAGTTTTAGTAGAATATACGAATCTATCGTATATGCAAATTAATCCAGTTTAGTCATGAATTGACTAATTAGGCGGAGAACTGACTTTTTTAAACACCACACGCAAAGAAAAAACGTGGTTGGGTCAATCATATTCGAAGAGCATCATATATTTTTGGGTTTATAGTTGTACCAACCATAATCGTTCTATATTATGGTTATCATATTATGATAATAAAATAACCATATTTTTATTATAATATGGTCCCTACAGTCATATTATGATTCAAAAATTACCATATTATGGTCCTAAATAAACATGTTATATTGAATTTATCATAATATGATCGCACGTAATCATAGTATGCTCAAAATGTAATCATATTATAGCCTCTCATAACTATATTATGAGTCCTGGATAATCTTAAGGGAAAAGTTCTTAGGAACTATGAAAAAGCTTTTTAAATTTAAGAATATTTCCTTTAGAAATGTTTTTTCTATAAAAAAAATTAATATTAGCGACTTTTTGAAGAAAAATTGTTAGGGAAGAAATCACAGACTTTAAGAACTTTTCTTTCTTTGATTGTATAATTATTTATTGAATGTTCCCAACATTTTATCGTTGCATAATTATCATATTTTTTCATAGTCAGAATTTTTGTTACCACAGTATGGTTACAGCCAATCATGATATAAAATAGAAGGTGCCAGTCATAAAATAGTAAAATATTTACTAAATAATGATGGTAGCGACCATGTTGATAGTTAGAAAACCAATAATTTGGTTGTGACAACCATACCCGATTGCAGCAAGCACAATATAGTAGCAGTGTTCATATTACAAATATGTTTTTCTCTGCGTGCATGTATGTGCATCGGAGTGTCTTAGAAGGGGCACAAGAGCGTTACTTATTTATGTTCTTTTAGACAGTCAAGCGGCACTTAGGACATAATTGTCCTATGACTCTTTGTCTAGACTTGTCCTGGACTGCATTGAGTCTCTCAATAGATTCGGTGGGTGCACCAAATTAATGATACACATTGAGACATGAACTTAAAATTAATCCAAAATTTCCTTTAAAATATTTTACAAATTTTCCTCAATTTAAGTCAAATTTTATTTAAACTTAGAAAAATTTGTTTAAAATGAATAAAAAATTCCTCTGTAAAAACGAAACAGTTTATATACTAAGAAATAGTTCATATCTGTCCTAAAGTAATATTTCTTATTTTTAGGATAAAAAAAAACAAGTTTGTTAAGTAAAAATTTATCAATTTTAAAGAAAAACATCTTTGTATTAAGAAATTTGCAAAAAAAAAACAAAAATAGAACTTTATTTACTCCCATTTAGTTCAAAAAGTGTGTCTAACTTAAAATAAGAAAGTACTTGAACTTAATGTGTGTTAATTTTTTTTCGCTGTTGTTAAATTAACTAAATTCTAGACAGCAATTTCTAAATTCTACCGCATTCTAATTTTTAAGAATTGTTTACTAAAAATTAGTTCAGGCGATTAAAAACTAAAAGTAATAAATTGTTTCCTAGGTAAAAATCAAAATTTATTTAATTTGATCATTTTCTAAAACTGATGAACTATTTCTACGGAAAATTTTCAAGCTATTTAGTTCAGATAAATTTTAAAAATTTTACTTAAATATAATTTTTCTTTTCAAGTAAAAGTAATAAGCTTAGGTATAAGATTTTTTTCCTAAAATTTTTTCAGATAAATTAAAAAAAAATTTTATTTAATTATTCTTAAATCGAGGAAAAATTTAGTTTTTGTGGGAAAACGTTTAACTTATTTTAAATATTTAAAAAAAAATTAATAAATTCTTGGTAAATTTTATAAAAGAAAATATTTATTTTTAATCCAATATTTTGCTATCTCAATGGATAGCTTTTTCGGGATTTTTTTTCTTGTTTTAATTTTTAACAAATTTTTTAAAAAACAAAATTTAATGAAACAACAAATTGTTATGTTTCATAATTGACATTTTGTTGTTTCATTAAATTTTGTTTTTTTAACAAATTTGTTAAAAATTAAAATAAAAAAAATCCCTGAAGAAGCTATCCATTGAGATAGCGAAATATTGGATTAAAAATAAATATTTTCTTTTATAAAATTGACCTTGGGCGAAATATTGGATTAAAAATAAATATTTTCTTTTATAAAATTGACCTTGGGCTTGAATATTTATTACCAAGAACTAATATTAAAAAAATCGAAGAAATAAAACTGAATAATTTAAATAAATAAATTAAAAACAAACAAGTTAATTTTCCTAATATTAGAGAAACAATTTTATTAAAGGAAACAAATTAAACTATCGATCAAAAATAATTATCGTGCATGATTGTAATTTTTGGTTCTTGAGTTAAAAAGCGCTCACGTGCCAATCTCTAATCTTAACAGTCTTAAATATTAAGGAGGACTTTTAATTAACTACGAAAAGAAACTGACTTTGCGATGATTTATGATTATATATGAACTAATAATAATAATAAAAATTTTGTTCTCAATATTTTTTTATAATTTAGAAATTTCGATCAAATTTTAAATAAAATTTGTTTCTTAATTTCAAGGAAAGTTTTATTAAATTTTGGTTAAAAGTATCTTTGGCGCCGTTTTCATTTAAATTTTTCCTCCAAATAAGTAAATTTTTCTAAATTCAAGTTAATTTTTTTGCACAAAGCAATCTGGTTTTCTGGGTACGTAGGGCATGCGGGAATTGAGCGGGCTGACAAGTTGGGCAACTGCGGAACCTTTCTGTTGTGTATCTGCAGGGTATATCAGAGATAAACTTAGGACTTGGAGGGAATCTAAGACTAATTGAGTGCTGGAATGCTAACATTGGACAGAGTCAGGCTAAAAGATGACTCGCTCCATCTGGTGAAAGCTCCACGAGACTTTTTTCTCTGGACAGGACCTCAACGAGATTTTTTCTTGGACACTGCAATCCCTGGTACCATTAAAGGACTGAAGGTCTTTCTGATTCGGATAATTGTATTTTCTGCGATTTGTACGCTGAGACAGCAGAATATGTACTCTGCATATGTTCCAGGATTCGTGTCAGGAGACTAAAATTTCTTGGTGGATATACACTATCCCCCTGGGAAATTGGGAAATCTGTAAAATGAGCCTGCACAAAAGATCGACTTTTGGCCGCGGTGCATAGGGCCTTTCTGATATAATAATTAAATTTAATAAAATTTCCGTAGCTTTCATATATTTTACAAAATATTTTCGTGATGCAAAATAAGAAAATGTTTTTATATGAAAATATTCATATATATTAAATATAGATATTTTTCAGTGTAGTGTTCTCTATTTTGTCATCCTTTTAGAAAAAGTATGTATGTGTGTGTTTGTAAACTTTTGCTATGCCCAAGACTTTAGTAGAGATGTTTTAGCATTGATAATGCTTTTTAAAGATGTTGATGCTGATGATTTTTTAACTTGGACATAAACTTTAGTTAAATGTGTTTAACTTACACATCTTAGTTGCAACAAGCAACAAAAAAATTCATACAACATCAGCAAAAATAACATCAACAACGGCACCAACAAAAAAGAAAAAAAAACATTATCATTGTCATTTTGCTTGTAAAATGTTGTATTTATGAAAATGAACAAGAAAATCATGATTGTCATTAAAATGACACAAGCAAATGTACAAATTACATTATGAACAAAAAAAAACACGATATAGAATTAAACAGCCAAGGCTAAAGAATCCCTTAAATTGTAATAGGAAGAGGACAACCTTTGGCACACAGGGTAAATTAATATGGAATGTACTTTAAGATAAAATCTTTGATTTTTATTAAATTGTAAATTGGCGCCCAACATGAAGGTAAAAGTCTTCTCAAATTATTTTAATGTGAACAAAATGACACCCAATGCAGAGTTTTATTAGCAAATTAGTTTAGTAAAATATTTCAATTTAACCTTAAATGATCCTAAAGAATGACCTGGTGCAGATGTTGATGCAGTTCTGAGTTATCTAAGAAGTTGGTAAACCATATACTTAAAACTGTTCATAAAAGGCTTCCAATTAACTATTGTTAGAAAATTGGTTTATAAGTTTTAAAGGAAAATTTAAATTCGAAGTACAAGTTTGACACCTGCTATTTGTTTGCCCTCAAATTCAAATCATGTACTGGCCAAGAACAATTTATTTCTCTAAATTATATTTATAATTATTCATTTTGGGAAAAAAAAATTATTTCCCGCAAAGATGAGATCATTATGTTATAATTGATATTTTTAATGATCATAGTATGATACTAGTGTTCATAATATGATCATAAATAATGATAAAATCGTCCACAGTGATTATTATTGGAATCATATTATGATCATTTCGTATCCCCAATCATTTTTAACTACATTCTTTCTCTGCGTGTTGGGTAACGAGATTAAAAAGTTTTCAAAACCATTTTCAAATTATCAGGGTAGCAAATTTCATGCACTAAGATATGTAAAATATGCACATAAAATATGCGGTAAAAAATGGAAAATATGTGCAAAAATATGTAAGGAAATATGCACAAAAACCAAAAATATATGCACAAATCCAAAAAAAATGCAGTAAAAAGTGGAAAATATGCGCAACCATATATACACTTAAAATAGTTTGTAAGTTAAAACAACTGAAAATGCCATTAACAAGAAAAGATATTTCATTTAAAAACCGGTCAACTTAATTTTCATTTAAATTAAATGCATTTGTTATTTATTTTTAAATGTTGATTAATCAACTGACACATCCGTAATGAACAAATGATATAATCAGTTAAAATAAATGTTAAAATTTTATCTACCAATCCTTAAAAAATAAATGTTTTTTTTTTTCATTTATTTGAAATTGTTTCCCTTTTTGTATATTTGTTTATTAATATACTCGTACTTTACAAAATTTATGTATGCATAGCTATAGACACTTTTTGTGTGAATTTGTTTGTGTATGTATGTGTGTTTTTGAAGTTCTTGTAATTTGTATTGAACAATTTTGTATATATACAACCAATTTAAATAAAAAAACAAATTGAAATTTTTTGAATATTTTTTTTTTTTTGAAATAGACAGCGAACAAAATTTAAATTTGTAATAACTGTTACGGACACAAATAAACCACAAGTTTCCGTTTTGTGGGTAAAATTTATTAAATTTCAAACAAAAAAAAAAAAATAAATGATACTGAAAAAAATGGTAAATGATAGTAAATTATTTCGAATAAATGTATAAAAAAGTTATTTATTTTATTTATTCATTTTATTTATTAATCATATAATTACAAATTATATGTTAATACCCTAACCGAGCACTAGCAACAAAGGCCTTTGGCTCGTTGTAGCGAAAACAGACCAGAACCTCTGGTGGGAATTGAACCCACGACCCCCGCACTGATAAGCTAGCACGCTACCAACTAGCCTACCGGGCGCTCATAAAAAAGTTAATATATATATTTCTTTGAAAAATTAATGTATGTTCCTTTCTTTTTAAATGGAACGGAAAACTTTTTTATTAAACTACAAACAGTTAACTACATAATATTGTGAGTGTACTTAAAAGGAAATATACACTTTAAACCAAAAAATATGCACTAGGGGTGGGTGCGAAGTGGTTAAATAAAATCTTAACTTAATTCAGGCTTCTAAATTTCTTTGAAATTCAAAAATATTTTCAAATATTTTTCAAAACAATTTTAAACCCTTTTTTCAATTTGTATTTAGTTTTGAATTTATTAAGCCACTTCGCACATGCCCTAAGTATACAAAACTATATACACTCAAAATTTTTAAATTTCCCCAAAGCGTTGATTTAAAACTAAATTCGACAATAAATGTCTAAGTAGAGGACAACAGAATGCTTCTTATTTTAGTATGTTATATTTCTCGGTTTACAATATTATCCTTTGGTTTATTTTCAATTACATCATAATTTCAATTTTTAAAAAAATATGCACAAAATGTAATATGTTAATATACAAAAAAAAAAAAAATGCAAAAATATATTTTAAAAATTACTAAATGTGCAAAAAAATATGCACTTAAAATCCAAATATGCAAAACATGCATTTCAAGCAAAATATGCAATTTTCCATTTTATTGATTCGGAAAAGTATTTGTTCAAAATCGTTTTTGGAGTACTGGGCACAAATAGGCATTTGCATAAAAGTCCCTGCCCTAATAATTTTATATAATCTTAATTTTTTAAAAGATTATATTTTATGACACATTTTCCTTTATTTGTTTAAATTTTCTCGTACCATTGATTGCCCATAACTGTAAAGGAACAAGACTTGAGACGACAGAAAAAAAGGTAAAGTTATCTGTTGAGACTAGACTAATGAACAAATGCATTAATGTGGCAAATCTTGGCAATATTACAGCAAAGAAACCCTTCCCTTACGATTACAAAATACTAAAAAAGAAGATGGAAAAAATATAGGTAAACTCAGAAGAGGATTTGATACTATAAGTTATCAAATTCTTTATTATTATGACTTTTTGTATACACTTTAGTAGTCGGAGTATAATAAGTTGGTGATGATGTTTGCAATTAGCAGAAAACTAGCGGACCTAGAACCACCGTATAGTGTTGCGATCGACTTAAAATCACTTTTTGAATCGATTTAGCGATATCCATCCGTCTATCGGGCTCTCATATCTATTATTGATGTCGACTTGCTTAAGGGTGTTCCAACCATAATGCACGATGTTAAATGGGAGTCACATCTGTCAAGTTTTTTACCCAACTTAATTTGACATTTATTGGTTTCAGTGTTTGACAAATTCAACCATGGAGAGAGGTACACAATTGAACAGCGCGTTAAAATTGTTGGAGCCTTTTACGAATACTGACTTTCATATTAAAATGCATTTCGTGCACTTCGTGATTTTTTTTGGTCAGCATAATCGACCAAATGTGTCCACAATAGGGAGAACTGCAAATTTCAGCAAAACGGGTCTGTAAGAAATGTGAAAACACCTGTGCATGCTCGTCCAGTTCGTTCTGCGGAAAACATTGCTGTTGTTCGCGATAGTGTGGCAGAAGGGCCGTCAACATCCACTCGTCGTCGGTGTTCGCTATTGCGAGATGATAACGGACTTATTGTGGCCAGAAATTGAGGATATGGACTTGGACGATATGCGGTTCCAACAGGACGGTGCTACGTGGCTCACAGCCAACGCAACAATGGCTCTTTTGTGCGAGAAATTCAATGGACGTGTTATTTTATGTCGTGGCGATGTTAATTGGCCGCCAAGATCATGTGATTTGACATCGTTGGACTTCTTTCTTTGGAAATATATAAAAGAAAAAGTGTACATCAATCAACCGCAAACTAATTTCTCAGAATTAGATAAAAATCAGTGTATTCTTAGACCACGTACCTATAACAGCTTTCTTCCCGATTATTTCAAAAATGTTATTGATTTTTCTTAAAATCTTCTCTACTTTTCGAGTTATCAAAAAAATAAATTGCAGTAGAAAAGAAATTTTTCAACTTTATTTTCACATTCACTTGAAAAGTAGAGAAGTTTCAGAGAAAAATTAGAATTTTTCAAATCTGCGAAGCTAATTTTTCTTATACTGAGTATAACTTTTTTTCATAGATTCAAAGTAAGTTGTTGCAGACTTCGAAAACGTACCAAAATATCGATCTTTTTAATTTTTCATAACGATTTGCTTAAAATTGCTACTTGGTGAAACATTTTGGGAAACAGATTTAAAATAAGGAGGGCAAAATACGAGGCAGGGTAATAAGACCGTGACTTTTTGAATTTCCCGTCTCTTGACTGAAAGGGTAACACTGCTCCTGTCAAGACGCATCTGTCAGTTGACTCCTGTAAAAATTTGAACAAGCTGCGTCATTAAGATTGTGTTTGACAGCCATTGCTAGCAGACTCCCGCATGATTTGATTTGAGGATTAAGAAGTTTCCATGGTAAAAGTCCAAGAATTGTTCCCTCATTCATTCTATTCTCCGGATTTAGCCCGAGTGACTGTTCCTTGTTTCCAAAGCTAAAGAAATGGCTCAGCAGAAAGAGATTTAATTATAACGATAAAAAATTGGCAAATCTGAAATACAATTGACTATTTCTGAAATACAATTGACTATTCTGAAAGGCAGTTGAATATTCTGAAATAAAATTTACTATTTTTGATATACAATTGACTATTCTGAAATTCAATTGACTATTTCTGAAATACAATTGACAATTTGTGAAATACAATTGACTATTTCTGAAATACAATTGACTATTTCTGAAATATAATTGACTATTCTGAAATACAATTGACTATTTCTGAAATACAATTGACAATTTGTGAAATATAATTGACTATTTCTGATATACAATTGACTATTTCTGAAATAAAATTGACTATTTCTGAAATACAATTGACTGTTTCTGAAATACAATTGACTATATCTGAAATACAATTGACTATTTCTGAAATACAATTGACTATTTCTGAAATACAACTGACTATATCTGAAATACAATTGACTATTTTTGAAATACAATTGACAATTTGTGAAATATAATTGACTATTTCTGATATACAATTGATTTTTTCTGATATACAATTGACTATTCTGAAATACAATTTACTATTTCTGAAATACAATTGACTATTCTGAAATACAATTGACTATATCTGAAATACAATTGACTATTTCTGAAATACAATTGACTATTTCTGAAATACAATTGACTATTCTGAAATACAATTTACTATTTCTGAAATACAATTGACTATTTCTGAAATACGATTGAAAAATGTGTAGTTGCCTTAAAACAAACCTGGTGAAGGGTACCATATAATCGACATGTCCGACTTGATTTTTTTTTTCTCTATTTTTGTTTTCTACTTTACTTCAGGAATTTCATTATGTTTTCTTAATTTTTTTCTCTTACAGTTTAGTTCTTTATTTCCCTAGTATACCACAAATTCCCTAAGGACTTTAAAATGTCGTGTTTCATAGTATCCATAATGATATCATAGTATCGTTTACTTTTATTTTTCATTCCTAACTTAATTGATGGTTTGCCATGGTAACATCAACATCTAACTATATTGAAAGGGAATGAAAAACCCAGTAAACAATTTTGTATTTAAAAAACTAATTTTTAAAATGTTGAAAATTGTTAAAGTATAATAAAAGACTTTTTTTCACTCTTATGCAGTGGAGAAAGGCCTTTACATAAAAAAAAAAATGGATTTTTCGTCTATAATGGCGCCCAACTTGTGTCTTAGGTTTTGCTGTTTTCTTTTAGGAAATTTAAAACAAAATGGCGCCCAACCTGTGCTTCTTAAGAAATTTCAATTCTTTTTTAGAATTTTTAGATGTAAAATTTTTATATGGTGCTATAAACATTTTTTAATGAAAACATTTTACTGCATACCATTTGTTGATAGTAAGAAAATCGGTTCGGAATGCACTAAACATTAAAGTAAATATAATCAAAAAGGGTTTTTAGCTAAATTTTTTTAGTCATAGTATTTTCCACTCTGTTCTTTTCAAATACTTTTTGAGTTTTTGATTTTTCTCTAATTGATGTGATAGTATGATAGTAATGTTGGCATTTGTGTCTTTGTGTGTAAAAAAATTATGTTTTATTTAAAGGAAATTTACAGAAAACAGAACAATTTATACAATTTATTGTTAAAATTTATAAAGAACTAACAAAAATTATAACAAATGTAAACAATAAGAAGTAAATAATTTGTTGATGACACAAATGGAAATTAAATTTAATTATTTAATTTACGGCAACTGTGAAATGCATTAAGTACAAATTTCTTTGCCCCATAATGATAATGTCATTCACATTAAGATTCTCTTATAAATGTCATTTTAATTAATTAGAAATTCCATACAAAAAAATGAATCAAATTCTTTCAACTCATTGAATTTTACATAATATTCGTATTCACTTTTCAAACCATAGTGTTTGTTCTACATTTTAACTATTGATTGATTTTTCATTTAAAAAATATTTTCGAAATTTTAAAATTATTTGGCTTTCTATCCCATCTACTACTCTCGTACTACTCTCGTATATAATTGATATGGTTGATGACATATGAAAATTTCTAGTTTTTGCAATTTATCTGTGAATTGATTGAAGTTTTTTTTTATTTTTATTTTTGGGTTTTACAAAGGTATGTTGGTTTAACGACAAACGAATTTGTCTTTGAATATTGTAAATGGTTTCCAAAAGCCATAAAAAAACTAGGCCACTTTGTCAATTATTTACATACAGCAAAGTAATTATTTTTTAGGAAAGTTTGTCAATATCAATTTTCTTATATATTTATAGGGAATATAATTAGTTACTGAGGAGTAGTTATAGACTTTTGAATGCTTTTGGTTTCTGTGAATTTTTTTTTCGAGATTTTGAGGGGGTTTAATTCTTGCTTAGAAATATAAGCGGTGCTTAGCAAGTGCCTTTAGATTCTTTAACTAGAAAGCTCTTGTTATAGTACTTATTTACTTTGATTTTGCTTAATTTATCATTGAACTTATTAATTTATTTTCAGTTGAGAGAGTTAAATGAGAGTCTTACAAGCAAAATGGCGTTCAAATTTGAGTTTAACTAGCAGTTGAGGATTTAAGTTTCGCTTAAATAAACCCATAGGTTGGCCCGATGAAGATACTGGCCACAGTTTTTCGAAGAAGCCAAACGCAACGCTATTATGGTGAAAGACTACTATAGAACCAAGCTGAAGTTGATGATCTGGACTTAAGGGATATGTGGTTCCAACAAGACGGAACCACTTATCATACTACAGACGACATAATGCCAATTTTTAAGGATGCCTTCTCATTGCATCTAGCGTTGTGGTGATTTGCCTTGGACAGCCAGATCTCCCAATTTGACTCTCTCGGACCTTTTCCTCCGGGAGTATTTAAAGTCGTTAGTGTACGCTAATAAGCCGCGGATCTTAGAACCGAAATTGACAACGTGACACCCCAAATGCTGTGCACATTTATGCAATACGTAATCAAAAAAGCCCAAATTTGCATCAACGCCGACGGCGGTTATTTGTCGGGCTTCAATTTCCACAATTAATTGAAATCAAATTTTCAAGTGGGAATAACTATAATCAGCTAAAAGCCAAATTAGTTTTCACTTTAAACAAAAGTTATAGTGAAAAAAAATCAGATGATAGTTTTTGTCCCACACTGTAGTTTTAAGTGACTGTGGACATTCTATACAAACTTCATGGATTAAAAGCTGAGATTTTCACAACGTTTATCTAAAAATTTGTTTTAACAGTAAACAAATTTTTGTAAATAATAAGAAAATAATAATAAGAAAAAGAAAAAAAAATTATATAAAAATAAGTCTAGGACCTTGGAGGAGTTAAAGAACAACATATGGACCCAAATTAACAACGTGAGTCCAAGAAAGCTGTGCCAGATTTTGTGGGGTGGTGCGACGGCCATTTGTCGGACATAATTTCAAAATCAAATGAGTTTTCCCTTTAACTTTAATGTGACAGAGAAAGCAAATGTAATTTGCACCAATTTGTAGCATTGAAAATCTAAAAAGGAATCAGCGGTTATGTTGTGTTGAGAATTAGTGTCGAGATTATATCGACATCTGCGAGGCCAACGAAGAAAATACTCTCCAGAGATGTTTAGATTAAGTATGAAGTACTGGGGGAGTGGAGCGAAGAAGTAATGTTTGATGATACCCATGGAAGACTCCAAACTGCACGGGAGACCTGGTTTGGGGTTCTTTGGTAGGTATATGGGTTCTTCAGGCGGAACTTGTGGTTTTTAACTACGACGGATTAGTCAGGCTGCGATAAGGGCCCCATCAGTGGAGTCTTTAAAATCAAACAGCAAGGGTATATTGTGCGTCTATTATGGGTACGCGAACACTGTAGAATGGATGAGAAGGAACCGCCTAGGGATGGATCCATTATCATTTCCCTTAACCTTTAATATCCAACGAAAACGAAACTTGAACGATGGGCTACTAGTATGCACAGGAAGATCTGGAAGTTTCTGTGAGGTGACCCATAGAAGGATCCAAAGCGGGGGAAAAGGGAACTGTCACACGTTTTGAAATTGCCAAGGAGTTACTATGTGATTTGTAGGGCCTGTGGGGAGGAGAACGACATTATTTTGTTTTATCCGTCCTTCGCACAAAGCATGGTAAAACGTTGACACGGAGACAAATTGTATTTAACGTCGTTGGGGTGCTTGGGAAAATTAATGGGATACTTGAAGGACAATGTATTCCTTAGGTTGACCGGAACGTTTATTTACGACATAGTATTATAAGAGTGCACAAAATGCCGAGTCTCTGGCGTAGGTTTATGCTATCCTTTTCATTTTGCATGATTATGAAGGGCCTGTTTTCTACTTGACCTAAATTAGGGATTACCCAGTCCATTACATTAAAGAATGCTTTGCATCATAAGGACCACCTAAGTCTTTCCAGATGACGATTTACTTCAGACGCTCAAATATACAATAACAAAATACATGCAATACAAAAACAAAATACATGTAGTCACTCATTCGTCTCAGGAAAACACCATTTTAAATTTTTCAATCGAGTTATCTTAGAAAATTCTTATGTAATTTTTGAAATAAAACGTTCGATTCGCAACACCATTTTCGAATTACATGCATTGTTCTTGTGAAATTGATATTTCTTAATTTACATATTTCTTAATTTAGAATTTAGATTATTAACATAAACAGCATTTCAGGAACTTCAAATAGTTCTTATCTACGCTCTAAGAACACAAAACGAGACCCTATTTTCTATTATGGTTTTAGTTCAATTTCATACTCGTTGCAATAATTTAAAGTCCAACATGAATTCCAATCCAATGAAAACTTTTTAAATATTTACCTTTTAATTTTTGGCTTTTTAGCAAAATTTAAAGTTTATTTATTTTGAGCTGATTTTGTTATTGGTCCTCAGAATTCCATTACAATTGGCAAACCATGTTGTGGATTATTTTTTTTTTATTTTACGTATTTTTTTTAAATAAGCTCTCCCATTTGTCTACATATAAATTTGCCCTTCTTAATATGGATTTAACGAAAAAATTTCAATACTTTTTGGAAAAACAAATAATGTAAACCTTGTTGCATTTAGTTTAATGTAGGTGATGCTGTTTTTTTTTTTCGTTGCATGTTAACTTTTAATACTTTGCAAATGTAAATTCCTTTAAAATCCGCTTAAAAATTATAAGCTTTTCACTTTTGCTGCTGTGATGTGGTGACTACCAACATTACTACCGTCACTACTGCTGATTTTACTGCTAACTGCCATTATCATAAGCTCCATTGCAATTTATTATTTATCTTTTTTATGTATTTTCTTTTTTTTTTTAGTTAAAAGCAGCAAACTGTAAAATACTTTTAGCCCTCATAACAAACATTGTTTGTATATTCTGTTGTGTGGCGGCATTTATCTGTTTTTTTTTTCGACCGAACTAAGTTAAATGCACTTTGGCCATGGACATTTTTTTTAGTTTTTTTAAGGTGGATTTATTTATTTATTTATTTATTTTTTTAATCAAAGTGAAAAAAAGTTTTAATTTAAAAATATGCTTTAGTTGAGAAATTCAAAAATTTGTTTTACTTAAGATTTTTAAAATCTTATTAAACATTTTTAAAATCTTTTTAAACATCAACTTTCTTAATTTGCAATATAACCAGTACAGACTGACAAATGTGCTAACAACAAATGTGTCAGTTAAAGTCTCAGTTAGTAACTAAGTGTGTTATTGTGGCTGCAAAAAAACAAGTGATTTTCTGTGACATAATAAATTTTCTTAAAATTCACCGTTTCAATTTCAACAGATTTATCTAGAGATGTTTGAGACTTTCTGCAAAGATTTATTTTAAATAATTTAAAATATATTACATTTTTTATGATAAGTTTATGACGAAAACGCAAATAACTATCAAAGGGAGCTGGCAGCTCTTATAATTTTTTAAATCTAAAATAAGGGGTATAATTTAAAGTACGTTGGGCGCCATATTAATTTAAACGGATATATTTTTTTGTAAAAATATATTAACACTCAGGTGATGTCTCTACCAATGCTGTGCATTGTGTTGAAATTAGGAATATAGGTTATGGGAACGAGGAAAGAGGGCGTAGTGTTTGTTAGCATTTGACTTGATTTTCTCTATATTTTAGATAAAATTATCGTATTACATTAATTTTCTGTTTAATACGTTGTGCGACCCTTGCAACAATCTACCACAAATTGATATGCTCTACTATATAAACGAGTATTCTGAATATAAGCCCGGGTTCTACGCATCACAACTCACATTCCCCATGATGATTCTATGAGACAATAGAGCTGGATACCCTACTGTCGTTAATTAGTTCCGACGACCACCTTTGTATACGGTCCAAATGCTCCAAAATAGAGTTTGAAACTTCTGCCCATACAAAAGGGCTGATTCCATTTTCAGTTGTACACTCAGAAAAAAAAAGTTAGTAAAAAAAAAATTTGAAAATGGTTTTCAATCCCTTATTACTATTTTTGTACTGATTTTTAGTAAAAAAAAAATATTATTTAGTAAATTTTTTTGCTATTTACATTTTTCAAATTAACAGAAATTTTACACAATATTTACAAATTTTTGTCGGTAATTTCAGAAATCGTTTTACAAATTTTTGAAACCCGATTTGCTAAAGTTAGCAAAAAAAATTACTAATTTGAAAAAATTTGAAAGAAATTTTATTTCTAATAATTAAAACTAAATTAAAAATAAATACAAACTAAAATTGCCTTAAAATGTTACATAAATTAAAAAAAGGGGTCGGAAGATACTTTTCACAACTGACTCAAATCCAAAAAAAGGATATCCACTTAAAAAATTCCTAAAAACAATTGAAATTTGATCTTAAAATCTTTAATTTAAAACAAAAATTAGCAAATTGATAAATTCGTTTATGTGTTTTTGATTTTTTTTTTTAATTTTGTCTAAAATATTTTTTGGAAAAATTAATAATATAAAAAAATGTTGTTCGATAAAAAAAATATAAATTTGTATATTCGAATTTGTAGAACAATTTCAAAAGAAATTAGCAACTTTAAAGTGTAACAAGTGTATCTAAAACTAATTGAGTTCATTTGTGCATTTTAATAATTTTTTTTTATTAATAAAAATTTTGCTATATTTGATTATACTAATATTAATAATATTTAGAACATTTTTTTTTGCTCATTTAGCAAACAGATTTTGAATTCCACTTGACAAAAAGTTTACTAAAATTTAATAGCGGCTACTAATTTTATTGCAATACACATCAGCAGACACGTGTTGCTTAGATAAGCAAAAAATTCCAATGGTCTCTAATTAGCAAAATGTCCCGTAATAACAGCAAAATTTTCAGTTGCCATTACAGAGCGGTATTTTTTGCTGATCTTCGCATCTGCTGACGTGTAGTGTAATTAAAAAAAAAAAAAATTGTGAAGTGAAATTTAAAATCTGTTTGCTAAAATCAGCAAAAAAATGTACTAAATATTATCAAAATTAGTACAAAATTTTAAATTTAATTCTTTATGGAGCATCAATATTTTTTCTTTTATTTAATTTTTTTTTTCAAAAATATTTAAGACCAAATTAAAAAAAAAAAAATTAAAGGCTAAAAAATTTTAAAAACAAACGATTTTATCATTTTGTTTTAATTTGGTAATTTCTGTTTTGAATAATGTTTTAGTAAATTTTTTGCTTTTAAGGTTACATTTTTATTGTTTGTTGGGTTGATTTTTTAACTAAAAAAACTTTTTAGTGCTATTTAAAGTGGATGTCATATTTTTAGACATAAGTTAAATACATGCTTATTCCAACAGACGTTACACTAAATTCTCATGCCCAGAACATCAGGAGTATCTGATTCCACGATATTAACACCACCCTTGTTTACTTTGGGTCAACATACGTACAACACTGGGTCTTATATGCTTTAAAATCAATGCTATTAGCAAGCACCTCAGCAGAAGAGTAGATACACTCACAATATTATTTCGTTAAAAACAACTTAAAATACATATTAAATTAATCGAAAATACAGTCAAAAAGAGGACTAATGATATTTCAGTATATTCAGCCCATTTTGTTGTTTATTTTCAATCATTGTTTAATAATCGACAAAAGTAGTAAAAACAGTAGAAAGTAGTTTAAAATAACCATAAATTTTTTACTGAGAAAAAGTTAGAAAAAAACTACTTTTGTGGTTTGCTTTTCAAATTGAAAGTTTTTTTTATTTGTATGTAACACAACACACACAGATGTATATATTTTTATTGGCTTTGTGTGTATGTATATATAAATAATTTCTTGTAATTTTTATTAATATAATTTTGTAAATATAAAAACATTTTTGGTAAGAAAAAAAAAAATTATATGAATTTAAATTTTTAGAAACAGAAAACATAAAATTTTACATTTAACAGAAAATATCAACTCCTACTAAATGTCTGTAAATGTGTATAGTTTGCTTTTCGATTGACTGAATCAAATAGTTAAAAATATATTTCAATGAATTTCAATTGATTCTTCATTTAAAAACAAACTTTACGTATTATATTTTAAATAAACTACAGTCGGTAACGGAAAATATATTGTGAGTATAGGGTTGAAAGTTTAATCAAGAGAATCATTAGAAAATATCACAATAAGAGAGAAAGAGAGAGAGAGAAATAACCGAATCTTGTGGTACTCCTGAGTTAAGCTGAAGCACGTTGGATAAAATAACTTGTACAACAACACTTAAAGTACAATCTCTCAGAAAGCTCGAAATTGAGAGAAGTTATCGCCGAAGCAATAAGCAAAATCAATAAGCTATGTTGGCTGTGCTACACACGGTCGAGCAGCTTGGAAATATCTCGAGCAATCAGTTTTCCATATATAAAAATTCATTAGAATTCTTATTCACAACATGCCCCAGGTTGGGCGCCATTCTTATTTTACCAGATACAGCCAAAACAAATTAATAGCTATTTTTATATAAAATAAATGAAATCAGTTATATTGGTAGATATATTAACCTTAATTTATGGTGTGCTCAACAAAACTAATTGGATCGTAGTGAATACTATTAATACATAGCATAACACTTAATAATAATTAAGAAATTTGCAATAAAAAAAAAGATATAAAAAAAACTTCTATACCTTTCTCGAGAAATTTTTTTTTATATTTCACATAAAACAAATTTTAACCTTATAAGATTCAATAAAAGTCAAGTTAATTTTTGTTTAAAGATATTTTTTTTTTTATAGAATTCTGAATTTTTTTCCTACTATTTTTGTTCTACTATTTTTTTTTTTTCTTTTTGCTAAGCTGTCTAAAGTGTCCAACTGTCAACATGTAGTCCATCAAATTCAATTCGTAAAAAATAAGAAGAAGATAAACGGAAAACAGAAAGAAATCACAATTGTAAAGTATAACAGCAAATGAAATTCAATGTATAATATCTACTTTGGTAGTAAGTACCAAAGTACGTTTGTCCATTTATATATACTCGTACCATACAATTGGTCAACTTACAAGTCAAGTAGTATAATTTTTTTTCCACTTCTTCCATCAACCAAAATGAAAATAAAATAAAAAATTTAATTCATCTCTGGAAAATAAACAAAATGATGGATTTACTTTTAAAGCTATAAAACCAAAGTCAAGGATGCCGCTTTTGAAGAAAATAATAATAAAAAAATATATCGGAAAAATGCGGATACATAAACATTGATTGCTGTTTATATGCTTTACAATATTAAAGAAATCACACAGACTAAAAGGAGAAAAAAACTTTAAAAGTTGCAAAAAGTTTTTGAAAAAAATGCGCAATTGCTGCATAAAATCTTGACTATTGTGTAAGAAAAAAAAATTATATAAATAAAATGAAGTAGTAAGTTTGAAGAACCTATGAAATACAAATAAATTGCATTTGATTGAATAAAAAAAAATGAAGAATTGACACGAAGATGAATTGCATTTAAAATTCAATTGCATTGATTTCTTTACAAACTATAAACAGCAAAAAAAAAAAAAAACACAGCACTAAGCGAAGTTTAATAAAATTCTTTAAATTTTGTAATTTTCGTTTTAATATTTTCTTTATTACAAGTCCTTTAAGAAGCAATCATTTTATTGAAATTTGTTGGTGAAAAATAAAAAGCATAATTTAAGGGATTTTAATAAATAGAAAAAGTTTTTTATATATTACACTCAGAAAAAAAAGTTAGTAGAAAAATTTGTAAACGGTTTTCAATCTCACTCTACTATTTTTGTACTGATTTTTAGTAAAAAATTATTATTTAGCAAATCTGTTTGCTATTTACATTTTACAAATTACAGAATTTTTACAGAATATTTACAAATTTTTATTGCTAATTTATCACAAATCATTTTACAAATTTTTGAAAACCGATTTGCTAAAATTAGCAAAAAATATTACTAATTTTAAAAATTGGTTATTGAAGATAATGTTATTTCTAATTTAAACTTACACCTACAAACTTTAATTTCCTTAAAATGTTACATATTTAAAAAAAGGGATCGGAAGTGAAGATACCGACTGATGTCTAAAAAGGGGACATCTTCTTAAAAAAGCACTAAAAAGGTTTTTTAGTTCTAAAAATCCGCCCTAAAAATAATTAAAATTTAACCTTAAAAGTAAAAAAATTGACCAAAATATTTTTCAAAACAGAAATTACCATTTTTTTTTTAAATATATTCAAAATTTTTGATGCTTGATAAGAAAAATAAATTCAAAGCTTTTTATTAATATTAATAAAATTTTTTTTTGCTGATTTTAGCAAACAGATTTGAAATTCCACTTTACAAAACTACTAAAATTTAGTAGCGGCTACTAATTTTTCTACTAATTTCATTGTACCGCTGGGCTCAAATTAGCAGAATTTCCCGTAATAACAGCAAAATTTTCAGTTGCCATTACAGACTTTTTTTGGTGAGTGTAAGGAATAAATTAAAATTTACAATTTGTGAAATTTCATAAATCCAATTGTTGAAACTGTGGCATCGAAAATTTTAAATGTTTAATAAATATTTTACAAATTCCAACCAACATATTCCATTTTTATAAACAAGGTGGGTCAATTCACCCACCAAAAAGAGTCTGTAAAAGCAACTGAAAATTTTGCTGTTATTACGGGAAATTTTCCTAATTTGAGGCAGGCGTATTTTTTTTGCTAATTTTAGAAAAGTGTAATAAAATGAAATTAGTAGAAAAAATTAGTAGCCGCTACAAAATTTAAGTAAACTTTTTGTAAATTGAAATTCAAAATCGGTTTGCTAAAATCAGCAAAAAAAAATGTACTAAATATTATTAATATTTGTACAATGAAATTAGTATTGAAAATTAGTTAGGGCTACTAAATTTTAGTAAATTGCTGTAAACTCAATGAATTGTAAGATATAGAAAAATTTTATTAAAAAAAAATAAGAATGCACAAATTGACTGCATTATTGTTAGATATACTTGCTACAATTTAAAAATAATGAATATATTTTTTTATTCAACAATATTTTTTTATTTTATTTATATTTTCAAAAAATATTTTAGACAAAATTAAAAAAAAAAAACAAAAATTCAAAGGCTTAAAAAAAGCAAACACATAAACGAATTTATTATTTTGTTCAAATTTGCTAATTTTTCTTTTGAAAAACATTTTTAGTAATTTTTTTTGAATTTAAGGTCAAATTTTAATTATATTAAGAACTGATTTTTAGAACTAAAAAAGTTTTTAGTGCAATTTTTGGACATGAGTCGATTGTGAAAAGTGTTTTCTTTTCCAATCCCTTTTTTCAACCAATGTAGCCTTTAAGTGCAATTTTAGTTTATAAGTATAAGTTTAAATTATTAGAAAAAAAATTTTCTTCAGTATCCACTTTTTTTAAAATTAGTAATTTTTTTTTTTTGCTAATTTTAGAAAATCGGTTTTCAAAACTTTGTAAAATGATTACTGAAGTTAGCAACAAAAATTTGTAAACATTCTGTAAATGTTCTGTAATTTGTTAAATGTAAATAGCAAAGAAGTTTACTAAATAATAATTTTTTAACAACAAATCTGTACAAAATAGTAAAGTGGGATGGAGGAAACCGCTTACAAATTTTTCTACTAACTTTTTTTCCTGAGTGTATGTAGCAGCCCATTGAAAAGTGCTGTCATTTCCGAAGAAAGTAACATATTATCTAGTAGAAAAAATTTCCTGAGTTTTGCTTCTCTATCCTAGACATGTGCCAAATTTATAGTGAACAACAAAGGAACGCTATGCGATTTAAGAACACGCTGTTTTGCAACAAAATTAATCATGAGCGACGGGGCTACGTTAAAAAGCAAGGTGTTCAGTCTTGGGCGACAACTCATGAAGCACCATAGTACGCTCTCAAAGTCAGTATGTGGTCTACAGATAAGTCGTAAAAGGTGACTTTAATTTATTTTTTCGAAGCAGCCAAACTGACAAATTTTTCTTAAAGGAAATTGACCATCTGGATTTAGAAAATATGTAGTTCCAACAGAACGGTACCACATGTTATGCTGCACGCTACACAATGCGTATTTTGCAATTTGCCTTTGGTTGGCCCACCAGATCTGTCGATTTGACCGTCACGGACTTTTTCCTCTGGGTATATTTAAAATAGTTTATGTACGCGAACAAGCTTCGCACCTTCGAGTCGAAATTGACAACGTGACACCGCAAATACTACTAACAGTTTTGCAAAGTAGAATAAAAAGAGCCCAAATTTGCCTCAGCGCCAATGGCGACCATTTGTCGGACATAATTTTCGACAATGAATTGAAAGCAAATTTATGACTCCGAATAAACATAATCAGTTAAAAACCAAATGATTTTTCACTTTAAACAAAAGTTATAGCAAAAGAAAATCAGATGATAGTTTTTGGCCACCTTGTATCTACTAAATTTTTTGGCCAGATCCCATCAGATGCCTTCCTGAATTCGGTCCACTTTTCAGAATATGTTCCAATGCGTACTATGAATACTTTGCAGGAAGAGGTACTTGGATACTTTATATGAAGAGGTATGTATATTTAACGTATTTTCTTCTTTTTCTGGCATTCGTGATAATTTGGATTTAAACGATTTTTTTCGAAGCATTTTTTTTTTTTTTGGTACATTTTGGGACAAGTAGGCAATCCTGTGCTAAAATATGGCAATTTTGCCTATGAAACCTTTTCTTTTGACGGAGTTTTATAGGTATGCGGTTTTTATTTGAAAATTTTTATTATTTTCCTGAATATTTCTTTTTTTGATTTTCATCTCCTCATTTCGTCTTTTAAATCACCGAGGTGATGGAAAAAATTAGACACGTTGTTCTCAGATTTCTCTATCACATATTAATTTTTTTTTTTTGGTAATTATAAATTTATAGAACACAATTTTTTGTATATTTATTTTTATTAAAAAATTTATGTTTATTATTTGAAGTTTAAAACTAATTGAAAAATTCTTACATAAAATATTTTCAAATAAAAAAAAATTATAAAAAAAAAGTTGATTATTATAAATTTTAAAAACGTAAATTAAAGTATTTTAAATGACAATTGCCCACAATTTCATATAAATTGGAGACATTAGTTTGGAGTATTTTTCTTGTAAAAGAAAACTAGAGGTAAATATTAATCTTAAGTTTTTAGAATATTCCTTCTGAGAAGTTCCATGAGATTTAGATAAAAATGTATATAAAATGTAGCAGCCAAAAGCGTGATTTCAGTGGACGCTAAAGTTGGTAATTTAAGAGTAAATTTAAAATTTTTATTGAATCACTAAAGCAGTATACATTTTAGGGACATCGTCTCAACTCTAAAAAGGATAAGTGGCTTTTAATGAAATTTGTCAACATTAATTAACTTTATGTTGAAAAAAGGCAATGTATCCTGAGATTTCTTAATCCGGAATTCCCTGGGAATCAATCAGTTTCAGGTATTCCCGGGAATTTGAAGCGGGAGTCCTGGGATTGAAGAAAAGCAATTTAAAAAATTTTATTATTTGAAATTTTAAATGCAACAAATTTTTAAAAATTTTCAGAAAGTGCGGGATATTTCTTTCCCTAATAAGAAGATAATTTTAATCTACATAACGCCATAGTTTGAATTTAATGGCAAACAAATACTCATGCGTT
Source organism: Eustalomyia histrio (assembly GCA_949748255.1). Taxonomy (NCBI): domain Eukaryota; kingdom Metazoa; phylum Arthropoda; class Insecta; order Diptera; family Anthomyiidae; genus Eustalomyia; species Eustalomyia histrio. Next base: position 53,015,469 of record OX456525.1, read on the forward strand.
AAAGGGTTAAATCAACCAAATCTCATATCACGTGACCATCTCTAATTTCATCAACAAAGTAGTAGTGGTAGAATCAGTATAAGTATGTTATTTCATTTAAAATACATTTTTGTTTAATCATCTTAAGCAATTGGAACATTTAAGTGACTTTATACAACTGACTTTTGTTTTTCTTAGTTGTTTCTTCGTTAAATACTTAATAAGGTTAAGAAAATGTGTAACAAAAAGAAACTGAAGCGTGTAAATACCATTTTAAGTAGTCGAATATCATGTTACTCTTCTTGCAACACTGAACTAAACTATATACAGTGAAATTCGTTTAAGACGAACTTGCATAAGACAAATTCTCAGCTAATACAAACTTATTTGAAAGTCTTCAAAATTTTGGCAACAATGTTAGTATAAAAAACATTAATATGTATTGTTTTTGTATTGTAATTGTTTCTGATGGTCCGCCACAATTTTTTATCTTAAATAAGAAATTCCTAAAAATTTAGCAATTTATTTTTTTTTTTTTTATTTTGCAAAATTTTTCAACCAAACACATAGAAATTTTTCTTTAAATATTTTTATAATTATTTAAAAAATTAAATAAAAGAATTTCACAATTTTGGAAATGTTAGATATCTTTTGTGGACATTATCTCGCTTAATACAAACCCCTCTTACAACGATCCGTCGGAATTCGTCTCAATGAGGTTTCACTGTATAGAGACTCACAACAAACAGAGGACAATTCACTAAAGAAAGACAGTAGACAAAAAATGCAATTATATTGTGCAGTTTTTTTGAGCAAAAACAAAATTGCAAAACCCAGAAATCATAAATAATGCAAGAAGCGCAGAAAATATATGCTACACAGCACACAAATTTAATGTAAAAGATTAAGATTGTCAGTATTATCACGTTGTAATGAATACTCTTTGGTTGCACTCCAGAGAAATAAAAATCTTTAGAATCTTTAATGGAAACTTGAAATGAAACAACTAAACGTTAAACAGAAAAATAAAAAATTTGCTAACTGCGAAAGAAAGTTGCAACTTAAAAGCTACCCAGCAAAATTTTTCATTCATCAGGAATGAATTTTGAATGTATAAATTAGGGTTGGTAAGTAGCTTTCTATAACTAAAACCATTACTAAATGGTGATTTTTTACCAACTTTCTTTTTGGGAACACAGTTTTTGGCTCAGCTGTTTTCGTGTAACATGTTATTGTCAAACATGTTCAGTGTGGTCTATAATATAACCATGAAGCGACTTACAAACGAACAACGCTTGCAGATTATTGAATTTTATTATGAAAATTCATCGTGCACTTCTTCCATTTTATGGTCAGTTTGGGCGACCTTCTGAGGCGGCTATTCGGAATATTGTAACTAAATTTCGCACCAAATTTACATTAATGGACATTAAACCACCAACATGCATACGTAGAGTGCGGATATAGGAAAATTATCGATTCGGCGCCGTTCGCAGGAATTTGGCAACTGTTTGCGGAAGGACTTGGGTGTAAAACCTTTTAAAATACAGCTGGTGTAGAATTTAAGCCACACGACCTACCACAAAGGCTAACTTTTGGTAAATGGGAGACGAAGCTCATTTCTGGTTGACGAAGCTCATTTCTGGGTACGTGAACAAACAAAATTGTCGTATTTGGTGTGAAGAGCAGCAAGAAGCATTGCAAGAACCGTCACGAAAAATACACTGTTTTCGTTGGATTATGGACCGGTGGCATCATTGGACCGGTGGCATCATTGGACCGTACTTCTTTAAAAACGACGAAGGCAGGAACGTTACTATAAATTGCGAGTGCTACCGTGCGATAATTACAAACTTTTTTTTTTGCCAAAACTGGAAGAGCTGGACTTGGCTGACATGTGGTTTCAACAAGACGGTGCCATATGTCACACAGCACGCGAAACAATGGCCCCATTGAGAGACGAGTTCGGTTAACAGTTTATGTCACGTTTGGGGCCGGTCAATTGGCCGTCTAGATCGTGCGATTTGACGCCTTTAGATTATTTTTTGTGAGGCTATGTTATGACTCATGTATATAGGGACAACCCCGCAATGGTTGATATACTAGAAGCCAATATTGAAGAATTTATTTATAACTGAAAGTTCCGTGAAAATTGAAATTAAACATTTTTTGTATGGCGAAAAAAAAACAAATAGGTCTGTTAAAGTCTCAGTTAGACCCAATGGGAAATTGTCAAAATGAAGGCAAATACAATTTAATGGAAAAAATACACAATGGTGTTACTCACAGATCTTAATGAAACTTTCACAATTCCTTGAATGGCACAGCGCTGGCATAATGCTTTCGACAGTATTTTATTGAAGTACTCGAATTATAGAAAATTTTTAATATTGATATTGTTTATTGAGAGCTTATATTCAATACCCTCTATGAACCACGAGACATTTTTTCCGGAGAAGCAAAAATCTCATTTATGCACAAATTCGACAATATTTCTTAAATATGACTACTTTATCCTACGTATAAAAATAATATAATATCTTACGGTACTGCAAAGCGCCTCGGTAGGCTAGTTAATAGCATGCTAGCTTATCAGTGTGGAGGTTGTGGGTTCGATTCTCACCAAAGGCTCTGGTCTGTTTATGCTACAACGAGCCGATAGCCTTCGTTGCTAGAGCTTTTTTAGGGTATTATAATATAGTATGTAATATGATTGATATAAATAAATAGTACAATAAACTATTTAAAAATCTGATAAATTTAAACATTTAGATTTATATACTTGATTGATGATTTATGTATTTGTTTAACTTTGTTTGTCGCAACATTCAAAACTTAAAAAAATTAAAAACTTCAAATATTTTTGGCTGATAGAGGGTATTGCACAGTAAAAAATATAATAGAATGTGCAATTTTATTTTAAAGTTTTAACATTTTCTTAAACGTTTTTTGTAACACAAAACAACTAAATAAAAAACAATTAAAAGACTTCATTTAAAATAAAATATCATAAAAGTAATGATATTCTGGTGATATAACAGGTCTCAAATCTTGTAGGTGTTTCCATTTACTAGGCTTAGAGCTAGTTTTTTGGATGTAGTTTAACCTTTTTTATTGGTTTAAACTTGGAATGCTGTTTTGGGATCAAAGCCAGTTTAAATTTTATTTTCTTAGTTTAACTAATAAGCTATTAAACCAAGTTTAACTCACATCCAAAAAACTAGCTCTTAATTGGAAGTTAAAAAGTATGTAAGGGTTTTGGCTCAGTATCCTGTGTATTCTTCATTAAAATTCACTTTAAATTTAACATCACCATTTGGTAAATTATTTAGAGATTTTAATTTCTCAATCGTAGGATCATTTTTTGTTCGAGGTCTTATGGTCGTAAAGCAAATAAGTTTGCCATCATTGTATTTGCAATTAAATAAAATACATTCGAACGTATGGTTTATTGATTACGGTATATTTTTTTATCCTATTTTTTTTTTAATTTGAATTCTATTTTAACAAGTGAATACAATTTTTTTTAAAGAATTCAAAAAACGTATTGTATTTTACGGGACACACTCATAAACCAACATTTATATGTTTAATACAGCTGTAGAAAATAACTTCGTTTAAGTATGTAATAATAATACATTATATAACCTTAATGTGGTTGATAGAGGGTATTGCATTCAAAAATTGAACTTATGATTGATAGAGAAATAATAAATATTAAAAAAATGAACAAAATTGAGATTTCCCTTTTTCTTTTTAATTTTTGTCAAAAATGTAGCTGTAGCTCAGTGCACAGTTTTTTTATGAAAAAGTGATTTTTAAGAAATATGCTCAAAAGCAATGTTTGTCTGGAAACAAATTTATAATAGTTAGAAAAATTAAATATTTGGAAGCATACTTTAAACATATATAGATATATGGTAGTTTAAAAACACACATGTGTGTAAACATATTCAAAACAATGACCCTTTTCTGAATTTATCATACGCAGAAAAAACACAACTTTTGGGAACCATGCCAGAAACATACGTTTTTTAGCCTCACATTATGATAGGTTGACAATACTCTAGAAAGCTAAAATTTCACGTCAGAACATTTCGGATTAAATGAAACACAAAAATTATTTTGAATCACTTAATTTAGTAAAATAAATATTTTTATTTTGTATTAAATTTGGTCCAGTTTGGACAAGATCTCAATATTTAGGTGAAAAGTGATAACAGAAGATAGTAAACAAATTTTTTTTTGTTTTGTTCGATCTAGCGTATTTTTCTGTATAGACTTTAAAAGTTTCAATAAAAAAAATGTAAAAATAAAAAAGCTGGATTACTATTAATTTTAATTACAAGGTGTAGTATAAGTATTGGCAAGTGCTGTCTTTTTTCTAAATGCCATCGTATGTCAGTTTAATTTTGACATTCGCGAAGTAGACAAATGCAAAATTTATAGTGAATAACAAGAAATCACCATTCGTCTCAAGAACACGAGATTTTGGAACTCAGCGACCAAAAGAATTGAACATGGGCGACGAGGACAATTTTTATCTCAGTGGACATTCCCTTCGCGCTTCTTCGCGACGGAAAATCTATGCATGATTCATAAAGCACCATTACACTCTCTAAACGTCACCGTGTGCTGTGAATTCACGTCGTTAAAGGACCTTATTTTTTTTTTGAAGGAGCCTGATGCCACAAATGTTGCGCAGTCATACGAAATGTAATGAAAAAAGCCCAAATTTGCATCAACATCGATGGCGACCATTTTTCGGGCATAATTTTCTCCAATTAATTGAAACAAAATTTATAAGTGTTCACCTAAAACAAACTTCTAGGTAATGCAAGCGCTAATGACAACGTATTACCAAGGTTTTGCTGGGTATGCAAAGAAGTTTTAGGTTTTTTGATTTTTTTTTTTTTTTGAACAAGAAGTTTAAACACGTAGGTTTGTTTCTCTGCTGTGCTGTGTTTTTTTATTCAACAGGAACAAAAAGTTAAAAATGTTATTTTTTACCGTATATTTCTCCAACTCATTTGTTATTCAAAACTCTTTTTGGTTGGTCCAGGCATGTTATGTCCACTTGTTTTTGCTACTTTTTTGGTGTATATGATAGTTTGCTTTTTTAATATTATTTTTAAACGACTATAAATTAAATCTTTTTTTTTTGTATATAATTTAAATGTTTAAATAAACCTCAAAAAAAAATATATTTAAATTGACTTTAACTGCATCATTGTCATCATTCACATGGTTTATTTTTACACGTAATACTTAAACATCACAAACAAATCATGCTTATGGCAATGCGTAAAGTATCAACATTATTTTATGGGTCTTAAAATCAAATTTACTGCTTATTATTTTGCAGTTGCGTTTTTTTTCATTTTTGCAAACAAATGCTGTTTTATGCAGAATTTTATATGTTTTCAATAATTTTATAACGTTAAAATAAAACTTAATCCTAAAAGTAGGCAACAGTTGTTGTATGGTTAAAAACCACTGAAATTATGCAACGTTTTATAAAAGAAATAAATAGCTCTGTTTTTAGGTGCCAACTCGAAGAGGTGTTTAAAATTAGAACATATTTTGTTTGCTCAACTATATCAACGGCACATTATCTAGCTATGGCCAATTATGTTTAAAATAACTGCAAATAGCGCCCCAATAGGTTAGTTGGTAGCGTGATAGCTTATCGGTGCGGGGGTCATGGGTTCGATTCCCACCAGAGTCTCTGGTCTGTTTTCGCTACAATGAGCCAAAAGCCTTCGTTGCTTGTGCTCGGTTAGGGTATTAAGATATAATTTGTAATTGAATTTTATCTATAATTAAATTTTAAATATTTTTAACTCTGCATATTAAATTCGTATTTAATTTCCAATATATAAAATATTTAGCAATCACTTATTAAATAGCAAATTTGCTTTTCTTTTTTTGATTTAATTTTACAGCAGCTTTAAAAGTTAAGAAAAAAACATAAATGTTAAATTAAAGTAAATTGTGTGACCGAAAGACCTTTTTTTTAGTTAAAGTTTTTCTTTTTTTTTCTGTGTACATTTAAGTTCATAAATTCAATCAATTTAAAATTTTATGGTACTAAAAAGCCTTTGTGGTACAAAAAACTGTTCTTGTCTTCTTGTCTTCATACGAAGTACAATTTTACTAAACGTTTTATGACCAAGCAGAGAGATCAAGAGAATAAATAAGTTGGAAATGCCTTTCAAAAGTAAAACATATTTAACTAACTTCTTTTCAATACTTTTTTCCAACTATTAAACGACTATTTCATATACATCTGTAACTAGAGTTACAAGCTGTGAAATTTTATATTAAAATTTTCATTGGTTAAGAAATTTAATTTTACTATTTCTCTGTCAGGAAATTTTTAACCAATTTTAGTAGAATTTTCTCCTGTTGGTACGGGTTTATTTCTGTCAAAACCAAAAAAATATTTTTTAAATTCCTCCAATTAAAAATTTCGTTTAATAACTACACTCATAAAAAAAAGTTAGTAGCAAAATTTGTAAACAGTTTTTAATCCCACTTAACGTTCTGATTTTTAGTAAAAAGATTATTATTTAGCAAATCTTTTTGCTATTTACATTTTACAAATGACAGAATTTTTACAAAATATCTACAAATTTTTTTGCTAATTTTAGAAATCATTTTACAAATTTTTGAAAACCGATTTGCTAAAATTAGCAAAAAAAAAAAAATACTTATTATTTAAAAAAAGTGTATATTGAAAGAAATGCTTTTTCTAAGTAAAACTTACACTTTCAAACTTATATTACCTTAAAATGTTACATAGATAAAAAAAGGGATCGGAAGTGAATATACCGACTCATGTCCAAAAATAGAATATCCACTTAAAAAAAGCACTAAAAAGTTGTTTAGTTCTAAGAATCAACTCTAAAAACAATTAAAATTTTACCTTAAAAGTAAAAACAATTTACTGAAATACTTTTTAAAACAAAAATGATAAATTCGTTAATGATTTTACAATTTTAAACCTTTGTTTTTTTTTTAATTTTGTCTAAAATATTTTTTGAAAAAAATAAATAATATGAAAATATGTTGATGCTCGATAAAAAAAATAAATTTAAAATTTTGTACTAATACTCACAATATTTAGTAAACTTTTTTGCTGATTTTAGCAAACCGGTTTTAAATTCCGCTTTCAAAAAGTTTACTAAAATTTAGTAGCGGCTACTAATTTTTCTACTAATTTCATTGTACTACACGTCAGCAGACATGTGTTGCTAAGATTAGCAAAAAATATTGCTGGGCTCAAATTAGCAAAATTGCTCGTAATAACAACAAAATTTTCAGTTGCCATTACCGACTTTTTTTTTGGTAAGTGTATGTCATTTGTCAATTAATTATGTAATTTATTCAATTAAAAGAATAGCGTAGTCGACAAAAAAACTTCATGGTATAAGACTTGCTTGATAATTAAGTAAACCAACGGTTTTGTTAAGAAATTTTGTCTTGACTGAAGTCAGCCGGTCGCAAGCATGGAAAAAATAGCGAGCGTTTAAGCTAAAAGAGTATTCCGATCCTCACTAAAATTCGAACCTATATGAGGGGGCACAACAAGCCGATTTTTGGTCTAAAGTCCTTTCATGCAGAGAAAAAACATGGTTGCAACATGATCACTGCTACTATATTATGCTTGCGGCACTAGGGTATAGTTGTCACTATCAAATTATTGGTTTAAAAATAGTTGCTAACCATCAACATGATCGCTACCATCATTATTATAGTAAATATTTTATTATTCCATGATCGACACTTTCTATTTGATAACATTATTCGTTGTAACCAAACTGTGGGAACAAAAATTCGGACTATGAATAAAATATGATAATTATGGAACTATAAAATGCTAAAAACAATCAATGAATAATTACAATCAAATCATTTACAATCATAATACTGTATTGTTGTCATACAAACAAAAAATAGTATCAGTTCAGCCACCCATGTAAAAAAGATACATAACCATTTTCACCTGGGGAGTTTTATTTTCGAAAATGCCTTATTCGTATAACATTATAATTTACAGTAATCAATTCATTGTCGAAATAATTCATAGACAAAAAATTATATATAAAGATTTTATATTTTTTATTTTTTTTTTTTAATACAAACAATAATAACTTTATATTTAAAAAAATATGTTTATTAATAAATTTCTTGAAAAATAACAACTTTCTTGTGGAAACAGTACTATTCTGAGTACAGTTTCCACAAGAAAGAAAATAATTTTGTATAAGAAAAAGTCTGTAGAACTCAAAACTTGTTTTGTAAGAAAGGGTTTCTTATAGAAAACTTTAAAATTTTTAAACATTTATGTGAAACAAAACAATTTTAGATTTTATGGACTTTTCCTTAAAGGAAAATTTTCAGATTTTGCAAACTGTTTCTTAGTTAAAAATTCATATATTCTTAAAAAAAAACTTTGAAAAAAAAAAAAATCTTAGATTATGATGTTTATTCATCATGAAAAATACTTAGATTCTAAGAACATTTCTAGTAGAAATATTCTTAGATGCTAAGGTCTTTGTCTAAAAAAAATCTAAAAATCTTGCTTTTAGGAAAAGTCCATAGAATACAGGTTGGTTGAAAAGTTCCTGCGCTCGAAATGAAAGAATACTGTTTTTGTTACGAAATATATTTTTTTATTCAATATAATCTCCTAGAAGCTCAATACACTTGTTCCAAGGATCTTCCAATAATTTTATCCCATCCTTATAATGGTTTTCCGGAAGCTCTGCAAAAAAAACCGCCTACGGCTGCTATGGCCTCTTCATTCGACGAAAAATGCTTTCCACGAAGGAATTGTTTGAGATTTCTGAAGAGATAGTAGTCACTGGGAGCCAAATCTGGTGAATATGGTGGATGTTCAAGCAATTCGTATTTTAATTCTTTGAATTGAGCCATCGTCAAAACACTTTTGTGAGCAGGTGCATTGTCTAATTAATTAATTAATTTTCTAGAAGTTTGAAGGCCCTAATGGCTCGGTTATGTAAATGAAGATTTAATAAAAAAAAAACTGATTTTTTTCTTCTTTAAACCAGGTCTTTTCTCACGAATTTTTTCATCCAGCTGATCCAAAAGGCTGCAATAATATTCAGTGTTGATTGTTTTACCTTTCTGAAGATAATCAATCAACAAAATTCCTTTTGCATCCCAAAAAACTGATGCCATAACCTTCTTTGCTGATCGTTGTGACTTTAAATGCTTTGGAGCTGAACAACCAGCTTCAGTCCACTATAAACGTTCTTGTTTCAATTTAGGATCATGGTGTTAGATCCAAGTCTCATCCGTAGTTATAAAACGACGCAAGAAGTCGGTTTTATTCGGCTTAAAACGCTCCAAATCACGTTGAGAAATTTGTTTTCGATCCAGTTTTTGTTGAATTGTTAATGTGTGCGGCAATAACTTTCCAAACAGTTTTTTCATACGTTATTCTTCATGTAAAATATGGAGTACTCGTTCGTCTGAGATGCCTATGGCATTAACAATTTCACGCTTAGTCAAACTTGGATCTTCACTAACCATATTATGTACCTGCTCAATGATTTCTGCTGTGGTTGCAGTTTTTGGTCGTCCTTCGCGTGGATCGTCTTTAAGGCTGGTACGACCACGTTTAAATTCACCAGCCCAAAATTCACCGGTGCGTTTTGAAGGTGAGGACTCCTTATACACTTCTAACAATTGTTCATAAATTTCCTTTGCTTTTAAACCCTTCAAAACAAAGAATCTAATGACAACACGATATTAAATTTTTTCCATTTTAAAAAATATCAATGACACGTCAACTTCAAATGGCTTGTAAACTAATAAAGAATTGACAGAATGACTTGCAACTTTGCATGTGTTCTCAGAACAGTTATACCAACTTGAGAAAAAAAAGTCTGGAGCTAGCAGTGCCATCTCTTGGTGAGCGCAGGAACTTTTCAACCAACCTGTATATTTTATTTTGCTAATAAGTCCTTAGCATTTAAAATTTGTTTTCAAGTACTTTTCTTTAAAAAAAAAATCCATAGAATCAAAGAAGTTTTTTTGAATATTGGCTGTAAAGATTTTAAACACTTCCGATTCTCCTTCTTCATTATTAATATTATTTTTTTTACAAATATAATTGAATATGACTTTATTCTTCAACATTTTTTTTTTAATGGATAAATTTAAGATAATTTTATTTTTGTGCTAGTGTTTAAGCTGTATTATCGAGAATAATACACTCACAATATTATTTTGTTTAATCGAAAATCCAGTCAACTCATTTTGTTGTTTATTTTCAATCATTGTTTAATAACTAACAGAAGTAGTACAAACAATAGAAAGTCATTTAAAATAACCATCAATTTTTTACTGACAAAAAGTTAGAAAAAACTACTTTTGCGGTTTGTTTTTTAAATTGAAAGTTTTTTATTTGTATGTAATTACAAAACACAACACACACAGATGTATATATTTTTATTGGCTTTGTGTGTATGTATATTTGAATAATTTCTTGTAATTTTTATTAAAATAATTTTGTAAATATACAATCATTTTTGGTAAAAAAAAAAAAACAAAAAAGAATTATATGAATTTAAATTTTAAGAAACAGAAAACATAAAATTTTACATTTAACAGAAAATATCAACTCCTACTGAATGTCTGTAAATTTTTATAGTTTTTGAATAACTGATTCAAATAGTTAAAAAATATATTTTTATGAATTTCAATTAATTTTTCATTTAAAAACAAACTTTACGTATTACTTTTTAAATAAACTACAGTCGGTAACGGAAAAATGTATTGTGAGTGTAGTACTATCTCGTAATTCGAGTCTTAATGCAATTCTACTTCTTGTTATGTATATAAAGTTAAGTTCTATTGCTAAATAAATTCACTATGTTTGTGATATGTAAGTAGCAAATGCATCTTTCATGATGCTTAGTAGTAGTTTATAAAAGCGGTTTTGTTTTTTGTCTGTCTATGCATTTGATTTGGTTGGCCTGTTTTAGTTTTTAGACTTTAACATCAACGTTATATTTTAAGATTTTATTTGCCAATTTAAATGTCTAAAGTTATTGCTTTACGTTTATCAACGTTTAAAAGAAAGAAATGCTGTTATTTTTTTTTTTTTTGTGAATACATACGAAAAACCTTAACTAATGAAATTTTTAATACAGGATGGGGCAAAAATTATCATTTAATTTTCTTTCGCTATAACTTATGTGTAAAGTGGAAACTGATTAGCTTTTTAACTAATTGTGTTTATTCGCACTTAAAAATTTTGTTTCTATTAATTGTGGGAACTTATGTCTTCAACAAATGGCTGCCGTAGGCGTTGATGCAAATTTGGGCTCATTTGTGGTCTTGTGGTGGTATTTTCTTCTCGAATGTTGTTTTTTAACTCCCCTAAGGTGCGGGGATTGTTCGCGTGTGCCAACAAGCCTTATCGTTCATGATCACTTTTAATATAAAATCATTCACCTGAGCTCCAAAATCGAACGGTCTAGAGACGTATGGTGAATTGTTTTTACTCAATACAAATTTCGCACGTGTCTACTTCACAAATGTCAAAATCAAACTGAGATACGATGCCTTTTGCAAAAAAGGCAGCACTTTTCATTAGCGTGATACTTCCTGCCCCACCTGGTATGTTTGTATTAGAGGAGCTGGTTAAGGAGGAGAAAATGAAAGAGTATTTTGGAATATGCTTAAAAATCTTAAAGAGACTCATTTAGATACACAGGCTGATCAATAAATGCGTGACTTTTTCAATGAAAATATTTATATCTCAACTAGTCTGCTTTCTGTTTCCTCAATTTTTTTATACTTTACAAATACATACATAAATTTCTATAGATCCTCAAGATAGGAATTTGTTTTATCCAATTTTATTATCATTAAAGCTAAATCTCTATTCGTCGAGCCATTTCCTTATATTTGGAAATAGAACGCAAGAGAAAAATATATTAGATCATGATTAGGGATTTGATCGTACGTGGGCGGCTCAATAAGTCGGTGACTTTTTGAACTTCCCTCGTAGTTATATGAAATGCAACAATGCTCCCATCAAGTACCACCTGTTAATATACTACTGTCAAATTTTCAGCAAGTTCCGTTATTTACTTTGCGTTTAACAGCTGTTCAAAACAAACAACCTCGTGGATTTTTTTTAAAAATTAAAAAACTCTGAATTTCGAGTGCTCATTAAACATTATTTTTTGCAAAAAAAAACCGTCAATCAAGCCAAGGAAATTCTATGGGGACTCTGCACCATCGATTTCAGTGGTAAAAAAGTGGTTTACTGACTTTCGTTGTGGTCGCACAAGTACAAAAGACGCTAAACGTTCTGGACGGCCAATTGAGGTCAATACACCAGAAAATGTCGAAAAAATCCACGATATGGTGTTTGCCGATCGAATAGTAAAAGTGCGTGAGATTGTTGATGCCATAGGCATTTTATATGGCAGTGTGGTTAAATGATCAGTTGGATTTAAGAAAGATGTCTGCAAAACGGGTGCCGCATTTGCTCTCACTTGAGCACAAACGTAATCGTGTGACAACTTCAAAGGATTGGCGAAATTCCATGAATTGGGCTACGAATTTGTACCTCATCCGCCATATTCTCTGGATTTAGCCCCCAGTGACTATTTCCCATTTCCAAACCTAAAGAAATGCCTCGGTGAAAAAAAATTTAGCTCCAACGATGAAATTATTGATCAAACAAATGCCTATTTTATGGACCTCGAAAAATTCTATTTTTTGTAAGGGATACAAAAATTGGAGAAACGTTAGACTAAGTGTGTTGAGCTAAAAGGAGATTATGTTGACAAAATAATGTTTTATCCGGTTGCTTTTGAGGTAATTTCAAACAAAATTCATCTGTGTTAGAACCAAAAGTAAAACCAGACTCCTTCTATACTTCTGTTAGGAACTACCTCAGAACTCTTTATTTTTTAATCCACTTTTTTCCGAATAGGTTTTATTTTCGATTTGTCTCTTCACGAATAGATTTTTAATATATCGATAGAATAGCGAGTAGCCAAATCTCTCTCTCTCTAAAATACGTGCTCTCTGCTAGAATGGAGTAGAAAGTTTTATTGGAATATAAATTCAATTTTTAAAAACTAGAGAGAAAATAATAATATTAAAAATGGTTGCCATACAATAAATTTCATTAAATTTACTATTTGATATTAAATAATTTTTAACTAAAAATGTTTACTCTTTACCAACAAAATTAGCAAACACTTCATTTGGCTCATTAGCTCTATTTATTAATATCTACGGTTAAAGAATAAATAACGTTATTTTTTTTAAACCTATTTACAGTTTTTAAATACAGTCTTTAAGTGTTTTACTTAGCTTTTCTGTAGTTAATCTTTCTTAGAATTTTATTAACAAACTGTAAAAAATCAATTACTGACTAAGTACAAATACATTTAAACACGTACAAATACGTTAAACATATAATTTACTTAATTACACACTTTACGCAACAATAATTGTTTATGGTTAACAAAAAAAAATATCGTTTAAGAAAAAAATAGTTCATAATACAAACCACAACTAAACATATATGTACATGTATATATTTATTTGACATGGTAGTTATTATTTAGGCGGTAAGCTTTTTAAAGAGAAACTAAACTTATAGAATTATTAATGAGAAAATTACGTGAAATAAGACGAAAAATAACTGAATTGAATAACAGTTTAACTGTTATTCAGATAAGAGATGGGTGCGAGAGTGATTTTTGACTCACACACGCTGCTGAACAATCACCCTTATTCTAGTTGTCGTCATCGACACAAGACAATTTTGTCTTGGGATTTTTTTTTTGAAATTGGTATTCCCGTTGTCGTTATCGAAAATAATTGATAACTGCCGACAAGTATTTGGTATTCTGTTAGAAAATGTGACGTCGATATTGTCTTGAAACGACTCTGATTTTGTCGACACAATTTTTAGTAACGACTTGAGGAAAAGTAATGACTGAAAAAAAAAAACGGAAAAAATGGAAAGAAATATCAAATTTATTAAATGCACTTGGCCCACCGAGAATAATGTGAGATGGATGGCAGAAGGTAAAGAAAGCATGATCATATAAAGTGCATTATAAAAATATAACAAAATTTATTTATAGGTTTGGCGAGACTTAAAATTTAAAGTTAAAAAGAAAATGGTAGCCAACAAAGCCGAGTGTAATGCTACAGGTGGCGGAAAATTCAAGCAATTTATATTGAGCCCGCTGGAGGAAGCTGTGGCAAATCTTCTACAGTTTTAGAAACAGCTGAACCCTAAGTAAAAGTCGTTTCCAACACTGAGCTGGTACGACCCCTGGGCTAAAAATCTAAATGTAGCTGCCAACTTTATTGTTTTGGAAATAAATGTGGACTTGATTCCGGTATTCAAATTAGGTGCTATTCAGCCGAAAGTAACTTTCAAACCTTTTAAAAAAATTAGAAGATTAACATTCTTTAAAGTAACAGACTTTGATTTTGCTACTCACTTGTTATCCGGCAGATTAAAGATATTGGATTTCTGTATGAGAAGTCTTCTTTCCAATACTAGATTTTCTTTATTTTCTTCATCACTGGTATCAGAATTTAAATTACACATAAAAAACATTTTTTCGCAAAAATAATAAACAAATTTTTAGAGATGTGTTTTTGTTTAAATCGATAAACTGTCAACGTCGTTACAACACTGTTTTAGAATACCAATTTGGTGTCGAAGTGATGTCGACGTCGAAGCAAAGTGATGTTGACTCAAAAACGACGACGACATTGATAACGACAACTAGAATAAGGGTGAATAAAAAAATTAATTTACTCACGCTCACATTATAAAATTCTCACAAAAAACAGTGAAAATTACTAAAAATAAGGTTGTAAAAACTTAACTCACGGTTGAATATTTTTGGGCCACCCTATATAAGTGGTTTAAAAAGTATTTATTAAGTTTTTGAGATTTGAAATAAAATACTTTTTTATTATTTTTTTTTTGGAAAAAGTGCTGCATTAAAGTCATTGATTTTTATCACAAATCAAGAAAAACATTTCTGTTATTTGCATTTTTGATTTAAAGCTTTTTCCCATGAATCGCCGCGTGTTATTTATAATTATTATTTGTATTAATTAAAATCAATAAACAAATAAATATATTTGCTTTCCTGTATAATTAAAATAACAATTAAAAAATTGTTTTGTTTTATAAATTTAATAATAAATTTGTTGGTGCAGATAAAAAAAACATGCCTTTGTAAATAATACATATTTTCATAAATAAATTTTAATATGAAATAAATAAAAGTAAATATTTGTGTTTAATAAAAAAAGGGTAGATTTTAATAATTTTTAATGTTTTTTTTTTGTTTCAGTAAAAGTCAAGCTAATTATTAAAGTTTTTTTTTATTAATGTGTCTGTTTAATGATTTTTTCATTTATTAAGCAAATAAAATAATTAATGATAATAATAATTAATTACATTAATTTTAATATTATGCAATTTTAAACATTCTCATTCAGTAGTAGTCGTAGTGATTATATTGTCAACTTTAATTTCCGTTTTTTTATATAATCCTGTTTTTATTTACAGTTCCAGTTGAATTTTTATCATTGTTGTTTTTTTTTTAAATAAAGAAGTAAATTTATAATTTATACATGTAAATGTGTAAATATGTAAATATCGACAACAACAACAACAACAAAAACATTAATTTTAATTATGCCAATTATTTGTATGAACTTACACGTTCAATACAATTACACATCGTACAAATAGAGATGTGTTAAAGTGCGGTTAGTTAGGGTAGCTCAAAAAATGGAATTTTGAGGATGGTTTTAGTTTATGGCTTGTGAAAAACATGTTTTCGAAATTTGTTCTAGCTTTTCCATATAAAAAAATTGTTGAACTTTCAGACGGTACTCTTTAAAATTAGCTGCATCGATTTTTTTTTATACCCTCTACAATTTTTTTATAACAAATAGAATAAGAACAAGTAAACTGAGAAAACATTGTTGTGGTGAAAAAATTTTTGTAGTGAAAAACTTTTTTTTGCCTTGGATAATTTTTTGGGTAAAAAAAAAAATTTTAGGTAAATGTAAAATATTATTTACCTCTAGGCGTATGGTGAACAAATATGACACATTTTGTTTTTAATAGACACTAATATGAAATTGTCCCAGAAAAGATATTTCATTCATAACTTTATTTTACCGCAGCAAACCCACTTGCGCATGCATTCGCGTCGTAATCGCCATTTCAACAGACCCTCAAATTTCGGATCCGAGGATATATGAACATTAGAGCGTACCACTTTAAAGGCAAAAAAAATGTGCACCGTACACATTCAAATATAAAGTATTGCTGCAAGGCCATTTTAATAAAAAAAAATATTTTTTTTCCGATTTACACTCCGATCTTACTGTGTGATATATCGATTTTTTTGTTTCGGGGATAACAATATTTTTTGTCTAAGATCTATTGACCTCAAGTGTCCCATTCTAGTACTTACCCCCAAATCTCATTTCCTACCATCCTAATGTGCCACCTTAATGTCAGAAAATTAAAGCTCGCAAAAAATCATAAAACGTTTGCTAAGGAAGTATTTCGAAAATTCCAGCACAACTAAAGGGTGTCCCAAGAAGAACGCAATTTTTAAATCTGGCAACATTCGAAGTGTCATTGTTTGACATTTAAACAATTGTTATTGTTTGCTAGTAGAAGGTACGAGGTTAGTAAAAATGGAGCGCTACACGAATGAACAACGCATTCTCATTGTGAAATTGTTTTACCAAAATGGTGAAAGTTTTGCGGCTACAGTTCGCAAATTGCGATCAATTTGGGGTCACAATAATGCTCCAAAAGAGTCAACTGTAAAGAGATTAATGGATAAATTTGCCGAAACTAAGTCTGTTAGTGATGTAAAGACAACAACGCGCCATCGACCAGGTCGATCGACCGAAAATGTCGCAGCTGTACGTGATGATGTCGCTCAAACTCCATCCACCTCAATTCGACACCGAGCTCAGCAAATTGGTGTCTCCAAATCCACTTTGCAGCGAATTTTGATGAAAGATTTGCATCTTCATGCATACAAAGTTCAATTGACTCAGGAACTGAAGCCAGCTGACCATGCACAGCGAAGGGAGTTCGTTAATTGGGTATTGGAGCGACAACATGAAAATGCTGATTTTGCCGATAAAATCATCTTCAGTGACGAGGCCCATTTTCATCTTGATGGCTTCGTCAATAGGCAGAATTGTCGCATTTGGGGTGAGGAAAATCCTCGAGTGATTCACGAGAAGCAAATGCATCCTCAACGTGTCACTGTGTGGTGTGGTTTTTGGGCTGGAGGAATCATTGGACCTTTTTTTTATGAAAATGAGGCAGGTCAAGCGCAAACAGTCAATGGTGTTCGGTATCGTGAAATGATAACCAGTTTTTTCTTGCCTAGAATTGAAGAAATGAATGTGGAGGGCATGTGGTTCCAACAAGACGGCGCCACATGTCATACAGCCAGAGAAACAATTCAATTGCTGCATCAGTCATTTCCCGGTCGTGTTATTTCGCGTTTTGGAGATCAGAATTGGCCGCCTAGATCGTGCGATTTAACACCGTTAGATTTTTTTCTTTGGGGTTTTTTGAAGTCGATGGTTTACGTGAATAAGCCGACGACGACTCAAGCCTCAAAAGAGGAAACTGGACGCTGCATTAATGAAATACCGCAGCATTCATGCAAAACGGTTATTGAAAATTTCATTAAAAGATCGCGTACATGCCAGCAAAGCCGCGGCGGCCATCTGCACGATATATTGTTCCATACATAACCTCATTCTGTCTACTTTACGATATAATAAAGTTTCACGATTTTTTTTTAAATATCTGTGTTTTATTTAAAATTTAAAAATTGCGTTCTTCTTGGGACACCCTTTATTTTAAAAATGTTTTTTATAATTTTTTTTCATTGCGGAATGTATGGGTCACATGTTTCCTAATATCTTCAGTATTTACAATCGGATATTAAAGTATGATATATTGATGCTGGAGTTATCAAAATACTTCCTTATCAAAAGTTTTATGGTTTTTTGCGAGCTTTAATTTTCTGACATTAGGGTCGCACATTGGGGTGGTAAGAACTGTAAGTACTAGAACGGAACACTTTAAGTCAATGGACCTTAGAGCAAATATTGGTCTCCCCGAGACAAAAAAAAGTCGACATATCACGCTTTAAAATCGGACTGTAAATACGGAAGATATAACGAAAAATTTAAAAAGGCGACCCCTACGTTCGGCAAAAAAAAATTTATTTTTTTTTTTTGAAATTGCCTTTCAAAACATTTTATATTCGCTGGTGTATCGCGAACTTTTTTTTTCTGGTACGGTCTAATGGACATATATGGGATCATCTGTGGTCATATATATAATATAGAAATACATATATGGTAATGTACGATTATATACAGGTCCATGTATGATTTATATTTAGCGTGCATATTTATATATAACATGTATTTTTTTAAATTATATAATAATATATTATTAGATAATGTAATCACATCGTGTTATATTATTGTTATATTGACCTTTATAAAATTCAATATGCTTATCATAGATAAGACATGGTATAACATGGCCGTACATGGTGATATACGACCATATAGTTTAGATCATAATAATAAAATATTGATATAAATATTTTAAATTAATATTTTAAATTTTAGTATAAATATTTTCCAAATATACTGATATATTAAAAGATAGTTTTTTTTTAAAGTAAATTATATTTCTTGTTGGAATTCTATTAATAACACTTTTTAAAACAAATTTAGCTTGAAATTCTGTAACTCATAAATCTGAAACCTAAGTCTAATGACATATGACCAAATATAAGTTAAACATTAAAAATAGAATCATATAGAATTTTTTATGTAAATGATGTATGAATCATATATAAGAGAAAAATTCAAAATAGGATCAGAAATTTTCATATATTAATTCATATATAAATATATATGAATTCAAGTAATTAATTGCATATAATATACCGAACTACAAATTGAATATATTTTAATACATGAACTTTTTTTCGAATATGTAATTTCATATATATGCGAATGAGGGGGCTGTTATACGATTCCATTGGTGGTCAATTGTGAGTAAACGCGGCAGCCATCTTGCGTAAAGCTTTCTCATACCCAAGTGATCGTTCAAAATTGAAACCACTGAGCCATGTGAGATGCCTATGTCTTCCACAATCTATCGCACGTTCTATCTCCGATCGGCCAACACCATATCGTGAATTTTTTCAATTGTTTTGGGTGTAGAGACTTCAACTGAGCGTCCAGAACGTTCGGCATCTTTCGTGATTGTAAGGCCTCAACGAATATCAGTAAACCACTTTTTTACCATTGAAATCGATGGTGCAGAGTCCCCATAGTATTTATCGAGCTTTTCTTTGGTTTTATTGACGGTTTTTTTTTTCGGAAAAAATAATGTTTAAAGAGCACTCGAAATTTACTTTTTTTCTATTTAAAAAAAAAAGAAAAGAGGTTCTATGTTTTGAACTGCTGTTAAACGCAAAGTATATGACGCAACTTGCTCAACATTTGACAGTAGTCTATTAAAAGGTGGTACTTGATGGGAGTAGTGTTGCATTTCATATACCTACGAGGGAAGTTCAAAAAGTCACGGACTTATTGATCCGCCCTCGTAACAATATTTTGCATTTCGAGCCATCCTAATTATTATATATTTATATGCACCCATTTATACAATAATTATTCCCCGTCTATATGTGTTTATTAGTATTGTTTTATTATCTATTGTGTGTATTTTCAAACACGCAAAACTGCTTTTTTCCCGAAATTTAGAGTTAAAATACAACAATTGTTGATATTTGTAAAGGTGTTGTAAAAATATGTTTTTGTAATTACTTTAAATTGCGTTTATTAATTACATTAAATAAAATAAATTAATAATTAGTGCCCTGCTGCGTTAAAATAATAATATTTAATAAAGAAGATTTAATTGTAATTAAGTAAAAGGTTTTGAGTATTATACAGCATAACGAAAAGGGTTGAAAATATTGTATAAAAACAAAACAACTTTAAACAATTTATTGCATACTTTAAGGCTAGACATATTAAATTAAAATATAGCATAACCAAAAGGAAGCGAAAGGAAATTTATATTTTAATTAAAATTGATAAAGGCAAGAATACATTAGAAAACTTTTAAAAAAAATGTAAAAAATTCAAAAAAAATTGGAGCAATAAAAATAAGCAAGAGTAAATATTTTATACAAAAAAATTCAAGGTTATTTAAAAAAAAACTAAAGATTTTTTATTACAGTAAAACCAAACAATGGCGAATACATTATTTTGGAAAACTCTGTGTACTTTTTAAGATACGAATGCTCTAAAATAGTATTAAAAACGCTGAAATAATTGAATAATTCTTTATGGGTGTTAACGTAATGTAAATTTCGGCGAAAACAATTCCAAACTTACAGCGCAAACAATTCGAGGACTGGCAACCCAATTTAAAGAAAGCGGCACAACACGGGACCGGAAAGCACGGAACCGCACGTTCGGCTAAAATCAACGAAGCAGTGCGTTAATTGCACATAAGACTTAAAAATGTTCCCATACAAAATTCAAATGGTTCCACAGTCTCTGCCAAACTACTGTGGCGCCCTTATAGAACACAACAGATTTTGGAACTCAACGCAGAAGTGGATGATTTTCCAACAAAATGTATCATCAGCGGCGAGGATCATTTTTATCTCAGCGACCACGTCATAAGCTAAATTATCGGTTCTGGGGGACGGAAAATCAACGTCGACGGCGGTCATTTGTCGGACATAATTTTTTCCAATTATTTAAACCAAATTTAGAAGTGCGAATAAATATAATCGATTAAAAAGCAAATGAGTTTGCACTTTAAATAAAAGTTGTAACGAACGAAAATCAGATGATGATTGTTCACCACCCTGTAAATGTATACTTTTAAATTTTAAATGCATACTTTTTAATTTTTTATAAATATTTTACGAACATAAAACACTATTTTAAGTGCATGAACTTACTTTACCTGATAATTATTAACAGGGCAAGGGAATTCATATAAATAACTGTTTTTGTCGTTAGCTTAAGGACAGCATTCAGGGAGTAGCTTTAAAAAACAAATATTTTCAACAAATTAGGCATCGATTTGTTAGTGCACACTTTGCTAAAAATGCAGAGTTTTGCAGATTTTGCTAAAAATGCATATTTTTAAGCATAGTTTCTTAAAAATTTTATGAATTTTATGTACACAATAAGTTTGTGCAACATTTAGAAGCTTAAAAACACCAGAAGTCAAAATTAGTGAGCAAACAACTTCAGACACAGTCATTTGTAGTATTTAGAAACCTTTTTTGAGACTTTAAATAAATCTTGTAATTTAAATCTTTAAAACAAATCAAAAATATTTTTTATAAAATTTAATGCATATTTTTCGATTTTTCTTATGCTGGATTTTAATCGTAATTTTAATTGCATGTACTTCCTGGCCCTGATCATTAATAAAATAAAAATATATTGCTACATCATCAACAGCACTTCATACAATACTCATTGATTATATGGCAAAGGACAATGCAAAAAAAAAAAGAATTAAAGCTGAATTGCAAAAAAAAATATATCAACATCAAAATGATTAATATAATAAAAATGTATCAAAAATTAATGAATAAAATAAATTAAAAACTGGTCCAAAATATCAAACTAAAATTTTGAAATTTTCTTTATTGGATAAAACCAAACTAGTTCTCTAAAAAAATACTTCAAATTTTCTATTTGCTCAAAATATGGACCTTATTAAATAGTTGGTAAATTATTTCAAATTCCCAACGTTTCCGAGTCATTTCAAAAATATTTTTTGATTTTTTTTTAAGAAAAAACTCGGATTCATGTGGAATCACATTTGCATCAAAAAAGATTTTACCCACTCAGTCAAAATGTTTGAGTTGAACAACAATTTTTGTGGTGAAAAAAAAAAACAATTAAATCATTGAAAAATCACTAAAAAACAATGTCTGAATGTTAGGCAAAAACATTAATGATATTTTTGGTACGCACGTTAACTTTCTTGGGTTACTTCCTAAACAGATTTGCTAACATACGTTCGTTTATACTGCAAATACTACGAGCATTAACTGTTAAAAATAAATTCTATAACCTTGATGGGTTTGACATAGATTTGCTTTAAACACTTAACGTTAATAGTTAAGAAGGTTCAGCTTATATTTAACAAAAAAAATTAGTTTCAAGATTTATTATTTTAGGTTAAGAGTCAGAAGAAATTTCTATTATATTGCAGCCATATTATTTTAAGTGTACCTACCCTGAGGGAAATAGACGAGGCAAATAAGTGATTCGATGGAAGAGGAACCACTCCTCGGATCGGATCTTTTTTATGAAATGGAAGAACCTGTTGCAGTTAGTCCTGCAACAAAACTAACGCAAAAAAAAAAAGTCACGGAAATGACGCAAAAGCCATAACAGAGGATGAGTTTAAAAATAGAATTTCACTTAATTAAAATATAAAGAATTAGGATTAATCGATTAGACGTCAGTAGGGCTGGATCACACAAAGTTCTGCGTACAAGACAAAGCAAAAAAACGGAAAACGAAAATTACAAGACAATAAAATAAAAAATGGAAATGTTTAAAACACTAAAACTACAGAAAAAAAAAACTTTGTACTAAATTAGAAGTAAACCCTCGGCAGACCGGTCACGGGACAGCTGCTTCGAGGTCAATTACCTCATCATTGAGAGACAAAAGGTAAATTGAAAAACAGCATATTTGAAACATCTTGAAAATGCAGAAACCACTGTGGGCGTTGTGATGTAATGATTAGCGTGTTGGATAAAGTTGCGGTTTTGATCCCCAGAGACAGCAACATCAATTCAATATTAAAAATAATATGTATGAGTTTTTCTTGCCCTCATACATCTCACGACGACGTCCTCTTTCGGTGTTCCCACAGCACTTAACCCCACCAAAGTAAAATAATGAAGAGAAAAAAATTGGTTGGAGCAATTATATTCGAAGAGCATCATATATTTTTGGGATTATGATTGCGCCAACCATAGTCGTATTATAATATAGTTATGATATTATGATAATAAAATCAACATATTTTACCATAATATGGTCCCTACAGTTCGATTCAAAGCTATGAAAAAGTTCTTTAAATTTAAAAATATTCCTTTACGAAATGTTTTTTCGAAAAAAAATTTTATATTGAGGATTTTTTCAAGAAAACTTATTTGATTCTATGGACTTTTTTTAATTAATATTCTAAGAACTTTTTCCCCATATTTTTTTAATTGAAAAAATTAAAAAATATAAAATCTTTATATCGATTCTTTTTAGACATTCATTGATTATTGTCAGCATTTAATAGTTCCATAATTATCATATTTTTTTCATAGTCAGGATTTTTGTTACCACAGTATGGTTACAGCCAATCAATAGAAAGTGACAATCCTGAAATAATAAAATATTCACTATAATAATGTTGATAACGATCATATTGATGGTTAGAACCTATTTATAAATCAATACCATGATTGCGACAACCATACCTGAATGCAGCAAGCATAATATAGTAGCAGTGATCATGTTGCGTGTATAAATTAAAAAAAAGCTTCAGCTGTTGAGCAACAACTGTTCTAAGATTTTTCATGTCGCGCAAATACAGTGTTGCCATATTTGAAGTTCTCCATCTCGCACTACCTTTGATCTCTACTTTATCCTATTTCTAAAGAAAGCAGCTCTTAAATTAGTAGGAAATTATCCTGAGCTGCTTCTCTTTAAATAAAAATAGACAATTACATTTAATTAACAGATAACATAAATTTAGTTTAAAAAATGAGATCCAAATTCAAATTTAAAATTAAATAAATTTAAAATTAAATAAAAAGTCTTTATGTGAAAAACGCTTTATGTGAAATGTTCAATAATTAAGTGACTTTATGAATGAAACACTGTTTTGTTTGCAAAAAAAATATATATATTTTAAAATTAATCTCCTTTTAGCTCAACACACTTAGTCTAACGTTTCTCCAATATTTGTATCCCTTCCAAAAAAGAGGATTTTTCGAGGTCCATTAAATAGGCATTTGTTGGATCACTAATTGCATCGTTGGAGCTAATTATCTTACTACCGAGCCATTTCTTTAGGTTTGGAAATAGGAAATAGTCACTGGGGGCTAAATCCGGAGAATATGGTGGATGAGGTACCAATTCTTAGCCCAATTCATGGAATTTTGCCAATCTTTTGAAGTTGTCACACGATTTCGTTTATGTTCAATTGAGAGCAAACGCGGCACAGACAGCTTTCTTAAATCCAACTGATCATTTAAAATCGAAACCACACTGCGATATGAAATGCCTATGGCATCAACAATCTTACGCACTTTTACTCTTCGATCGGCCAACACCATATCGTGGATTTTTTCGACATTTTCGGGTGTATTGAACTCAATTGGACGTCCAGAACGTTCAGCGCCATTTGTACTTGTTCGACCACAACGAAAGTCAGTAAACTACTTTTTTACCATTGAAACCGATGGTGCCAGTCCTCATAGTATTTATCAAGCATTTCCTTGGTTTGATTGACGGTTTTTTTTTTTTTTGCAAAAAATAATGTTTAATGAGCACTCGAAATTCACTTTTTTCCATTTTTAAAACAATCCACGAGTTTGTATGTTTTAAACAGCTGTTAAACGCAAAGTAAATGACGGAACTTGTTCAAAATTTGACAGTAATCTATTAACAGATGGCACTTGTTGGGAGAAGTCTTGCATTTCATATAACTACGAGGGAAGTTCGAAATGTCAGGGACTTATTGATCCGCCCTCGTATTAGCTAAAAACGCTTTACTAATAAAAACTTACAAAAAATACAAACCAATTTAAATTTAATTTTCGATATGCTTTTAGATAAATATACTTGAATTTCAACTGAACCCTTTTTTTCCCCACAGGGTACTAAATAGATTCAAGCAATGCACTTTATAAACACTCTTCAATTTGATATTGAAAAAAGTTTTACTATTTAAATATGCAACATTTTTTGTTAACATCTGCCTTACCTTTACGCAACACATAATTAATGTAAAAATAAAATTATATTTAGTTAAATTTCTGCTTAACTGAACTGCATCTGCCTTAATACAATCTAGATTAAAGTAGTAAAAAAACAAGTAAGAGCGGCTAAATTCGGCTATGCCGAATCTTATATACCCTTCACCATGGTATTCTGAAGGAGATGAATACATCGTTGGAATCTACTACCTCATAGCTCTCCACAAACAAGCGGTATCCCCATTTATTTTTTCTTAAATGTCCAAAAATTTTAATCCAAAATAATATGTCATGTAAAATCTCAAATTTATATTTTTCCATATGTTTCAGCGCTTTTCTTGTCAAATTTGGCATTTTCTAGGCAAAAAAAAGTTGGCGACACTACTATTTATTTTTTATTTATATCATTCACAATAGTTGTGAAACGTATTTAACCTACGTATTTATCTTCACACTCTTATTAAACAAAGGGATTTTACTGGAAAAATTAGAGGTAGTCCTGGTTTTTTGCTAATATCTCAGCCATTTATTAACCGATCTGTCTGATTTTTAATAGCAAACAGAAATGGATCACATGTAACAGAAATAAAAAAGAATCAAGTCCTCATCATGTCTGGGTTCTTCGGAAAACCCATTTCAACACACAGACGGACAGACGGACAGACGGACAGACGGACATCGTTAAATCAACTTCGCTCTTCATATGGACCCAGAATATATATACTTTATAGGGTCTAAGATCAATATTGTAGAAATTACAAACGGAATGACAAACTTATATATACCCTTCCACCTATGGTGAAGGGTATAATAATAGTATAAAATGGGGGGAAAATCAAATGAAGCTTAAAAAAGTAACCTTAATTATAAAACTCTAGTATAAACAAACACACAGACACACACCTGCAAATTAATGCATTGAGTATATAGTGCTGATAAAGGAATATGTATAGTAAAATTAAGCAAGTAAGAAAATATAAGTCTGTCATGGGACACCCTACAGCATATAACAATTTGTTTTATATTTCGGAGCGGTATGGGATATGTAATCAATTTATTAATCAATCAATCTAGATTTCGGAGCGGTATGGGATATGTAATCAATTTATTAATCAATCAATCTAGAAATAAATCTATCAATAAATCAATGTTTCTATCAATCAATCGATTAATCAAACAATCTAAAAATTCATCAATCTGAATGTTTTCCTCTACGATTCAGATTCTTCTAACGAACTTTTAATGAGAATACATATCTCGTTATAATGCCTATAAGAACGAACTTTGGGGGCCATGTATGTTACGATTTTTAAATTTTCAACTAAAATGTTAGGTAAGGAAATTCTAATGTAAATCGTTTCCCTATCGTATTGTTCATAAGGTCAAATATTTGCCTTCATATTGTATATTTCAAATTGGAAAATAATAATTTGAAGAGAAACAAAACAGCTTGTCAGATGCCATTTATGTTACAAATAAAAATATTTCTTTAAAAAAAAAATAAAATATGAACCTACTCAGAAAGATTTTCAAACGTATAACTTGTACTTTGTATCACTGAGTAGTGTAGGGTAAAAATACCAAACGGATGAAGTTAAATAATTAATATATCACCCACTGCTTTGGGTAGGTGTTACATACAATTTGTACACTTTAAAAAATGTTTGAAAATTAACTACTATTTATAATGTATGTAACATTTTGTGTAAATTCTTAAATACACATTATGCTTACAATAACACACAAAAGACGTAATTATTAAAGAGATTTTATTGAAAATTATATATTTTAGTTGTATTCTAATCCACAAAATAAAAATTAAACATAAAGTGTGTAAATTAACAAATATGACATTTCTGTCATTTCATTGGTTTGAAAAAATATAGTTATAGTTTTATATAGAGTGATCCATTTCGAGATACTTTTTTCAATAGCCTGTTTTTGACAAATCACGTGTGAGTCGTGTTATGCTGTCATGTTATTTTTGTTTAGTATTGTTCGGCATTTCATAATGGAAAGACTTACGCCTGAACAACGTTTACAAATCGTTCAACTTTATTACGAAAATTCACGTTCTGTGAGAAATGTGTTTCTTGCACTTCGCTCAACTTATGGTCAACATAATCGGCCTACTGAGTGTACTATTCGCAACACCATCACCCATTTTGAGACCCAGCTTTCATTATTGGATAATTTTCGACCGAATAGGCCACGTCCAGCAAGCTGTGAAGAAAATATAGCGGCCGTAGCTGAGAGTGTCCCCGAAGACCGTGTAGAGTCGATTCGGCGCTATCGTGCATTAATAACCAACTATTTAATGACTGTTATTGAAGCGCGTGATCTCGGCGACATTTGGTTTCAACAAGACGGCGCCACTTCCCACACATCGCATCAATCAATGGATTTATTGAGAGAATACTTCGGTGAGCACATAATTTCACATTTTGGGCCGGTCGATTGGCCACCAAGATCGTCTAATATCACACCGTTACACTTTTTCCTGTGGGGATATGTAAAGTCTAAAGTTTATGCGGACAAAGCCGCTTCGATTCAAGCCTTGGAGGAAAGCATCACGCGTGTCATTCGCCAGTTACCAGTCGAAATGCTCGAACGAGTCATCAAAAATTGGACATAATCTTCAAAAAATAAATGCCAAAGAATGTTCTTTCAAATGATAATAAACATTTCCCATTTAATTTGAATTTTCTGTGTTTTCTTTTTCTTAAAAAAAGTAGGGAACCTCGAAATGGATCACAAAAATATAAAAATATACAAAAGCTACAAAATTAATATTATTTGAAATATTTTATCGTTATGTTAAATTCATCTGTAACGACAATTTTACCACCCGTGAAACGCTCCAGAATTCTTAAAAATTGAATCGTAAGGGCGTCGAATATTTTCTACAGAAAACCCCTTGATTCTAACTATAGAAAAACATTAGATTGTCATAACTTTTTTTTTAAATTAAAAACATCAGATTTTGTAAAATTTTTCTTCAGAAAAAATTAAAGTTTTTAAGTATTTTTTACTATAAAAAAAGTCTCAGACTACAATAAATTTTTTAAATTTTCAGAATTTTTTGATATAGAAAATTCTTTAAATTTTGAAAAAAAAATCCTATGGAAAAAAACTTCAAAATCTAAAATTTTTTTAAAATGATTTTAGACCATTTCTATAGGAAAGAAGCTTTGGAATGTAGAAAATTTTCTATAGGAAAAAGTTTTCAGAATCCAAGATATTTTTTGTAAAAAAGTAGTTACAATCTGAGTCTATTTGTGTAGAAAAAATATAATTAAAATCTAAGCTTTTTTCTATCTGAGATATCTGCATTTCATACCTTTCTTAAATTAACCAGTTCTCAAAAATTTGAGGGAAAATTTTTTTAGAATCCCAGTTTTTTTTTATAGAAGAAGGTCTTCCGAATCTAAGGTTTTTCATTTGTCTTTAAAATCTAATGCATTTTCTATAGTAAAAAAACTTCAGAAGGTCTAGGAAAAAAAAATTCAACAAATTTTCATAATTATTTTTTTTTTCTATAGAAACTAGTTTTGAGAAGCAATTGTTTTTATAGAAAAAGGTTTCAGAATCTAAAGTGTTTTTAAAAGAAAAGTAATGCGTAATAAAAAAACAAAATCTCAGAACAAAATGTATTTTCTATAGGAAAGAATTCTCAGAAAAGGTTTTTATTGGAACAAGTTTCAGCATCTGAAATTTTTCCTAAAAGAAGAAGTACTCCGAATCTGGGACTTTTCCTATAATAAAAAAAATCTGAGAATTAAATGATTTTTTAAGGAAAGAACTTTCAGAAGCAAAGATTATTATAGGAAAAATTTTCGTAATCTGAAGTTGTTTCTCTAAATCTGGTCTTTTTTTTCTATAATTATAAAAAATTCTCATAATTTAGTTCAGTTTTTAGTTTTTTTCTATAGGAAAAAGTCCTCACTTTCAAAAGTTTTTATAGGAAAAATTTTCAAAATCAAAAGTTTTTCTCCAAATCTTGGGTTTTTTCTATAATAAATAAAATGTCAAAATTGAATTTTTTTTTATAGAAAAGAGTTCTCAAAAACCGATGTTTTTATAGGAAAAATTTTTAGAATCGGTTTTATCTAAAAGAAAACTGCTACGACTGTGGGATTTTTTCTATATTAAAATTACAAAAAATTACCTCTGATACTAAAGGGCTAACTATATTATACTTTTGCTAACTTAAGCTACTGTCAAAAATCAACGAAAAGTCTGTCAAATGCTTAATCAACTTATTGAAGACTTTTTGGTGGCTACAATGTACTTTTTAAACTTAAATACTTACTACACGTAGTTGCAAATATTTGTACTTTTGCAAAAACTGTTTTCTTCTTATATTTCCAAAATATATGTGTCTTTTCGAAAAATATTAATTAATGTGTTCAATTTATAAATATTTTACAATTAACGAGTAAATCTATATTAATTTTAAATAATTTAAAGAAACAAATGAAAACATAAATAAAAAAGTACTAAAAAATGCAACAGTGCTTGCATCTTAATCGAAAAACAAATACAAAACCCACCCCTTTTGTTATACATGCACGTTTGTTTTTTAACATTTTCAATTAAATTTTCTATAAAAATATTTTCCGCGTACATTGCAGTTTGTTTTTTTTTTTCATAAACAGTTTTTTAAAAACACATGATTCCTTAAGTAAAGTGCGGTCAGTTTCGCTGTTTGCTTAAGCAAATGACACTAGACGAAACTTAACGAAAAATTTGTTAAGTACAATATAGTCATACACATTTGATTACATGTATTCGCACATTTGCTTAAGCTAGCAAAAGTATAATATAGTTAGCTCTTAAGGCATATAATGGGCTTTATTATAATTATATTGTTTTTTCATTAATAAAATATTTTTATTTTATTGCAAAAACAAATTGTAAAATTACACATATTTTCTAAAAATAGTTTACATATTATTTATGTAATTATAATTATTTTGCTTTTTTACTAATAAAATATTTTTATTGTTCTTGCACATAAAAATTGTAAAATTACAAATAATTTCTGAAAATAGTTTACACATTATTTATGTAAGTATACAGAATTTAATAGTGATTTTAGGCATAATGTGCATAAGTCTATTTACACACTCGGAGTAAATTTACCCAATTTATGGTAGAACAGTTATCATAAAATTGAATTGAACTTAAAGTTTAATACACAATTTAAAAAAATAGTATATGCATTATTAGTGTAAATACACATACTCTGTGTATAACCAATTTACACATAATATATGTAATTATTTCGTTTACACACTGGGAGTAAATTCACTAGGAGTAAATTTAAGTTGGATTAATTCAAATAAAAATTATTTAAAGTGTACATAAAATTTAAGCATTCTTTTTTTTGTACTTTTTGTTGTTTCCTCTTTTTTGTAAAAGAAAATTACTTTTTTATTAATGCTGATTTTTCTTCCTTTATGCGCGGATATTTTTCACCATTACTCAACATCTATCGACAAAGGATTTTTTTTATATACAATCCTGCCTTGCTGTTAAAAATCTTTTCAATTTGGTAGTTAAAACATTGTAGCGATAGCACTGCTAACAGGTAATTAATGTTGTAGGTAATTATTGATTAAAGAGATTATAATGTTTTTAAAATAAAGCAAGTGTACATTAAAATGCATTAAGTACACAATTAAAAATAAGTAACAGGAAATTATCATGTTTTCACTTATATTATATTAATGAACATTTTTTGATTAAACATTTTATGATTAAAAGGTTACAAGTGAAGTATAGTAAGTATAATTATTTATACAACAGCCTAAAAGAAGGCTAAGCTAAATTTTATGAATATTTAAATATAATGATTTTATATTAAGCGGAAGTAAAATAGAAGAAAATTATGGAGAATAATATTAAAAATTTTGTTGAAGAAATAGGAAAGAAAAGGAAGATATATACTATGACTCAAATTATGTTTAAAAAGTATGCTATAGTCTTTGATTTGTTAAAATCTCTTAAAACTATGCAATGAATGCACTGAACATTTTGGAAAATGAAATTTAATAATATAGAGATCTCAATGCAATTTTTTTTGTTGTTTTTGTATACATTCAATTATTCCCAAAAGTATGCTACGAATCTTAAATATTTATATAATCCTAAAATCATATGATCATAAAAATCCACTTACTTTCCAGCAAATTAATTTTTATCAACTCACCTGGAAATAAAAAGAAAAAAATATATAAATTTTCAATAACTTTTCAATAAAAAAATAAATAAATTTCAATTATAATGACTAAAAACTAAACAAACAGACACAGTAAGTTATGGATTTTTAGAAAAACATAAAAATTTACAATAAATGACAAAAAAAAAACATTTAATTGACTAAAATGTAGAAATTGATTTTGTTGAAAACTAAACACACACATACAATTCATAAACAGGTGGATATTTTTTTCACAAAAAAATATCGCTATTTATTAACATGGCTTAGGCTTACAATTTGAACGAAATTTTTAAATGTCTGAAAACAAAATAGTAATAAATTTATTATAAAAAGCCAACATATGGTTGGTTGCCATGATTGGCTGCGATTATATGAAATTGTATCGCGATTGTATCGATACAAAATATAAATTGTTGTAGTTTATGATATTTTTAGTTTTCAATTTCATTATGGTACTTTTTTTTAAAGTTCTTTATTTTTATGTAGGCTAAAATTTAACTTTATTCTACTTTTAAAGCCATACGATTAGGTTCTTTATGGGAAATTTAAAATATTTTTTTTTTTTGCCAAAAAAAAAAAATTAATTTATTTTATTGAAGTTGTGGTCATTTAACGGATATTTAAAATAATATTGGTTTATTGGTAGGATAAATGAAAGCGAATTTTTTGCCAGGAATTAAAAAAAATTAAATTTAATATGAGTTTTGTAAAATTTGTTCAGATTAAAAATATTTTATGCGTTAATTTAATTATTCTAAAAAATTTAATTATAAAGTTTACAGTAAATAATACTATCATGATATGTTGTACTATTATTACACAGAGAAAAAAAATCATAGTTATAACTGTGTAAACATAAATGCATAACTTTCATCGATTTTATACATTTCGCCCCTTTGACAAACTCTGACCACTGTTTTAATTAATACAACCATATGATATATTTTACTCCCCTTTTATACTTCTCTGAAGGGAGTTTTTATAAAAATTAAACGTAATAAACGTCACTTAAGCGTTGTTCACCACCTCCTTTTTGCCTTAAGTTCGTGTTAGTCCTTCTTACTAAACAATTGTTAGCTTCGATTTATCCAACTACTTTCTACGAAGGTACGAGGGCGGATCAATAAGTCCGTGACTTTTCAAACTTCCCTCGTAGTCATATAAAATCCAACACAGCTCCCATCAAGTACCACCTGTTAATAGACTACTGTCAAATTTTGAGCAAGTTCCGTCATTTACTTGCATTTGTTTGATCAATAATTTCATCGTTTGAGCTAAATCTCTTTCCCCCGAGCCATTTCTTTAGGTTTGGAAATAGGAAATAGTCATTGGAGGCTAAATACGGAGAATTTGGCGAATTAGGACCAATTCGTAGCCTAATTCATGGAATTTTGCCAATCCTTTGAAGTTGTCACACGATTACGTTTATGGTCAATTGAGAGCAAACGCGGCACCCATCTTGCAGACAGCTTTCTTAAATTCAACTGATCATTTAAAATCGAAACCACACTGCCATATTAAATGTCTGCGGCATTAACAATCTCAGGCACTTTTACTCTTCGATCGGCCAACACAATATCGTGGATTTTTTCGAAATTTTCGGGTGTATTGACCTCTAGAACGTTCAGCCTCATTTGTACTTGTGCGACCACAACGAAAGTCAGTAAACCACTTTTTTACCATTGAAATCATTGGTGCAGAGTTCCCATAATATTTATCAAGCTTTTCCTTGGTTTGATTGACGGTTCTTTTTTCGCAAAAAATAATGTTTAATGAGCACTCGAAATTCACTTTTTTCCATTTTTAAAAAAATCCCCGAGGTTGTATGTTTTGAACAGCTGTTAAACGCAAAGTAAATGACGGAACTTGAACATAATTTTAAATGTTACTAACAAATAGTAAACACTAATTTTTTAATTAAATGTAAAAAATTGTAAGAATCAGCGCTAGATCTTATTAATATTGGTTTAATCAACGGATCTCTTAGGAAAAAATTGTGTTAGAAATGGATCCTATATTTGTAATACACAACACATTTTTAAAAGCCAGTTTCTAGATATCATATTTTATATACGAGATTTCCAGCATAGACCTTGCTTTATATCTCCAATTGGATATGCTGCAAAGTCAGACAAATACATAAACAAAAATTGATATGCAGCACAAAACAAGATGAAAAAAAATGTTTGAAATTTTTTATGTTTCTTCAAAATATATGACACAGATAATGGTGAACAAAAAATATTATTTTTTTATGCAGATTTTTAAGCAAAATTCTAATAATAGTAAATATGATTTTAGTTTAAATAAAGTTTAAGGTGAATATGAATATGAACTTAGGCCTGTCTGGGAGGGCAAACCCCAGCTCAGAGTTTAAAAAGTGTTACCTTAACTTCTTAAATTTTGGAAGTTGATAAGTTTTTACAATATTCCAAAATATGTCTGTAGCATTTTGACAAAAGAATTAATTTTTTCAAAAAAAAAATAGGACATTTTTAAAGAAACTATTTTCGTTATAATTTAAACAAATCAACGAAGCTGATATTATAAACTTCTAGGATATTTTGTAAAACTTACGAAAAATGTGTTCATTTTAGTCAAAAATAATATTCAAAAATTTGTTGTTGTATTGCCAAAAGTCAATGTATTTCAATATATGACCATACATTGACATATATTGCCATATATCTTCGGATCGGGAATTTGAGGTTATATGGCCTGATATGTTCATATATGTTCAAATATGTTTCATATCTACTCATATATAGTCATATATGACAATATACGGCCATATAGCCCCAAATTTCGGATCCAAAGATGTATGGAAATACATAATAACATGTATTGTCATATATAGAACTATGCGTTGAGATATATGATCATGTATGATCATATACAAGTCAATATATGATTATGTATGTTCATATATATATTTCGATTTTTTTTTTCTTAGAAAGTAATTAGTTTGATTTTAAATTCTTTTTAAGAAAAGTTTCTGAAAATCTTAAAAGGCGTTCATTTAGAATCTAACATCTACTTGAAGAAAAGTCTAAAAATTATTTATTTAGTAAATCTATACTCTATGGAATACAAATTCAAAATTTCAGATTTCTCGCCAAAGAGGTTCGGACGTTAAAGAGGAGACAAAAATCATCCCTCTTTTTCAAAGTCCTGGTTGCAGCAGTTTGGGCTGGTCGATGTTGTATCGCCTTAGGTAGAATTGGCAGCCATCAGAACACTCATACTAAGGGGTCCATAGTTCAGCCAGAAAGAAAATTGATCACTGCCAATCAAATTCATATCCATATTCACGTTGCGTTTGCAACACAGACGAATTTTTGTGCGCAAACATTATCACCTCGAGGATCTAAAGTGTGCAGTAGGGGAAAAAATGCTAATATTTTTGGGTACTTTTTTGTTTGGCAGTATGTCGTAAACGTTCGAAATTCTTTATAAACACTATTCGTGAACTGTCAAGTTGTTTAAAAAAGTAGCAAAAGTATCTTCGCGAAAAATTCGTTAAAATCAAAAATAGCAGGAATATCAAAAAATACGTGTCAAAATATATATGATGATGTATGACTATAAGTGCTCATATCTGATTCATATTTGCGCACATATTTTAAAAGTTATCATATATCCTAAAATTTCGGACCCGAAGATATATGGTTATATAATGAATTACGCATGAAGGAAATGAAAAAGCTGATGAACAAGCGAGACTAGGTGCGGAACAGTCATTTATAGGCGCGTGTCCTCAATTTGGCTTCACGAAAAAGGACATTACGAATGTGATATCAGATTTCAACAAGACGAAATCCATTGAATATTGAAACAAACAAAAACCACTGAAACATTCAAAAAAGTTCTTGTCATACAATGAAAAGAGGAGCAGAGAAGCCTTTCAGATGAACAGACCAAATCTAAGACTCCTATGTGGAACACTCACAGGACACTATCCATGTAAGTACATCCTGAACAAAATGGGACATGATCGAGATACGACATGCAGATATTGTTTGGAGGATGAGGAGACCATGGAGCATGTAATGGCTAAATGTCCTGACTTTGCATACCTACGATTTATCACATTTAGCAGACCTGATATTATAGAGGAACAATACAAGAAACTGGAAGTGAAGAATATTGTACTGCTACTTAAGGCTGCACTGGAGAACAACTGAGGAAACACCAGAGGGTACACAATATATCTACTTGGTCGCGGTGCTGGAGATACAGAATACTCAACTCAACTACATTGTGAATCGTATGGGGTCTTAGACTTATATTTCGACATATTACAAATGGAATGACAAACCAATATATACCCTCACATACATATATGGTGGATGTTATAAAAAAAGACTTGGAGCCTTTTTTTGACACCATAAAATTCCGAGGTGGTTCAAAAGCAACTATGGCTGGCACACAAATCTACATTTTATAATAAATTTTCATTTTTTTAAATATTTAAAAAGTTTAAACTTTTAAAACTAAACTTTAAATAAATACAACTTCTGTTAAAAATGCAAAGGAATTAAAGTAAAATTTTCACAAATTATTTTTACAAAAGTTGTGGTTCTGGTTTTTTTTCCAAATAAAAATACAACTTCACTTGAACAAGAAAAGGAAAATAATCCATTACAATTTAAGTAGAAAAAAAATCCTGAAATATAAACCTGAATAAACAATATATTATAATAAAAATAAAAGCAATAATCCTGCATAAAAACAACTACTTATTTTTGTAACTCACACAGAAATCATACACTTGACATATACACCGCGTAACACAATATAAATACAATTTAACATTTATAAAAAAAAACCAACTGAAATTTTATAAAAAAAATTGTATATTGTATTGTTATACCAACAAAAAACACTCAATTACATAAAATTTCAGCCTCAGCAGTCAATTTGTCGAAAAATGAATAATACTCAGAATATAAAGACTGTATATAGCGCACCAACCGACAGATATTTATAGAAAAATAAATATGTAAAAAAAAGATGTACATGTATGCATACTCATTACAGCGAACACACTTGTTTACACTATTTCTGGGAAATAGTTAAGTCAAACTTTGAAAAGGAGATTTCAACCTCTGTCTCTCTCTCTCTCTCTCCCCCTTATACACGAATCCTTTTTTAGGCACTGTTAGCCTTTTTACAATTTTTTTATTAAATAAAAAGTTTATTAAATAAGAAATTAGTCACTTTAATTACCAAAATGTTGAAAACTACACTCAGAATATTTTATAGTTAACTGTTTGTAGTTTATAAAAAAGTTTTCCGTTTCATTTAAAAATAAAGAAACATACATTTATTTTTCAAAGAAATATTTATATTAACTTTTTTATACATTTATTCGAAATAATTTACTATCATTTACCATTTTTTTCAGTTTCAATTGTTTGAAACTTGTGGTTTATTTGTGTCCGTAACAGTTATTACAAATTTAAATTTTGTTTGCTGTCTGTTTAAAAAAAAAATATTCAAAAAATTTTAATTTGTTTTTTTTTATTTAAATTGGTTGTATATATACAAAATTTTTCAATACAAATTACAAGAAATTCATAAACACACATACATACACAAACACATTCACACAAAAAGTGTCTATAGCTATGCATACATACATTTTGTATTGTACGAGTATATTAAAAATAAAAACAAAAAATACAAAAAGGAAAACAATGTCAAATAAATGAAAAAAAAAATATTTTTTAAGGATTGGTAGGTAAAATTTTGACATTTATTTTAACTGATTATATCATTTGTTTCTTACGGATGTTTCAGTTGATTAATCAACATTTAAAAATAAATAACAAAAGGCATTTAATTTAAATAAAAATTAAGTAGACCGGTTTTAAAATGAAATATCATTTCTTGTAAATGACATTTTCTGTTATTTTAACTTACAAACTATTTTAAGTGTATAGATTTCCATGCAAGATGTTTACAGAATGTAACCTTCAAATTTGACTAAAAATTTAAATTCCTTTAAGAAAGCAAGTTTCTTAGATACTTTTTAAGTCAGTAGTATGAGTAGACTCTAAAATAGTGTCCAGAGGGTCAATTCTCGTTCTGTGATAATGTGAAATGAAAAAAAACTTTTCATTTTCGTTTTCATAAGCACTTTTCACTCGAACTTTTCACAAATACATAAATTGCGATTCTCGTATGTATTAT
Source organism: Eustalomyia histrio (assembly GCA_949748255.1). NCBI lineage: Eukaryota > Metazoa > Arthropoda > Insecta > Diptera > Anthomyiidae > Eustalomyia > Eustalomyia histrio. The sequence continues at coordinate 53,053,020 of OX456525.1, forward strand.
GAAAAAAATGTTTCATTCGCACTGTACCCATGAAAATTTTCTAACTGTGTTATCCAAAATTTAAAGCAAATGTCAAAACAGAGAAAAACGTAAACAAAAGAGAATTAAGTTCGTAAAATTTATTTTAAATAATAATATAAAAATATCTGGATTAATTGTATTATTGGATATTACTCAAAGAATTCCGGATGAACAAAGGTAAGACAATGATGTTACAAGCATTTCATTGCAGTAAATAATTTAATAACTTATAGGAATTTTTTGAGAGTGCTGAGACGCATACTTCGTGCTGACCACAATGCATTCGAGATGACAACCGACAAGCACTTCATGGATTAATATCGGCTTACTTTAAGTGAACTATATTTGGTGCGCGTATGAAGTCTAATATTACTTAAAGAAAAAAAAATTTCATAAAGAATATAAATAAACTATAAATAAATATGCCATACTTTTGCCATTTTTCACTGTCCTTTTGGGTCCCACTAAAACTGTTAAGGCTCGCCGCTAATTCGTTACACTTTTCGTCTCTAAATTTGGCACCATCTGCAGTTACAAATCTGTAAATATGGGATTAATAAGTGTGATTATGTTTATTAAGCTACTTACTTATCGTTTGCAATGTCCACATGCTTTTCTCAATAATTAATTAAATACTCCTTTTGGCTTTCGCTGCCACGCTTTCCTCTTACAGTCTTCTCCATGTTTATTTCACTTATAAATAGTCTGTGTAAACAATTTTTTCATATGAAAATATTTTGACAGTTGTTTGCACTGTTACACAAAACAAGAATCGCCAGTGCTGTGCAATCGTGAAAAAATCTTGTTTCGTTCCACTTTTTTTTTCATATGAAAACGTTTTTTCACAGAACGCGAATCAAAAGTACTATGAAAACGTGAAAAAACTTTTCATTTCACCGTTTCACAGAACGAGAATTGACCCTCTGGTGTTAAGAATTTAAAATTTGTTTAAAAATAGTTATTGGGTAAAGATTTTAATACTATAATTCTAATATATTCCTCATTATGTTCACTAAGACCTGCTACTACAATGAAATTAGTAGCGGCTACTAAATTTTAGTAAACTTTTTGTAAAGTGGAATTTAAAATCTTTTTGCAGAATTCAGCAAAAAATTTATGTAAAAAATTAGTAAGCGCTACTTAATTTTAGTAAATTGCTGTAAACTCAATGAATTGTAAAATATAGCAAAATTTTAATTTATAAAAAAAATTATTTAAATGCACAAATTAACTCATTTATTTTTAAATGCTCTTGATACACTTTAAAGCTGCTAATTTCTTTTGAATTTGTCTTACGAATTCGAATATACAAATTTATATTTTTTTTATCGAACATTTTTTTATTTTATTTATTTTTTTAAAAAATATTTTACCAAAATTAAAAAAAATCAAAGGCTTGAATAGTTAAAACAAATGAATTAATCATTTTGTTTAAATTTGCTAATTTTTGTTTTGTAAAATATTTTTAGTAAATTTTTTAGATTTTAAGGTCAAATTTTAATTGTTTTAAAACTAAAATAGTGTTAAGTGTTTTTTCAAGTGAATGTTCTATTTTTGGACTTGAGTCGATTGTGAAAAGTATCTCACTTCCGATGCCTTTTTCCAACCTATGTAACATTTTAAGGCAATTTAAGTTTATATGTATAAGTTTTAATTATTAGAAATGAAATTTCCTATAATATTAATTTTTTTAAAATTAGTAATTTTTTTTTGCTAATTTTAGCAAATCGGTTTTCAAAAATTAGTAAAATTATTTCTGAAATTATCAACAAAAATTTGTAAATATTCTGTAAAAGTTTTGTAATTTGTAAAATGTAAATAGCAAAGAAATTTACTAAATAACATTTTTTTTACTAAAAATTAGTAAAAAAAAAATTGTAAAGTGGGATTGAAAACTGTTTACAGATTTTTCTACTAACTTTTTTCTCTGAGTGTAGCTTACGAAAACACTAATAGCCCTAAAATTTTATAAAACTCTTAGTAGCGACAAGCATAGTTTCGTGGATTCTAGTTCGCTTTCGCGATCATAATTTCTAATTTATTTTTTTGCAAAGATCTACTTCATTCTTATAGTTCAATCGTTCTTTGAAAATTTCGTTTAATGGTTCACATAGTAGTAATCAATAGTTCGCTTTGTTAAAATGTTAAAAAAAAATATAAGTTATCAAAATAAATTTTTTTAATACCTGACATGTTTACTTAATTACAGGGCAATTACTCAAATACATTTATTGCAAGTAATTGAAGTCAAGGCATTCAATTGCATGATATTTAAGAACACTAAAGTATTCATTATATCCCGAGGATATTTTTAATCCCACAAATGTGAGCGTGGTAGGTCTGTCGGGAGTATTAATATGAACAAATAACACAAGTGAATAATTTTATATTATACACTCACAATATTATTTCGTTAAAAATAATCGAAAATATATAATAAATTAATCGAAAATACAATCAAAAAGAGGACTACTGATTTTTCAGTATATTCAGCCCATTTTGTTGTTTCATAATCAATTTTTAACTGACAAAAGCTAGAAAAGTAAAACTATTTTTGTAGATTGTTTTCAAATTGAAAATTTTTCATTTGTATGTAATTACAAAACACAACACACACACACAGATGTATATATTTTTATTTTCTATGTGTGTATCTATATTTGAATAATTTCTTGTGATTTTTATTAAAATAATTTTTTTATATAAATTAACTATTTTGGTAAACTCTACATATTAGTTTTTAAATAAAATACAGACGGTAAAGGGAAAAAATATTGTGAGTCTAATTAATATCGTCCAGGTCTGATATTCAGCCACAAAGAATTTTTACCTGGGTCAGGGGTCAAAAACAGAAAGTCTCATAATTCAAAAAGTTGATTTGAAAAAAACGTTAATTTTCTTCCATGTTTATATGTAGGAGATTAAAATAGTTTAAAAGAAGTTTTAGTAAAAGTCTCTATAAAATGTTGTAGATTAGTGTTATTTCACAAAGTTTTGTACACAAATAAGTACAAGTTATTTCAATTTTTGAACAAATTTATTTTATATTTTTTAGTTTTCAAATAAAAACGGAAATAGTGTACTTTAGCACTTGAATTCGTGTATGAGTTTTGTTAGTAATAAAAATGTGTTATTTTTTCTGTATTTAAATACAGTATGAGTGACTCCTTGCTATATGTTTTTTTTTTTCTGTTTAACTGTTGAAGGGATATCAGCCATACTTGGGAATTGTTAACTGTTTATGGAAATGTCATTACTATTAGTTGGAATTAATGAAATAGAAAAAAATTACTATTTAATGGTAATGAAATGAATTGAAAAAATGTACTAAAAAAACTAATTTTGCACAAAAAATATATCCTTAATGCATAACAAGCTAATTAAAATTGCTTAAAAATAAATTGATTAAATAAAAAATTGCTAAAAAAAATTGACATTAGTTTTGGCTAACAAAAAGAAAAGAAATGTAAACCGAGTGAAATTTATATGTATAATACAGTGAATGAATTGGCAAGCCTGGATTTTTGTGAATGAATTTATTTTTCCGATTAACCGTTACCTACTTTATTATTCAATACAATGCAATTGAAATTTACTGCAATTGATCATTATCATTAATTACAAAAATGGCAACGGAAACAATTTTATTAAAATTAATATCAATGTATTGCTTCTACAATCATCAATTAATAAATCCCTTCCAATTAATTAATCCCATGTATGCCATCAACATATGCTATTACATACATAGTAGTTTTTCTTGTTGATTTTGTCTTTTCTATTTTTTTTTTGTTATTTGAATTCGTTTATTGTTTTTGTTTTAATTTTCCTTTGAACCTATGGGTGTTGCCTGATAATTTTTTATGTTGCATATCCTTTTCCGTTTAATATTTAAATTGTTGGGTTATGCTTAAATAGTTACGAGTGTGTATGTAACAATTTTACATGTTAAATATTTGAAATAAAATAAAACATGAAATTATAGGTTTATAAATTTTTATGTTAATACTTCAGGGGTTTTACTTACACATGTAATAATTGTAGGTTATAAAAAAAGTTATTGTTTAAAAAGAAAAAACTGAAAAAAAGATACCAGAAATAGTAAAAAAAATCAGAGATTTGTTTTAAAAAAATTTTCAAAATGAATGTATAAAAAATTGTATTGATTTAATAATGTCGCTCTGACACTGGTTCAATATTTTGTACCGAACTAGTAGTTCAATGGCCTTTAACAATTTGATTCATACGAGTATATACCAATTTCATGCAAACGTTCGGTAGGCCATTTTGTTAGAGAACTCTTTATATTGTTAGTCTTTTTTATTGCCTTTACTTAACAAAGATATAAGATTTTGCGATTTTGATAAAAACAATATAAAGTAAAATCTTTTAGGGAAAATGTATATTTTAAAGATTTTACTTACTTTGTTAAAGGGGTTAATACAGTTAGGATTTTCAAAGAAGTGATTTTATTTTTATTTTTTTTTTTTTTGTTTCGTAATAGACATAAATATATTCAGGTACACACTTAAAAAATTTCTTGTCAATCTTGTGCTTGAAGTTACACGCACATTTGTAATGACGTGGCAAAGAGTATGTAAAGTTTTTTTTTCTTAAACAGCCGGTAAATAGGATTTGCCGAAAACTGCCTGAATCGATCAGACTCAATTTTTTTTTTCTAACTGATTTTTTTAAAGCCGTCATTTTATTAAAAATTATTATTTTGCTTATTCCTTCGATTAATTACAAGATAATACATTGATTCTTAAGGAATCAATTTTTCATTGATTCCAAAGTATCATTTAGTTCTGATTTTCCTCTTCGATACGCAGAGAAAAAACATGGTTGCCAAATGATAACTGCTACTATATTATTTTTGCTGCATTGGGTATGGTTGTCGCAATAATGGTATTGGTTTATAAATAGGTTCTCCCACCATTCATTTTTATTGTAAATATTTTATTATTTCATAATTGCCACTTTCTATTGTATGACATGATTGGCTGTAACCATACTGTGGTTGCAAAAATTCTAACTATGAAAAAAATATGATAATTATGGAACTATTAAATGCTGACAACAATCAATGAATAATTATAAATCAAATAAAATATGACAACTACAGTCAAAATACTGTCTTGTTTCTAAATCACCCATGTAAATATAATAATATATAATCATTTTCACCTGGGGGGTTTTATTTTCAAAAATTATAAAACATTATAATTTACACTAATGTATTCATTGTCTGTAGAACCCAAGAGTTGTTTTGTACGAAAAAGTTTCTTATAAAAATACTAGATTTTTAGAAATTTTTTAATAGAAACATTTTTAGATTCTAAGATTATACACACTGTTTCTTAGATAAAAATTCTTATATTCTTTAAAAAATTTGGATTATAAAAAATTCTTAGATTCTGAGGACTTTTCATAGTTAAAAATACTTAGATTCTACGAACTTTTTCTAATAGAAATATCCTTAAATTCTAAGAACTTTTTATAAAAGAAAAATTCTGAGATTCAGAGGACTATCTCCAAAAAACATCTTAAAAATGTTCTTAAAATCGAAGAATTTTTCTATGATAATTGTTCATAGAATTAATTTTTTTTTGAGCGCCCCGGTAGGCTAGTTGGTAGCGTACTAGCTTATCAGTGCGAGGATCCTGGGTTAAATTCCCACCCGCTTAGGGTATTAGGATACATTTTGTAATTATATGATTAATATAAATAATAAAAAAAAATTTTTTGAAGTATTTTTTTTAAATTATGTAAAATTATGTACATTTTATTATCATAATATGATAACTTTATTATTGTACGACTATGGTTGGCACAATCATAATTCCAAAAATATATGATGCTCTTCGAATATGATTGCCTTAACCATGTTTTTTTCTGAGTGTAAAGCAACTTCAAAAACTGTGATTTTGAATGAAAATAACTGTTTTCAAATCTATTACGGGTAACTTTATTTTAAAAAGAGTCAAGGTTAAAAATTAAGCACAGATATTTCCATAAAGTTTGACATTTATAACTATGATTAAGTACTTAACTTAAGTTATTATGAATTAATAATAAGTTACTGTATGTCCAGTCAAACTCAAACAACACCAACAAATGTGTCAGTTTGATTCCGAAGAGGAAACTAAGTCGCAATTTAAAATTTAAATTTCAATTAAAACTTCAATATTTATTTGGGAACATCAAAAGATTGCATTTTTCACTAAACTATTATGAGAAGTGCTTTAGATGCAATGAAATAGACTCATAAAAAAAACTTCCACCCAATGACACCCCTATGTAAAAATTATTTATTCCGATTGAAATTTTCACAACACCGGAATCAGGAAATATTTTTGTTTTTTTCTTTTCATTATAAAAGGTGTTTTTTATTCGGTTTTGCAGTGCAAATGTTTTCACTGTAAAAAAAATATTCGTGATATGTGGCAATGTCATTGATACAAAATATCCATATACCTGCGGTGGGGCCAGATCTTGACTCAATAAAAATGTGGCAATGCCAAAAATGTTCAGTAATGATTGTCATTTCACCATGTAAGACTAAGAAATGAACAACGCTCATTAAATTTTACTATCAAAATTTATGCTGTGAGAGATTATTTTTGGTAAAGTGGGTACGTCAACAAACAGTATTGCCTAATTTGGTGTGAAGAGGAGCCAGAGGCAGTGCAAGAGCTGCCAATGCACCCTGAAAGATGAGCTGTTTGGTGGGGTTTGTGGGCATCATTGTACCGTATTTCTTCAAGAACGATGAAAATCGCAACGTTACAATCAATGGAGCAAGGTACAGTGCGATTATTATCGACTTATTTTGATTAAAATTAAAGAATTGGACTTGGTTGACATGTGGTTTCAACAAGACGGTGCCAAATGCGACACGGCACGCGATACCATGATCCTATTGAGAGGCGAGTTCGGTGAGCAATCAATCTCACGTTTTAGAGCAGACATCGCAAAAAGCCTTTTTTAGAGTGCTTGGCTATCGCAGATTTTAAAATAATTATAAAAACAAATTAAAAATTGTGAAAATTGTGTGTAATGTGTGAAAATAATACAAAATGGGGCAATAACTATCACCCTATTGAAAAGTGCTTCCATTTATGCAAATGAAGTAGGCACGTGCGAAATTTTTATTAAATCATAATGAATCGCTATACACGAAGTGGATGATTTTCCTTTAAAATTCATCATGAGCGACGAGGCACATTTTTACTCAGCGGCCAGGTCAATAAAAAAAATTCTCGCTTCTGGGGATCGGAACATCTACGTATAAATCATAAAGCACCTTTACAACATCTCAAAGTCACCGTGTGGTGTGAAGTTATGTAGGAAAAAGGGTTTAGACCTTATTTTTTTTGAACGCCGACCGTTATAGAGCCATGCTGACTGAATTTTTCTTACCAAAATTTGACGATCTGGATTTTGAGGATATGTTGCCATGACAAGTAACATAATCAGTTAAAAAACCAAATTAAACTCTCACATACATAATAAAAGTTTAACTCGCGTATTAATTTGAAAAAAATTGGTGGGGGTGGGGGGATGGGTGAATTCAATTATGTATTATTTTATAATTGTGAATATGATACCATAGATTTCGTGATTTTCTTTAGAATGTATAAAAAAATCTCATCTTTAAATTGCAAATCTTTGCCCCATGCAACAACATGTAAAACGATAAATGAAGGCCATAAGGCCAAGAAATGTTTAAAAATGGATAATATGCGTAACAAAATATGTGTAATGTATGTTCTTTTTACTATGTCTGTTCAGTCCACCCGTCCGTCTGTCAGTTCCTACACACAGTAAGAGAAACGTAGTTGCAGGGGCATATGTTTGAGCATGCAACAGAAGACACGGTTCAATATTATGGCAACAGCAGACAATGGGAACAGCAGTATGCATATGATGTATTTGTATGTATCATGCTTTAATATTTTCCATTTTCCAATTTTTTTTGTTGTTGTTGTTAAGGTTAAGAGGTGTTTGCTGTTATCTGCCACTTAACATGAGTGTAAAACATGAATTTGCTTTTGTTATTCTTTTAGAGATTTTTTTTTCATAGCGAAGTTACACATTCCCTATAAACGGAATTTTTGTTTAAAAAAAAGGTTGATTTTTTCTTTTAAAGGGGGCAAAAATTAACAGCCATTAAATAAAATGTGTGTGATAAAATGTTGCACAGGTAAGCTGGTACAGAAAGAAAAGAAAAATATGCAAAAAGGTTTTATTGAACAAAAAAAAAACAACAACTAACCTTGAAAATTAAAGAAGTTCTGTGTGGTTTTTGTAGATGTATTCTTTTTTTAAAGAACCCTTAATTTTATGTGATTTTAATCATCATCCGTATTTTTTTTTTTTTACTCCAGCGAGGAGTTTATTTTAATAAAAAAAAAACACAATCCAACAGACACATGTTAATGCTGGTAAATAAAAAAAGTATGAAATAAAAATAACCTTCTTTTCCTTCCGTTTATTTAACCGTCTATCCTTAAATTTTTATTTTTTTTTCTTCCCCCTGTTTTTTTGGGTTTTACTGGCGTGGTTGTTATTTTGTTGTTAATGTGAAATCCAGTTGAAACCATATTCTAGCCATAAATAAAAATCAATTTGCTGAAATTTAGGTGTGCTCAGCACAACTAAATGATTGTTATTTCTTACAAGCTGTGTGTTATAACAAAAAAAAAAAAAAAGAGTTGCCAACGAATGCTTAAAAAAACTAACTAAAATTTGAAAAAAAAATAATATTAATATATTTAAATATTCAAAATCTCTAAAGGAATTTCACCACGATAATAAATTCCCAATTTATAAATTATTCTTTGTATAAATAATTCTTTCATTCAAAGTTTAATCAAATATTTAGAAAAATATTCTGATAATCTCAGCTTTTAATCCGCAAGTTTTCTGTAGATAGTCCACAGTCACTTACAACTATAGGGTGGGGCAGAAACCATCATCTGATTTCCTTTCGCTATAACTTTTGTTTACATGGAAAACTATTTTCATAAATTTTGTTTCAATTCAGTGTGGAAAAATATGTGCGACAAATGACCGCCGTCAGCGTTGCTGCAAATATGGCGTGTTTAGAATACATTTTGCAGAACTGTGCACAGAATTTGTGGTGTCACGTTGTCAATTTTGGCTCGTATGTTGCTTTTTCAAACTCCTCCGAGGTGCGAGAATTGTTCGCGTATATGAACGACTTCAAATATCCCCAGATGGTGAGATCTAGTTGGCCAAGCCTAATCACAGTAACGCTAGATTACACGCGCTGTGGAGGTATTCTTCAAAGTACGCATGGTGTAGCGTAGAGTATGACAAGTGGCCAGGTCCCATTGGAACCATGTTCTTCAAATCCAGGTGTTGAAAAATTCAGTCATCATGTGCCTACAGCGGTCGCTGATCATCGTCATAGCGTTACCGTCGGTTCCAATTACCTTTTCCGACATAACTGCACATTACGCGGTGACTTTAAAAAGATGTAATGGTGCTTTATTAAATACGAAGGCGGATCAATAACTCCGTGACTTTTCGAACTTTCCTCGTAGTTATATGAAATGCAACACTGCTTTCATCAAAAACCACCTGTTAATAGACTACTGTAAAATTTTTATCAAGTTCCGTCATTTACTTTGCGTTTAACAGCTGTTCAATACATACAACCTCGTGGATTTTTTTTTAAAAATGAAAAAAGTGAATTTCGAGTGCTCATTAAACATTATTTTTTGCGAAAAAAAAACGTCAATAAAACCCAGGAAAAGCTTGATAAATACTATGGGGACTCTGCACTATCGATTTCAATAGTAAAAAAGTGGTTTACTGACTTGTAGTGGCCTTACAAGCACGGAAGATGCCGAACATTCTGGATGCCCAGTTGAGGTCTCTACACCCAAAACAATTGAAAAAATTTACGATATAGTGTTGGCCCATCGGAGATTGAATGTGCGATAGAGTTAGAAGACATAGGCATCTTTGAACGATCACTTGGGTATGAGAAAGCTTTTCGCAAGATGGCTCACAATCGACCACCAACGGATTCGTGTGACAGCTTAGTTTCCATGGCAAAAATCCATGAAGTAGACTACAAACCCCTCATTCGCCTTATTCACCAGATTTAGCCCCCAGTGACTATTTCCTATTTCCAAACCTAAAGAAATGGCTCGGTGGAAAGAGATTTAGCTCCAACGATGAAATTATCGTTTAAACAAATGCCTATTTTTGGACTTCGAAAAATCCTACTTTTTTGGAAGGGATACATAAATTGGAGAAACGTTGGAGTAAATGTATTGAGCTTAAAAGAGATTATGTTGAAAAATAATTTTTTTCTTTTTTTGCAAAATAAACTGTTTTTCATTCAAAAAGTCACGGACTTATTGACCCACCCATATTATCTGTCCCCCCAGAACCGATAAAAATTAGCCTTTACACACATGATCAAAATCAACCACTTCGTCGTTGAGTTCCAAAATCGCGCCATCTTGAGGCGTCTAGCGATTTATTGTTTTTCACTATAAAATTTGCACGTGTCTACTTTGCAATTGTCAAAATCAAACTGGCATACGATGCCATTTACAAAAATAGCAGCACTTTCCAATAGAGTGATACCTATTGCCCCCACCCTGTACATATCTTCAAACTCTATGGAATCTTCTATCAGGCTCACCAGATTTTGAATTTTGTCACCGAATGTTTTGATTTTCTGTAGGACGTGAGGACAAATATTTCCATAAAAATAAAAAATACATTTTGGTAAAGCCGCTTGAAACTCCAAAAGGCACTAATATCTGAAAATCCGACATACTCCCTTGAAATCGAATGACGAATAAAATGTATTAATACATTTGGTGGCTGCACTAATACAAATAATATTTTTAGAAGGATTAAACTGCATTTGAATTGATCATTGACTTTTCGTCAAAGAAATCGAAAATATTTGAATACTCTTTATTTTCAAAATCGAAATTTTTTTACGAAAAATATCTCTTTTATCACTTAGAGGGCATAAATTTACTTTTTTCTGAACAATTCGCTGCGGATGCCGTAATTTTTCTCCTACACTAAGAATAATTTGGGTCAAATTTTAGAAAACATCCTAAAAGCCTGGAAGGCTCCTAATCCATTTTTTATGAACAAGGCGGAAATTATTGAGATAAATTTCAACGAAATTGCCGATAAAGCTAATTAAAGCATATTCCAGAAAGTTCGGTTTATATGGGGACGAAATCCAAACATAGTCCAATTTTAAAGCATAATCTACAGTTTCAGATAACATTTAAAATCCGAATTTGAACCAGATATCTGCCCTTTTAAGTTTCTAAATACCATTTAAATATCATTTGGTCCTTAATCAAACCCCTGAAACATGGATTTATATTAGGATCTTCTTTAAACTTGGAGGCATGATTTATGGTTGTATGTATCGGTCACAATCCAAATTTTAGCCAGATATTTTGTAATTTGTGTGTCTAAATACCATTTACAAAAAATTTTGAATGAGTCTTTCTATGAGAAGTAGATCTGAATATCGGCCCGATAATGAACAAATTCTGACAAAAAAAAAACATGTATCAAATTCCATCCAAATTTTTTTATGTTTGCGTCCTGTAGTTTGATTACAAGGTTTACATAGACGCAAGGATGGATGGACTGGTATCGTTAAATCGACTTAAAAAATGACTGAGCTGAAAGGTTGAAGTCCAATATTTTTGTTAGTTACAAACATCAACACATTATGATTTGACTAAATAGTGAAAATAAATATAATTTTTTACACATGTTATACTCAAAAAGGTGATATTAAGTTTTAACCCTATCCCAAAACACGTCACGTGATCGGTTCATTGTGATAGGGACCGGTCACTGGAACGGTGTTTTTATATGAAAAGAACCGGCCACTTTAACATGGAGTTGTCCTAGGAGGGGGTCACTTCCCCTCTGTAACATGTCACAGGACTGGTCTAAAAAAAACATGTCACACAACTAACCGCAAAGAACATATTACAGGACTCGTACACAGAGAAAACAGATTCGTGCTTACAACTGAATTTGTAGCCAATCGAATGGTTCGGTTTTGGCAACAGAAAATCAATTAAGACATGAGAAATTTGACTGTGACAACAGTAATTCGGTTGATTCAATTACAATTCGGTAGTCACAACCTAAAAATTCGGTTGCTGCAACTGAACCATTAGATTGGCTACATTTTCGGTCAGCCGGAATCTGTTTTCTGGCTGTACTTTCCAACTCATCACGTGATAGAGAATTTTAAACCGAGCATGTGGTAGGTGTTTTCAGAACTGGCACTGTTTACTGTTTTCACCTAACACGGGACAAGTACTTTCAGACCCAAAACGTGAGAGACTTTTTATACCGATCACGTGATAGGTACTTTAGAAACCGATTCCGTTTTCACCTACCACAGGACTAGTACTTTCAAACCCATCAGGGAATATAGACTTTTTAACCGTTCACGTGGTAGGTACTTTTCACCGATCTCATGATATGTTTTTTCGGAACCGGTCCTGTTTTCACCCATCACAGGACAGGACCCAATTCCCAACTGGCCGCTTTTTCACCGTGTATTAATCATAAGTCAAGAGTCGAATTTGAATTTTCTTTAGGAGTTTCTGAGCTCCACTAAAATTTTTTGTATAAAACATTCTAAAAGATTTTTAGATCCTTAAGAAAATTGTATTAATTTCTTTTTGGCAACCCCTTTTTGGTTGTGTCTGTTGGTTACCAAAACTTGTTAAACAGTTGGGTTTTTCTTTACTGTTGTTATTTTTAGGTTTTCTTTCATTGAATCCTTTTGGCAACATATAATCAACGTTCTACTTATGTTGCTTGTTTCAAGTTTCTTATAACTATAGTTTTTTTTTGTTGTTGTTGTTACTGTTGTTGCAGTTTTGTTGAGAAGTGAAAAAATGCTTTGTTATCGTAGTTTCCTGTTTAATATTGCCAGAATAGCGGAATGACTGACTGGTTGGTTGGTTGGTGTATTTTAAAAACAAATAAGTTTAGTAGTAGTAATTTTCTTAAATACACATTACTTGGCAAAAATAAAACAGAAATTAAGTACTCAGAGTAGTTTTTAAAATCATTTGTAAAACAAATAATTTACAAGTGTTGTATGTATTTAAAGTATATATATATCCAAAAAAAAAATATTGTAAAAATTAAATATACATTAAATTCGACTATGTAGCATCTACTATATTAAAAAAAAAAACCCCATCAACTGCCAAATAAAATTTTATATTTTGCAACTACTTTAAATTCATGGTATGTTTTAAAGTTATGAATTTTTAGAATTTATATTTTTTTTCATCTGCTGCTCTTACTTGCACCCTAATTTTACATTTCCCATTCAAAGGTATTTATTTTCTAATCATTTGAACCATATTGTTATACAAATGTTAATGGTGGTTACAGATTGTGTGTAAAGTATCATGTTTAATATTAAATTTTTGTATTCCACATTCACAAATACGCATTTCAGATACATTTCATATATATCTGATTTTTACCTTTAGGTTAGAATTTTGTATCATCAAGAGGGGTTGTATAGATATTTATATTTCTAACATACTAACGGTTGGGTAAATTTATTTTTGTTTTTTTAATCAAAGATTAATATTACAGTTGAAAATATAAAAAAATGCTTACATGAATGTCTTTTTGTAGAAATTTAAAATTAAAGTCGAGTTTACTTTAAGACTTTTTCCAAATTTGATAAAAAAAATCTGCAAGGCCCTTTTTATTAAGATTTGTTTTTTTTTTTTCATAAATATTTGTTATTTTATTTGGCAAACATTTTTTTTTGCTAACAATTCCTTATGGTCATACATTTATTATTAAAATAAAAAGTTTAAAAAACAATTTCCGTTTTTTTGGTTGAAAGACAATTTAAAGCTCATTGTACCGGACATAACATAGACAATGACAAACATATAGCCAAAAATCACAGGTACTGTAGTTACCGCTTAAGTGCGTTGCTGTTTTCAATTCGAAAAAATGGCTGATCAAAATACATAGATTTCTTATGAAATGCATAGGAAAGATTTCTGTCACATGCGGCCCGCTTAAAAGATTTCCTTAGGCAGAAAAAAATCAAAATCAAACTAAAATCTTAATAGTAAATCCCATAAAGTATGACTTACAAACTAAAAAATAAAATATTTAAAAATTTTTGAAGTCAAAGGCCAGCGTTATGTTCACAGCAGTGAAACAATATCGAGCTATATTTGTAGTCTTAAAATTGTGAAAAAAACACACAGAATTACAAATTTTTTTAACTATAATAATAGGAAAGTCAAATATTACCTGCCACATTTTCAAATGTTTTAATATATCAGCCCTTTCCCGGCTATATGCTGCCATATGATATCATTTATGCATTTCATACCCTTAAATTTTTAGCTCGGCCGCATGCTACAAAAACCTGGTTGCAGGTCCATATTGTAGAAATAGGACTTAAAACTTTTTACCAACCCTCCCCCCTTTACTCCGGCTCGGGAGGACACAATGCCGCATCATCAAAAAAAAAAATTAAAAATTTTTCTTTTTCACCAGATTTGAATTCAAGACTTCCAATCAACTTCCTTCGCCAAAATTCAGCATTAAAATCGAAAAAAAATTTCCTAGCCGGTTTTGGGTTAATATAAATCGAAAATATTTCACCGCAATTTCGCCATCACACATTTGACGGACTGTTAAAATTTACCACAACATATAATTATAATATTCTTTTTATTTATATTAATCATATAATTACAAAATATATCCTAATACGCTAACCGAGCACTAGCAACAAAGGCCATCGTCTCGTTGTAGCGAAAACAGACCAGAGCCTCTGGTGGGAATCGAACCTACGAACCCCGCACTGATAAGCTAGCAGGCTAGCAACTAGCATACCGGGGCGCTCATATAAATATAAAACAAAAACAACTCACTTATTAATCTTTGTTTAAAATTGTCCCAATTTATATAAGGTGTGGCAATTTTAATTTTTTATTTTAAACAAAAATTCTGCTTCTTTTTCTTTCTTTTATTTTTTTTGACAGCTGAATAAATAACAGATAAAAGAGGAAAAATGTTGCCAATGTAAACATATGTTTCACGTTTTCAACATCTTCCATGCGTTTCACAAAGATGTTGTTCAGTGTAAAAAGCCTATTATAGAGTCATGCTGACTGCATTTTTCTTTCCGAAATTTGGCAATTTGGGGGACATGTGGTTCCAACAAGACGGGTCAGTTGTCATACTGCACGCGACACAATGCTTATTTTCAAGCATGCCTTCCCAGATCTCGCGCTTTAGCTGAGCCGAAATTATTCCTCTGGAAATATTTGAAGTCTTTGATGTACGCGAACAAGCCCACACCTTGGAGGAGTTAATAAACTACATTTGAGTTGTACAGATTACAATCAAAAGAACCTAAATTTGCCCAAACGCCGACGGCGGCCATTTGTCGAACATAATTTTCCAAATGATGGAAACAAAATATAAAAATGCCAATAAACATAATTAGTTAAACTAAATGCGTTTTCACTTTATACGAAAGTTATAGCGAAATAAATTCACGCCGAGTGTGTAAGTCAAAAACCTATCATAGAAAATTTGTTCCCTACTATAAAATGAGTAAATTTATTCCAAATACGCAAATCAAAGAAATTACACACAAAATGTGTAAATTTACACAAAGAATGAAAAGAATTTTCAGAAAATATGTGTAATTTTAGATTTTTTGTGTTTATATTTACAACACATACGATATGCCACCTAAACTAAAATCATTTTTATATATTTGATTTATAAAAAAAACTTTATAACAATATTAAAGCTCCCATAGAAAAACAACTCAGATTCTAAACACTTTTTCTATACAAAAAGACTTGTGGCAATTTTCCATGTAGAAAAAACAGCGGATTTTAAGGTCTTCCTAAAAACATCAGACTTTGGAAGTCTTTTTCTAGGGAAATGCGCTCAAAATTTGAAGCATTTTTAATAGGTAAAAGTGATCAGAATCTAAGTTTTTTCTATAGGATTTAGGATTTGTTTCAATAAAAGAAACTTTTAGATTCTGAGAACTTTAAAAAACCCTCAGGTATTGAAAACTTTTTCTGAAGAATAAACCTCAAAATTATGACATTTTACCGTAACAAAAACCTTATCATTGTGGCCGCATAAGAAAAACTATGAGTCTGGGCATTTTTTTCCCCTATTAAAATATACCAGAAATTGGGATGTTTTTTCGAGCTTTTTATTATAGAAAAAGTTGTCGATTCAGGAAACTTTTTTTAGAAAAAGTTTTAGATTTAGAAAGTCTCACAACCTTTAGGGAAAAATCCTCAGACTAAATGATTTTCAATAGGAAAAAGTCTCAAGAACCTTGAAATTTTTCTATAGCAAAAAGTTGTCTGCGTTAGAGGCTTTTTTTCCCAAGAAAAATCCCAGGAATCTGGCAATTTTCTTTAGGAAAAAGTCCTCTGAACTTAAGAACTTTTTTTAGTGGGAAAACGTTCTCAGAATCGGAATGCTTACCTGTAGACTAAAGTTATACGAAATGGATTTAGAATATGCAGTTTTGTTAAAAAAAAAATTTTTTTTGAATTAAAAATTTTTTTTTTTATTCGGATAAGGTCTTCAGAATTTAAAAGTTTCTTACAGAAAAAAATTCTCAGAATGAGGGGGTTTTTTAGAAAAAGTTCTTAAAATCTGAGGGACTTTCTTTACAAAAAGCCGTTTTAACGCGTTATTGAGCATTTATTTGATTTTTCGTATAAATAATTAGCAGATGAAATGTTCTACATTTTTGGTTGCGCATTAAAGCGGGGACTACTGTACTCGCATATGCATTCGTACACTCATAAATATGTATGAAATATTTTTATTTTCTATAGAAGGAACAAAAACAAAGATCTTCTTCCCCTCCTCTTTATATAAAAAAGCAAATAACCAGAAGGCGAATAAAAATTTTTTTGTTTGTTATATTTTGCTATTTTTAACGATTGTTCCTGATTCGGTTCCCTTAAAATTCAGTCACATGTTAACAGAGTTTCAAAAGAACTAAATTAATTAAGAATAAATTTATTGATATATATGTGTGTTGCTTAAATTGTCCTTAAAAATTTATTTTTAAATTGGAATTTCTAAACCCTTGAATTTACTATTATTTACTTTTAAATATTAAATAAAATTATGTAAGTTAAAATAAAATCATTAAAAATTTAAAAGAAATAGTTAAATATTAGTAGAACTACAAAATTTAACTGAAATTCTGTTACATACAAAAAAATGCAACTTTTTAATTCCTCCTATTAATAATTTTGTAAGAACAGTCACAGTCTATTAATTGTGTGTGTAATTGATTCAGTCAAAAAATTGTCGGTATTACAATTGTTGACTATTGCGTGTAATAGTATTAATATTGATAATTTTTTTTTCATTAAATAAAAATTACAAAATTAATTATTTAGAACTTTGTTAGCCAACAAAATTTAATTTTAGGATAAATTTAAGAAAAAAAACTGTTTTGTGTGCTACTACTATAAAAATTAATCCATATGGAGTAGAGAAAAAAATTAATGAACAAACTCTTTTAGGGCTCTTCTTATGTATGATTTTTCTTTTGCTACTTTATGTTGAAATAAAAACAATATTTTTGCATGATTTTTGTTGTTATATTTATTTATGATTGCTGGAATTGGATTCTCTCACAGACCAACCAACCAACCAACCTACCAACAGACAGATAGACAGACAGAAATGCCAATTTTTTCAAAGTTCTTATTTCTTGTGCTATTCCTTGTTCTTCCCGACAGGTTTTAATGTTAAAGGTTTTTTTTCGTAGTTTTTGTTTTGATTGTTGGCAAGTGGCTCCATAAATATGTTTGTTTAATATACCATCACTTTTTTTGTTATTATTATTATTTTCCCATTTTTTCTTCTACTTTTAACTGTTATTGTAGTCTGTTGTCTTTGTTTTTATTAATTTTATTTACCTTCGATTTTTTATATGGATCATTTTGTTGTTTTTATCTATACAACTATCATATATACATATGTTGTTATTATAGTCCTTATTTTTTTTTAATTCTTCGTCATACGTATACTCAAAAAATTCTTTAATGAATTATTTTTCATTGGTTAGAATTTGTTGAAGCTTTGGATAAATATGATGGTCAAAATATTGCTGCTTGGGTACCTATGAATTCGGATTGCCAGCATTAGAAAATGTTGATATGTAAAAAATTCCATGAAAATGCGCCAAACGAAAAACAAAGTGCGTCATCGTAGTTAGGGTGTCCGAAATAAAGGGTGGTTAAATTTTAAGGGCCGATGTTGTGATGTGGACCACACCTAAACGTCAAGTTTTTTTCTGCATTTCATTTGACATTTCTCAATTTCAGACTAACTCAATTTGAACCATGGAAAGATACACAATCGAGCAACGCGTTAAAGTTATTCAGGCTTATTATGAAAATGAGCGTTCAAATTAAAATGCATATCGTGCACTTCATGATTTTTTTTGGACAGCATGATCGACCAAATGTGCGTACAATCGGAAAAATCGTGTTAAAATTTGAGCAAACCCGGTCTGTAGGAGATGTGAAAACACCAGTGCATGCTCGTCCAGCTCGTACTGCAGAAAATATTGCTGCTGTTCGCGATAGTGTGGCTGAAGAGCCGTCCATCTCAACTCCTCACCTCTCACGCTCGTCGTTGATGAACATTATGCATAAAGACTTGCATTTACACGCTTACAAGGTGCAATTGACTCAAGAACTAAAGCCTCTTGACCATTCCAAACGTCATAAATAGTCAGAATGGTGGCAAGAAATGGCAACAGTGGATGATCAATTTTCGAAGAAAACCATCTTCAGTGATGAGACACATTTTCACATTAGTGGATTCGTCAATTAGCAGAATTGCCGCATTTTGGCGAATGATAATCCAAGAGTGATTGTCGAAAAACCAATGCACCCACAAAGAGTGACTGTTTGGTGCGGTTTATTGGCTGGCGGCATCATCGGGCCGTATTTTTTTCAAAATGAGGCCGGTCAGGCAGTTACTGTGAATGGTGTTCGCTATCGTGAGATGATAACGAAATTTTTATGGCCCAAATTGGAAGATATGGATGTGCACGATATATGGTTTCAACAGGACGGTCCCACTTGCCACACAGCTAACGAAACAATGGCTCTTTTGCGCGACAAATTCAATGGCCGTGTTATCTCACGTGGTGGCGATGTCAATTGGCCGCCAAGATCATGTGATTTGACACCGTTGGACTTTTTTCTTTGGGGTTATTTGAAAGAATAGGTGTTCGTTGATAAGCCAGCAACAATTCCATAATATCATAATAAAAAGAAATGACAATAATTTTCTAATTAATATGTGTTTTATTCAAAATCAACATCGGCCCTTAAAATTTAACCACCCACTACTATTCACTTAAATTACAAAAATTATTTTTTAAACCACAAAAATTATTATTAACTTTAAAAATTTTCTTTTACCACAAAATTTATTTGCATATTATTTTTTTTTGTACCTCTTTAATGTTTTTTTATATATATTATTTTAAAATATTTGTAAAAAAAAATACAGTGGTGGGCGGGGGGTATAAAATTAGTAATTTTTGTGTTATAAATATTTCAAGATTTTGTGAATTTTTGAAATTAAAAAATTCGAAAGAATCTACTTTTTAGGTCGAAAAATTACTATTTTAATGTTTTTACTTATTTCTAAATATATTTGGTTTAAACTGTGGTGTTATTGTGTGGTGATTTAAGCTTTAGTAAGCAAATAATTTTTTCTAATTAAGGAAATGTTTTAGTGATATGGAAAAAATCCTGTCATTTGCCACAAGCTTTTCAGTCCATGCTGAATCTTGTTTTTCTTTTTCAATTATTTACGTTGATATTTATTTGAATATGAATTCTTTAACCCTTTGTTGATTACAGGAAAGTATGCTGGCGCAAGGGGGTTTTGGCACTTATAATCAGAGAAGACAAATTTCCTTTTTATTTGCTGTTTTTCCTTTATTTTTGCTTTTTGAGTGAACATATTTGCTTTTTTCTGCTTTTTCGGATTTTTCAGTTTTTAGCTATAAAGTAGCTTTTTGAGTTTTAAATTGCTTTTTCACATTTTTTTTTTTTTTTTTTTTTTGCCTCAAAATGATTTTTTCTAATTAAAGAAAGTTCCACTAGATTTGTCCTTTTTTTAAAAAATAGTGTTTTTCCCAACTTTTATACTTTTGCTTTTTTTCTTTGAAATTTTGCTTTATTTTTTTTTTTTTGTGTGCTTATAATTTTTCTGCTTATAATTTTCCAGGTAAGAGATAAGTCATTTGCATAGGAGTGTTGGAGCGATAACGCTTCAACTGGTCCCAAGTGTCCTTATTAAGACTCAAAGTCAAATCTTACATAACATATTTGGTGTCAGGTTAAGCAAACCATAAAGAATCAAAATCAGTTGTGTGCTAAAATTGCGAGCAGTTTTTATACCCTCCAGCATATGTGGTGAGGGTATATATCAGTTTGTTATTCCGTTTGTAACATGTCGTAATATAGGTCTAAGACCCCATAAAGTATATATATTCGTGATCCTCATGCAATTTTAAGTCGATTTAACGGTGTCCGTCTGTCTGTCTGTTGAAATGGCGATCACGACGCAAGCGGGGGTGCCTAATTTTTACCCAGATTATTGTACATCCTCCCGAGCAGTTTGGTATTGAAAATGAGCAAAATCGGTCCAGCCGTTAAAAATTATGAGTGAAAATTTGAAGATACCTCTAAATTTTCCATACAAATTGGTATATTTTAGTAGAATTTCATAGTTGCGACTGGTATATAATAAATTTTCTCATATTTTTTTACAGTCGCTTAGAAATTACTAATATTTTGTATTCACCTCAAATATTTTTCATCTCAAAAAATTTTTTCACCACTCAAATTTTTTTTCACCACAATAAAATTTTTTCACCTCAAAAAATTTTTTTCATCTTTAAGCTTTTTTAAACTACAAAAAATTCGTTTTCGAATTCAAAAAAGTTTTTCACCTCCATAATTTTACTTCAAAAGTTTTTTTTTCATTATTTGTATCAAAAACAGTAGAAAACACTTTTTTAGGATATTGGTGGAGGGGTATTCAAAGATTCGGCACAGCCGAATTTAAGCCTTTTTTACTTGTTTTTAATTAAGACAGTTCACAGATTAATAATTTTAAAAACTAAAAATAACCCTTAGAAAGGAGTATAATGGTATTACGGCAATTACAAGGGTTATTATAACTTTCTGTGCTATTTTGTCAAGTGTATTTTCCAACACAAATAGGGAGTTTTAGTATTCTTTGAAGTGAATGGAATTTTGTTTTGCTACAAATGTTACAATTTTTCCAAGTATTCATTCAATGATACTTAAAAATATTCTTAAAGCAGCTGGTATCAACGCATAAGGAAACAATTCTTAATGCACGCAAAAGAAACAGGATCTATATCGATGTTGCTTTGTTTGTGTTATCAGAAGTACGAAATTGTTTGTTTTCACTTCTGTTTCTGTTTAGAAACAATTTTCAAGTAAAACATTTATAAGTTTTTCTAAGATCCTTTTACAATTATTAAAGGTTTTTGTTGGTTCTGTTCCTTGTTATGTTGCTTGGTAGGTGTACATATGTTGTATGAGGGTATTTGTGTTTTTTTTGCACCTTATAATTTGCACTTGTTTTTATATTATTTTATATCATTCTGCATTTGCCTGTGGTCTTGACGGTTTTGTTAAATGCGTTTTGATTCTTTTTTTTTTTCTTTTTACTCTATTTTGTATTTGCTGCTGTTGTGGTTGGTTGAAGAAAATGTTGGGTTCTCAGTAATTTTTACTTGGTTTGGTTGCATTTACTTAAGAGATAACGATGTTGAATAAGAAATACCATTGCATCACCTTGTTGCTGTTGTTGTGCTGTTTAGATTCCTTAAGTTCCTGTGTCGCCAGTTCGTTAAGGTTGTTTTTTTCTTCCCTGTTATCTTTGGAGTTTTTTTTTTTCATAAATATTTTGCTGGTTTGTGTTGCCTCTTATGTCTCACATATTTCCGTCATCGTGTTAAAAACTTTTTTTTCCTCTTATAAAATACTTTTCTTTTTTCGAAATTTTTTCCTTGTTTGTTATGTTTCAATGTTTATTGGCATTTAGCAAACCATTCATGGTTTAATGCGTTTTTAATGTTTTTTCCAGTTACGCTGATTTTGAATGAAAAGGTATTTTTTTTTGTGCAAGTCTAGCAACTAGTACGTAGTATCATAACTATGCTAATTTAATTACTTGGTTTATCCTGTTATTTGAGATTTACATAGTTTATATTTAGTTAGTTTTTTATGATGGATTATTGTAATGAAATTTATATATTAACCCCCAATTTATATTTAGGAAAAAAGTTAATTTTTACCATTTTGAGTGGTTTTGAAATTTAAATTTTCTGCGAAGACCGTAGATAAAATTCCGATTTCGAAAATATATATTTCGTTTTGTTTGAAAACTACAGAATTTCAGAATTTGGGCTAAAACATTCCAAAAATATATTTTAACATTGTTTGCATCGGCCTGTTATTGCATGCAATGAAGATCACTTATATCATGCCATGATATGTCGACGTGAGGAATCCCACCTTCGGTTTGGCCAGCTAAGTGGCAACACGTCGGGTGTTGTGGATGCTCGACAGGCATTTGTTTCGCTTTTTACACTTTACTTTTTTTTTCTCGTGCGACAATCATCATCAACGGCAATAGATCATCAATGAAAGCTACACTCAGAAAAAATAGTGAGAAGAAAAAATTTGTAAACGGTTTTCAATCCCACTTTATTATATTTGTTCTGATTTTTAGTAAAAAAATTATTATTTAGCCAATTCCTTTTGCTATTTACATTTAAAAAGTACAGAATTTTTACAAAATATTTAGAAATTTTTGTTGCTTATTTCAGAAATCATTTTACAAATTTTCGAAAACTGATTTGCTAAAAATAGCAAAAAAAAAAAATACTAATTTTTAAAAGTGAATATTGAAGGAAATGTTGTTTCTAATTAAAACTTACACCTACAAATTTAAATTTCCTTAAAATAATACATGGATTAAAAAACGGATGAAGATACCGACTCATGTCTAAAAATAGGACATCCACTTAAAATAGAAACAGTTTTTTTAGTTCTAAAAATCAGCCCTAAAACAAAAGTAAAAACAAATGACTAAAATATTTTTCAAAACTAAAATTAACAAATTAAAGCAAAATGAAATGAAAAATTCGTTTTGATTATTTTTGAAAAAAATAAATAAAATAAAAAAAATGTGGATGTTCGATAAAAAAATAAATTTGAAATTTTGAACTTATATTAATAATATTTAGTATTTTTTTTTTGATTATTTTAGCAAACAGATTTTAAATTCCACTTAACAAAAAGTTTACTAAAATTTAGTAGTGGCAGCTAATTTTTTCTACATATTTCATTGTACTACACGTCATCATGTGTTGCTAATATTAGCAAAAAATGCCGCTGGGTTCAAATTAGCAAAATTTCCTATAATAACAGCAAAATTTTTAGTTACCATTACAGACCTTTTTTTGGTGAGTGTACCACCCTATCGAAACTTTTGCAAATTACGGCAACTATCAGTTTTGATTTGTGAAGTAAAAAGATGCAGTATAAAACATCGGATGAAAAATCCGTAGGATGATATATAGGTAACTCCACTAATGAAAAATCCATATGATTTTTTGGAACTACCAATCTTCAGATGATGCCTGTCAAAATTTAATGACAATTCGATCATTAGTGAACAAGTTACACATGTTTTAGTGACGCTACTTTTACGATTTTGAAAACAATGGATTCAAAGAAATTTCATGTGTTGATTTAACATTGCTTTTTAATGGAAAAAACACTGTTCAAGCCATAGCTTGGCTTGATAAGTGTTATTCAGACTCTGCTCCATCGTAGAAATGGTATAAATGGTAGAAAAAGGGTTTGCTGACTTCAAACGTGGTCGTACAAACACCAAGGACGCCGAACGATCTGGTCCCGCAAAAGAGGTGATGACACCGGAAAATATCAAATAAAATTCACAAAATCGTTTTAACATACCGTAAAGTGAATTTGCAGGAGATATCTGATACCTTAAAGATATTGAAGGAACGTGTCGGCTTTATTTTGCATGAACATTTGTGCATGAGGCAGCTGTTTTCGAAATTGGAGCCGCGTTTGCTCACAGTGCATTAAAAATAACAACGTGACGATAATTCCAAATGATGACCAAATTGCACGAATTACACTTTCAATTCGCACCCACCATATTCGCCAGATTTGGCTCCCAGCGATCTCACCTGGTTTCATACCCCAAAAAATGCTCACTGGAAACAGAGACCAAAATAAACCATTCAATATAAAGTGTTTTGAAATGTTAGAAAAGCGTTGGAGTGATTGTATCACTTTTGAAGAAGACTGTGTTGATGAATAAATTTTAATTTTGCCAAAAACTTTTTGTTTTATTGCATATCCTTACATCTATCCACAACTTAGTTGCTTCTACCCTAAGTGAAATTTTTCCAAAGGCTGAACTTGATACCATTAGACTATTTACATTCTTAGCACATGAATCATATATGAAACTTTATCTTAAAAATATATTTTGAACAATTTAAAAAAAATTCAAGTTTGAGATTTCTTGTTTAAAGGAGTTTGTCCTATTTTAAATTTTTTAAAAGTATCTCTTCTGTGAAAAAGCCAAATTTCTAGCCAAGAGATTTTGGGCAGGACACATATGAAGACATTTTTTCCCTACCGCTAAAATTTTCCAAAAAAAAATTCCATCTCAAAAGATGGTTACGCTTTATGGCAAATTTAAAGTTTTTAGGTCCAAAGGTTGGTTGGGTGATTAAGTGAGGTGGGGGGGGACCTTTTTAACCATGTTTTGACCACATTCTAATTTGATATGTCAAAGATTACCACATACTGTATTAGCCCATATCCGCGACAAAATATAATTTAGATTTTTAGCAGAAGGGATTTGGGGAGGACGTTAGGGAAGATTTAATTGCAATTCCAATACAAATTTTCAGATCCCCAGTCTTAGTTCATGTCCACAGCAGCCTACAAACTTTAAAATTCCAGCACTAACGGTTGGGTGATTGAAGGCGCAATTTTTCCTTTTTTATTCCCATTTTCCCATGTGGGAAATGCGAAAAAAAATGTTTAAAGTGGCTCAGCCCATACTCCAGGGAACACACATTTTAAATTTCTAACCCAATGGGTTTGGGCATGACGTTAAAGGGGGGAGACTTTTTCCGTTTTAGATCCTCTCCATAAAGATTTCTCAAGATTGTGTTTTAGGGGGAGAGTATAGAAACCTAAATGCCAAACTCGCAAGCTCAAGGCTGGATTTGTTTCTTCTTAACCTGAAATTTCAAAGGCTAGTAATTAATTAAGAAATGCGTATGAATTTCCAAAAATCTTGCTATACATACATGGGCCTAATAAACAGATTAGACTAACCAATTTTTGATATCAATACCATTACATTTTCATCAAGATTAACACTCAATTTTTATGATAAAGTTTAAGGAATTAGATTTTATTGTTTAATGAGAACCGTTTTAAAATACATTACCATTAATAATTCAAAAATTAGCAAATATAATTATTACTGATATATAAGTTTTTCGGAAAACGTAAAATAGAAAAATATATGTACAAATCAATAAATGTCACTAAAATCCACGCTCACTCCATTCCATTTCGCTACCTGTCTGTGATATTTCAATTCTAGACATTATCCATTCCATTCAGTTCCCGTAGTGCAGTGTTTCAATTGCAAACATTCCCGTTCCATTCTATTTCGTTCCTCTTGTTTAAAGTTTCAATTCCCTCGTTCTCCGTTCCATTCCATTTAGTTACCCTTTTTTAGTGTTTCGATTCCACTTGCTCCCTGTTCCATTTCGCTTTCCAATTTAAGTGTTTCAGTTCCACTTATTTTTCAAATTATAGATTTCTAGTTATAGCGTCTTAGGCAGGCCGTCAAGGGGAAGACTTTTTGGCTTTTAAACACCCATTATTTTGTATATATTTTAAATGTCAGGCGCTATTGAGGGGGGGGGGGGATCTTTTCCTTTTAAACCCAATTTTTACCACATTACTCTCGCAAATCTCAAAAAGTATCTTTTTAATGTACATATATTTTGAATTTGAGGATTCTAACTAAGGGCCTTTATGCAGACCGTCAAGAAGTAGACTTTTCACCTTCTTTTTCACTACACGTAGAAATTTCTAAAAATCCCATCTTAGCGGATGTGAACGTCGCAAGGGATTCCCTGATAAAAAAATTTTAAGTTTCCAGCTACAGCAGTATAGGCTGGAAGATAATGTTACTTTCAGTAAGTCCATAACGTTATTCTTTTATATATATTTATTGTTTATAACATATAACATACATAGATTTTCTATTAATTTCAAATTATTTCTGTATATTTGGCTTCAATTGATCTCTATTGTTATTCAATCTTGTCAAAAATTGGCAATGAACTATTACTTATGAAAAAACTTGAATAAAATTTAACCATCATATAGTTCGATAATATTATACACTTAAAGATCATGTCTCGTATTCATATTGTGTATATGAAAATGCTTTTTTTTTGTAGCTTAAGGCCACATTTTAAGTGGCTTTAATAGTTAAATATATTGGCTTAAAATATGTACATTTAGACAATTTAAAGTTGTGATATGAATGAATAAAGAGAAAAAAAAATAACATGCGGGTTATAATAACAAAATTATTTTTATTTTACAAATCTCATACTTCAAGTTCATAAAACAATAGCTTTAGGCTAAAGAGAAAAAAGCATTGATTTTATGTATTTTCCTGCACAATACTTTTTAGTTTAAATATTAATATATGTACGTATTATAAATAATAGATAACAATTGATTAACGGTCTCTTAAATAATTAAAGTAATTAAAAAATAAATCTTTGAAAAATTACACTAATTTAACGAAAAGTTTCAATAAATAAGATCAAACTTTATTCACTTTATGCAAAAATTCATCAATATAACGATAACGATTTTGTCAGTGTACACTTTTTTAAAAAGGTACTTTTTGTCTGGAACTAGGTAAAATTGAGGTTTTTAGCGGGATAAGATTCCACTCATAGGCTAAAGACCTTAAGTATTCCCTAGAGTATCGGTTTATTGGCCGACAAGACAAGCTGACATTTGGAGGGGCGTCGTTTGTTAGAGGAACGTTTACCACCTTTACGGCCTGCAAAAACTGCTATCGCTTTCCTAGTGTTAAACCAAATTAACTGAAAAAAACTTGTTGGAACTTTTGCCAGGACCGTGGCCAAAATAGAGGTTTAAAAGTGTAGAAGTGCTTTCTCACCCCGCCCTTAACGGAGTATTTGCTAATTATTTACTGACAAAAAACTATTTCGAATTTCATTCAGGAACGTAGGAAAAATAGAATTTAAAAAGCAGAACATTTTTTATGTTGTCGGCGTATCCGAACTGCTTTGGCTAGAAATATGAACTTTAAAATGGTGATATGTCACAACTCCCTCGGACATTATCCCAATTTTCGTTTTGGGTATTCTGGCCGAAATTTTTCTTTGGTAACAACCCCCAATTAAAAAAAGTAAGAACTAAGTCCAACATGTTCAAAGAGATTAATTAAAAGTGGGCGTATACTCGTGGGACATAAGTATGTTTTTCAAATGCACAAAATTCCCATTGTGGAATTTCCGTAGCCGGCTCTGATGAGGCAAGGTCGTGAGAATAACAACCAAATATATTTTGTACATGATCCCCACAACAAATCGGTCATAATATGTGAACAACACCCCTGCGGGTAAAAGGGGCCAGTTAAGAAGCCCATGTAAAAGTGACCAGACCTGTCAAAAAACCGGTCCCTATCACAATAAACCGGTCACGTGACATATCCTGGGATAGGTCCTTTTCCCGCAGGAAAAGAAGAATACATATAAGTGCGAAAGAGAAATAACAAAAACATACTTGCAAAACGAAAGCCGTGCTTTTTTGTTACCCCGCTTGCTTCTCTAATTTCGCCATAAACGTGGTAAAAATGGATGTCCAAAATTAAACAACTTAAACAGTTTAAATAAAAAGCCATTTTCACTTTCAAAATATACCGTTAAAATAATTAATAATAACATTTTTGAAATTACGCCAAGACCGTGCTAAATTGTAGAGTTAAAAAGCCGAAACTATTTCCCCGTAACAGTCTGCCTAAACCCTATTGTCTAAGTTTAAAATAAATATTGTGTGACTTTAGTCTTAAAACTGGTACTGGGGAAAATGGTCCCCTAATCATACACAACACACCGCTAGTTTAGGTTCTTTATCTGGCGCAGATATATAATATGAAGAAATTTTTGAAATTTTTACAAAGGATCAAAAATATCTGCCTTAATATCCTGTCCATCTCCATTCGGCTAAAAATCTGAAATTTGAATATGTGTCCCCTAGGGCATGGCCTTATTCACCGAACAATATTTTTTTAAAAGTTTAAAATTTCCATTAAGAAAATATCGCAATATTCGAGACTAAAAACGCGGTTGCGCGATTATTAGAACTCTAATTTGAACTTATTCACAAAATATCTCTAATTTATAATTTTATACCTTATTTTTTAGTAGTTTTTAATGTCACAGATCTTTGGCAACGAGCTTCTGATCTGGCAACCCTAAACGAGACCAATTAGCAATAGCGAAGGTCAAAAGTTTAAACAAAAGTAGTTGAAAATGCTATAAAAGCGGTTTTGCCATAAGAGAAATTTGAAATAACACATGATGATTCTTTTATTTAAAAGTTCTCAGAATCTGGAATTTTCCATTCGCAAAATTTCTGAATATCTAGGTGATGTCTAAAAGAAAAAGCAATTTTTTTTGAAATGAAAAAGTTGCCAAGATTTAAAGTTCTTTAGATTATGGAGTTTTTTAATCACGAAAAATTTATTCAAGTGTAAGAGCTTTCTAAAAACTTCCTGATTTTATATTTATTTAAAATCTTCACAATGTAGAAGAATTTCTGCGGAAAAAGTCCTAATACTTATAATATAGGGATTTTTTTAGGAAAACATCTGTAGAATCGCAAAATTTCTCCAGTAGAGGAATTCCTCAAAATCTAAAAATGTTTAAACACAAAGTTTTTAGAACCATCGATTTTTTAAGATTTGTATATAAAAAGTTCTCAGAATGGACGCAATTACACATGGCCTACACTAGCAAGTCAAATATACCGATTCCTCGATTAATCGCCTCTATTTCGGCTAAAGTCGAAACAAATAATTATTTGACCCGAATAATCGATTTAAATAGGTCTATTAACTGGTTAAATTTTTAATATAAATCTTTGTGTTATTTTTCTTAAAACCTTTTAATTTTCTTAACTTTGACAAGAAAATCGTAGAAAAAAAAAACATCAACTAAAATACAATCAAATTCATTTAAAATCGGCTGTATCGTAGTCTCTAGGAAATAAGATAGACAATTTTTATTTTGGATTCAATTCCTTTAAAAAAATAAATTTTAAATGATATAAAATTTTATTTTCATGTCCAAAAAATTTAATTAGAGCTTTCAACCTCCGTATACATGTACTTCGAGCTGACAAAAGATTTCATCAGAACGCGAAGTTTTATAAAATCTAGAGCCAAAATTATAAGGCATGATTCTTTAAAAAATATTAGGATCCTTTGAATTGTCCTAAACAAACACTTAAGAAACCAACGCAACAGACTTAACATAATTTTTCAGCAAAACAATAACAGTTTTTGTGTTAATATTGATGAAAGAAATACATTTATTTTACATTAAACGATTAATCGCAAAATTTTTCCGATTAATCGACCCGAATAACCGATTAATCAATTTTTTAAATTTTTCGAATAATGACCTAACCGAATAACCGGCAGTGTCGAATAATTGGAAACACTTGTAATTTCTCTAGTAGTGGCAACACTGTGTGAAAGGCATTAAACAGTAATGATTTTTGGCAGAGCGTTGCCACTCAACCCATATTATTTTCGCAACTCATTGGAACAAAGTACAAAAACATATTTTTATTTAAATCTGTTCATTAAAATGTACTCTCTCTCTCTTTTGCATGTTAAACAATAAATGTTGAAATATATAAACTCATATTGTAGTATATGGTTTTATGCAGTTCGGGGGTGTTTGTATATTAACCAGCTGCCCCCAAGTAGCATTTTTTTTCTCATCATTATCATTATAATAACAATAACTTTTAAAGAGCATGTTTTAAACATTTTTTATGGGTATTAAAATTTTGCTTTAGGATAGATTTTGTTTTTGGTACAACAAAAACTGAAAATGCAAAAATAATACTGCTGACTATTGTGCATTTAAAAAAAAAAATTAAAGAAAAATTCATTTATAGGTACGAGCTTAAAAAAAATATAAAAAGTAAAATAGAAAATATAATGCGTTTGCCAGTATAGCAAGGTGGTTGGTTGGTTGGTTAATTCAATGGTATTTTGGTTTGTTTTGATAATGGCAATGATTTCGGTTAATGCCATGATTTTAAACAGCAGCAGCCAAAAGCTACAAAAAAAAAAGTTAACAAATACCGCAAACTACATAAGTACACGAGTATATGCATAATAACAAGGAGTAAAAAGAACATTACCAAAGTAACAACTTACCTTTTTATTACTGTTTATGTTTGTTTTTTGTTTGATGATTTTGTGAGTTGTTTTTTTTTTATTATGGTTGAAGCGGTAGATGATGCTAAAGTTGCAGCTAGATGATGTTGCACGTACAGAAGATACTCCTTGCTGCCACTTGTATTCGCTGACTGACTGACTATCTGACTGTTTAAATATTTAGTTTTTTTTTTTTATTAAAAGCTACAATTCCGTCCAGTATAAAATCACTTTAGCTTCTGTGAGTATATTTTTATGTATTTGATAATAAAACGTCGTACAATTTTTTTTTTATGTTTTTGTGTCGTTTGACTATTATTTTT
This sequence comes from Eustalomyia histrio, assembly GCA_949748255.1. Lineage (NCBI taxonomy): Eukaryota > Metazoa > Arthropoda > Insecta > Diptera > Anthomyiidae > Eustalomyia > Eustalomyia histrio. The sequence continues at coordinate 53,084,114 of OX456525.1, forward strand.
AAAAGTAGGAATATAAAAAAATTACAGATTTTCTGTTTAATTTTTTTTTTTTATTTTATACTCTTAAATCACATTGGTTAATGTTACACCTGCAAGTAAATATAAGAAAAAAAAATATTGTTTGAAAAGAAAAAATTAAAACTTCAACGTATTTATGGAGATAAAAAAAATTAAATAAAACAAAAAGGAACAAAAAAAAAGACACTTTGTTAATACTGTTTACTGAAATAAGAACTTTAAAATGATAAATTGATTAAAATCTTAAAAAAAGAAGTTCAAAATGCATTCTTAACACTTGACGTTCTTTAGTTTATGTGGGTACCAAAATACTACCTTAAATTATAAGTTTATATGGGGAGATAAAAAGTATCATAAAATCACCAAGTATGTAGATAATTTTAATTCTTAATTTATCTAGCAGCTAGTAATCATTGGCAATTTATTTAGTATCTGAAATATGTAAGAAGAGTACCTTAATAAAGGAAATAAAATATACCACAAAAAAGTACCAAAATAATATTCCAATTGCAGATTCAAATAGTGTCTAAAAAGTACCGAAATACTGTTCCGTCGCAGATTTATCATTGATAAATTAGCAAGTGTCTAAAAAAGGAAGCATTCACTTAAGCAAGTTTTGAAATATTACAACAATAAGTTAGTGTTCACAATAATTCTTAAATACTATATTATTTTAATATTAATTAAGTGTTTCAAAAATACCTAAATTTAACCATAACCATTGATATATGTGTAAAGTGTTTGAAAAAGTACCTAAATAGTACTTCGATAGATAAGATAGTAATTCGATAGGGTGGCACATTTCGAGCCACCTTGTGTCTATGATAACTGAAGGTGACCCTCAATGTACCTCGCTATCGAAGTACTATCTTATCCAAGGAAGTACTATTTAGGTACTTTCTTAAAAAAGTAAAAAATATGGCAACTGTCAGTTTTGGTTTGATACTCGTATTTGTGAAGTAAACAGATACAGAATAACACATCGGCTAAAAAATCCGGAGAATTATACATAGGTGGCTCCACTAATGAAAAATTCAACCAACCTTCAGATGATACCTGTCAAAATTTAATGACAATTCGATCATTAGTGAACAAGTTACACATGTTTTAGTGACGCTACTTTTGCGATTTTGAAAATAATGAATTCAAAGCAATTTCATGGGTTGACTTATCATTGCTTTTTAATGGAAAAAACACCGTTCAAGCCAAAGCTTGGCTGGATTAGTGTTATTCGGACTCGGCTCTATTCTAAATAAATGGTAGAAAAGTGGTTTGCTGACTTTAAACGTGGTCGTATAAACAACGATGAAATTGAACGCTGTGGCGGCCCGAAAGAGGTGGTGATACCCAAAATTATCAACAAAGTTCCCAAAATCGTTTTGTAAAGTGCAATTTCAATTGCCTCCGTACCCACCGTATTCGCCAGATTTGGCTCCCAGCAATATTTACCTGTTTTCAAAAAATGCTCACTGGAATGAGATTTGGGTTGAATGAAGAGTTGGTTAATCGTTCTATAAAAAATAGTATCGAAGTGTTAAAAAGGCGCTCATGGATAATAAAGTTGAATCTTTCCAAAAAAATTGTTGTTTTATTGGTTATTTTACGGACTTTTCAGCCGATGTGTTACACGTCGACAGCCTATGGAATGCTATACTTCTCAAGAACTCGAAATACTCCTGACTTTTTTCCAATGGACGGTTTTGTGTCCAAATTTATCCTGAGCAACAAGGACCATGTCAATCTGAGCGGAAACGTAAACTAACAATTTTGCCCTTCTGGGGCACTGAGATTTCACTTCATTCACGAATATCCATACAGAGGTCTCATCGTGCTGTAGGTATACGATTACTGTGACTGGTAAGCGATAGAGCCATGATCTCACGAGCTCTTATTAACGCAAATTGATGAATTGGGTCTGGTAGATATGCGGTTCCAACAGCGTGACGCAACAGCGCATAGAACTCCCGCGACAATAGACATTTTGAATGATGCGTTTTCAGGTCGTGTTATGTCTCGTTTTAGCGATTAGCCCGATTTATTCGCGCCAGACTTTTTGGGCGTTTTTGAAGTCACATATCTATTTTAACAAGCCACAAACTTTGAAAGCTCTTAAAAAGGAATATCCCACAAGAGTGCGAGAACTTTTCGCCCGAAGTTCTCTTCAAAACGATAGAAAGTGCGGTAAAAAGAGCCCAAATGAACATCAACAATGACGGCGCCTCTTGACCGAAAGGTCAAAAATATTTAATTATACGAAGTTAAAAATTTTGCTCACCTTAAAAATTGTTTTTCACTTCAAATTTTTTTCAAAACAAAAAATTTTTTTACCACGAAAATAGTTTTCATGTCCAAAAACTTTTTTCACTACGGTAATGGTTTCTCAATTTCAGTTTTTTTTATATTAACTGTAACAACAACACTGAGGAGGGTATACAAAATTTGGTAAAGCCGAATTAAATGCATTTACACAGAGAAAACAGTGATGGCAGAAATATTTTATGAGAACTCGAAATTCATTTTCTTATGTTGCAATAAGCTAAAAGGGAAGAATCTCACTTTGGTAAAATCTTAATTCGCGCCGTCGTTTTCACTACTTTATGGTAAAATGCCATTTTGATTTAAAAAATTTTCTAAATAAAAAAAACCAAAATCTTCATATCATAAGCACAAATATTTAAATTTTTGCATTTTATCTTGGTAAGAAAAATAATTTAGGAACAATACCTCTTTTTTGAGTATTAGTTATGGACCCATATTGCCTAAAGTGAGCAAAACATTACGAAATTTTTAAAATAAATTTTTACTAATTTTCTATGCATAAATTACACAGTTTGGTCGGTTTAAGGTTTAATCATAACTCCAAATGTCTATAAAATTGATGCCTATGACATGAAATAATTTCCCCAGATCTTCTATTCACTCTTAATAAGATACCCCTCTTTTAAAGTTCTGTTATCGCTATATCAATAATGTAAGGTTATGTTTGGGTATGTAAATTTGTTGGTGTTGTTTTTTCTTTATATTCTTACGCTATGCGTTAATGTTAATGTGTTGGTTAAGTACATGTTTAAAAAGGATAAAGTCATTACGAAATTAATGTACATACAATAAAACGTCAGAATAGCGATGGCGACGATGTTGGCGATGTTAATAAAAGGCGGCGTAGATAATGATGATGACGACTACGTCTAGTGTAGTGTGGTATTAAAAAAGCCAACCATCTCAATTGTGTAGGTATTAACCAACTCTTCATATTTACCATTTTATTATAATGTGGTATGTTAAAATTTTTATTTGAATTTTTTTTATGGTCAATTTTATATATTTGATACGAGTACAATTCCAGATAGTGCAATTATTTTATATTAAAAAAAAAAATTTAATTTTTAATAATATTATTTAACAGGGATATAAAAATACATTAAATATTTAATTGAATGGCGCCAGATAAAATATAAATATTATTAACTATTTTGTCGTAAAAGGGATTAAATAACGTAAAGAATTATGTAAACCAATAATACCGGCCAGGTTATTATTTTCGAATCGATACTTTAAAGCTTAGCTATTGCAATGGTTATCTTCATAAAAACTTTTTGCTCATACGCTTCTAGAAAGTTTTTTTTTAAGAAAAGCAATACTTAGGAAATTATTCCTACTAATTTGTTGTTTTCTTTGGAAAGGGGATAGAGAAGAAATGAAAGGTGGTAGAAAATGAAGGTCTTAAAATATGGCAACACTGTAATTTGGCGTGATGATAACTTTTAGAACAGTTGTTGCTCGCCATCTGATGACGAGTTTGGCTGAAATTTTTAAAGCTGGGGATCGAACCCGCAACCTTCTGTGTAATAGTCCAACGCGCTAACCATTTCACCACAACGTCTACGTTTATATTTAATAGTATTTCAAACTCGGGGGAAAAAGCTTCATTATATTAATGAAGCTGTTTCATAAATCATTTGTCATCCATTCTTCATCATATTTATGAAGTTTTTTTATGGTGAAGTGTTTCAGAAAAATAAATGACAAATGTTTCATGAATCATCTGCTTTTTTAAAAAAAAGGACCTATCCCAAGACACGAGACGTGAACGGTTCATTATGATAGTGACCGGTCACTGGTCCTGTTTTTTTATATGAAAAGGAAAAGTGACCGCACTTTAACATGGGGTTGTCCTCTGTGATATGTTACAGGACTGGCCTAAGAGAACATGTCACACAACTAACCGCAAAGAACATATTACAGGACTCATACACAGAGAAAACAGATTCGTGTTGACAACTGAATTTGTAGCCAATCGAATGGTTCGGTTGTGGTAACCGAATTTTTCGATTTTTCGGTTGTGGTAACAGAAAATCAATTAAGAAATGAGAAATTGGACTGTGACATCAGTATTTCGATTTTTTACATAACAATTACATAAATTTTACATAACATTACATAAAATTCGATTGCTGCAACTGAACCATTCGATTGGCAACAAATTCGGTCAGCACGAATCTGTTTTCTGGGTGTACTTTCAAACTCATTACGTGATAGAAATTTTTAAACCGAGCATGTGGTAGGTGTTTTGAGAACCGGTACTGTTTACTGTTTTCACCTAACACGGGACTAGCACTTTCAGTCCCAAAACGTGATAGACTTTTTATACCGATCACGTGATAGGTACTTTAGAAACCGATTCCGTTTTCACCTACCACAGGACTGGTACCTTCAGACCCATCAGGTGATATAGACTTTATAACCGTCCACGTGGTAAGTACTTTATTAACCGGTCCTCTTTTCACCTATCTCATGATATGTATTTTCGGAACCGGTCCTGTTTTCAACTATCACAGGACCCAATTCCCAACTGACCCCTTTTTTCGCCCAGGGTGAGCACAGGTGTCACGTTGTCAATTTCGGCCTTGTCCGCGTACACCAACGACTTAAAATATTCTCCGAGAAAGAAGTTCGGCACTGCCAAATCGAGAGATCTGGCTGGCCCATCCAAATCATCGAAACGCATGATAACACTCGCGAGAAGATATCCCTAGAAATAAGTATTGTGTTGCGTTCAGTATGACAAGTGAACCCGTCCGATTGTAACTTACAAATACACATCGCCAACTTCCGGTTAGAAGAATTCAGTCAGCATGGCTCTATAGCGGTAGCCGTTCACCGAAACAGCGTACCGTCAGCTCTTTCCAAAAAATAAGGTGCAATCACCGATTCCGACTTAACTGTAGACTACACGGTGACTTTGAGAGAATGTAATGATGCTTCCTGAATTATGCATTGATTTTCCATACCCCAGAATCAAGAATTTTATTTATTGGCGTGACAGCTGAGATAAAAAAAGAGCGCATAACTAGCGATCTTGAGGCACACTGCGAATCATTAATATTTAATATAAATTTCGCACGTATCTACTTCACAAATATCAAAACTAAACTGACAAACACTGTCATTTACAAAATTGCCGCAAGAGTGATACTTATTGCACCACCTTGTAAAAAGAAACATGTCTTTAATTAGCATTTTTATGAAACAGCCCCATTACATGTTTGAAGTGTTACATTAGCACAAAATTTATAAAGAATTCCATCATGAATGAAAATTTATTTTTGGACTAAAATAGAAAAATTAGAAATTATTACTTTCAAGAGCACGAAGAATGTTGATGAAGGTCTAGGCCGACCAGAAAATGCATTCCATTTAGCTTGTGTCTAATAATTTGTTCTGTGAATTCTCTATGATTACTAAATAAAGATAAGAAAATTTTTTCAATTGAAAAAATTTTCTCGAACCAGACTAAAAATATATTTTCATACATAAAAAAAAATACATATTCATACATTAAAAAGATCAACTATAAAATAAAAACTTCACTGTTTTTAATCATATTTAGGAAGTTCTTAATAAATATAATAAAGCTTTTTTCCTCAGTGTATGATGGATATATAAGAATAAGTAAGAATTTAAAGCAGCATCCCTTAAAAAAAGGCAAAATATGAACAGAAAGTTAAAATATTCAAAAAATGTGTTTTTTTTTGGAAAATTGAATCAACAAAACTTTAATTAAACAGACAATAAATAAACCCTCAAAAATATATAGTCTAAGAAATAATATTCTGAAAAAAATAAACTGTAATATTTTGTAATAAAAAAATTTAATAATCAACCTTGAAGTGCTAGACGTACTAAGTTTTATTTGACAATACAATCAGTTAGACGACTAGTTTAACCCCCCCCCCCCCCCCCTCCCAACATTTGGAACACAATAAGATGAAAAGCTTTTATAATTTCAACTTAAATTTTTACTTGTCTTATAATATCTTAAAGATTGCTTACAATTTTGGACCAAGTTTTGTAAACTTTTTTCTAAAAAAAGAAAAAAGAATTTATTGTCTGTCGTTTTTACCAATGGAGTAAATGAAAACGTAAAAAAAAGCCAAAATGTAACTAAAGTTTTATGTGTTTCTTAATTTTGGTCTCCTTTCTTTTTGTAAATTTTTCTGTTTTATTACCAGCAAATAACATTTAATATTATGTTACGCATTCATGAAGGACAAAGAATTTCATTTTTTTTTTTTCTTTTTGAGATTTTCTCTTATTTTGGGGGAGGTTTTGCATCAAATAGCATGTCCAGTCTAAATGAAATGTTATAAAAAATATACCCTGGAATTTTCATTAAGGAAATTGAATACGGAAGATGTGTGTGTGTTTATGTGGTGAGGTTGGGTGATTTTTGTCAAATATTGTATTGAGGTCAGTCTATTGTGAATAACGTTGTCATGTAAAGATATTAAAATGTTCTTTTTATTTTATTACTGTTTCATAAAACATGTATTTGAAAAATTACTTTATTTTGTAATTCTTTAAAAAATTTTGTAAGTCTTTTAGTATGATTGATTTTAGATTTTGTAAGGAGAATATTTTTTGCTGATACAATTTAATTTTAATACCATACTTGGGTCAAATATCTTTATATTTGCAAAATGTAGTTTGATAACAAGTTTGAGCAACGAACTAACGAACGAACGGACTGGCATCGTTAACTCGAATCAGAAAGTGACCTGTAAGTCGATTGGTATTACTGTAAGGCATTTGCAAATATAAGCTAGAAAATTGAATCATATTTGAACCACTTTTAAATATTTGCTTACCCTGACCATAAAATAAAACTCAGGGGCCTTACCGGTATTGCAAACGCTTCCCAAAATATGATTCAAATAATACTTGGTACATAGTCGACAAGGAACATGATTTTGTTCTTGTTTAACCTATATTTTACATTTTATTTTGTTTGCCGCATATCAAAATATACATCGGGGATCAAATAAAGTAGTCAATCTACTCTACTACAATCCTGCAAACATTTGAAAGATATCTGGCAAGAAGATATTTTTTCATTTGGAAGAAAAATTTCAAAGCGAATTTTAAAATTATCTTTATTTTATTATTTTGAAGGTATTTTTTTTTTTTTTGACGTTACTTAGGGAAAATACTAAAAAATTGTATTTTTATGTCATAATTTTTGATGAAAATATCCAGAAAATATTACACAGAAAAAAATTACAAAATTCTGTTTGTAATATTGAACATCGTCCATAGAACATTTTTGTAAATACAAAAAAAATATATTTTTTTAAAAAGCATGGAATGGAATTTGTAAATACAAAAAACTTTTTGTTATTTTTTTGTAACTTTAATTTTTATTTTCAAAGAATTTTTATATGAAAAATAACAATTTACAAACAATTTAAACAAAAAATTGTTAGAAATCGAATTTTAATTTTAAGAAATATTTTTAATTACTAAAAATTTTGTAATACTTTTTTCTGTGTGCCATTCTTGTTCTCTGGAAGATAAAGGACATTCGTTTGAAATATTTTGTAACATTTTTTACAAGTACCAAACAAGGGGGTTATGCCAAAATTGTTGGAAAATGGAGAACGAATGCGTGGAACCAACGAATCAATACCACGAATATACCACCAAATGAGTTAAGAATTAATTAACATTATTTTAAAGTAATATTTTTCTCTTCAGAATTTTTTATCAATATCTTTTTTCTTTACTCCAGATGATAATTTGGCGAATAAAAATGTCCAAAAATGTTGCATATTTAAATTTTGTACGCTAATTAGACGATAATAAATGTTGCGGAATAAAAAATCTTCTAAAATATTAAGGATTTATATTTCAAAGGATAATTATGCGATAATAAATGTTTTCGGGGAAGTTTTTCTTGCGTATTGCTAAGTAGAATTTCCCTAGACCGAACTTTTACTATCAAAGGGGGCAACTGCCGATTTATTATGATTATTTCCGCAATAAAATTTTCCTTCAGGTGATATGATGTTCGAAAATTCTTTTAGTTTTTTTTCCATCTTCTTGATTTATGTATTATTTTTTTTATTAACCTGAAGATCTTTTATCCCAATATTTCGTCACCACATTGGGAAACTTCTTTAATTATAAAAACTAATTTCCCCTGAAGAATAAATATTTATAATTAAATTTTTTATAAGTAAAATTTCTTAAGCTCAATTAAAAATAATAAACAGATAGTAATGTTCGTAATCCAATACTGACCAGACATTACTTTCGAATTTGATGCTGAATATTGATTGAGTAGGTGGATTGGCATGAAAAATAAAATTGTATGACTGTTTTTTTTTTTTTTTGTTGGGGCGGACATTGTTCCCCCCGATAGCGGGAATAAAGTGGTTGGGTTTAGTTAAAATATTTTTTAAATTTAAAAATTTCACGGTATCCACCTTACGCTATATGTCATCACTGGTCGGGAATGGGATAAAAGGACATGCACGCCCATTACAAGTTGTGGTGGATAACAAATTAAAAAAAAATAAAAAATGATTTCCTTATGCAACTTCAATGTGGGTAACTGAGATTTTTAAAAATTTTACCTTTTAGTCTAAATATTTTTTTTTTTTTTGATAAACTCACAACTGAAAATTTTGCTGTAATTACAGGGAAATTTTGCTAATTTAAGCCCAGTGGTATTTCTTGCTATTCTTAGCAACACATCTGCGTCATCACGTCTGCCGACGTGCACAAATTAGTAGGCGCTACTAAATATTAGTAAACTTTTTGTAAAGTGGAATTTAAAATCGGTTTGTTAAAATCAGAAAAAAAAGTTACTAAATATCACTAATATTAGTACAATTAATTAGTAAAAAAAATTGTAAGCGCTACTAAATTTTAGTAAATTGCTGTTAACTCAATGAGTTGCAAAATAAAGCAAAATTTTAATTTATAAAAAAAATTTTTTAAATGCAGAAGTGTACTCAATTATTTTTTATTTTTTGAAATTTCCTCACGAATCCGAATATACAAATTAATATTTTTTTCGAGCAACATTTTTTATTTTATTTTTTTTTTTCAAAAAATATTTAAGACAAAGTTAAAAAAAAAATCAAAGGCTTAAAAAAATAGTAAAAACATAAACGAATTTATCATTTTGTTTTAATTTGCAAATTTTTCTTTTGAAAAAATATTTTAAGTAACTTATTTGGATTTTAAGGTAAAATTTTAATTGTTTTAAGCGCTGATTTTTAGAACTTTTTAATGTTACTTTAAGTGGATGCTTTACCCACTAAGCTAACGAGCCAAATAGTATCGTATTTGAAAACTAAAAACTTAAATGAATGATAACTGCTGGCTAGCCGTTGGTTGCGCTAATATGACGGCACTGGCATTAAACTTGTAAGAAATAACTTGGAATTTTTTGCGAAAATAACAAAAGTTGGTATTTAAAAAGCTTTTCCTCAAACAAAAAAAAAATCAATTTGATATAAAAAAATACTAAATAAATTAAAACAAAATAATGTCTGTCATCAGGCTCGAACTCGAAACCTTCCGACTCCAAACCTTTTTTAACAAAGTATCATAATTTTTATAAATTCAATGCTCATCCAAAGCACTGATTCTTACACTGCCAGCAATTTCTGACTAGGTTGTACTGGAAAAAAGATTTTTTCGCGAACTCTGGTAATGCGTCCCAAATAAGTGTTCTGCCAATAATTAATATTCACTGGCAATAATATTTGATTGCTTACCTTTCCTTTGAGTATAACAATATCTCTATTTGTTCAAGAATACCTTTAAAAATCACCAATTATGTGATATTTTGAAAACTGGCCTCGCCGTCGAACTTTTTTTTTCTAAATTGACCCAAGAAAAAAATAAATTTTTTTCAGTAGAGTATTGCCCATATCGTGGTGTTATATATGTAGCATATGCACAATTTTTTTTTTTTAATAAATATTAATTCCCTTCTGCTTATTTTTGGCATTGAAAATGGGAAAAAATAATCAATTAATTGACAAGCCCACCTTTACGCTTAGCTTATAAAAAAAATTATCAAATTAATCAAATTATTACATTGCGCCATATTATTTTTGGGCGTAGATAATTCCTATAGTAAAAGCCAAAAAGGGTTTGGCGCTGTGTGGGTACAGTCAAATTATATAACAGTTTAAAGTTTTAATTTTTTATTATTTTTTGACAATTCTGTATCATCACTTAGAGAAAAAGCATGATTATAGCAATCATATTCAAAGAGCATCATATATTATTGCGATTATGATTGCGCCAACCATAGTGGGACTATAATATAGTTATTATATTATGATAATTAAATAACCATAATTTTACCATAATACAGTCCCTACAGTTATATTATGATTCGAAATTATGAAAAAGTTCTTTAAATTTAAGAGTATTCCTTCCCTAAAGAATAAAATTTGATATTAAGGACTTTTTGAAGAAAACTTCTTTGATTCTTTGGACTTTTTTAAAGAAAAATACCAAATTTTTAAACTGTACGGAATTTTTTAATAAAAAAATATAGATTCTATGGAATTTTTCTAATAAAAAAATTCTTGGATTTAAAGGGCATTTTAATGATTTTTTTTAGATAGTCCTTAGAGTCTTAGAATTTCTCTTTTAGAAAGATTCCTTAGAATCTAATAATATTTCTACTAGAAAAAGTCCTTAGAATCTAAGTATTTTTCATAATGATAAGTCCTCATTATTCAAAGAAATGCCTTAAAATCTAAGTTTTTTAAGAATATATGAATATTTATTTAAAAAGCAGTGTGCAGAATCTGGGAATTTTACTTAAAGAAAAAATCTATTGAGTCTAAAAATGTTTCTATCAGAAAAATTTCTAAAAATAAGAAACCTTTTCGTACAATAGAACTCTTGGGTTCTACAGACATTTTCTTATAAAAAAAATTATTTTATTAATATTGTGAGTACTTTTTCCACAAGAAATGAATTAATAAACATATTTTTTTATTGAAAAAAATTTAAAAAATATAAAATTTGTATATCGATTCTTTTTGGACATTCATTAATTGTTGTCAGCATTTTATAGTTCCATAATTATCATATTTTTTCATAGTCAGAATTTTCGTTACCACAGTATAACGATGACATTGATAGTTGCAACCTACGAGGGTGGATCAATAAGTCCGTGTATTTTTGAATGACACAATTTCTTTTGCAAAAAAAAAAATATTTGACAACATAATCTCCTTTTAGGTCAATACACTTAGTCCAACGTTTCTCCAATATTTGTATCCCTTCCAAAAGATAGGATTTTTATGGACCTCGACATCAAATAGACATTTGTTTAATCAATAATTTCATCGTTGGCGCTAAATCTCTTTCCACCGAACCATTTCTTTAGGTTTGGGTCGGAGAATAAAGCGAAGGGTCATGGAAACTAAGCTGTCACACGATTCCGTTGGTGTTCGATTGTGAGCAAACGCTGCAACCATCTTGTGAAAAGCTTTCTCATACCCAAGTGATCGTTCAAAATTTAAACCACTGAGCCATGTGATATGCTTTTGTCTCCACAATCTGTCGCATATTCAATCTGCTACCGGCCAACACCATATCGTGAATTTTTTCAATTGTTTTGGGTGTAGAGACCTGAACTGGGCGCAAAGAACGTTCGGCATATTCCGTGCTGGTAAGGCCACAACGAAAGTCAGTAAAACACTTTTTTACCATTTAAATTGATAGTGCAGGGTCTCTATAGTATTAAGCAAGCTTTTTCTTGGTTTGATTGACGGTATTTTCCCAAAAAAAAATTTTAGTGAGCATTCGAAATTTACTTTTTTCCCTTTTTAAAAAAATCCACGAGGTTGTATGTTTTGAACAGCTGTCAAACGCAAAGTAAGTGACGGAACTTGCTAAAAATTTGACAGTAGTCTATTAACAGGTGGTACTCGATGGAAGCAGTATTGCATTTCATATAACTACGAGGGAAGTTCTAAAAGTCACGGACTTATTGATCCGCCCTCGTATTTATAAACCAATACCTTGATTGTGACAACCATACGGATTACCATTAAAAGTTTGTGAAAAAGATTAACATATGTTATTCAAACAATACATTTTAACATAAACGTCTAACACCCGGTAAATTATCGTTATAAAATTCGACTAATTTGCTGAAATATGCATTAAAATTTGTCATTTTGTATATTTAATAACTATAAAATGAAACAAAATTGTAATCAAATTCATTGATTAATACTTGGTCAATTTGTGATTTTAATCTTACAAAAGAGATCGTGTCACAAAAATAAAAATTTATAAATTTAAATAATAAACCACAAATTTGTATAATTTTTTACAGAGATTTTGTATGCTTTTTTTTCATAATCTTTTTATACGTAAATTTTTATTATAATCATTTTTTGTATTCATTTATTTATTGCACACAATTTAACCAATTAGTTAAACAAATTTACGCCTACACCTACAGTCGAAAAAAATACGATGTATATAAGATATAATTTATTTAAACTTAATATTTATTTTGCCCTTCTTTCCACAACAATTTACCTTATTACAAATCAAAAAAAAAAAAAAAAAAAACATCAAAAAAATTGTATATAAAAATAGATAGTAAAGACAGCACACACACACACACACACACCAAATGTTTGGAAATATACAAAATGCTTTTCCAAATTGTTTTTCATGTTTTATTCAAACCACACAAAAATACATAAAACAAATTTGAGGTTAATTAACTTTGACACCTATTGTCTAAAATGTCGAGAGAAATAATAAAAACAAAAACTCCTTACGATAGACACAATCAATATGTATGTGAATTGTATATAACTTTTTGAATAAATAGTACAAATCGTATGTGTTAACCTTTCAAATGCATTGAAAGTATGTTGAAAATAATTTGATGAAAAATTAAAGAAATTTTGTAAATTGTTTTGAAATATTCAGTTACCCTTAATTACACAAAAGTATTTAAGTGATCAAAAAAAAAAAAAAATTAAATTTAAACTTTGCTGTGAATTGAATTGTGTTTGTGTTAGAATTTAAAGAATAAATTTGAATTTCACACCATCTCCAGATGGCACATGTTATCTGAGCACAAACGGGGAAATATAAATTGTGCAAAAAACCTTGTTTTTTAATCTTTATAAAGAAAATACATGGCTAAGTTGCGATGTAGTTTAAAAATCCGATACTTCGTTACCGAAAAAGGGGAAGGGCGGGAATGAAATGTTCTACAAAAAAGTTGGCCAAAACTTAACACAAACACCAAAAACCAAACAAATTCAAGATTGTTTATCAGATTTCTAGTCAGATTTTGGGATCACCTACACAATATTTAGGTCACCTCAAAATCTGACTAGAAATTTGATGAGCAATCTTGAATTTGTCTGGTTTTTGGTATTTGTGTTAAGTTTTGGGCTTTAGTATGTTCAGACATATATAGTATAATCTTATGGCCAACATTTTTGAAGAACATTTCATCCCCGCCCTTGGCCTTTTTCGGGGTGTTTTTTACAATTTGTTAGAATAAGGCCAAAAAAAAAATGCCGTTATGAGGGGGAGTTAGAGGGTAAATATGTTCTATAAAAATATTTGTCATACCAAAAGGGTTTGGCGCTGAACATACCCTATACCTCAGATGTAAAGAAAACATAGTTTTATATACCGATATGCTGCAAGAACAGGCCAGAGCTGGGAAACTTTAACCGCCTTTAAAATGAAATTCCGATGTAAACTATTTAAACGCCAACATACGTATATTTTTTTTTTTTTTGGTCTCCTTAACAAGAATCAGTTATCGGAACCCCGTAGTTTTGGAAAAAGTTTGAAATTGTTTTATAGTATTATCGGAATATATTAAGAAGATCATTGAATTCTTTCTTATACAGATCTTTGAAGTAGATGCTGAAATATGAAGTTTTAGATTTCTGGGTTTGTACATTTCATTCAAGGGGCACCTTTTCCCTTTTTAACGCTATTTTTACCACGTTTTAATTGTCAATTTCAAGAATTGTCTCTTCAGAAAATCGGAAACATTAATGCCCAAAATTAAAGTTAATAGCTGTAGCGGTTTGTGTTGGGTGACTAAAGGGATATTTTTCTATTTTAATTCCATTCTTAGCACATTATTTGGAAATTCCAAAGAGTATATCTTCAGTAAATCAGCATACACTTCAGGGAAAAGATATTTTAAATTTCACATCTCTAGGCGATGGGGCTTATGTGGGACGTTATGAAGAAGACTTTTCTCTATTTTGCCCTCTCCGTTAATTTCAAAAATCCCATCTTAGTGCCAAATTTCCTAGCTCCAGCGGTTTATAATGGACACTCTCTTCTTTTATCTACTTCTCATTTTAACCACGATAATAGTTAATTAGCAAGGAACACATATTTAAAATTTTAGGTTTCTGGCCGTTAAGAGGAGCAATTCTTAAAACATTCCTAGCTAAAAAAATAAATAAAATACAGTTATCAGTGACTAAATCAGAGAACGCGTACCATTTTTAATTTCCTGTTTAGAGATTACTGGCTGTTGCCACATCCAAAATAGAGGTAATACTAGATCCTAGGTTTTTCCCAGTCCTTCCTACTCGGAATGATTAATACTTTCTAGCGATTTCGCTACAGGCGTTATATTGTCCAAAGCCATTAGAAACATCGGATAAAGTTCAAAAATACTCTTAATAATAACACCATGCCACAGCAACAGCTCTTTGTAACCTGTTCTACTGATGTGCATGTGACGATGGGTTTGATAACTTTAAAAGACTTAAACTTAAATAACTTTAATTAAAGTACAATAAGTGTACACCTGCTGGCTTCATACCACAACTATTTCCAAAAGCACTGTACCTGAGAAACCTTTAATTCAACATGCTTTGTCCAGTCACCTCTAAATATCTAATCCCTGTAGACAATTGGAGAGTAACCTCCTTTAATGCTGAAAGTCTAATATCCCCAACTTTGGTCGTCCGCGTAAACAACACAAGCGTTGTCTTTTTCGGATTACCAGATTGCCCAGTACTGTTGCACAAGCTACAAACTGTTCTTAGACCATACTTAAATTTCAACTCTTTGATTCCCCAGCTTTGCCATATTCCTGTCGAAAATTCATAGAAGTACCACAATCAACCAAATATAGACTCACTCCAAGCCGTTTCGTTCTTGCAAGGACAGTACAGAGATCTGTACCGCCGATGCTTGTGATCTTTATAGAAGCTATGAACTTTAAGTTGTCGGCTAAGAATTTCACGGTGGTTGCTAAGAATTTCATGGTAATGGCTAAGTGGCTAAGAAGCTAAGAGGCTATGAAGCTAAGGTTGAGGCTAAGGATTTTGTTTATCCTGATTTTTGTATCGTCCTTGGTTCTAGGTTTCACACATTACCCTTTCGAATCTATTCGATCCCCTTTTCTAGTGAATCAGTTCCACTCGTTCCATGTTTTACTCAATTTCGTTGTCCTTTTCTATTTTTTCAATTTCATTCCCCGTTTCATTAAATTCCACTCATTCTCCGTTTCATTCCATTTTGTTTCTCCTCTCTAGTGTTTCAATTTCACTTGTACAATCATCCTTGTAATTTTGTTTCCCTGCAAGGTCCTTCAGTTGCACTAGTTCTCAGTTTTATTCAATTCCGTTCCTCTTGTCCAGTGCTTCAATTACACCCTTTCCCCGTTCCACTTAATTTCTCCTGCCTAGTGTTTCAATTCCGCTCTTTCCTCATTCTACTATCATGCCAAATTAAATCTATCATTCCATCAGGAAGAGTATTTTAATACCTTTTTCACCATTTTGCCCCTGCCAAAGTTTTTTTGTTTTTTTTTTTTGCGAGTACTCATATTTTATTTTGCTCTAATTGCGAGTTCCCTTATTATTTCACAATATTAATTAATGTTTACTTAACCCATTAAGCAATTAGATTTTTTTTAAGGTTTGTTAAAATATTTAACTAATGATTATATTTTTGTATTCATTATTCATCATTTTTCCTAAAATATTAGGTAATGGATCAATACTCAAATCCAAACAAATTCCCGTTGAATGTAAAAGTTTTATACGTAATGTGAGAAAATAATAACTTAAACAAAGTATTGGCTGAGATAAATGAATTTTTGAAGAAAAAAAGATTATTACTAGTAAAGGTTCGATTTTTTTTTTTTGTACATGTTCTGAAAAAAATATTTATTTTGCAAGAATTTAATGTTGTTTTTGAATGACAGCTTATCGCTAGAAGCAGTTGTTTATAGTTGTTTTTGAAAGGGAATCATTTATATTTTTAATAATTCCATTTTTGGTAAATATTGATAGCTGTATTCTGGTAAATATATTTTACTTCAAGGTTTCTGATGCTGATGCTGTAACTATCAAATTATTTATTTTTAAATATCGTTTTTTTATATTTTTTTTCCTATTTATTTATTGTACAGTCAGTCAGTCGTTTATGCAGATGCCAAAAATTATCATCTAGATAACAAAATGAAAAATGATTTTTTTTATTTATATCGAATATGCTGGCAACCTTTAAACATGTTTAAGAGTTTGTTTGTGTTGTGTTTTTATTTTGGAAAAAAAGTAATAAATTATAAATTTAATTTAAAATCAATACTATATATTTTTTAGCAGGTTTTTATATTGAAATAAATGACATATTGCAAAATTTATTTAGAAAAAAAAATAACAGATAAATACTAAAATTGTTTATAAATATTAATGATGTTGTATATAAAATATGTTCATACATATATCATCACAACTGGTAATTAATGTATTGTATTTCAGTTTATAGGGTTGGGCGCCATTTTTGTTATAAACTTAAAAATTTAAATAAATTTTAGAAAACCTTTAGATATTTATTAATTAAATTCTTTTGCAAAAAACTGAAATCCCTTTAATTTATACTCCTTCTCTTGAGTTGTTTTACCATATTTCTTAAACAACTTAATTTTTCCTCATCATTATCATATCCGGCCAAAAAAAAAAAAAAAAACATTTGGATGATGTTAAAGTTGCGTGTTTCACGCAAATCTAAATACATCGTACTACAAGTAAGAAACAACACATACAACATTTATAAGGAGTTGTAATAATATTGTATTACCACTATTAGGAAAACAAAAACAACAATACCAAGTTCTTAATAGGGGAAAAACTGTGATTTAAAAGAAGAAGTACAAAGAACAACATATATTTATATAAAACAATAGCTCTTCACAAAACTAACCAACAAAAGAAATACCTACCAAAAAGTATCAAATGTATACAACATTTATACACCCAACATTTTCTGTAAATTCCTAAGGTGTTTGATGTTTAACATTTTTGTTACAAATGTTTTAAAAAGCTGTGTAGTTATATTAGGGTGGGATTTATAATATATTTTACTTTTCAAATGCAAAAATGTAGTACATACACAAAATATATGGATTTACCATATTTAGTACGAGGGCGGATCAATAAGTCCGGGACTTTTCGAACTTCCTTCGTAGTGATATGAAATGCAACACTGGTCCCATCAAGTACCACCTGTTAATAGACTACTGTCATTTACTTTGCGTTTAACAGCTGTTCAAAACATAAAACCTCGTGAATTTTTTTTAACAATGGACAAAAGTGAATTTCGAGTACTCATAAAACATTTGATTTTGCGAAAATAACCGTCAATAAAACCAAGGAAATGCTTGATAAATACCATGGGGATTCTGCACCATCGATTTCAATGGTAAAAAAGTGGTTTACTGACTTTCGTTGTGGCCGCACAAGTACAAACGACGCTGAACGTTCTGGACGGCCAATTAAGGTCAAAACACCTGAAAATGTCGAAAAAGTCCACTATATGGTGTTGGCCGATCGAAGAGTAAAAGTGCATGAGATTGTTGTTGCCATAGGCATTTCATATGACAGTGTGATTTCGATTTTATATGATCAGTTGGATTTAAGAAAGCTGTCTGCAAGATGGGTGCCGCGTTCGCTCTCAATTGACCATAAAAATAGTTGTGTGATAACTTCAAAGGATTGGCAGAATTCCATGAATTAATACCTCATCCGCCATATTCTCCGGATTTAACCCCCAGTGACTATTTCCAAACCTTAAGAAATGGCTCGGTAACAAGAGATTTAGCTCCAAAGATGAAATTATTGATCAAACAAATGCCTTTTTTATGAACCTCGAAAAATCCTGTTTTTCGGAAGGGATACAAAAATTGGAAAAACGTTGGGCTAAGTGTATTGCGCTAAAAATAAATTATGTTGAAAAATATTTTTTTTTTGCAAAAAAAAAACTATGTTTCATTTAAAAAGTCACGGACATATTGATCCGCCCTCGTAATACAAATACATTTATCCTGCAAATTGAATGAAGGACAATGACATCAAAACTAGTAAAGTTCCTTTAATCATAAAAGAACCTTTTATCTGAAAAGCAGCTTTTATCAAAAAAGTTCCTTTTATTAAAAAAAATTACATTAAAGCAAAGAAGTGCATTTTATTAAAAATGTTCTTTTATCAAAAAGGAACTTAAAATCAAAAAGTACCTTTTATCAAAAAGGATCTTTTATCAAAAAGTACCTTTTATCAAAAAGTACCTTTTATCAAAAAGTACCTTTTATCAAAAAATACCTTTTATCAAAAAGTACCTTTTATCAAAAAGTACCTTTTATCAAAAAGTACCTTTTATCAAAAAGTACCTTTTATCAAAAAGTACCTTTTATCAAAAAGTACCTTTTATCAAAAAGTACCTTTTATCAAAGAGTACCTTTTATCAAAAAGTACCTTTTATTAAAAAGTACCTTTTATCAAAAAGTACCTTTTATCAAAAAGTACCCTTTATCAAAAAGTACCTTTTATCAAAAAGTACCTTTTATCAAAAAGTACCTTTTATAAAAAAGTGCTCTTATCAAAAAGTACCTTTTACCAAAAAGTACCTTTTTTACAAAAGAACCTTTTTTACAAAAGAACCTTTTATCAAAAAGTACCTTTTTTCAAAAAGTACCTTTTATCAAAAAGTACCTTTTATCAAAAAGTACCTTTTATCAAAGAGTACCTTTTATCAAAAAGTACCTTTTATCAAAAAGTACCTTTTATCAAAAAGGATCTTTTATCAAAAAGTACCTTTTATCAAAAAGTACCTTTTATCAAAAAATACCTTTTATCAAAAAGTACCTTTTATCAAAAAGTACCTTTTATCAAAAAGTACCTTTTATCAAAAAGTACCTTTTATCAAAAAGTACCTTTTATCAAAAAGTACCTTTTATCAAAAAGTACCTTTTATCAAAGAGTACCTTTTATCAAAAAGTACCTTTTATTAAAAAGTACCTTTTATCAAAAAGTACCTTTTATCAAAAAGTACCTTTTATCAAATAGTACCTTTTATCAAAAAGTACTTTTTATCAAAAAGTACCTTTTATCAAA
Organism: Eustalomyia histrio; assembly: GCA_949748255.1. NCBI lineage: Eukaryota > Metazoa > Arthropoda > Insecta > Diptera > Anthomyiidae > Eustalomyia > Eustalomyia histrio. Next base: position 53,103,865 of record OX456525.1, read on the forward strand.
AAGTACCTTTTATAAAAAAGTGCTCTTATCAAAAAGTACCTTTTACCAAAAAGTACCTTTTTTACAAAAGAACATTTTTTACAAAAGAACTTTTTATCAAAAAGTACCTTTTTTCAAAAAGTACCTTTTATCAAAAAGTACCATTTATCAAAAAGAACCTTTTATCAAAGAGTATCTATTATGAAAAAGTAACTTTTATCAAAAAAGTACCTGTTATCAAAAAACTACCATATATCAATTTCACAATTATATCGACAATAAGTACTTAATAGTACTTTATCTAATTAAAATTTAGTCAAATTACACTTGGTTTTAAGACCCCGTGATTGATGAAAATAGGACTGATCCAGCGCAATCAATACAGTGGTACAAATATGCTTAAGAAGACGGTTTTTATAAATTAAAATGTCAAATATTAAAAATACTAAGTGAAAATTAAGTTGAGTTTTTAGTCTAAAAATTATGGAAAAAAAAAGTTCTGAAAAAAGCTGGAATTTAATTTCAACCGGCGCCGCAGTAGTTCTCAGAGCCGTATTGGCTCTTTGTTAATACATTATTCTAGAGTATGTTTTAAATTTTACTTTTTTCGTTCAAGCGTCCTTTGAATTATGCTGGTTTTCTGTTTTACAAGTTTTTAATATTTTCTCTTTTGAATTTTTCTTTAATTGTTTAATAATTTTTATTTATAATAGTTGTAAATGAAAATTTTTTATTTAGATTGATTTTGTTCAATTGATGTTATCTGATATTTACGGAAATGTATAATTTTTAAAAGAATTTTTATTGTTATTTCGGCATTTAGTAATGATTTATTAATATAAAAAAATTTTCAATTTACATTCTGTTTTTGATGATGAGTCATTTGACCTAAAAGGACCTATTCTGCGACCGGATTAGTTTTATTTGTTTCATTTTATGTGAACATTTGATTCTTTTTTATTTATTTAAACAGAAAATCAATATCACATAACTTTGCTTTTGGACAGCTAATATGCATTGGGCAACAAATACCCCAGACGGTAGAGAGTTTATATTGTAAGCAGAAAGTCGTGTGAGCGAGCTATACTGACGCTCAGTCGATTTTTTTTTAATTTTTCCTATGCCAATGAACCAGTAAAGCGTCCTGTGGCCGAAGAATACAGGTGGGTATCACTCACATGGAAATCCCCGCAAGATGTTCGTCATGTGAAGAATGAGTGACTGTATTTCGTTTGTCTAAAGCAAAACGTAATCTGAAAACACTACCTTCATTTGAGAATTCCTTTAGTATATTTAAACAAATTTCTTAACAAATCTATAGTTTTTCAAAATATATCTCCCTAATACATAAATATATAGCATTTAGACATGTAGCATATAGGAAAATATTTTTGTAATCGTTCGTCGTTCACAAAAGGATATTAAACCAACACTTGCAAACATGTGAAATAAAATTTCCAAAAAAAAAAAAATTCTTGAAATGTGTTCAAAGCACGAGAATTGAATTAAATCTTTTTCTGCTTTTATCAGACTACTCACAACACAACATATACAACAAAAACGACTTAAATGAAAATTACCTTAAATATAGTAATAGTTTTTTGACACTGTAGTCATCATTAAAAATTATGAATTTAGGAAACATTAAGCACTAAAAAAAGCCATTATTTTTCATGGCTTTTTTTTTTTTTTGTTCATACTCTATTACATACTCATGTAATTCATACAATACATTCTCATATCTTCATAACTTATTTTTGGGTGATATTTTAGCGTTACTCTTCTGTATATTATTTTGTATTATTTTGGTGCGTGGTACCATTTATGAATAATAACATTTGGAATGTCTGTAAGTTTGAATTGAAGGTAATTTTGTTAATTTGTTTAGCACATGCCGGCTTTTTTTTTATTGTTATAACTATTATTACCTTGTGTTCTAAAGAGTTGTAGGTACATAATTTATAATTATATTTTATTATTAATTTACAAGCACACCTTTTAGTACCTTTGTATATTATTAATTATTTACCAAATAAAATTGAAATTTATTCATGAGAAAAAGTATAATGGAACTAAAATTGAACTAAGAATTGATTCATGGAATGGGATTAAATATGAAATGAGAGACTAAATTTTATTCACTTGTAAATTATCTGTTAAATAAAGAATATAATAGACAAGTTTTTTCTGCGACCCAATGTCATGTTTAAAGGTTAAGAGGTAGGGTTTACATTTTTGTATAGAAACATATCTGAGATTTGTGAAATTCAGAGTTACATGTTGAACCCTTTAAGTACTCGAGAAATTAAAATTTGTTTACCTATATCGAAAAGTGTGAAAAAAGCTCTTCGGGAAAAGACTTCTAAAACCGCTCAGACACTCGAGCATAATCATATGTATCTTAAAATTGTCCCCTTTATAACATATCCAAATTTCACTGTAATCGCTGGGAGCTCCTCAGCATTGCAAATGATGCCCACATCATTTCAAAAATTTCTAATATCTTTTAGAATTTATAAAAACTTTTTTTTTAAATTTCCTATATATTTATTATTCACCCTTCTAAAAATAAAAAAAAAAACTCTTTTAATGTTCTTCAACAAAAAAAAAAAAAAATAGAAAGTGAATATATATCAAAAACTGGCGGAAAATGTTGATATATGATTTTAAAGCGTATTTAAGACATTTGTTTTGCAATTAATTAATTTTTATGTTGTCTTTATGACTTTATGTTTTCCAACAACAAACACGACAAATTCCTATTTTTCATCGTCAACATCATTAGTTTGTACTGTATGAATCAGTGATGGTATTTAGAAATGTTGTCTACTCTAAAAAGTACTTAAAAAAGTTCAACAAAATTTTTGAATTTTTCTTAGACTTTTTAAGACTTTTTTCCGCACCGAAAAAATCGTCAAATTGTGAAAAGTTTTAGTTAAAGATAAGTTCTCAGATCTTCTAAAAAATTCTTTCTAAGAAAAATCTTTTAGAAGTAATAAATTTGTTTATAGAAAGCAGCATAAATTATTCAAATTTCTTTAACCTTTTTTTAAACACAAACGTTTCGAAGAAGAAGTTCTACAAAACTGTACCATTTATCGAATTGTGATGTTTGTTACTTTTGCCATCACTAACATAAAAATCGTTTATCTCTTACACGACTTAAACGAAATATCTAAATGGAAATTGTTAATCCCACACAATTTTAACAAACACGCTACATCTTCGTACATTTTGAAGATGAAAGACGTCTAATGTATAGAATTAACTCCTTTTACTTTACCAAATGAAAATAGCTTTAAGAGGCACGAAAACAGTGTTGACAACTTTTTAGAATAAAAAACTGATGATGTTTAAAGGAAAAAAATATTTTTGGAAGTTTCTTTTCACATTAAAAACTGATCGTTGGACAGGTTCAACAGAGAAATCAACTACCGCTACTAACATAATGCAGCGCTTTATGATATACTTGAACTGGTGAATAACACTTTTGTTTTAAAATTTAAAATATTTGTACAATTATCTTTGATTTTTTGATTTTTTTAATTTTTCATTCTTTTATAATTATAATTGAGCTTTTTTGTTTTTTAAGAAATAATAAAAGAAACAAAAGGCAGCTAGTGTATAGCCCTCTGGTCACAAGTAGAATTAAATTTTACGCCACCACAATAAGGGAGCGCTACCTCACAACACTTTACGTTGTGTAATCAAATCATTCCCCAGCACCCCGTTTCTGTATCTGATGCGAGAAGTTTTCGCGTCCCGAAATTCATGGTCACCCTACTTTAAACAGGTTGGCTTAATAGATGATAAAATTGTTTGCATTTTAACTGGAAATTTTGTAGAGCTTTTAAATTATAAAGCAGTGGGTGCATTTATTTTTTAAAATTTTTTTATTAGATAGAGACAAGACATAAATAAAGCACATTATTATCTTTTTTAGATTAATATATATTTAATTGCCTGTGACTCACCCTATTGAAAGCAGAAAAAGGTTGCATTTTACATGTATTTTGCGAAAACTTTATCGATGCGAAAAATACAGAAACAATGTTCATATTGTTAAGTAGCAGATTATTTGCAGTTGAGTGTCCATTAATTTGGATTGATTCAATTTTTATTCAAAAGGGTTAAATTCGATTCAAAATAGTTTATAAAAAGTTTCAGTTAAAGCAATACATTCAGAAAGGTACATTTTATTATAAAAAGTTATTCAAAAAGTACTTTTTGTTTCAAAAAGTAACATTTATTTTAAAAATTACGTTTTATATCAAAAAGTACGTTTTATTTCAAAAAGTGCCTTTTATTTCAAAACGTACCTTTTAATTTGAAACGTACCTTTTATTTCAAAAAAAACCTTTTATTTCAAAACGTACCTTTTATTCCGAAACGTACCTTTTAATTTAAAAAGTACCTTTTATTGCAAAAAGTACCATTTATTTCAAAAAGTACCTTTTATTTCAAAAAGTACCTTTTATTTCAAAAAGTACCTTTTATTTCAAAAAGTACCTTTTATTTCAAAAAGTACCTTTTATTTCAAAAAGTACCTTTTATTTCAAAAAGTACCTTTTATTTCAAAAAGTACCTTTTATTTCAAAAGGTACCTTTTATTTCAAAAAGTACCTTTTATTTCAAAAAGTATCTTTTATTCCAAAAAGTACCTTTTATTTCAAAAAGTACCTTTTATTTCAAAAAGTACGTTTTATTTCAAAAAGTACCTTTTTTTTCAAAAAGTACCTTTTATTTCAAAAAGTACCTTTTATTTCAAAAAGTACCTTTTATTTCAAAAAGTACCTTTTTTTTTAAAAAGTACCTTTTATTTCGAAAAGTACTTTTTATTTCAAAAAACACATTTTATTTCAAACAGTACATTTTATTTCAAATGGGACTTTTTAATTTGAAAATACCTCTTTATCAATAAAAACGTACGTTTTAAATTAAAAATGTACTTTTTAATTTCAAAAAGTACCTTTTATTTCAAAAAGTACCTTTTATTTCAAAAAGTACCTTTTATTTTAAAAAGTACCTTTTATTTCAAAAAGTACCTTTTATTTCAAAAAGTACCTTTTATTTCAAAAAGTACCTTTTATTTCAAAAACTACCTTTTATTTCAAAAAGTACCTTTTATTTCAAAAAGTACCTTTTATTTCAAAAAGTACCTTTTATTTCAAAAAGTACCTTTTATTTCAAAAAGTACCTTTTATTTCAAAAAGTACCTTTTATTTCAAAAAGTACCTTTTATTTTAAAAAGTACCTTTCATTTCAAAAAGTACCTTTTATTTCAAAAAGTACTTTTTATTTCAAAAAGTACCTTTTATTTCAAAAAGGACCTTTTATTTCAAAAAGTGCCTTTTATTTCAAAAAGTACCTTTTTTTTCAAAAAGTACCTTTTATTTCAAAAAGTACCTTTTATTTCAAAAAGTACCTTTTATTTCAAAAAGTACCTTTTTTTTAAAAAGTACCTTTTATTTCGAAAAGTACTTTTTATTTCAAAAAACACATTTTATTTCAAACAGTACATTTTATTTCAAATGGGACTTTTTAATTTGAAAATACCTCTTTATCAATAAAAACGTACGTTTTAAATTAAAAATGTACTTTTTAATTTCAAAAAGTACCTTTTATTTTAAAAAGTACTTTTTATTTCAAAAAGTACATTTTATTTCAAACAGTTCCTTTTATTTCAAAAAGAACCTTTTATTTTAAAAAGTACCTTTTATTGTAAAAAGTACCTTTTATTTTAAAAGTACCTTTTATTTCAAATAGGAATTTTTAATTTGAAAATACCTCTTTATCAATAAAAAGCTTTCATTTCAAAAAGTACGTTTTAAATTAAAAATGTACTTTTTAATTTCAAAAAGTACCTTTTATTTTAAAAACTACCTTCTATTAAAAAAAAAAGTTCCATTTACTACAAAGAGTACCTTTATTTTAAAAAATATATCGATTTCAAAAAATTCCTTTCATTTCAAAAAGTACCATTTATTTTAACAACTAGCTTTTATTTAAAAAAAGTACCTTTTATTTCAAAAAGTACCTTTTATTTCAAAAAATATCTTTTATTTCAAAAAGTACTTTTTTTAAAAAGTACCTTTTATTTAAAAAAAATTCTTTTTTTAAAAAAAGTATCAATTATTTCAAAAAGTGCCTTTTATTTCAATAAAAGAGCTTTTTATTTGAAGTGACTGAATAACCGCTAGAGTTAACATTACTTCATATTAAGAATACTCAGACCATTTAGTTCATTCATGAAACTTTAAAATACTCGTACTTTGTTGTATGTTTTAGAATGTGTGTAAATAAATGACAGAGTGAATCGTATGGTGTTAAATTGAGTGCTGTTGAATTGCATTGAAATTGACGCGTTATGCGCGCTAGGCGCTAATTAATTATTTTATTTTCTTTTTTTTTTTCTTTTAAATACACTGTAACATTTAGCTCGTGTTAGTTATAGGTGGGTTGTTTAAAGGGGGTGTTGGCAACATACATAAAACCATCTGAACAGGGAGTATGTTTTGTTTGGGTACTTTTTGAGTATTTTATTCAAATTTGTATGTGTGTGTGTTATTTTGGTATGGTTCTTGCTGTCGTTTTGTTTATTTTGGTATTTTTCTGTTTTTTTTTTTAACAAATGTCATGTGTCAGAGTAAATAACAAGCCTTATAAAAAATCATTAATTTTTTAATATTTTTCTTTTCTTTTATTTTTTATTTTTTTTTTGCTTTAAAGAATTTAATTTTGTTAAAAAAAGAAAACAAATTTTTGCGTTTCTGTTTTTGCTTAAACATTAACAACTAAAATACTTAATATGTATGTTATTTCTGTTAATAGTATTTTATACACCCCTGACACAATCTTAAAACAAAACAACAAAAAAAAAACTAGCAGAAGTTTTTTAGCATGAAATTATTATAACCATTAAACAAGGATTTTTACTACAACTATTTATTATGTAAAATTTATTTAGCACGCAAAGTTTTGATAGTAGTTTTGCAAAGGAACACAGAAAAAACTAGGTTGAGCTATAAATAAATTGTTAAAGTAAAGAGAAAAAATGTCAACCGAAAAAAATCTAATATTTTTCCATAAATTTATTATGGTTTTAAATGTAAGCTTCTTTTATGAAAATGAATTCATTACTACACTCACAATAATTTTTTTTTTTCTTAAAAACTAATGAATTTGTACGAGTACATTAAAACAATAAATTAGTCAAAAAAAAAATGGGACTACCTATTTTTCGTTTAAAGCAATTGTATTACGTTGTTGATTTTTAATTGTTAATAAATTAACTGAAAAAATCGGTAAAAAAATAAAGGTTTTTATTATTTATTTTAATACTCAATATAAAATAACAAATTTTAATTGGATATTTTACATAATGCAGAAAATTAAAAATTTTATAAATGATTTTAATTAATGATTGACAAAAAAAGTTTACGGATTTTCGTTTAAAATACCCACTGCACATTTACTGTTAACATATTGCGTGGGACAGTTATAGAGGACTCATACAGTATTATCAGAATTTCGTTACGAAAAACAACTCTGTTTTTGTCAAAAATCTTTTTAATTGTTTTAGAAAATTGAATATGAATTTTAAAAATATTCCCATAACACAAAATGTGTAATAATGTATTATTTTATTGTTCGAATAAAGTTAAATTTCTTAGAAAATCCACGACGAACTCATTTATCTCACTGTAGCGGGTTCAGCTGTACTCCACTTGGTACCATCTTTTCCAAGCAAAAAACCGTCTGCAGCTTGAATTGGTGCATTCTCACTTTCTTCTTCGAATTCTTCATCGCTGTCGAATATTTCATTTGCTTCTATTTAATATTCGACAGCGATGAAGAATCCGAAGAAGAAAGTGAGAATGCTGCAGACGGTTTTTTGCTTGGAAAAGATGGTACCAAGTGGAGCATAGCTGAACCCGCCACAGAAGGAACCAGAAAAGAGAAGCATCGATTGCTCTTGAACACGCTGAGTAAACAATTGGTGCTTGCTTATACCGAAAATCGCATGAACAACAACCATATTTTGGGACAACATTCAACCCGTTTGGCCATTGAATCTTTCTTTGGAAGGCTGTTGAATATTCCCAGCAACATGCTGCCTAACCAACAAAGCGGACCTAGTACACTGAATTCCAGAAAAGATTGCAGAATTTGTGTCACGCAAGATGAAAAGCTGCGTAGGAAGACACGTTTTTACTGCAACAAATGCACTAATCATGTGTGCCAACAACATTCTAAAGTTGATTATACTTGTTTTTCATGTATTCCACAAAATGAAAAAATTTTTTTTACATTAAGTCTAAAGACCAAAATAATATACGAGCATACTTAGAAATTCAAAATTATGGTACCCTTTTTGCCATACAAATGCATGAAAACGTATAGGGGTCTGGCTAGGCATATGTGTTTGTCCGAAGGTTTCAGAATATGTATTTGACGGGGGGTTTAACAAACTATTTTGATAAAAAAAAAAAAAAAATTACATGTAACAGAAAATATCAACTCCTACTGAAATTTTTATACCCTCCACCATATATGGTGAGGGTATATATCAGTTTGTCATTCCGTTTGTAATATGTCGAAATATAGGTTTAAGACCCCATAAAGTATATATATTCGTGATCCTTATGCAATTTTGAGTCGATTTAGCGATGTCCGTCTGTCTGTCTGTCTGTCTGTTGAAATGGCGATCACGACGCGAAGACGCAAGCGGGGGTGCCTATTTTTACCCAGATTATTGAACATCCTCCCGAGCAGTTTGGTATTTAAAATAAGCAAAATCGGTTAAGCGGTTCAAAAGTTATGAGTGAAAATGTGCAGGTACCTCTAAATTTTTCATACAAATTTGTACAATTTTTCTGTATCTATTTTTTTGTTTTCTGTTAAGTAAGTAAAAATGTTATTAAGTCTGCTTCTTGTTCGATTACATTTACTGTCTTACATACTATGAGAATAATATCATTTTAGAGCTATATGTGTGTTACTCTTAATAACTAAGTTAACGTTAAAAGCAACAATGTTAAAGTCGCTAACAGAGCAGACCTCTGTAAATAACATTACTAAAACTAAATAGCAAAAGTTCGTTACATAAATTGACAAAACATATTCATATTACAGTTCATGCAAAATTTAGTATACACGAATATCATTTTCAGCCCCTATGGTGGAGGGTATTCAAAGATTCGGCACAACCGAATTTAGCCCTTTTTTACTTGTTTTTTTTAAGTTTATCTTTTAAATGACTGATTTAAATAGTTAAAAAATATATTTCTATGAAATTCCATTGATTCTTTATTTAAAAACAAATTCTACGTATTATTTTTCAAATAAACTACAGTCGGTAATGGAAAATTAATTGTGAGTGCATAAAAATAAACTCATTATAAAAAAAAAAATAAAAATTAAATTATTTATTTATTTATTGTCAACATCAATTCAGTTAAAAAGTTTATAAAAAAAATTTCGAGGAAAAATTTGGTATTTCCACCAATTTATTGCCAGCGTTAGTTGACATAATTTCTGCGAAATTTTTTGTATTTTTATTTGGAAACATATAAATTTAATTAAAGTTAAAGTTTTTTTCTGTTAATATATGAAAACTTTACAGTATAAATCTCTATTGTTATTATAATTTTTTAATTAATAAATAAAAATTTCATTTTTTTTTTCATTTATTTATAAATATTCTAATAAATTAAAAGTTTCCTCTTGGTTTTATTTTTTGTTATTGCATTGTTTATTAATAAAAAGAAAAAAAAAAAAAAAACAATAGGAAGTCGCCAAACAATCTTTATACAAAAAATGTGAACTTTTATAACCATAATACCCAGATACAATGGTTATGACGTTGATATAGAAAACCACCATGATTGTGGTTTTTCCTTTATTCAGTCAGTCAGCCAGTCATTCATTTATACAAACAGTCAATATGACGAGGAGTTTAAAAATGTTTGATATAATGTAAGTAAAGACACAAGACCAACCATCAACGACCAAATATATATAAGTATGTATTGCATAAAATATACATATATAAAATATTGTTATCCGATAACAAAGTCACGTTATTTACAGGAAATTACTTTAATGAATTTTGTTTTCAACATTTTTTTTCTATACCAAATTTTTTTCATATTTTCTTCTACAAACTTAAGCAACACTTAAACGCCCTCAACACCGGTAGTCTTATGCAAAAAAAAAACAAAAAACTTTTTTCACATTTATATGCCAGCTTAAAGATGGATGCTTAACTAGCTTTAATATATTTACTTACACATACTGTTACACGTGTATATCCTGTTATATCCTTTTGACATTCAACGCATTACTACTTATGGTGTTTTTAACCACATAGAAAAGAAATACAACTTTGTTCACCTTTTTGTAATTTTATATATTTCAACCCAATTATTGCTGTGTCATCTTGGCTTTCTATATTTTTTTCCCATCAACAATACCGTTTTGTACCCTTTCTGGGTTTAGTTTTCCCTCCTTCTGCTATTTTCTTTATGTTCTACAAAAAAAAATATTCAGGCCATATAAGTATGATTATGTTGCAATCATAATAATAAATAAATAAAATATTTATGCATTCACTTTGTATACGAAATATTGAAAAAGCTAAAAATGTATGAAAGAAAATTGTATCTGCAGTGTTTAAGCATTTTATTTTCAATGAATATTGTATTCAAAGCGCCATAAGGTAGGCAACATAAAACGGCAAATTTTAAACACATAGAAGTATGCTGCTTTGTTATAAAGTTAAAGGCTTATTGAGTGAATGGTATTTATTAAAGCATGTGTGTAGGTTTTGACTATAAATAGAGAAGAATTCAAAACTTTATATGTTGAATATTGATTTATGTACGTACACCAAACCATATTTTTTCGATTTCATTAAAAGGAAAAACAAGGAATTATTTTCATTATAAGCACGCTTTTTAATAAAAAGTACCTTCAAAAAAATTACTTTTTAAAATAAAAGGCACCAATTGAAATGAAAGGTACTTTTTGTAATAAAAGGTACTTTTTAAAATAAATGGTACTTTTTGATATAACAGGTACTTTTTGAAATAAAAAGTACTTTTTGAAATTAAAGGTGCTTTTTGAAATAAATGGTACTTTTGAAATAAATGGTACTTTTTGAAATAAAAGGTAATTTTTGAAATAAAAAGTACTTTTTAAAATAAAAGGTACTTTTTAAAATAAAAGGTACTTTTTGAAATAAAGGCAACTTTTTCCAGTAAACGGTACTTTTTGAAATAAAAGATACTTTTTGAAATAAAAGGTACTTTTTGAAATAAAAGATACTTTTTGAAATAAAAGGTACTTTTTGAAATAAAAGGTACTTTTTGAAATAAAAGGTACTTTTTGAAATAAAAGGTACTTTTTGAAATAAAAGGTACTTTTTGAAATAAAAGGTACTTTTTGAAATAAAAGGTACTTTTTGAAATAAAAGGTACTTTTTGAAATAAAAGGTACTTTTTGAAATAAAAGGTACTTTTTGAAATAAAAGGTACTTTTTGAAATAAAAGGTACTTTTTGAAATAAAAGGTACTTTTTGAAATAAAAGGTACTTTTTGAAATAAAAGGTACTTTTTGAAATAAAAGGCATTGTTTTTCCTAAAATAGAACTTTTTTCTGGACTAAAATGTACTTTTCTGAAATAAAATGTCGTTTTCGAAAATAAAATATAGTTTTTTAATATAAATGGCACTTTTTGTACCATTTACTTTTTGAAATAAATGGTACTTTTGAAATAAATGGTACTTTTTGAAATAAATGGTACTTTTTAAAATAAATGGTACTTTTTGAAATAAAAGGTACTTTTTGAAATAAAAGGTACTTTTTGAAATAAAAGGTACTTTTTGAAATAAAAGGTACTTTTTGAAATAAAAGGTACTTTTTGAAATAAAAGGTACTTTTTGAAATAAAAGGTACTTTTTGAAATAAAAGGTACTTTTTGAAATAAAAGGTACTTTTTGAAATAAAAGGTACTTTTTGAAATAAAAGGTACTTTTTGAAATAAAAGGTACTTTTTGAAATAAAAGGTACTTTTTGAAATAAAAGGTACTTTTTGAAATAAAAGGTACTTTTTGAAATAAAAGGTACTTTTTGAAATAAAAGGTACTTTTTGAAATAAAAGGTACTTTTTGAAATAAAAGGTAATTTTTGTAATAAAAGGCATTGTTTTTCCTAAAATAGAACTTTTTTCTGCACTAAAATGTACTTTTCTGAAATAAAATGTACTTTTTGAAATAAAATGTACTTTTTGGTATGAAAAGTACTTATAAAAATTTAATAATATGATTCAGTTTCATAAAATGGTGACAATTCTATTATACCTTCTCATCTTTATCTTTAAAACATTAAAAATTCCTTTTGGTAAATTAGTATTCTTGATTTAATTGTTTGTTTTAATTCAGTTGTTTGTTTTATTTTGTCAAATGAAATTAAGTTTTTTTTTAAATACTAATTAGTGAAAAAAGTAAAACTCAGTTATACGTTACAGGGTACTCTTTGAAATAAATGTATATTTTTGAAAGAAAAGGTACTTTATAAAATAAAGGGTTCTTTTTGAATTAAAGGGTACTTTTTAAAATAAAAGGTTCTTTTTGATACAAAATGTTTTTCCTAAAATAGAACTTACTTTTTTGAAATAAAATGTACTTTTTTAAAATAATATGTACTTTTCTGTAATGAAAGATACTTTTTGAAATAAATGGTACTTTTGTGAAATAAAAAGCACATTTTAAAGTAACTGGTAATTTTTGAAAAAAACGGTACTTTTCTGAAATAAATGGTACTTTTTGATGTTAAAATGTACTTTTTGATATTAAACATACTTTTTGATATGAAAAGAACTTTTTGATATGAAAATTAAATTATATGATTCAGTTTCAGTGAAAATGTGACAATTTTGTTATATCTCTCATCTTTCTCTTTCAAACATTAAAAATTCCTTTTAGTAAATTAGTATTCTTATTTTAATTCTGTGTTTTAATTGAGTTGTTTGTTTGAATTTGTCAAATGTAATTAAGTTTTTTTTTTTTTTTTAAATACTGATTAGTAAAAAATATAAAACTCACAGTTATACGTTACAAATCACTTAATTGCATTTAAAAATAAAAAACAATATCAAAGTAGTGTTTATTTTTGTTGTTACTGCATTATAAAAACTACAATTTAAAAATAAAAACAACATACATAATTAAATCATTTAAAGCATATAACATATATAGCTTGGGGTATTTTTGTAAAAACCGATTCAATTTTTTTTTTTTTTAATGCAGGCAATCAATTTATGAAGTGGTTTTGAATTTAAAATGTTTAAAATTAAAAAAAAAAAACTCAATAAAAACCTACTTGAGTGTTAATGGTGAAATTTAAACAAACATTAAAAGTAAAGTAAATATTTTTAAAATAACTTAATAATACATTTACAGTTTAAAAGCATATTGCCATACAGATTAATTTACAGCGAATGATTAATATTAATTATGTGCCGAACAATTATTAGATTTTAGTGTTGTTATAACGAATACCAGATATTTTATATGATAATTAAGTATTTTTATTTTACTAGATAATTAAATATTTCTTTTTTAATTATATATTATTATAATTTATCAGCTTCGAGATCATAATTAAAAATTACTATACGAAATTAGTAGTGAATGATTACTCGTACAAATGAGCTTTTTGCATCTATTTATAGAATTACCCTTGACAATCATCTTTAATTTTCGAACCTGATAAATTCTAAAAATATATAATTAAAACCTAGAAATCGAATAATATATACAAAAATTAAATATTTCTTTTTCCGTAAAAAAAAATATTTCTTAATTATTAATTTAAAAAAAAATATTTAATATTTAGAATATTTTCCAAGAATATGGGAAAGTCTTATTAAGTTTTAAATGACAGTGTCAGTTTAAAAAACACTGAGATGACAATATTTAGTTTAATTGGTTACGTATGATTAATATTATTTTAAATAAATACATATCACTCATACGCCTTCAGAATAATTTTTATACTTCTAGTTTTTAAACAAATAACTGAAATAAAATTTCTTTCTAAACGTATTAAAAATGTATATACATATATATTATTCAAATTTCTTATTTCTCATCTGTATACAAATTTTAAATATCCTGAAATTCATTTAATAATAATGAAAAATATATATACATTTTTTTTAATTAAAATATTATAAATATTTGTCCAAAAACAAATTATATACCATTGTTTTCATACAAACTAACAAGTAAACTTAAGCTATGTATAATACAATTGTTGACACACCCTTTACAAATATACAAAATATTACAATAGTGGCAAAGAATGAATACAAAAAAAAAAAAAAAACAATTTGCATAATAGTGACATTTACACGTGAGTGTACATGATGGGGTTTTTAGCACAAGTACAAGTAGAATATGAATTACACAAGATAAGCAGGGATAAGTGTGGGTTATACTTCAAAAAAATATTATATTTATAAAGTTTTAAGAGTACTAAAGAAATTGTTACGAAAGTCATAAAATACTTTTGCAAAAATAGTAAATTTAACTAAACCAAAATAAAGCAAAAATAAATTAAATTTCAGCAGTAAAAACAGACAAAAAATGGAGGATAATGAAAAGGAAAAAAAATCCATATTAAAGTTATGATGACATATGATGACAACCCTAACCAAAACTATAAAAAATCATACATAGTAGGGGGAATTTTACAAATAATAATAAAACAAAAATTCTGAAAAAAGCACAAAAACTTGTTTAGATATGCTGTATTTTCTTGATTTTACTAAAGCCCTAAAAGTATGCAAAGTTTTTTATTTATTACTTTTTTCTCTCATTCACGCTCTCTTAGCTTGTATATTTTAATCTTATAAACTAATACACAAACACAGGTTTCATAACTTTTTATTCTTTGCATACACTCACCAAAAAAAGTCTGTAATGCCAACTGAAAATTTTGCTGTTATTATTTAACGCTGGGATCAAAGCGGTATTTTTTGCTAACCTAAGCAACACATGTCTGCTGACCTGTAGTACAATGAAATTGGTAGAAAAATTAGTAGCCGCTACTAAATTTAAGTAAACTTTTTGTAATGTGGAATTTATAATCTGTTTACAAAAATCAGCAAAAAAAAATTTTTAATATTATTAATATTAGTATAAAATTTTAAATTTATTTTTTTTATCGAGCATCAAAAAAATTTTTTTTATTTATTTTTTTCAAAAAATATTTTAGACAAAATTAAAAAAAAAATGCTTAAAAATTGTTAAATCATAAACGAATTTAATATTTTGTTTTAATTTGGTAATTTCTATTTTGAAAAATATTTTATTTAGTTTTTTACTTTTAATGTCAAATTTTAATTGTTTTAAGGGCTGATTTTTAGAACTAAAATAACTTTTAATTGCTATTTAAGTGGATGTCCTATTTTCAGACATGAGTCGGTATATTCACTTCCGATCCCCTTTTTTTTCTTATGTAACATTTCAAGGCAATTTAAGTTTGTAGGTGTAAATTTTAATCAAAAATAATATTTCCTTCAATATCCAATTTTTAAAAATTAGTAATTTTATTTGCTAATTTTAGCAAATCGGTTTTCAAAAATTTGTAAAATGATTTCTGAAATTAGCAACGAAAATATGTAAAAATTCTGTAAAAATTCTGTAATTTGTAAAATGTAAATAACAAAAAGATTTGCTAAATAATAATTTTTTTACTAAAAATCAGTACAAAAACAGTAAAGTGGGATTGAAAACCGTTTACCAATTTTTCTACTAACTTCTTTTTCTGAGTGTACCCTATATCATATTTTAAAATTAGATATACTAAGTTTGAGATGATATTTGTAACATTCTGGAAAAACTGGATTATAAAAATAGCAGCCTCTGAAATTTTTTTTATTTTTTTTATATTTTTAATGCTTTATAATTCTCGTTTTCTTTTTTAACAGTTTTTTGATATAAAAATGAAAGAATTTTTAATTGACAAAATAAATAAAAAATACTAAATTCGAAAACAAAATGTAAGAAATTAAACTGCATTTGTAGTAATTTTTAACTGCATTTGTAGTTGGTTTTAACTAATTTTGTAGTTATTTTTTAAGATTGATGTTAAAAAAGATGTTAGAAATTAAACTACATTTGTAGTTATTTTAAACTACATTTGTTGTTGGTGTTAAACGCATTTCTAGTTATTTTTAACTATTGTACATTTGTAGTTAGGATTTGAAAGCAAAGTTTATTAAATTAAACTGCATTTTTAGATGTTTTCAGCTACATTTTTGATTGTTTTTTATAAGATGTGTAGTTGTTTTTAACTGGGTTTATAGTCATTTTTAACTACATTTATAGTTATATTTTTAAAAAATTTACTAGATTTTTACTACATTTGTTTGTTTTTTTTTTTTTTTTTTTGTTTTAAATAATTACATATTACAATAAATTTAAATACATATGTCTACCTTTTCAACTATAACTATAGTTATTTTAACTATCATTTGCCGCTAATTCTACCTAATTTTATAGCTAGAAGTACAGCCCCAATATGTTCGGTTTTGATCGTTTTACATAATTCCCTTATTTGCTTTATCACATATGATGAAATATTGTTGATGTTGTTTATTTGTGTTTCTTTAGAGGGATAAATAAAAATAACATTCAACAACCATGGCATGTGACTCCTAAGGACCTTATGAAAAATTGTCCTATGTGCGGAGATATGAACGAACGGGTGAAGAAGAAAAACAAACAGAATAAAACTCATAGTAGTGTTTTATGTAGTAAAAATATTATAGTATTTGTTTTTGTTTTATTATTATTCAAATAAAGTAAAAAAAAAATATGCAAAAAAAAGAAAGTAAAATTTTTGTTTTATTTTTTCACTTTTCATTCCTACTTTTTCTTTTGGAGGGATAGAAGAAAAAAAGTTCTTTTTTAATTTTATTTTTCTTTTTTCATATTGCAATTGTAGTAGTAGAATTGCATCACACATACACATACATCACAGCAACATAAAGGATAATACTTGTGAGCTCACTGTTATGTGCATGATGTATAAGTTCAACGACATTTTAAGTGCATGATGAAGAGTGGCATAAACTTGTTGTTGCCAAAGCTTTTGCTGATGTTGTTGTTGGTCTTGTTGTTTGCTGTTTCGATTTTAACATAACAAAGATAAAATATCATAGGGGAAAATACATATAAAATGCATAAGGATTTTTCTTTTTTAAGCAACAAACAGCATAGAAATAAAAATTAAAGTGGATATTTAATGAATTTTTTTTTTAATTAATTTAAATAAGTGCTTGTAATCAAAAATTTAAGATTTTAAAACAACATTTTGTATTTTAAGTATTTTTATAAAAAAATTTTTGTGTAAATGTCATTTTCTGAAAAGGAATTTATTGCAGACCCGTACCTTTGTAATAAAATTGCAGTATATATTTTTTATATCTTACACCACTACGTGGTCAGGCTAAAATTAGTTTGTGCTGATGTTTATAACTATCAAAAATATTGTACTTGGACCCAATAGATTCAGAATCAATTCTGAACAAACGCTTGAAAATAATTTGATTGTATTAGCGAAATTCGTGCTGTGTGAATAATGTGTTTTCATTCACGCAAAGAAAAAACATGGTTGGGGCAATCATATTCGAAGAGCATCATATATATTTGGATTTATGGTTATGCCAACCATAATCGTACTTTAATATGGTTATCATATTATGATAGTAAAATAACCAAATAACCATATTATGGTCCTAAATAAACATGTTATGAAATGAAATTCATCCTAATATAATCGCATGTAATCATAGTTTACTTAAAATTTTATCATATTATAGTCTCTCATAACTATATTATGATTCCTGGATTATCATTATATGATCCCTAATCTAGGAAAATTTCTTAAGGGAGAAGTACTTAGAAACTATGAAAAAGCTCTTTATTTTAAGAATATTTCCTTTAGAAATATTTTTCCTAAAAAAAAAATTGATATTAAAGACTTTTTTTGAAAAATTGGATTCTGTAAGAAACTCATTTTTTTTTTTTTTTTTATTTTAATGCCTTTTTTAATAAAACAAAAATCTTAGATTCTAGCGATATTTTTAATTTTTTTTAGAAATTTTTCTTTAAGAAAAAGTCTAGAATCTAAGAATATTTCTACTAGAAGAAGTCATTATAATCTAAGTTTTTTTCATGATGAAAAGTCTTCAGAATCTATGAATTTTACTTTCAAAGAAAAGCCTTAGAATCTATCTAAGAAACAGTTTGGATAATCTAAGTTTTAGTTTAAAGAAAATTCCATAGAATCTTAAAATTTTTTTATCAGATAAATTTCTAAATATCTATTATTTTATACAAGAAACCTTCGTAGAAAAAAATTTTGGGTTCTACCTTTCTTATAAAAAATATTTTACTTATATTTTGAGAAATTTTTACAAGAAATTAATTAATAAACATATTTTGTTACCCTTTGAGACACAGACACACAATTGTAAGCTTTGATGTTTCATCAGAAAAATGCAAATATTTTCAAAATTAGTTGGTCAAATTGTATAAAATTATTTTTGTTAGATTCTTAAAAAAAATTATTTTTCACAGAAACTAAATTAGTTTTCGAGATATTTTAGCGTAAAGTCAAAAAATTATATTTATTTTTCGTGTTTGGGTCTCAAAGGTCTAAAAATATTTCTAATTGTATTTATTGAAATGAATTAAAGAATATAAAATCTTTATATAAAATCTTTTTTACAATGAATTGATTAGTGTAAATAATATTTTATGTATAAAGAATATTCGAAAAATCCCTTAAAAAAAATCTTCTAAAGCTAAAAAAATTAACTGGATCTAAATGAGTCAATTGATGAAATGTTTTAATGACATCTGATATTTGTCCAGTTTTAGTAAACAATATATGATTGAACTGATAAAATTTTGGGTTTTTACGAAAACAAGACAATATTATGACTGTAAATGGTAAAGTCATGTTTTATTTATATAATTATTTATTGATTGTTGCCAGCATTTTATCGTTGCATAATTATCATATTTTTTTCATAGTTAGAATTTTTGTTACCACAGTATGGTTACAGCCAATCATGTTATAAAATAGAAGGTGCCAATCATAAAATTGTAAAATATTTACTAAATAATGATAGTAGCGACCATGTTAATGGTTAGAAAGCCAATAACATAGTTGTGACAACCGTACCCGATTGCAGCAAGCACAATATAGTAGCAGTGATCATATTGCAACCATGTTTTTTCTCTGCGCGTTTTAAGCTCATTTTTGGCTCAATGGGTACGTCAACCAACAGAATAACAGAATTTCGTATGAAGAGCAGCCAGAGGCAGTTCAAGAACTCACAATGCAACCTGATGCATTGTTTGAAAGATGCACTGTTTGAGCCGTACTTCTTCAAGAACGATGAAAATCGTTCTTGGACTTTGTTTACACATGCTACACAGCATGCGAGTTTGGCGAGCAATTAATCTCACGCTTTGAAGCAGTCCATTGGCCGCCAAGATCATACGATTTGACCCCCTACTCCACTATTTTTTGTGGGGATACGTGAAGCTTTTTCATGTACAGGAACAAGCCAGTCACAATTCTTGCCCTGGACGACAACATTACAGCCTGCCATTGGTGAGATACCGACCGAAATGCTGGAAAAAGTATGCCAAACTTGGAGCTCACGGGTGGAGCGAAGCCGCAGGCAACATTTATATAAAATAATCTATAAAAAGTAATTGACAGACATTCGTTTATCGCCCCAAATAAATATTTCATTCACTTTTGCAAATTTTCTGTTTTTTTTTTCAATTTTCAAAACTCAAATGGTTAAAAAAATCACCATATAGATAAAGGGTTTTCCAATAGGTACTTGACAACTTTGAATGTAATTTGTGAACGCACTATTTCACTGTTCATCTAAATGTTACTTTCCTTTTTTTTCAGTAAACTCAACATTTTCATCATGGTAAAGTACACGAACGAACAACAACGTATGCAAATTATAAAAATGTACTACCGAAATTCGGAGTCGGTGACCGCAACTTTAAGAGCGTTAACTCCAATTTTCGGTCGTTATTCTCGCCCTAGTAGAAAAGTAATAACAAGTTTATTGCAAAAATTTGAGCGTATATATTCATTGTTTGATGCTGCTGTGCCAGTGAGACAATGGGTTGGTCGAGATGACGAAAATATCGCTGCCGTTCAGGCGTATAATCTTCAATGATCATTATATGATCCGTAAGAATTATACTTATAATAGTTAGGATATCCCCAACCATAATAAAATAACAATTTCGAATTCCCAATCATGTATGCCTATATTTTTTCTCTCCCTGCATGTTGTTAAATAATTTAGACCATAACTTTGAAGTTCATCCATGGATTTTCCTAAATAAATTGCGATATGAAACAAAAAAAAAAATATTTTTCTTTCAACCAGATTTCTATTATCGCCGATTTTTCTAAATCTTGGTATTTTTGTAAGAACTCTTTCGGGAAGGACGTTTTAAATGCACTTTCAAAGGGTACTGGAAAAAATATGGAGATTATAATTTTTAGTGCATACACATAAATTAAAGGCAAGTAGTTATTGAGTGTTTATGTATTTGGTCCTTCAAAAATATCGTCTGTTACTATGAACACTTTTGGTATCAATTATGAAGATTCATTGATTGCATTAATAACATTGTCCTTGTATTGTGTGGATAGATAAAATGAATTATTTTTAGGCTAAAATCTTTAATAACTTATAGGGTTATAGCAAATTATGTAGAATTGTTGTGTATGTTGTTGATAATAATGAATGGATAAAACGCCTTATGTATTTCAAATTACTGGCATTATATAAATCACATTCTCATTTGCTTGTACCTGATGGTGTTTGTAATATAATCTAACAAGGTTATATAAAACCCAACAAACATTTGGAAGGTATATCACAAGAAAGATATTACTGCAATACTAATGCTACGAACCTACTACTCATCAATTTCCATTTAGTTGTAGAAACATAAATTATCATATACCAGCCCTAAAATATAAAACAGTTGCTATCAATGGCAACTCTTCACCAAGACTAATGTTGCATGAGTATTTTTCAACGTTTCCAGTATACAACTTCCGGAAAATACTGCTACACATATAAATACGTGAGCAATGTGGCACGTCAGCTCAGTTTGTAATAAAACGCTGAAGAAGTAATATTGAGGATTAATTGAATAAATTGTGTAATCTAATAGAGTTGTGTAACTTAATAGAGTTTGAATAAATTCAGTTGTGTAAATAAAGAGTTTTTATAGAAAATTTCAACTCGATCAACTTAAAAAAAATAAATCAATGATTTTAAAAGGTAAACTAGTAAACACTATTAATATATCTGTTAAAAGAAAATTATAAAAGTATTTTGAATTTTTCTTCTTTTTATTAAGTGGAAGCTAAATTGGCGAAATGTCAAAAAAATACTATTTTGGTTTATTTTAAGAAGTTAATACGACATAAGAATGTTTTGCGAAAAAATAAAATTAAAAATAGCCAGATATGCGATTGTTGACGCAATAAAATTTTCTTGCAAGCAATACGATTGGAGAAACCCACTCGTATTGTCATGTTGGCTGGGAAAAAGCATGTGTCTGTGTGAACGCATACATATACAGATATCCTATATCTACTATGTAAGTGACACATTATTCTTTTTGCACAAAATTAGTTAAAATATATACGTATGTACGTACGAGGGCGGATCAATAAGGCCGTGACTTTTCTAAATTCCCTTGTAGTTATATGAAATGCAACACTGCTCCCATCAAGTACCACCTGTTAATAGACTACTGCCAAATTTTGAGCAAGTTCAGTCATTTACTTTGCGTTTAACAGCTGTTCAAAACATACAACCTCGTGAATTTTTTTTTAAATGGAAATAAGTGAATTTCGAGTGTTCATTAAACATTATTTTTTGCGAAAAAAAACCGTCAATCGAACCAAGGTAAAGCTTGATAAATACTATGGCTACTCTGCACCATCGATTTCAATGGTAAAAAAGTGGTTTACTGACTTTAGTTGTGGCATTACAAGCACGGAAGATGCCGAACGTTCTGGACTCCCAGTTGAGGTCCATACACCCAAAACAATTGAAAAAATTTACGATATTGTGTTGGTTGATCGGAGATTGAATGTGCGATAGATTGTGGAAGACATAGGCATCTCACATGGCTCAGTGGTTTCAATTTTGTACAATCACTTGGGCATGAGAATGCTTTCCGCAATACGGATGCCGCGTTTGCTCACAATCGACCACCTTAGTTTCAATGGCAAAAATCCATGAAGTATACTACGAATTGCCCTAACTTTCGCCTTATTCTCCGAATTTATCACCCAGTGATTATTTCCTATTTCCAAACCTAAAGAAATGGCTCGGTGGAAAGAGATTTAACTCTAACGATGAAATTATTGATCAAACAAATGTCTTTTTTATGGACCTCGAAAAATCCTATTTTTTGGAAGGGATACAAAAATTGGAGAAACGTTGGATTAAGTGAATTTTTTTGCAAAAAAAACTGTGTTTCATTCAAAATGTCACGGACTTATTGCTCCGCCCTTGCATAACTACTACATTGTTTTTGAATCAACTGAAATTTTGACGTCTCAGTCAAATTGCTAGCGTTGTTTAATGTAATTAATTATGATTTAAACAAATATTTATATTTAAAAAAAAAAACCTATTTTATGGACCTCGAAAAATCCAATTTTTTGGAAGGGACACAAAAATTGGAGAAACGTTGGACTAAGTGTATGGAGCTAAAAGGAGATTATGTTGAAAAATATTTTTTTTGCAAAAAAAAAAACTTCGTTTCATGCAAAAAGTCACGCACCCTCGTATATAGATTGTGTATTTTGACGACGACTTATTGTTAGTAGAAAACAACAACAACATAACAATGAATTGTATTTGTTGTATGTGATTTTGTTATTATATTGTTTAACATATTGTGGCTCAAGAGGTAGAGTTGCTCTATGGCGTTGTTTTTGCTGCTGCTGTTGTTGTAGCCTTTTAGTTGAGAGGAGTATGTCAAATGTCAAAATATAAATACGGCATTAGTAGATTATACTGTGTGGTATTGTCACACTGAGTTTTACTAACCACTACTACCAGCTAGATGAAATATATTTCACTTAGTATATGATGAGTATATATGTTTAGGCTACAATTGTCATGAATAATAAACACACACACACACATACACACATTTGGATTTGTAAATCCTGTCATTGCCTTTTATACACCTATATATCTTGTATCTCTATATTTGGATTTTGGATTTGTATCCTTTTTACTGTTACATTATTTTCGTTTTAAATGACCTTTTCACAATCAGTTTATAATATTATTTTTAAGAAATTACATTTAAGAAGAAAAATGAAATTTGTAAGATTAGCTTATATGAACAATAAGATAATATTCTTATTTTTGCAACTCCGTGTTTTTTTGGGTTTAAAATACCTTTGTGTTACAAATTTAGGTACATTTAAAAAAAAATACTTGTTTTTTTCCGATATGTATATATATATACGTACCCAGCAAAAAAAATGGTAGTCATTCTGTGACTATAACTTCTTTCATTGCTTCCTAAACTTCAGTTGGCATTCCTTATGATTTTTTTGGGTTATTCTAAGGCACTTCCAAAAGAATTCATGTGTTCATATTTCAAATGCAGTGATCTGGATATAACCCCGATGCATATCTTAAAATATCACTCTTTATTACTTCTAAAGCATAAGTTAAAGTATATCGTATATATTTTTTTTTTTAATTTAAAGCATTTATTCAAATTGAGAAAATAGTTTTGATGAACTTTTTTAATTTTTTTATTAAATCATTTTTTATATTTTAGTTTAAAATTCCATGAGGGTTAGAATTTATGCAGTTTTGCAATTTTTTATAAAAGTTTTGAAAATTCAAAAGAAAAACAGATTTGTTTATCTTTAATTGAAACTACCTGGCCTGTCATTTGCATATTTTCAGCCTTAAATATTTATTATGACGCCATCTTTGCATTTTTTGCATTGTGTATATTACTTAACACTACACCATTTCCAGTTTTAATTCAGAATTTACCAAAATAATTTTAAAATTGTGTAAAAATTATTTCTAATTGCCCAAAAATGTTTTAAAATTGTGCAAAAAATTATTTAAAATTGTTTAAAAATATTTTAAAATTGTTTAAAAATATTTTAAAATTGTCTAAAGATGTTTCAAAATTGTACAACCAGTTTTTAAATTATCCAAAAATATTTTAAAATTTGTCTAAAAATTTAATAAAAAATTTTTGAAAAATCTTTCAAAAATGCTTTTTCACTAATGCAGAATTATTTATTTGTTTTAATAAAGAGTATTTGTATATCATTGCATAAATTTCGCTCCTTCAAACTTATTTTTCTGCATTCTTATGAATTAAATTTTCATCAAAGCCTAAATACCTTATCATTGTATTATCGTTGCTTCCTTAGAGTGAAGTACCCAGCAAAATAAGAGCTGAGGAAGAAGTAGTTTAACACTACATCTACTGAACACGAAGTTGTGAAAATTTCGGTGAATCATTAATGATTTTAACATTGGCGTGTCATTGGGAGGAAGTAGTTTGTTTCGGTGCTATGAAAAATCGATTAGCAAATGGACTTTTTCATTAGTGTACGAAGTTGTTAAATATAGGGACTACAAAATAAATATAGGGAGTGGCTTAGTTTTAAAGTTATAAATCTCATTTTGAACACGCCAAGAATTATTATTCCGACCAGGACAAAGTGAATATCACTGGTATGCAAAATATGTTTTTTTAATAAGGCATTAAATGACTGCAGGAATTAACAAATTATGGACCAAATAAAAAATTGTTTTTATACCCTCTACCATATATGGTGAGGGTATATATCAGTTTGTCATTCCGTTTGTAATATGTCGAAATATAGGTTTAAGACCCCATAAAGTATATATATTCGTGATCCTTATGCAATTTTAAGTCGATTTAGCGATGTCCGTCTGTCTGTCCGTCTGTCTGTCTGTCTGTCTGTCTGTCTGCCTGTCTGTCCGTCTGTCTGTCTGTTGAAATGGCGATCACGACGCGAAGACCCAAGCGGGGGTGCCAATTTTTACCCAGATTATTGAACATCCTCCCGAGCAGTTTGGTATTTAAAATGAGCGAAATCGGTTTAGCGGTTCAAAAGTTATGAGTGAAAATGTGAAGGTACCTCTAAATTTTCCATACAAATTTGTACAATTTTTCTGTATCTATTTTAATTTTCTATTAAGTAAAAATGTTATTAAGTCTTCTTCTATAATAACATTCTTAGAACTATATGTGTGTTACTGTAAGAACTAAGTTAACGTAAAAAGCAACATTGTTAAAGTCGCTAACAGATCAGACCTCTGTAAATAACATTACTTAAACTAAATAAATAACATTACTAAAACAAAAGTTCGTTACATAAATTGACAAAACATATTCATATTACAGTTCATCCAAAATTTAGTATATACGTACGTATATTCAGCCCCTAATGATTGCTGGAGGCTGGGCTCATATAGAATGAGGTAAGGTCCAGAGGAGCTGGATTGTCGTTAATACGTCCATTGATGGCGTTTTTCTCGTTTTCGTATATTTGGCTGACATGCAAATTATCGTGTAGCTCAAGTTTCTCAACAAATCTGGCTTGCAACGACATGGCGTACCTACAGAGGGGTAGAACATCGGCATTTTCATAGACTATTTAAAAATCGTTTTATGAAATTTTCATAATTTTTCCCGATGCATTTTCTTAGGATTTTCCATTTAAAATATCTCCAATTCTTTGGCTACTATAGGAGATATAGTAAACCTGATTGGGTTTTTCTGTTAAGATTTGTTGGTTTTTCGTTTCATTCCATAATATGTATTTTTTTTGTGTAACCAAAGACATTTATATCTAAAGAAAGAGCAAAATACATAATTGCTTTAGTGCCGCTACTTTTGAATAGGTATCGCTGAATTAACTAAAACAATACCCTGCCCCATGGCTAGGTCCAAAGAAATTGATATATAAAGAAAGAGCAAAATGCATAATTGCTTTAGTGCCGCTACTTTTGAATAGGTGGCAATCCAAGGCGATATAGCCTTGGATTAGGCTTTCAATTAATTTATTTACCAAACATATTAAATTAACTACAAACGTCAAATTGTAATGCATTAAGATGTTACTGGTAGACTTATTACATAATTTTAAAGTCAAATTTTCAAATGTTTGACGTAATAAAATAGTATTTTTTTTTGTTCCATTTGTATTTTTGAGAATTGAGGGATTGGCAAATGTAAATTTATGTTAATGTTTTCTTTCATAAAAAAATACACAAGAATAAAGAAAGAATATTCGTTGCAACTATTTATCAATGCGCGGCGCATCAAAAAGTACATTCTCTTAGGCATATTCAGCTGCAGAGCTAGTCCCCATTAGCCGGAACAAAATTGAGTATTTGACAAAAACTATGCTTTAAAATGTTTTTTTTTTGTGCAGTCCATGGTTAAAAGAACTAGTGAAAGTGTAAAGGTGCCTCTAAGTTGCCCATACAAATTTAGTACAATTTCATAGTAGCGACTGGTACATAACATATTTTCTCATATTTTTTCACCAGTCGCTTAGCAATAAATATTTTGTATTCACCTCAAACATTTTTTCACCACTAAAATTTTTTTTCACAACAAAAAATTTTTCACCTCAAAAATTTTGTTTCACCTCTAAATATTTTTTCTTCCAAAAAAAGTTCTTTTCACATCTAAAAAAGTTTTTCACCTCAAAAAATTTGTTCACCTACATAATTTTACTTCAAAAGTTTTCTTATATTATTTGTATCAAAAACAGTAGAGAACATCTTTTAAGGATATTGGTGGAGGGTATCCAAAGATTCGGCACAGCCGAATTTAGCCCTTTTTTACTTGTTTTTACTAGTAGGGGTTAATATCAACATTTTGAAAGTTGTTTAAAATGACTTCTTACAAATCGAAAAATTTGCACTATTAACTTATTTGGATGTTCTGAAAAAGAGATTCGTAAAGAATAACATCCATTTTATTTTGCTGGGTATGAGTAATGCTAGTAGCTACATTTGAAAACTTCCATCCTATGACACGCTAATGTTAAATTCATCGATGAAACCATTAGAAAAGAAGTGATGCCTTTGCCATAGTAGTGATGCTTTTATTGCTTCTTTGGCAGCTTCATTTTTGCTGGGTATATATTAATGTATTGTTATTAATCTAGATCAGTGGTTTCCACTATCTTTCACTGCACAGACCCCTTGAGGCATTTTTACTGGCTGACGGACTGCCAAATTTAAAATTTTTTTTTATATCCGAAGATTTTCAAAAAATATGGTACCATCCAAAATACGACAGTTGGCAATGTAAATAGAATTTTCAGAATTTAAGAAATTTACTAGATAAAATTTTTGGAAGAATATTTCAATTAAATTAAGCTAGAAAAACTTAAAAAATTTAGGATTTTGAAGTGTTTTCTATAAAAAAAAAGTTTCTTAGTATCTGTGATTTTTTTATAGGAAAAATTCATTCTTAGCATCTTAGAATGCGACGCCCTATTTGGGAACCCTTGTTCTAGATGAATTGATTACATAAAATATACATTTTCATAATTATATTTTGACACTGAAGATAATGAGGGAAATGGTTTAGAAATTAAATGTTTAGATGTTTCACCTCTGTCTATTTATATTCGATCCTCATAGTCGATCTAGCATAAAAAGTTTATAACTCATCTACCTGTTGAAATTACATTCAAGTCTTATTAAGATATTTATCCTCAGTGTACCTTCTTCCTTCAACATTTTTAAGGATTTATTTTACTTATTTCCAGCTTTATAATCCACACATTTAACTAATTATTACCAATAATAATTACAATATTTAATTTAAATTCAATTTAAGCCGCTTAAATCATACATACCTGAAAATAAATAAAAAAAAAAAAATAAAAAAATTAATATTTATGTTTAAAATTCGTTGTGAAAATTATATGTTTTAGATTATAATAATATTAAAAAAAAACTAATTTGCATTAAAACCATATTTGATAATCAATTAAATAAAAACCTACTAAAACATTAATGCTCTAACATTTACGACTTTAGCGCGATTGATATTTCTTTTATTAGCTGCTACTAATTTTAACAAAAAAAAAATAAATAATAAAATTCACATAAAAGAAGACCCGCAGAGGTTTTTTTAACATTAAATTAAATATTTATATTAGAGAGTCCCATAAATTACAAATTCTCGAAAAAAAAATGTTTTGAAAGAACAACGATCAAAGTTGTATGGTAACGAGTGGGGCAAAAACCATTATCTGATTTTCTTTTGCTATAACTTTTGTTTAAAATGAAAACTCATTCGGTTTTTAACTGATTACATTTTGTCACACTTAAAAATTTTATTTCCCTTAATTGTGGAAAATGATGTCTGAAAAATGGCCGCCGAGGGAAGTTGATACAAATTTGGGCTCTTTTGATTAAATTTTTTATAATTGTGCGCAGCACTTGTGGTGTTTGTCAATTTCGGTTCAAATGGTGTTTGAGCACACCAACGACTTCAAATATCCCCAGAGGAAGAAGTACGGGACAAACATTTGCGAGATTACACCCATTAAATACCCATTGCATTGCGTGCACTATGACAAGAGGTCCCGTTCTGTTAAAACCACATACAGGTTGGTTGAAAAGTTCCTGCGCTCACCAAGAGATGGCACTGCTAGCTCCAAACTTTTTTTTTTTCTTAAGTTGGTATAACTGTCCTGAGAACACATGCAAAGTTGCAAGTCATTCTGTCAATTCTTTCTTTGTTTACAAGCCATTTGAAGTTGATGTGTCATTGATTTTTTTTAATATGGAAAAAATTGAATATCGTGCAGTCATTAGATTCTTTGTTTTGAAGGGTTTAAAAGCAAAGGAAATTTATGAACAATTGTTAGAAGTGTATAAGGAGTCCTCAACTTCAAAACGCACCGTTGAATTTTGGGCTGGTGAATTTAAACGTGGTCGTACCAGCCTTGAAGACGATCCACAGCAGAAATCATTGAGCAGGTACATAATATGGTTAGTGAAAATCCAAGTTTGACTAAGCGTGAAATTGCTAATGCCATAGGCATCTCAGACGAACGAGTACTCCATATTTTACATGAAGAATTACGTATGAAAAACTGTTTGGAAAGTTAGTGCCGCACACATTAACAATTCAACAGAAACTGGATCGAAAACAAATTTCTCAGCGTAATTTGGAGCGTTTTAAACCGAATAAAACCGACTTCTTGCGTCGTTTTATAACTATGAATCAGACTTGGATCTACCACCATGATCCTAAATTGAAACAAGCACGTTTACAGTGGACTGAAGCTGGTTGTTCAGCTCCAAAGCAGGTGAAGTCACAACGATCAGCAAAGAAGGTTATGGCATCAGTTTTTTGGGATGCAAAAGGAATTTTGTTGATTGATTATCTTCAGAAAAAAATCATTTTTAATCAAGACGCACCTGCTCACAAAAGTGTTTTGACGATGGCTAAATTCAAAGAATAAAATTACGAATTGCTTGAACATCACCGTATTCCCAGTGACTACTATCTCTTCAGAAATCTCAAACGATTTCTTCGTGGAAAGCATTTTTCGACGAATGAAGAGGCCATAGCAGCCGTAGACGGTTATTTTGCAGAGCTTCCGGAAAACCATTATAAGGATGGGATAAAATTATTGGAAGATCATTGGAACCAGTGTATATATATTGAATAAAAAAATATATTTCGTAACAAAAACAGTATTCTTTCATTTCGAGCGCAGGAACTTTTCAACCAACCTGTATCCTCCAAATCCAGATCGTTAACTGGCAGCAAGAAAAATTTAGCCAGAAAGACTCTATAGCTGTCGCCGTTTACCATAATAGCGTTACCGTCTGTCCCATAAAAAAAAAAATTAGGTACAATCACCTTTTCCGACATAACTGCATATCACGCGGTAATTTTGGCTATTTAAAGAATACACTCAGAAAAAAATATTATTTAGGAAATTTTTTCGCTGTTTACATTTTACAAATTACAAAATTTTTACAGAATATTTACAAATTTTTGTTGCTAACTTCTGAAATCACTTTACAAATTTTTGAAAGCCAAAATGATATTTCTAATTATTAAAATAATTACAAAGGTTGAAAAAAGGGCTCGGAAGTGAAGATACTTTTCACAACCGACTCATGTCCAAGCCTTTGATTTTTTTTTTTTTTAAATTTGTCTAAAATATTTTTTGAAAAAAATAAATAAAATAAAAATTATAATAAATAAAAAGGATATATAAATTTGTATATTCGAATTCCTAAGGCAATTTCAAAAGAAATTAGCAGCTTTAAAGTGTAACAAGTGTATCTAAAAAAAAATAATTAAGTTAATTTGTTCATTTTAATGATATTTTTTCTTTATAAAAAAAAAGAAAAATTTTGCTATATTTTACAATTCATTGAGCTTGCAGCAATTTACTAAAATAGTAGCAATTACTTATTTTTTATACTAATTTAGTTTTACTAATATTAATAATTTTTGGTAAATTTTTTTGCTGAGTTTAGCAAACCGATTTTTAATTTCAATGTACAGAAAGTTTACTAAATTTAGAAGCGTCTACCAATTTTTTCTACAAATTTCATTGTACTACACGCTAGCAGACATGTGTTGCTAAGATTCGCAAAAACTACCACTGGGCTTAAATTAGCAAAATTTCTCGTAATAACAGCAACATTTTCAGTTGCCATTACAGATTTTTTAATAAGTGTAGACAATTCTTACTTTAAACTGGGTATCAAAGCTATTGAATAATGTTGGGAAATATGTAACGAGCTAAAAACAGATTATGTTGAGAAATAAAGAAAATTTTTGTTAGGTCGTCTAATTTTGGGACCGCTCTCGTTTGCGTTTGTGGTCGATTGTGAGCAAATGCGGCACCCATCTTACGGATAGCTTTCTCATACTCAAGTGATCATTCAAATTGGAAACCATTGAGCCATGTGAGATGCCTATGGCTTAAAGAATACTTCGCACTTTCAGTCTTTCGGCTAACACCATATCGTAGTTTTTTTCGACATTTTCGGGTGTTTTGACCTCAATTGGCCGATCAGAACGTCCAGCGTCATTTGCAGAGTCCCCATAATATTTATCAAGCTTTTCCTTGTTTGATTGACATTTTTCGCAAAAAAAATTAATGTTTAATGAGCACTCGAAATTCACTTTTTTCCATTTATAAAAAAAATCCACGAGGTTGTATGTGTTGGACAGCTGTTAAAGACAGTAGTCTATTAACAGGTGGTACTTGATGGGAGCAGTGTTGTATTTCATATAACTACGAGGTAAGTTCGAAAAGTCACGGACTTATTGATCCGCACTGCATGGTGATACTTATTGGCCCCATCTAGTATATAAAAATCATACAAATCATAGCTAGAGCCATAAGGTGGCTTCCTTCAATAAATCAACGTGGATTAGTTCTCATATATCTTTTCCATTTAATTTTGTGAGTTAAATAAGAGATATTTTCAATTGACACTATAACACATAAAAAAAATATTTAATCATATTTAATTAAACATTTTATTTTTTATCAACATTTTTAAATTAAGAATAAATGTTATTAAAATAAATATGATTTTAGTTAAAATAATCTTTTTTTGACTATCCCCATTATACTTTTTAATAACAATCTTAATTGTCATGGGGAATATGTAAATTTTTATATGCAGATTATGGCTAAAATCATGTTTGTCATAGTCGCCACTTTAATTTTGCCGACATACAAGGGCGATCTTAAAATTAGCCGACCTGACGTATAGATGGCGGCAGAGATTTGGAAAAAAAATTACTTTAGCGAAAAATGCTTATCTTATAAAACATATGTTTGAAATTTCCAGGCGCCACGTTGTCTTGTTTTTTTTTTTTCTTGGATCCATTAAAAATAAACGATCTCTGTGAATTTGTAAACATTAACAAAAATTGGCTAAAATCAATGAATTAAAGTCCGAATAGTTTAGTTCCCTCGTATTATTTTCTATCGAAGCTGATATTTAATTAAATATTTTATTCTTTATCAATATTTTAAAATTAAGTATGAATGTTGTTAAATTAAATACGATTTTAGTTGAAATAATATTTTTCGTATTAAAATTAATATGCTAACATTTTAGAAAATATAGAAATTTAGAAATTTTAGAATATATATTTAAATTAAAAAGAAAACAATTTTAGTTTTATTTCAAAGCTGTTTCTATTTAAGTTGATGTTTTTTCTACTTGATTTTAAAATATTTTTTTTTCTGTGGGAAAGTAAGTTAATGAAGGACATTTTTTATGAGAAGAATGTGTTTCATATCATAAATTCTATGAAACATTGTATGAAAATCTAGGAAACATTTCATCATAGTTATGATGAAGCTTTCTCTTTGGCTGTATAATCGTCCCCCCTTTAGTATATTTGAGTACAAATGAAACAAAACGGGAAGTAATGGCAAGGAAATTCGACAATCCGTAGCTAAAGGGACTCCTTAATATATAAATTTAAATAATATATATGAATTTTAAAATAAATTTTTATAAAAAAAAGTAAAAAGTTGAACATGATATATAATATACGGTAGTAATAAAAAAACAAATTTGAATAAATTTAAAAAAAAAAAAAAATATAAAAAACTTAACATCTCTGTAAATATAACGATATTTTAAAGTCAAGTTTTAAACAAATGACAAATTAATAAAATTTAATTTTTTAAATACATTAAAAATTTGTCAAGTTTAATACAAACAAGAATTTATAAATTTGTAATATTTTTTATAAAAAAAAAAAATAAAGAACAAAAAGAATAAAAAACAAAAAATCCCTGAGAAATATTCGCTATGAGATAGCGAAATATTGGATGAAAAATAAATAATTTTGTATAAAATAGACCTTGAGCTTGAATACTTATTACCTGGAATTTGTACTAAAAAGGTCGAAGAAATTGAACTGAATAATTTCAAAATAAAGAACTTTAATAATTATAACATATTTTGCATTAGTTTACAAATTATGGGTGTTTTAAATATTTTGATCTTAACAATGGAAAATCTAGAAAAATATCAAGAAAAAAATCCTACAATTTTTTTTTTAACTGAGTTCAATATTAATTACATTGTAGTAAAATGGTTTTTAGCAATTGCTGTACGTTGGGCGCCATTTAGCAAAAAATTTTAAGTGATCATCAATATTTGGGTTTAATTAATAAAAATATACCAAAACTCATACAAAATATTAAAATCTAAAGTTATTTTTGATTTTTTTGTGCCCGCATTTCCTGTGGTTGTGTACTTTATTTCATTAAATACAACTTTATTGTATGCAGACATGCTTGAATTTCATTCTCTCATTCAAACGTTATCGTTTGCCAAATGACAAACAAAATATCAATATATTTTTTTTTTTAATAAAAATAATACCATATTTGTTACACATGACATATAAATTTCAAATGACATCTCTGTGCCAGGCGAAGTGTATTGAAACAAGGCAACATCACAAAAAAGAAAGTTTAAATTTATATAGAATTCTTTGTAGGAAAAAAAAACTTGTTGTTTAAAAGCCAAATATGACAAATGTATGTTAGTAATGTTAATAAAAAAAATATATACATATGAAAAACTGGCAACAATTTCTTTCCAATTTCCAGCATAAATTGACAAAAGCAAAAAAAAATTTCATAAATATTTTATAATAAAAGAATGGGATGTAAACAAAATTGTTGAAAATATAAGAAACACAATTGTATTTTGGGGGGAGGGAAACAATATTATGAAAATGATGACATATAAAAATTATAGTAATTGTGATCAAAAAAAATGAAAAAACAAAATAAATAAAAAAATAGCTGAATAATTTTGTTTATAAAATAAATAAATTATTGTAAAAAAGAATTATTTGAACAAATAAGGGAATATATAAATTTTTTACAATAAAAAAAGATGTTTCTATGGAAAAGTTAGTAATTTAAATTTAAATTCAGATAATAGCTATTTTTATTATATTTGTTAGAAAACATAAACAATTATATAAGATATATAAAAGTTACACGCAAACAATTTTTTAATCACCGAAAACGCCAAGATTGTCACTTTTTTAAAAATAGTTTTTTTAAGGACTATTCCAATATGGCAATTCTTCTAAAGAATGTATTCGTTCCAATCAGTTGTACAGGCCCAACTGAATTTCTGTTGAATCCTACTCAATTTTTGCATAAAAATTTTTTTCAGAAATTTCTAGCTGGAGCTAGAAACTTCTAGGAATTTGGCATGTGACTACACAGAAAAAACAGATTCATTGTGATAACCGAATTTTTTGCCCACCACTTGGTTCGGTTGTGGTCATCGATATTTTTGTTTGTAGCGATTGAAATTCGGTTAAGGCTACATAAATATATTTGGTTGCGACAACAAAATAATTCGGTTGCTGTAACCAAACCATTCGGTTGGCAAGAAATTCGAATGTCACAATAAATCAAATTCCTCAGTGTTGGTTCCTGTTCCGGTGCAGTCATCTACTGTCATGGAATTTTAGGGAATCTTAACCGCGAGAGGCAAAAAAATTTCCATGGTAATGTCGATAGAACATTGTACAATTCTGGATACTCTAGTGGCATTAATGAGTGTCGACGGCTCTAAAATAGACTTTGAAGCCCCCGCTCATTTACGCGAGTTGTATTCCATCTTTGGTCGGATATAGAAGATGGTACAAATAGTAAGGAGATCGTATGGGGTGAAATATTTATTACACTGTTTTAGAAAACCAAGATACTTGAATGTTTCTTTTGCAGTGTGCAAATACGTAATTATTCTAACGGGCATCACTAAATTCTTATGCCAATAACATTAAGAGTTTTTGATTTCTTGATATTGCCACATATTTACCGATGACATTGATAGTCCCACAGCCATATGGATCAATATACAATATTACGTCTTAAAGGCATTGAAATCGACCCCATTCACCGATTTCCGAAAGATTCGATTGAGTGTGTAATTCATAATCTGCCTTTTTCACCTCCAAAGGCTACGCCTACATCGTGGTACCGCTGACTTAAACTGAAACTTGTTGGATTAAATTAGTCTCGAACAACACGTACAGTGCGATATCTGAGAAAGCTCGAAATCGAGAGAATCATTACCGTCAACAACAGCAATAAACTTTGATAACAGTGCGATGAACCACACACGACCAACCAAACTCCTTGGAAGTAACCAGAGGAATAGACCGACTCTAATGATCCAAAATTAATGTAAACAAATCTCGCGTTCTAGATCGATCTCTACGAAAGCCATACTGTCGATTGATTAACATTGAATTGGACTTTAAATAACGAGATGGAAATTAACCATGCTCTATATCACTATCGGGAGCGCAAAGCATATTGCGATTAGGCGTTAGTTTCCGGGATTAATGGTTGTACTCTTCTAAGGAATTGGCTGAACAATGGCAACCTTCGAGGGGAAGATTCTCTTTCGTTACGAGGGCGGATCAATAAGTTCGTGACTTTTCGAACTTCCCTCGTAGTTATATGAAATGCAACACTGTTCCCATCAAGTACCATCTGTTAATAGACTACTGTCAAATTTTGAGCAAGTTCTGTCATTTACTTTGCGTCTAACAATGGTAAAAAAGTGCACAAGTACAAATGACGCTGAACGTTCTGGCGGCCAATTGAGGTCAATACACCCGAAAATGTGTTGGCCGATCGAAGGGTAAAAGTACGTGAGATTGTCGATGCCATAGGCATTTCATATGGCAGTGTGGCTTCGATTTTAAATGATCAGCTGGTTTTGAGAAAACTGTCTGCAAGATGGGTGCCGCCGTTTGCTCTCAATTGACCATAGACGTAATCGTGCGTTTTGTAACTGTGGATGAAATATGGATCCATTACAATACTCCGGAGACCAAGCAGCAGTCTAAACAATGTGTTTTTCCAGGTGAAGCGGCTCCGAAGAAGGCCAAGGTAAGTTTGTCGGCCAATAAGGTGATGGCAACAGTTTTTGGGGATACACGCGGGATAATCCACATCGATCACCTTCAAAAGGGAAAAACAATAAACGACGAATATTTTGCTAACTTATTGGACCGATTTAACCAGGATTTAAACAAACCGACTCCATATGGCCAAGAAAAAAGTTCTTTTTCATCAAGATAATGCACGGGTGCACACGTGTGTAGTCTCAATGGCAAAATTCCATGAATTGAGCTACCAATTGGTACCTCATCCGCCACATTCTCCGGATTTAGTGACTATTTCCTATTTCCAAACCTCTAGAAATGGCTCGGTGGAAAGATATTTAGCTCCAACGATGAAATTATTGATCAAACAAATGCCTATTTTATGGACCTCGAAAAATCCCATTTTTTGTAAGGGATACAATAATTGGAGGAACATTGGACTAAGTGTGTTGAGCTAAAAGGAGATTATGTTGAAAAATATATATTTTTTTTTTTGCAAAAAAAGCTATGTTTAATTCAAAAAGTCACGGACTTATTGATCGGCCCTAAAATATTTATAATTTTAATTTTTCTTTAACTTTTACTACTATCTTCAAATATAATTGCCCAAACCAAGTTTTATTTTTGTGTCGAAAAGAATTTAAGGCATTTTTGGAACCCACTGTAACTTTATTCAAAAAAAAAAAAATAAGAACCATTCTACAGGCGACTAAATTATGTAGTTTAGTTCAAATTTTGAATATATATTTTCAAATAATTCTGGATTTACCGAAAGAAATTTCATGATTAATAACCAGTTTTATTTATTGAAGAGTCTCATTAAAAAAAATACTTCAAACGGAGACTTTTCAATATCATATGCCAAAGGAAAGCAAAACTTAAGAACTTATGCAGGTTGGTTGAAAAGTTCCTGCGCTCGAAATGAAAGAATACTGTTTTTGTTACGAAATATATTTTTTTATTTAATATAATCTCCTAGACGCTCAATAGACTTGTTCCAATGATCTTCCAATAATTTTATCCCATCCTTATAATGGTTTTTCGGAAGCTCTGCAAAATAACCGTCTACGGCTGCTATGGCCTCTTCACTCGACGAAAAATGCTTTCCACGAAGGAATTGTTTGAGATTTCTGAAGAGATAGTAGTCACTGGGAGCCAAATCTGGTGAATACGGTGGATGTTCAAGCAATTCGTAATTTTATTCTTTGAATTAAGCGATCGTCGAAACACTTTTGTGAGCAGGTGCATTGTCTTGATGAAAAATGATTTTTTTCTTCTTTAAACCAGGTCTTTTCTCACGAATTTTTTCATCCAGCTGATCCAAAAGGCTGCAATAATATTCAGAGTTGATTGTTTTACCTTTTTGAAGGTAATCAATTAACAAAATTCCTTTTGCATCCCAAAAAACTGATGCCATAACCTTCTTTGCTTATCGTTGTGACTTCACCTGCTTTGCAGCTAAACAACAAGCTTCAGTCCACTGTAAATGTTCTTGTTTCAATTTAGGATCATGGTTGTAGATCCAAGTCTCATGCATAGTTATAAAACGACGCAAAAAGTCGGTTTTATTCGGCTTAAAACGCTCCAAATTACGCTGAGAAATTTGTTTTCGATCCAGTTTTTGTTGAATTGTTAATGTGTGCGGCACTAACTTTCCAAACAGTTTTTTCATACGTAATTCTTCATGTAAAATATGGAGTACTCGTTTGTCTGAGATGCCTATGGCATTAGCAATTTCACGCTTAGTCAAACTTGGATCTTCACTAACCATTTATGTACCTGCTCAATGATTTCTGCTGTGGTTGCAGTTTTTGGTCGTAATTCACGTGGATCGTCTTCAAGGCTGGTACGACCACGTTTAAATTCACCAGCCCAAAATTCAACGGTGCGTTTTGAAGGTGAGGACTCCTTATACACTTCTTACAATTGTTTATAAATTACCTTTGCTTTTAAACCCTTCAAAACAAAGAATCTAATGACTGCACGATATTAAATTTTTTCCATATTAAAAAAATCAATGACACATCAACTTCAAATGGCTTGTAAACAAAGAAAGAATTGACAGAATGCATGTGTTCTCAGGACAGTTATACCAACTTGAGAAAAAAAAAAGTTTGGAGCAGTGCCATCTCTTGGTGAGCGCAGGAACTTTTCAACCAACCTGTACTACTACAAGCCGATCTGCTAAAAATTTCTCACCGCTAAATAGTCTCGAAAAGAGTGATTTTATCTAAATGTAACGCCTAGTGTAACTGTTTATATATATTTTCCGTTTATTGTGAGCTCTTAAAAATCTAAATTTATTATTTTAAATCAGAACAATTTATTTAAATTTTTATAATTTTGAATAAAATATTCACGAAAAAAATTTTGTAGTTGAGGTTTTGGTTAATTAACTTTTTTTTTGGTATTATAAACCTCAAAACCATTAAATATATTTTTAAAATTTTGAGTAACCAATTTCAAACTTAAGTTTAACTTATGTGCCCTAAAAAAAAACAAAGAGTTAAAAAAAAAACTTAAACTCAAATGGCATCTGTGACTTTTCTTAGTATTTCGGGAGTTTTTTTTTCAGTTTCGTTAACCAAAATTACTTTTTATAGTAGTTGCTGCCACCATTTCAACATACTTCCGTAAAAAAAAATAGAACTAAAACTTGAGAAGGATGAAATAGAAACAAAAAAAACCAACAGGAGGAGATTCTATATAAAAATTGCATTTTAACAAGAGCTTTTCAAGCTCAGCTGTATTTCATACACTTAAAATACAAACAACATAGTAGCAGTTAAAGACTACAGGATGATGGCAGGAAGAAAAAGTGCGTTATTTTTACACAAAATGTGTAAAATGTACGAGTATGTATAGCAGTGACATTTTACTATTGCTAAAAAGTTGTTGCAAGTTTATTTTGTAGTTTTTTATGCAATTTCCACTTTTGGTAGTGTATTTTTTTTCTACTTTTAACCGGAAAAAAAAACTAACGACAAAAAATTTAAAACAATTTTTTTTATTGAGTTGTAGAAGAGAAAATTTTTCACCAAAAAAAAATTTGAATTTAGCACTTTGACTGTATGACTTTATTTAACACTTTTGCTTTGAGAATACAAGTATGAGACAGATAGAAAAAAAAATGCTTAACAGAATAAAGTTGTTACATATTTTTGCATTTTACTATTTTTGTCTGTTTTTTTTTTCTCTTTTTCCTCTATTTTCCTCATAAGTGTCAGGTTTTTCTTTTAGTTTGTAATTTTTTTCTATGAAATAAAAGGAAAACTTAAGTAACGCCTAAGTAAATTTGTATAAAGAGTCACAAAACTACTCCACCTATAAAGTAGTCATTGGTAAAAAAAAATATGGGAATATACAACTACTACAAACATCTTTTGAAAAAGTTGAATGTGAACATAAGTAAAGTTGGCACTTTGTAATTTTTTTTTAATACAATTTTACACATAACAAGTGTAAAAAGTTTTTTTTTTTTATTTTTTTGTTAGCAATATGTTTTATGTCTTTGAATAGGATGTTTTTTTTTTTTTGCAATAATAACTAATTATGTTGTAGGGATTGTTAAACAAATTATCAAGTAAAGGGGAAGTTTTATCCATCCCCACTGTGCGAAAGAATTTGTATT
Organism: Eustalomyia histrio; assembly: GCA_949748255.1. Taxonomy (NCBI): domain Eukaryota; kingdom Metazoa; phylum Arthropoda; class Insecta; order Diptera; family Anthomyiidae; genus Eustalomyia; species Eustalomyia histrio. The sequence goes on from OX456525.1 coordinate 53,143,609, forward strand.
GGTCTACAATGCCATAAATAACAGAATGGGGCAAAATATATTATCTGATTTTCCTTCGTTATAACTTTTGTTTAAAGTCAAACAAAACTCATTTGGATTTTAACTGATTGCATTTAGTTGCACTTATACATTTTGTCTTAATTAATTGTGGACAAAATCTGTTCGACAAATGGCCGCTGGCGGCGCTAATAAAAATTTGATTAAATTTTGCAGAACTTTGCACAGCATTTGTGGTGTAGCATTGTCAATTTCGGCCCGAATGTTGGTCTTTAAATCCTATAAGTTGTGGAGCTTGTTTGCGTACACCAACGACTTTAAATATCCCCAAAACAAGAAGCTCGGGACAGTCACTTTGGGAGATCTGGCTGACCAAGCAAAATCACCGAAACGCGAGATTACATGCGCTGGAAAGACATCCTTTAAAACACGCATTGTATTGCCTGTATTATGACAATTGGCCCCATCCTGGCACCCTGGCTTTATATCGAACGTTGTTCACCGTAATATTGTTACCCTTGGCTCCTTCGAAAAAAAAGGCCTAATCACCTTTGCACACCACACGGTGACTTTGAGAGGATGTAATGGTGCTTTATGTATACTCCGTGGATTCTCCGTGCTCTAGAATCGAGAATTTTGCTAATTGACGAGGCCGCGAAGTTAACAGTGAACCTCGACACTCATGATCAATTTTTATCGAAAATCATCTACTTCAATTATAGCGCATTTTTATTCACTATAAATTTTGAACGTGTCTACTTCACTAATTTCAGCTCTTTCCAATAGGGATCTTTCTACCACGTATAGCCGATCTACTGATAGTTTGCTCTCTGTGTGGCATTTAAAAACGTGTATTGAAAATCACCAAAATTTATCTACCGGTTCAAAAGTTGTGAATCGAAATATAATGGAACCCTTGGTGAGGTTGGGTTAAGAAGGGTTATGCGCCCAAGGGCGCATCTCCACCCGGAGACCAATGCGATCCATTGTGAATCCCTTCAGTATAGAGGAAGAAGAAAGAGAGAAGTGTAAGGAAGAAAATGGTTGGCAGGTTTAAGACATTTAGTAAATAGAAATAAAGATACTGCGTAGGACAAGACTCCCCCAACAGTCCCCCCAAACAGAAACAACCATCCTATTTCTCTGACAAACCCTAGTAAATCGGCTGGATTACATCCAGCGATACACCCCAGTTCGTCGTAAAATCTCTATAAGGTTCTGGTACTACTCATATTCAATCCTAATAGAACGCCCTTGACACCCTGCAATACGCTCATTCAACCAAGACCGGTTAACGGCATCACGGAACCTTTCCCGTATTACCCCATAGTAGTGACATAAGGGGGTACCCCCCTGTCCCGAACCCTCTCTCGCAGTGTCCGGGTGCCCAATACAGCCTTAGTGTGAATGCCACCATGAGCTCTCTCGAAGCATTCCTACACAGTGCGACCAGGCTCGATCGCAGCGTATAATTTGTCAATGCTCTTAACGCAGCCTGACTATCGACGTAAATTGTCACCACGATGTGAGCCAGTACCACCTCCGTCGCCCTCCAGATCGCTAGAATCTGGAAGACACTGCACTCATCCGGGAGTCTGAATGACCTTTTTACGTCAGTGTCAGCAATATAAACACCGGCACCAGTGCCAGTGTGCATCTTGGTGGTTCGCTATTCGGGTACTCCATTGGTGGCGTTTTACCGAAGTCCAAGGTCATGATCCCTGATCAAGCAGACCCACCTCGTATAGAATCCTTGTGTGATCATCCCGTCTAGGTCTACTCAACGAAGACTCGTGGAGTATCTAATGGAGGTACATATCTCCAAAACAAGGCAGGTCCACCAACTCTGCTTCTATTGAATTGGATGAAATTTTGATACATTACAAAAAAAGGATCCCTATTATATTTATTTTCAAACTTCCCAATTCCACTTTTAGGGGCTTGAAGTCACAATCAATATTACCCAATTTTTAAGTTTTTGCGGTCACTGAATAGGAATTTTACATTAGATTTTCAAAACACCAAATGGCGAATGTTTTTTTATATGTTCGGGTTCGTACAGAAATTTGAAGTGGCGGCTCCAATATGGCAAATATTTTTTTTTTTTTGGAAAATCAACACTTTTGCAGTAAATTGTTTAGCAGAATTTTTTAGCATTCGCTAAATACGTTTCTAGTATCAATTTAATGAAATTAAAAATGGCGTTTAATTATTTTAAAAATAGATCGAATATATTTATGATAATATAGCAAACGAAATTTTGCTTTATGTGATCGATCTCCTTAAAAAAAATTTATATAAGTATTTGACATAAAAATTTTAATATTTAAAATCGCGGATCTAAAATTACAATTTGACTACTGTAACAAAATCAGCTACCATATATAGTCTACCATTTTTTATTTAAAACATTTTATGTTTAAAATTTGGATAAATAATTTTAAAACTAATCGCTCACTTAAAACAAAATATATCCCACATATTGATCATTTTCTTTTTGAAATATCTGATGCCATATTCATATTCAACTAATAATAAGATAAATAATCTCAATTTAATGCATCCGCCATAATTAACCTGACATTTTAAATTTTATAAAACTGATATCAGATTCGTATTTAGCGGTCCCCAAAATAATCCCATAAAGAATTTATAACGAAGCCGATCACTTTACAAAACAATTGTGCGCTATTTGGATCCGCAAAAATTTGAACTTTATGGAATTTTTAAAAATCTAAAAATTAAAATATATTTAAATTATAATAAAAAATCCCGGGATTTGAGCTAAAAAATTCCGAGACTTTTCAGGACTAATTATGCGATATCGCGATTAGAATCCCTATTTCTGACATAATTAATTTGAGTTATTTATTCCAAAACAAAAAGAAAAATTGTGAAAATTTTCCCATTTTGCTGTTTTATGGACATTTTAACCAGGGATGGAACACAACTTATGCCATCTTATTAAATCTAATTTGGAGCATAGACAGAAAAAAATATCACAAAATTCTATCTAATTAAATATATTTGTTAAAGTTCAAATTCGATTTCTAACAATTTTTTGTTTGAATTGTTTGTAAATTGTTATTTTTCATATAAAAATTCTTTGAAAATAAAAATTTAAGTTACAAAAAAATAACAAAAAGTTTTTTGTATTTACAAATTCCATTGTTGGTGCCCTTTCAAAAAAATATTTTTTTGTATTTACAAAAATATTCTATGAAAGATGTTCAATATTACAAACAGAATTTTGTAATTTTATTCTGTGAAAGTAATGGTCGAATTCTTAAGGGTCTAGGAAAAAAAGAATTAGCAAATGGAGAACAATTTTTCATTAAACTTATTATAACAAACACAGAAAAAAGTATCACAAAATTTAAAGCAATTAAAAATATTTGTTAAAATTTAAACTCGATTTCCAACAATTTTTTGTTTGAAATATTTGTAAATTGTCACTTTTCATATAAAAATTCTTTGAAAGTAAAAATTTAAGTAACAAAAAAATAACAAAAAGTTTTTTGTATTTACAAATTCCTTTGTTGGTGCCTTTTTAAAAAATATTTTTTTTGTATTGACAAAAATGTTCTATGGACGATGTTCAATATTACAAACAGAATTTTGTAATTTTATTCTGTGAAGTGACGTTTGAGGAACATATAAATTTGAAGTGTCTTCTTAATTGAACTTTTAATATGGTGGCAAAAAATATGGTTACTCCAAAAATGATAAATTTTAGTTCTCAAACGCTAATAACTTTGGCCCTTTAAGCATATTTGTCGGCATACTTCTTGTAGGCCTTATCTAGGAGCTTGCAAAACTTAATTCATAAAAAGGTTACCCTTTAAATTGTTTTCATATTTGAGCTGTTGGACTTTGGCGGCTAAATGCAAACTTCTTAAAAGGTGTATGGTCAAAACTTATGCCCAGAATTATTTTGAGTGTAGTTGTCGCGGCAATGTGACCCGTCAGTGGGAAATATTGTGAATTATTTCCAAAATTTGTAATTTTGGCGGAGCACAGAAAAGGAAATCAAAAACAAAATCCTTTTATAAAAGTTGGATTTTACGCCCTTATTCAAGAGCTACATTAAAAATATATATTTTTTTTTAATCTAAATTCCTATAAAGTAAATTGTACATTTCATGTTTTTTTTTTTTGCATTTTTGTTCATTTATCACAATTTCCATTTAATATTTTATAGAGTTGCCATAGTATTTATACTAAACAATTACTTTACTAAATGTTCAACATGAACATATTCTACTCACTCACAATTGAACATAAATACGACAACAACAACAACAAAAACATAGAAATAAACTTCTGTCGTCTCCCATATGAACAATTTATTTTCAACAATGTCAAAATCTCAAAATCTGTCGTCTATTGTAGAATTTTATATTTTTACTGCAAAAATTTAGTGACAAAGCATAGCAATATTATACACAGCAGTTTAGCTAAAGCATATAACACTTAATCTTTTATGAAAACCGAAAATGAGGCAAAATAAAAATATATATAGTATATATTTGTAAAAATAGAAAAGAAATCTGAAATGTTAACTTGAGTTTGATAAAAAAAAAAAAAAAACAAATAGAAACAGTGGAGGACAAACAACAATAATAAATAGATATTATTGCTTCCTTTTTAAGGTTTTTAAAGTAAAATAGGTTTGCGGGTTCGATTCCCAGCAGAGGATTTTGTAATTTTCGCCACAATAACGGATTGTAAAAAAAGAACTTTATTATGAAGTAGCGAAATAAAAACTTTCTAAATTGTTTATGAACTCTATCACACTGTGCAGGAAAGTAGATATTAGTTTTTCATACCGTTTGTAACTCATCCGAATAGGGGTGAATGACCCCATAAACTATATATTTCTGATCTTCATGTCTGTCGGAGTATTTACAAGGTGGCGCAAAAGTAATCCTCCTATCAGAAAATGCTATAAATTTTGCGATTGGCCCCTAATGTCAGTTCTGCTTTGACATTTGTGTAGTAAACACATGCGAAATACACGTTAATAAACAATGTTACGCTACACTGCTCCAGAACGCGGAAAATTGGTGACTATTTATTTGAGCAATAATGAAGATGATTTTTCATCAAAAATAATCATGAGTGATGAGGCCCATTTCCATCTTAGCGCGTACGTAAATAAGCAAAATTTACGCTTCTGGGGCACTGAAAATCCGCGTGTAACCCACGAAGAGTCACTGTATGGTGTGCTGTTTTCTCTGGAGGAGTCATCGTACCTTTTTTCTTCGAAGACGTCGCGGGCCAAACGGTTACTGTAAATGGTGAGCGCTACAGAGCAATGATCAACGAGTTCTTTTTGCCGCAACTTGATGAATTGGGATTGGAAAACATATGATTCCAACAGGACGGTGCAACGCCACACACTGCACGTGCCACAACCGATATGCTGAAGGATGCATTTCCCGGGCGCCTAATCTCCCGTTTTGGCGATTTGCACTGGCCAGCAAGATCGCCTGATTTGACCGCTCCAGACTTCTTTTTGTGGGGCTTTTTGAAGTCGCGGGTTTATGTCAACAAGCCTCAGACTCTTGCAGCTCTTAAAGACAATATCCGTCAAGAATGTGAGCACCTATCGCCGGAAGTTTTGGCTAAAGTGATGGAAAATGCCATAAAAAGGGCTCAAATGACAATCAACTGTGGCGGCGCCAATTTACATGACATCATATTCTCGACTTGATGTAAAAAAAATTAAAAGAACAAATAAAAATAATCCACAAGAAGAATCAAAGTTTTTCATTTTTTTTTTTAATTACAGCCAAAAAACATCGGAAGGTTATTTTTGCGCCACCCTGTATGCTAAAATGGGAAATATTCCGCGAATATAGAAATAGGGTTGTTGGCTTTTCGTCAAATTGTTAACGATACAAAGTGGCCCAAGCTGTATTACCCTATTGGAAGATGCTAAAACTTTTGCATAAGACTACAAAAATAAGTTGTGTTTTAATATTTGTGAAATAAACAGATACAGAATACATATCGACAAGACATGGAATACTATATACTCCTTAAGAACGCGGAATACTCGTGACTATTTTGCAATTGGCGATTTTCTGGTGCAAATTTATAATGAGCGACGGTGTCCATTTCGACTGAAGGGAAATGTAAACAAAAAAATTTGCGCATATGGGGCACTAAGAATCCACGAATCATTCACATCCACTTAAAGTTGCTGCACGGTGCGCCATTTACGTCGAAGATGCAATCGGGCCTAATTTTTTTCGAGGACGCCGTAGGTAACATAGTTACTATGATTTTAGATCAATACATAACCATGATGAACGAGTTTTAATTGCCACAAATGAATGAATTCGGAGTGGAGGACATGTGGTTCTCATATAACGGCACATCTTCGTACACATCTGGCGCGAAAATTAACATTTTGAAGGATGCGTTTCCGGGTCGCCTAATGTCTCGTTTTTCCGCGATTTTCAATGGCCGGCAAGATCGCCCGTTTCATCCGCGTCGCCCAATTGTTGTACAATTAAAATATGCTTAATTTAACACTATGTAAATTAATTTTTATACAAATTTTACTCATGGTTAAGCTTAGAGACCATTTTTGCTACCTTAACCAAGAATAATTTTTTTTTAATATCTCTGGATAGTATTAAACTGAGCCTACTTTTAAATTAGTAAGCTTACCTGGGAGTTATTCTTTGGGGTTTTTAGAAGTCATGGATTAATGTGAACAAGCCACAGACTCTGGAAGCTCTCAAAGAAAATATCTGAAAAGAGTGCTAGAACTTATCGCCCGAAGTTCTCTCCAGAACAATCGAAATACACAGTAGAGTCTGGTAAATAAAATATTTTTTTAATACTTTCTACCAGACGCCTTGGGATAATTAATATTTAAAATTTACTTCAATATATTGCCCTTAAAATATTTTTCACCACAAATTTTAATAACGGTTTTCGCAGAACTATATTTTTAACCTCTTTAATGTCATACACTACATCACTTCAAGATAATAAGTTTATGCTGATGTTTGTAATTACCTAATATAGCAGACTTAGAACCGATTGGTATACTAAGTCAAGGTAGAATTATTTTTTGAGTAGATTTTACGATGTCCGTTCGACCGCCCGACTGTCCGTGTGTCCATGTAAACCTTGAACTCAAACTACAGATCACAAATATAAAGACATTTACATGAAATTTGCACCAAGGGAACGCCCTATTGAATTTGACCCAAAGATGGATACTATTAAATTGGGTTAGAAACTTTTACTATTCAGACCTACCTCCCATAGAAAGGTCCACTCTCAATTGGGCATTTTGACACACAAAACTGTAGATATCTGCTTGAAGTTTAGTTTCTGAATGTTTTAATATATGGGATCATAAAACACAATTCTAAATTTAAAGAAATTTGTACCATATTTGGTTGGACCTAGTCCCGATATAAAACCGACTTCCCGGTATTTGCTTAAATTGAACTTTGATAAACTTTATATACAGGTTGCAAATATAAAGATATTTTAATGAATTTTGATACATGCAAAGGTCTCTATTGGCCCAAGGATGAAGACTATTTAATTTGATTAGAATCGGTTCACATTCTGACCTCCCTTAGAAAGGATGTTTCTAAATTGGGTTTAAATGATATTAAGACAAACAAAACCGTAAAAATTAGGATTGTGAATATTATATGGGACCATAAATCATGCCTCCAAATTTAATGAAAATCGGACAATAGTTGTACCTAGTTCCCATTTAAATCCACCCTCTTGGTATTTACTTAAATGAACTTTTTTTGGGAAATTTCATTTAAATTTATCTTCATAAAAAAGAATCAGTTGCCTTCCCAGAATTAGGACCGTCTTGTGAAATTTAACCCAAAACTATACTTGGTCTAGGATATCCCGGCTATGTGGACAGGAAATAATGAGTTTATGCTTATGTTTGTAACATTTTAGTAGTTATACACAGAGAAAAAAAAAACATAGTTATATCAATTATTATATCATATTTAAATTACTATAATATTTTTTAACGAACATTTTGAAATTAAGTATAAATCGTATTAAAGTAAATATGATTCTATTTAAATTAATATGACATTTTTAATTTTGTTTACACATTTTAAAACCAAGTAGAAACATAGTTAAATTAAAAATAAAATAAAATTAATTTAATTTTAAATTTATTTCTATTTAATTTAATGTTGTTTCAACTTGATTTTAAAATATTTATTTCTGTGTGTACAGATCGATTCAGAATCTTTTTTTAAGTCGATTAAAAGATCTCCATCCGTCCTTCAGTCTTTCTATGTATTCTTATTCACACGTTACAAAATTGGCTTTAATGCGGTGATAATTGATAAATTCAAAAGTATCTGTATTATACGAGGGTGGGTCTAAAAGTCCGTGACTTTGTGAATGAAAAACAGTTTTTTTGCACAAAAAAATAAAAATATATTTTAACATAATCTCCTTTTAGCTCAATACACTTAGTCGAACGTTTCTCCAATTTTTTTATCCCTCTAAAAAAATAGGATTTTTTGTGGTCCATACAATAGGCATTTGTTTGATCAATAATTTCATCGTTGGAGCTAAATCTCTTTCTACCGAGCCATTTCTTTTAATGTTGAAATAGGAAATAGTCACTGGGGGCTAAATCCGGAAAATAAGGTAAATGAGGGGGCAATTTGTAGTATACTTCATGGATTTTTGCCACGGAAACTAAACTGTCACACGATTCCGTTGGCTTCCTCATACCCATGTGATCGTTCAAAATTGAAACCACTGAGCCATGTGAGATGCCTGGCTTTTCCACAATCTATCGCACATTCAATCTCCGATCGGCCAACACCATATCTTGAACTTTTTCAATTGTTTTTGGTGTAGAGACCTCAACTGGGCGTCCAGAACGTTCGGCAACTTCCGTGCTTGTAAGGCCACAACAAAGTCAGTAAACAACTCTTATACCATTGAAATCGATGGTGCAGAGTCCGCATAATATTTAGCAAGATTTTCCTTGGTTTGATTGACGGTTTTTTTTCGAAAAAAATAATGTTTAATGAGCATTCGAAATTTACTTTTTTCCATTTTTAGAAAAATCCACGAGGTTGTATGTTTTGAACAGCTGTTAAACGCAAAGTAAATGATGGAACTTGCTCAAAACTAAACAGCAGTCTATTAACAAGAGGTACTTGATGGTAGCAGTGTTGCATTTCATATAACTACGAGGGAAGTTCGAAAAGTCACGGACTTATTGATCCGCCCTCGTATTTGAAAAATTACTACGCAGCATAAGAAGAGTACTGGTCTATCCTTGACTATTTTCCCGATTTATTCATAAATATACCAATCATCAGGAAAATCAAACTGATTTTTTTATTGTTTTTTCATGTAGACAAATTTAAACCCCTTGAAATTTCGGTCCCAAGCTTTCTTTCAGACTGTAACTTTATTGAAGTGTAAAATTTGTTCCAATTATATAATCACGGCGGACCTGGTCCATACTTATACTCTGTAGAAGCAAATATTTCGTACGTTTTGCTATATCTCGCTTATTTTACGAGATATGGCTTATTTTATAAATCTTTTAAGTTCCGAGAGTGCAAGACCCTTTCTAGGTTCATTTTTGGATTGGGATAATGTCATCTCGTGAGTATAATATTTAGTTAAAATTTTACGATTAATAGCAGGCTCTAAAAATTACAATGTTTTTAAAACAAATTAAGATTGAGTTTATAAATAAATTTTCAGATATTAATCCCAAATGTTTAGGGCAAAATGAGGCTGCACAAAATATATATTTTTGGTCGTGCAGCATTCTAATCTAACCACAAATACTTTTATATTGAAAACCACATCAACTTAATTGATAAATTCTCTGCTATTTTTCTTTACACTTCTGCATATCTTTACAAATCTATGTCTGTAATATTGTTGTTAATACAATAAAAAACATATTCTAAACATAATAAATGATGAAGTCTGCAAAAAAAAAATATAACAACAAGAAAAAAAACAACCAGTAAAATAAATTCAGAAAAACATAAAAAAAAATTTACAGCTAATGATAGCAATTTCCGGTTTCCAAGCTTACAAAAATTTTGCTTTTCCAACCAAAACACTTTTAGAACAAAACAAGGACTAAAATAGAAAAACCAACCTTAAGGCTAAAAAAAAAGAACGTAGAAGAAAGGAAAACAATATAAAAGAAAAATTATAACAAATTTATGGTTTATTTTTATGGCAGAGACAGAGCATAAACAACAAAAAATTTTTAACAAAACAAAAGTTGCTCTTGTTTTAACTAACGACAATTTGTTTTGATATTTTTTGACATAAATAATATTTTATTATTATTATTTTTATTTAATAAATATTTATTTATTTATTTATTTATTTATTTATATATTTTTTTTGTAAAAGCATCGTTTATATACTATTTCTGTTTAAAATCCTAAGTTTATTGACTTTTATTTGAGTTTTATTAACAATTTTCTTTTCTTTATTCTTTTATTTTATTGTTTTTATTGGCATTTAATGAATTTAACCAAATCAAAATGTATGTTGAATTTTAAATGAACTTTATTCTTTTTTTTTTTCCTTCCACAACTAAGAATAAAATGCATTTGAACGCCCAAAAATGGTTAAACACGAAAAATAAACATTTTTAATTTTTTTTTTTGTCAAGAATAAAATTTTGTTCATTTAAAAAATGTCAATATTTACATAAATTAGCTGTTAAACACTAAATAAGGTTTTGACTGACAAAAAAAAAAAAAATAAATAAACCAAGAAAAATTCAAACAAAAAACCCAAAATTAAATTTATGCGCATGCACGCACGTTTCTTAAAAAAAATACACAAAAAGAAATTAACATATTGAATAACTGCAGTCAGTCGAAAAAAATATTAAAAACGCCAACGCGCCCAAAATCAATATAAATAAGTACAACAAAACGTTTAAGCTTTCAAATGAATATTTTAAAAATTAAAATGAATATTTATGTAAATAAAAATTAAGATTAATAAAATAAATATTTTTTTTATTGTGATATCCCACCAAGGCGAGCGCAAAAATCTAATTGTTTGATTATAAGCAGTTTGGCATTGAAGCTATGAACAAAATTGGTCAAGCGGTTAAAAATAAACGGATAAAAAGATTAGATGTCAAGCATGGCGATACTACTCAAGTATAATTTGGTTAAAAATTCGGGAAGCGGTTAAAATTCCGGGAGAATTCTTGCTTGGGGGCTAGGTCCAAATATGCTACCTGATATATGGCCCCATACAACAATTATAATCTAAATTTTAAACCGAGATCAAATGTTTTGTGTGCCCTAAATAAACCAAATAAACTCAATTCAGAAAAGAGCAATCTATGGGAGGAACGTCTTAATTTGTACCGATTTTAACCAAATTCAACAGGGTTTGTCCTAGGGCCATGTATCCAATTACTCGTCAAACCGATAAATTTCCATATAACAGGTCACTTGAGAAGTCCCCGGGCTAACACATAGATGGCGCTACTAGACATAAATCGATATGATTTTTAGTTATCCCTAATCCCTAAATAAATTTGACAGCTGTCGGATCATTAGTTTGTGAATTATAGCATTTTGAGTGAAGCAACTTTTTTTATTGTGAAAAAAATTGATAAAAAGGAATTTCGCGTGTTGATAAAATATTGCTTTTTGAAGGGAAAAAATACAGTTGAAGCAATAACTTGGCTTTATGACGAGTTTCCGGACACTGCCCCAGGAAAATCAAACATCAAGGATTGGTATGCTAAGTTTAGACTTGGTGAAATGAGCACCGAAGATGGTGAACGCAGTGGACGACCAAAAGAGATTTTTACGGACGAAAACATTTAAAAAATCCACAAAATGATTCCGAATGACCGTAAATTGAAATTTAATGAAATAGCAGGTACTCGAAAGATCCTAGCAAAACTTTGGTAATGAGTGCGATATTCTCATGCGTTGCCTTGTAATGATAGCTCGTTACCTTTTTCATTATTTGCAAGCATAAAGTAATAAGTTACTCATTATTGATTACGTAATATATGATTTATAAAAGTAAAGTAATAATTGAAATATTTTTGAAAATCTATTTTTAGATAAATTACTTTGTGTTTTTTTGTAAGCAAAAGGGTAATGTATGTTTGTTTTGATAACACTAGCGCGAAAACGAAGCGCAACAATTCATTTAAGTTTAAAGCAATCAAATACTATATGCGTCGATAGCTCAGTGGATAGAGTTCTTGGCTGGCAACCAGATTTCCCTGGTTCGATTCAAATCAAATAAAATATTTGTAATAATTTTTTTTAATAAAAATTCCTCTTTTTAAAAAATCTATTTTTAGACACATTACTTTTTCAATTCTCGTAACCATATAAGTAACCCCTTACATTATCACCTTTAAAGTAATGGGTATATACATTACTTTGAGGCTCATCGCCTGTAAAATTCATCAATGAAGTAAGGTGTAAAGTAATCCATCAGCCGCTATGGCTATACATTACTTTACCCATTATTTGATAATGTGTGGTTTTGCTGGGATATCAACTGAACGTGTACATCATAGCATTCACGAATATTTGAGTATAAGAAAGCTCTGTGCAAAGTGGGTGCCGCACGGGCTAACTTCTGACCAAAAACAACGACGAGTTGATGATTCGGTGCAGTGTTTAGAGATGTTCAAACCCGAGTTTTTGCGTCGATATGTGACAATGGATGAAACATGGCTCTATCATTTCACTCCGAAGTCCAATCGACAGTCATCCGAGTGGACTGCACGTGATGAACCAACTCCAAAGTGTCGAAAGACGCAACAGTCGGCTGGCAAGGCTATGGCGTCTGTATTTTGGGATGCGCATGGAATAATTTTCATTGACTACCTTGAAAAAGGAAGGACCATCAACAGCGACTATTACATAGCGTTATTGGACCGTCTGAAGGACGAAAACGCCGGAAAACGGCCGCATTTGAAGAAAAAGAAAGTGATGTTTCACCAAGACAATGCACCGTGTCACAAGTCAGTGAAAACGATGACGAAGATCCATGAATTGGGCTTCGAATTGCTTTCGCATCCACCGTATTCTCCATATCAGTCTCTCAGCGACTATTTACTGTTCTCAGATCTTAAAAGAATGCTCGCTGGGAAAAAATTTTCATCGAATGAAGAGGTGATCGCCGAAACTGATGCCTATTTTGAAGCAAAAGACAAATCTAACTACAAAAATGGTATCGAAAAGTTGGAGGGTCGCTATAATCAGTGTATCACCCTTGAAGAGAACTATGTTGAATAAAAAAAAACGAATTTTGCCAAAAAAAATGTGTTTTAATATGGTAGGCCGGGGACATTTCAATTGACCTGTTACATGTGATCGGAAACTGTGTATCTTTACTGTGATTCTAAGACAATATGTTGGCTTGTAAATATATATTTATATAAGATGACATGCATCTACCGGCAATCATATATATGTTTATCCCACAAGTATAATAATTGCAAAAATATATATCTGTAAAGGTGGGAAATATTACTAACATACAAACATTACAAATATTGGAAACATGTGTAAAATAAACATAAAAATAAAATAATTGCAAGCATATTTTAAACATATGGTAGTTTCCAAAAATGTATATAATAAATTCAACAATGTCTAACAATGTGTATACTAAATTATGTAATTTGTAAAAATTAAACAGTTACAGGGTGAAAATACTGACTTACTCATCTCTATTCAAATCAACATACCTGTAAATAAAAAGAAATAAAAAATATATTAATATTTATGTTGAAATTTCAATACATACATTTGTTTACACAGTTTTTAGATAAAAATAATATTTTTGTTAAAAGAGGTATAACTAAAAATGTAATTTAATTTTTTTCTGGAATAATGGGATCATACTAATGTATTTTTGAATTTTAATAAGGAGTTTTTTTTTAATTCCAGTCCATTTCTCTGTAATGGCCAATATTTTTTGCTGAAATGTTGTCCTACTCTGAATTAGCATTGCTGGTGGTCTTTTAATAATGCAGTAGAAAAATTTAAATTCTATGACTAGCTTAACAACAACAACAACAACACTTTAAATACCAACAGCAAAACATGTTTGGAAATAATTATTTAATTCTTTAAATTCATGTTTTACAAGAAAAATGTCAATAATTTAAGGTGTGTTACTTATTATATGAAAAAAAAAACGTGTACACAAGACTCAAGTAGGAGTAGATAAAATTTTAATAAAATTTAAAAAAAAAATCAAATTTTATGTATATTTTTTTTTTTTTTTTTTGAAAGAAACCGCAAATTTTGTAATAAAAATTGTTTGTTTAAAAATTTTAAATTGTTCACCTGTTTAAAAATAAAGCATTTCAAGAGTCTGAACATATTTTAATGCCTAAAATTTGTTCCATTTCTGGGGATTGAAAACACAATTTAAAATCTTACATGTTGCAGTATCTTGTTGAAAATACATTTTGAATTGCTAAGTAGTTTATTTTTTTTTTTTTACTTAAACCTTTAAAATTTATATGATTTTTTTTTTACACATGTTAGTTTTTAATTAAGACATTTCTACATAAAAATAAATGACCTCATTGTGACATTTAGTTTCATATTCAAAAGAATTGGAATTTAGTTGCTTTTTCTTTGGTGAATAAATGGTTTTTGGCTGTGTTTATGAATAAAGAAGGAGACTATTAAGAAGACGCCAATTTAATTTATGGCAATCTTAAACCAGATATTTAATTGCATATTTGTTTTTGGAGAAATACAAACAAAATACATATTTGAAATATTTTTTACAAAATTTCCCATAAATCTTTTGTTTAAAGCATGGTAAAGGATTTTTTTTTCTTCATTATAGAATGAAATACTGAAATTCCATAAAAAAAAGAGATAAAAGTTGATGAACACTTTTTTAGGTCATATTTAATATTTTAAAAGAATTTAAATTTCACATATAGGAAATAATTTTACTAATGAATTTCCCTTAAAGTTATAATAATTTCTTTAATTTAATGAAGAAGGTAAATTTATCTCGAAGACGTGAAATCACAAATTAAAAAAAAAAAAATTCTATTTACTAAAAAAGTAACTTGTTTCTTCCAAAAGAACTTCCAAGAAGAAGTTAGGTAATGATTGTGCATTGAATTATTGTAGCTAACCAGTGTGAACCTACTCTATTAAATAATGGCTAATAAAATGCAAATTTGCACTTACGCTCATACTTACTAAGGTCTAAAAAATAATATGTTCTTGGTAACTCAAAAAAAAAAATAACACATTACCAAATAATATGTAAAGTAATGTATAGACAAGGGGGTACATACACTATTTCGATGAATTTTACGGAAACAAAATTTTTGTAAAATATACGAAAAATTGTTTATTTTACTAAATTTTAAGTAGTTTTAACAATAATTTCGTATTTTGATACATCCCAGCAAAAACATGTTATCAACTACTTACCAGCCAATTTACTCGCTTAATTTATTTTGTTCGCGATGTCCAAAAAGTAATGATTACTCATTATTTTTGGCTGTTCGTAAGCGAGAGGGTAATGACCACCCATTTCTTTGTGTATTTTGTAAGTGAGATGATAATGACCACTCATTACTTTTGGGACATCGCGAACAAAAGTAATTAAGCGAGTAAATAGGCTGGTAAGTAGTAGAAACGCTGTTTTTGCTGGGTTGTAATAATAATTTTTAAATATCATTTGAACGCTTTGAAAATTATCATATTTTAGAGTCTTTTGAGTTATTATTTTTGAGCGCTTAGAAATAAACCTTCAAAAGGCTCCTAATTTTGATAACTTTTAAAGCGCTTACATTTTAAAGTTATAAACAAAATAAAAGTATGGTTTACTTGTAAGCCTTTAAACTCAGAAAATACTGAAATTTTTAGAAGCCCTTTTTGAGTAACAAGTTTAAAAACTCGATACTTCGTTGCTGGCTGTTTTATATATCGGAATAAATAAATTTATTTATTATCTTCGTAGTGAAAAGCGGAGTTAAAGCGGAGTGAAAGCGTAGTGAAAAGCGGAGGACTTTTCTCCTATAAAACCGCCAATTTTTCCACATGACTGGCGAAAATTTCCGAAACTATCCCAGCAAAAACACACCTTACCAAATAATGAGTCTAGTAACCTAAACTTCAAGGTTTTCACCTATTACCCTTTATATTATAATTCTAACTTTTTTACATGGGATGTCCGAAAAGGTAAGGTGTTGTGCTTACGTGCAAGCTTACGAAAAATAAAGTATAATGGGTTACATGTATGCATATTAGTAATTGGTTACTTATAACCAATTATTATTTATTTTTCTGTAAGAAATTGAGTAACGCATTATTTTTTAACTCCTGGTAACCAATTATAATTTAACTTTGAGTAAGCGACAAAGTAATGCGATGCAGTGTTGTAAATGCCAATTTCTAATCCGCTTTTCTTCCAAAAGGATATATAGAAAAATACACTTTGACGGCCAATGGTTGATAAATGTCCCATTTTTAGTTTTTGTCGTATTTGGCCCATTTTTTAACCGATTTTCTTAAATGTGATACAAGTCACAGATGAATGTTGTTGCTTTCACACAATACTAACTATTTGGATCAATATGCTCTTAGAGACAATAGGATTACCACAAATTCATAAATAATATATATTTTTGCATAATTTTTGGAACACTCTCGCCCTATTGGACAACACAGGGTATCAATATCTTGGTAAGACACGGTCCATTCCTTTAATTTTTAGAAACATCGAGATATTTGCAATTGGTTCACTTCATTTATTACAGGATACTGATACAATTTGAGATATACATATGTATCTCATGGGTCGTCAAAGGTCAAAAAGAGGAAGTTTTTTAGGAGTTTTAAAAATTTTTTATTTGCATTGAAATTCAAGTAATTTTTATTTGATTTGATTTTTATAGATTCCAAAATTTTCAATGTCTACCATTTTGAAAAATTTTATAAAAGGATATTTCGGAACTATAGTAAAAACTCAATGCTTGCCCCAAGATGTTAAAGTTTTTTTGTCATGTTCGTGATCTGAATTACAAAATTAATTATATAAGATGTGTCTTAACACAAATAAGTTAAAATAAATTAATTCGGCACTAATCTAAACAAATTAGTAGGCTCTTTCCTGTTCACTTACAAGATTATTTGTTTTATTAAACACTTTTAATTCATAAATTAATAAAATACAAATTAATAAATAAAGTTATTTATACAATTAACCATGACTCATTATTATTTATATTAAAATAATTGAAAAGGTAAGCCATTACAGGTAACTTATTATTAGTTAATTCAAAATAATAAAATATGTAACACATACATTATTTTTATTTTGAAAATAATGCTGAATGTAAGAAGTACTCATTACATAGTAATGTATAAAGTAATAACATGTCATTACCATGTTTTTGCTGGGTATCTTATTAATGAGTTAGCGCATACGCCAAAGAACACATATTTTAAATTTCAGGTTATTAGCCAAAAGGAGTTAAGGCAGGCCGTCAGAAAGCAGACATTCCTTTTTTTGCCCTTCCACTGTATGAATATCCCAAAATACAGTCTTAGCGGATATCTATGGCAGAGGGAAAGCTACATACCAAATTAAAATCTGGCCATAATAAGTCACACACATAAAACAACTATCCGGAAGAGGCTTTATCGCCACAGAAAAACACCCTAATATAGCTATAATTTCACAAGAATTCTATTTTTTCGAAGCCCCAATTTTACATATTAAAATAATCCATTTTATTCTATTTTATGATATTTTACTAATTTACCAAATATTACTTTTCAAAATTTAATTACTTTAATAATTATTTCATAAGCGCCTATAAATTTAATACATCAATTAACTTCTTTAGCCTTTGATCTTTTTTGTCCACACATTTTTGACTAATGATATGACTTGTTAATGTTCTCTAATTCAAATACAATAAACATTTTTTTTCCTTTTATGTTTTATTCTTAAACAAAACGGTGTTAAATAATCCTTTAAATTAGCCCTTATTTTTACAGTAAAAAAAACTCATCATACATTTGCAAAAAAATTTATCATCATTAAGTACACTTAAAAAAAAATAAAAAAATATTTAAATCCTTATTTAATTGAGATAAAATTTTGGTAGATAATCACAAATTTAACAGTCACTGTTTGGGCATCATAGTATTTGCATAATATAAGTATTTCCACCTATTTCTTTAAGTGTATTTACATTTTTTTTTTCTAATGCGAGTGTATATTTATAAGTATAACCGAACAATAAGTATTACATATGCATTTATATATACCTCAAGTTTAATTACATGTATAGTACAAGAACTAAAAAATTTATAGTCGGTCAAAAACGAACACATCATAATAAGTCCTGATCTTTACAATATGGACAGAAATAGCAGAAAGGGGAAAATTTTGGGTAGGGATTTTATATTGGAACTATGGTCTTAACTTGTCATGTTTCCTTATATTTTCCTAATTACATTTACTACCCAAAATATAATCAGAATTATATGGGATTATGTTTTTAAACACAATCAAAATTTAACTCAGATTCAGACCTTCCTACGTCTAAGTATGACTCGACTCTCACTACTTTTTTATTAAACAAACTTTTATAAAAAAGTACCTTTTATAAAAAAGTACCTTTTACAAAAAAGGACCTTTTATAAAAAATACCTTTTATAAAAAGTACCTTTTATAAAAAAGTACCTTTTATAAAAAAGTACCTTTTATAAAAAAGTACCTTTTATAAAAAAGTACCTTTTATAAAAAAGTACCTTTTATAAAAAAGTATCTTTTATAAAAAAGTACCTTTTATAAAAAAGTACCTTTTATAAAAAAGTACCTTTTATAAAAAAGTACCTTTTATAAAAAAGTACCTTTTATAAAAAAGTACCTTTTATAAAAAAGAACCTTTTATAAAAAAGTACCTTTTATAAAAAAGTACCTTTTATAAAAAAGTACCTTTTATAAAAAGTACCTTTTATAAAAAAGTACCTTTTATAAAAAAGTACCTTTTATAAAAAAATACCTTTTATAAAAAAGTACCTTTTATAAAAAAATACCTTTTATAAAAAAGTACCTTTTATAAAAAATTACCTTTTATAAAAAGTACCTTTTATAAAAAAGTACCTTTTATAAAAAAATACCTTTTATAAAAAAGTACTTTTTATAAAAAAGTAACTTTTATAAAAAAGTACCAATTATGAAAACGTACCTTTTATAAAAAAATACCTTTTATAAAAAAGTACCTTTTATAAAAAAGTACCTTTTATTAAAAAGTACCTTTTATAAAAAAGTACCTTTTATAAAAAAGTACCTTTTATAAAAAAGTATCTTTTATAAAAAAGTACCTTTTATAAAAAAGTACCTTTTATGAAAAAATACCTTTTATAAAAAAGTACCAATTATGAAAAAGTACCTTTTATAAAAAAGTACCTTTTATAAAAAAGTACCTTTTATAAAAAAGTACCTTTTATAAAAAAGTACCTTTTATAAAAAAGTACCTTTTATAAAAAAGTACCTTTTATAAAAAAGTACCTTTTATATAAAAGTACCTTTTATAAAAAAGTAACTTTTATAAAAAAGGTACCTTTTATAAAAAAGGTACCTTTTATAAAAAAGTACCTTTTATAAAAAATAACTTTTATAAAAAAGTACCTTTTATACAAAAGTACCTTTTATAAAAAAGCAAAAATTAAATACATTTTATGTCATTTAGTACTTCTTTCTGAATCGATTTGAATCTTATGTGGTCGCTCCTACCATATAATTTTTAGCACAAAGTGATGTAGTGACCACGAAGTGATGTAGGGTATTAATTATTCTTGAAGTAATTGTAACATAAACCACCTAAAGGCTGACATAAACAATACAATAAAACCATGTGTTATACATTCTTAGATGTTAGACCGTCGTTCGACTTGGTTTTTTCGAATACCATACACAATCTAAACCTTTAAACCCACCCACTGTTTTCTGTTCAAACAAAGTTTAAAACTGAATAAAATTGTTTGCGTTTTGCAGTCAATCTAAATTTTCAAAGAAAAAGAAATACTAAATGTGTTAAAAATAAATTTGCTCTGCTGTTGTTGTACAATAGCTAGATGGAGTACCAAAACAAAAAATAATAAGCCCACTTGAAAAACCACACGCGTAGCACAAGTAGTACTTGTACTTTTGCCATTGCAGAATGTGTTTTAGATGATATTTTTTTGTTATTTTTGATTTCAAAGAACTGGACAATTGTAACACTTTTTTACTTTCGGGGAGAATAATTTCAAAATGTTAGTGTATGTGAATAATTTATGAAAACCCCTTAGTTGAAAGCGAAAATATATGCCGGTAGTCTCTAAAGTACAATAATTACCAACCATAATGCTTTGTTTTCATGTACATATATATTTTTCGGCACACTTTAACAGATAAAACATAAATTTTTACCCTGATATATTTATGCCATACAAACGTTTTTCAAAAACGGCGGCATTTTACATAAATAACATTTAAGAAAATTTACATATTTTGAGTAGGGGTATTTCAAAACAGGGAAGGAAACAAATTAGGAAATTATATTTAACTGTAACAACATTCTATACTGTAATAAAAATAACAGAATTTTTCTATCATTTTCTCTATATCGGTTTCCATTACCTTTAAAGTTGCATTATGTAAATAAGTATCTTTTATAAAAAGTACCTTTTATTAAAAAGTACCTTTTACAAAAAACCTTTTAAAAAAAGTACTTTTTAAAAAAGTACCTTTTAAAAAATGTAACTTTAAAAAAAGTACATTTAAAACAGTACCTTAGAAAAAAGTACAATTTAAAAAAGTACATTTTAAAAAAAGTACCTTTTGAAAAGAGTACCTTTTAAAAAAGTACATTTTACAAAAAAGTTCCTTTTATAAAAAAGTACCTTTTATAAAAAGTACCTTTTATAAAAGAGTACCTTTTATAAAAAAGTACCTTTTATAAAAAAGTAGTTTTTATAAAAAAGTACCTTTTATAAAAAAAAGTACCTTTTATAAAAAAGAACCTTTTATAAAAAAGTACCTTTAATAAAAAAGTACATTTTATAAAAAAATACCTTTTATAAAACAGTACCTTTTATAAAAAAAGTACCTTTTATGAGAAAGTGCCTTTTATGAGAAAGTGCCTTTTATAAAAAAGTACCTTTTATGAGAAAGTCCCTTATATAAAAATGTTCCTTTTATAAAAAGAACATTTTATAAAAACTACCTTTTATAAAAAGTACCTTTTATAAAAATTATCTTTTATAAAAAAAGTACCTTTTATAAAAAAGTACCTTTTATGAAAAAGTACCTTTTATAAAAAAGTACCTTTTATAAAAAAGTACCTTTTATAAAAAAGTATCTTTTATAAAAAAGTACCTTTTATAAAAAGGTACCTTTTATAAAAAAGTACCTTTTATAAGAAAGTACCTTCTGTAACAAAGTACCTTTATAAAAGGTACTGTTTTATAAAAGGTATTTTTTTTAAAAATGTACTTTTTTAGTAAAGGTACTTTTTTATAAAAGGTTCTTTTTTATAAAAGGTACTTTTTTATAAAAGATTCTTTGTTAAAAAGGTACTTTTTATAAAAGGTACTTTTTTATAAAAGGTACTTTTTATAAAAGGTACTTTTTTATAAAAGGTACTTTTTTATAAAAGGTCCTTTTTTATAAAAGGTAATTTTTTATAAAAGGTACATTTTTATAAAAGGAACTTTTTTAAAAATGGTACTTTTTAATAAAAGGTACTTTTTTATAAATGGTACTCTTTTATAAAAGGTACTTTGTTATAAAATGTACCTTTTATAAAAAGTACATTTTATAAAAAGTACCTTTTATAAAAAGTATCTTTTATTAAAAAGTACCTTTTATAAAAAAGTACCTTTTATAAAAAAGTACGTTTTATAAAAAAGTACCTTTTATAAAAAAGTACCTTTTATAAAAAAGTACCTTTTATAAAAAAGTACCTTTTATAAAAAAGTACCTTTTAAAAAAAAGTACCTTTTATAAAAAAGTACCTTTTATAAGAAAGTACCTCCTGTAAAAAAGTACGTTTAACAAAAAATAACTAGAAGGCAAACATTGGTAGTAGCTGTAAAACATTTCAGTAATTATAAAATATATTTCAATTCTCATTTAATTATTACAAAGCACACTCGCACATGCCAAAAATTCGTAAAAGTGGCCAATACTAAAGAATATTTGCAACAACAAACACAATTATATTCATATCGTTAGTCAAAAGTTGACACTTCATAATTGAGAGTTAAATTTCAACTTGCAAACAACTACTCCATCCTACTGATGTCATTTGGTGTTCTTATCTCAGGTGATAATTTTATTTTAAGAGTTGTCAACTTATGACTATCTGTATGAAATTTTATTGTATAAATGTTTAAAAAAAATGGTTTTATAGGGTTTCACCATTTCTGCGAATATTTCAGTTAGTGGTGGGTGCCATTTTATTAAGAGGATTTTACAAATACTGACAGCATTGCCCCTGTATATTGCGAATACTGAGGTTGCAGTTGTTATTTCTATAGATAAAAAGGTAATCTACAAAGTGTTATTAAGTGTATGTGATGTATGTTAAGTTAAGCTTTGTAGTTAATTTTTTTTTTCAACATTTTATGAGGTCAAAGGTTTGAGTTTTTGAGTAATAAATTAAAAATGTAGAAAAAAGAGAAAAACACACACACACACATAATTTACCCCAGTCGTATGTTGTATGCAAAATAAAAGTCTTTTGTACTGAAATGGAATTTATAAACAATCTCAACAGGTCATTAGTTTAATTAGCTTTATATTTTTACTTTTAACAGTTTATGCAATTTGTTTGAATTTTACCGAAAGTTAAAATATACCTTAATTGCGCAGAACAAAAAGTGGTGAAAAGGTAAAGTTAAATGGAAAGTATTTTATTTGAAAGTGATTAATAAATTATATTTAATAACGCTCCAATTACAAAATGCTTTTATTATATTTATGGAATTTTACCATGTGACGTGATTTACAAACCTTTTATTTTACTTTGACATAAGAGTTCCAGGAAAAATTCACATGGCTCAAAGTTAATAAGTCTATATAAAAGGAGTTCAAGCAAAAAAAACATAATTATCTTTAATTTAATAGCAATTTCCCCCCTTTTCAATTTTTTTCTTACTCACCCTTTTATTATCAATAATAATTTAATGATAAAATATTTTATAAAGAGAAAGGAAAAATTTCCTTTAAATCATATTTCCTACATTTATTATTACTATGACTAAACACATGATCACACCTGAACACACTTCATATAAATTCATATTTATATTTATCAAAGGAAAAACTCTTGTTTATTATTCAATACAAATCAAAATACTGTTTAATGGAAAATACTCCCCAATTCACACAATACACTACGGACAAAAACATATAAATATTTTTCCAATGTATTATTAGTACAACTTTAAAAACATATAAAAGCAATCATATTTAATATTTTGTTGCTGAAGAGGAACAAAACAGAACTAGTAGAAGAAAAGGAAGAGATGCCATCATTAATTATTTATTCGAATTTAGTACACATTCGAGTACTATACGAATATCCAAGGTAAAGTATACTTAAATATATACAAGTTAAAGTATCTCCAAACCAATACTTTTGGGTGGCAGAGTTTTAATGGAATTAAAAAACTTTTTTTTTATTATTTAGAATTTGTCGAGATCATCATTAAAGGATACAACTACAAGAAAACACTAATTTTCCATATACATATGTAAGAGAAGATGTATAAATTTTGAAGGTCAGCGCTGGAGGGAGTGCCACACTTTCGATCTGAGGGTCTAGGTCATTGCCAGCCTCATTCTGAACCACCACCCGCAACAACTCATGTTTATACATATATCAAAAAAGAGGATATTTTATTAAAAGAGAACCTTTTAATAAACGAGAACATTTTGCAACATAAGTGTACCTTTGATTAAAAAATTACCTTTTATTAAAAAAGTACCTTTTATTAAAAAAGTACCTTTTATTAAAAAAGTACCTTTTATTAAAAAAGTACCTTTTATTAAAAAAGTACCTTTTATTAAAAAAGTACCTTTTATTAAAAAAGTACCTTTTATTAAAAAAGTACCTTTTATTAAAAAAGTACCTTTTATTAAAAAAGTATCTTTTATTAAAAAAGTACCTTTTATTAAAAAAGTACCTTTTATTAAAAAGGAACCTTTTATTAAAAAAGTACCTTTTATTAAAAAAGTACCTTTTATTAAAAAAGTACCTTTTATTAAAAAAGTACCTTTTATTAAAAAAGTACCTTTTATTAAAAAAGTACATTTTACTAAAAAAGTACATTTTATTAAAAAAGTACCTCTTATTAAAAAAGTACCTTTTATTAAAAAAGTACCTTTTATTAAAAAAGTACCTTTTATTAAAAAAGTACCTTTTATTAAAAAAGTACCTTTTATTAAAAAAGTACCTTTTATTAAAAAAGTACCTTTTATTAAAAAAGTACCTTTTATTAAAAAAGTACCTTTTATTAAAAAAGTACCTTTTATTAAAAAAGTACCTTTTATTAAAAAGTATCTTTTATTAAAAAAGTACCTTTTATTAAAAAAGTACATTTTATTAAAAAAGTACATTTTATTAAAAAAGTACCTCTTATTAAAAAAGTACCTTTTAGTAAAAATGTACCATTTGTAAAGAAGTACTTTTTGTAGAAAAGTACCTTTTGTAAAAAAGTAACTTTTGTAAAAAAGTACCTTTTGTAAAAAAGTACCCTCTGTAAAAAAGTACCTTTTGTAAAAAAGCACCTCTTGTAAAAAAGTACCTTTTGTAAAAAAGTACCTTTTGTAAAAAAGTACCTTTTGTAAAAAAGTACCTTTTGTAAAAAAGTACCTTTTGTATAAAGGTACCTACTATAAAAAAGGTACCTTTAATAAAAAAGTACCTTTTGTAAAAAAAGTCTCGCTTAAATCGCTATTTAAAAAATACTTCTTTCAAATAATGCTGCATAAAACTAGCTGTGTTGGGCGCCATTTATAGTCCCAAGGCTTTCACGAACAATTTCAAAACTAAACTATCTTAACCTAAATTTAAATTTAATCATATTTTTTAGTGAAAAAAAAAAAAACAATTTTACCCTTTGAAGCTCTGCTCTTTGAGTGTACAATCTCAACGATGATATATAGTTTTTTTTTTGGTAAGTTATACAACATTTACTACCAACGACAAAGAAATATATATATAGAGTTTTTGTATGATTTCGAATATGTAACAAATTACAATTTTCTTCTTTTATTCGTTTTTCTTGTTTTCAATTCTTTATTATATTGTATTTATTTTTCTTTTTTTGTTGTGTGTTGAATATATTTTAATGAGGTGTATATGATAAACTAAAATGTGTTTTATATTTCTTTTTAATGTTGGCATTAAATATTTATACTTATTTCAGTTTAGTTCTCAATACTTGCTTTTAGATGATTTCAAATTCAAATCCTATCCCTCGATTTTTGTTAAAAATCAATTTGATTTTTTTTTTTTTTTTGATTAGCCACACACGCAGTATTTTGTGTGTTTTGATTGTGGTCGACCGGTGTTCTGTGTATGTTTTTGTTTATAGAAAATTAACTATAAATTGTTAATAAATTAGTTTTTAGTTACGTATTTAAGAGTAGAAATGTAAAATGAAAAAGAATAAATGAACAGGTTTCTCTAGGGAACAATCGGTGGTTGATTTGTGTGAGTTTTTTGTCGACTTTTTTCCTTTATTTGTAGTGTTTGAAATACGATTATTTTAAAATTTTTGTCACATTCAATTTATTTAATTTTTGAATGGATTTATTTATGTTGTTTGCTAACGATGTTTTTAAGGTACGTAAAAGGTAAAATGTTTTGTAAAAGGTGTAAATGACTACATTTAGAGGAGTATATTTAGAATTTAGATAAAAGAGTTACACTGTGCCACAAACTTGAGGTCATTGCCATTAGCCCAAGGGGTTACAAAGCGAAATGAAATTATAATACTGCTAAATTTAAATTCATACGATATCCTCACTTGCAATTTCTGAAGTGCTTGATGAATTTTTATAATTTTTGATAGCGAACCTCTGCAGAGAATGACAAACCAACTGAATAAAAATAAATAGCATAAAACTTGATGACATTTTTCCTCCAAATAAGTTAATTTTTCTAAATTCTTGTTAATTTTGTTTTTTTTTATGTATGTGTTTTATTAGGTGGAGCCAATATGTATCACCCTATTGGAAAGTGTTACCATATTGACAAATGGCATCGTATGTCAGCTTGATTTTAGCATTCCTGAAAATCAAACATTACCACCTCTCAAAGGAACATTTTTTTTCTGTTTTTTTTTTTTACCAAAATTTAATAAAATTTAAGAAACAAATTTGACTTTAATTATATTATAATTATATAATTATTTTACTATAGAGAACTAAAATTATTTTACTATAGAGAACTAAATTTTTACAAGAAAACATAGCAAAATTTTCTCTTAATTTTTTTATATATTATCTTAAATTAAAATTTTAGTGAGGAAATGTTCCCTTGAATTTAAGATCATTTAAGTTTATTAAACATTATTTTTACTAACACCTAGGACTTAACTCTCTAAAAATAAGAACATAAAGGTAAAATTTAAGTGAAAATTATCCTTTTTTTCATTTCAATTTTCCTTCTAAATAAGTTAATTTTTCTAAATTCAAGTTGATTTTTTTTTTTTAGTGTGCAGGATGTCCTGAAACGTCGGATCCTTTTGGTAGCTAATTAATGGTTCTTCTTGAGAGAACTACAAAAAGGGACACCCTAAGTGACACGTGGCATATATGCCTAGGAACACTGGGGGGCCCTTTGTCTTCTTAAATTAACTATTTTAAGGAAATTGTTGCAAAAATACAAAATATTACATTTAAAAAATTGCAACTTTTAATGGATACTTTGTTTCCTGAAATAATATTATTTTCTTTAAAATTAGTAAAATTAACTAGTTTGTGTTTTATTTATTATTATTTTTTTTTTTTTAATATTTAAAATATGTTAAACGTTTGGCCACAAAAATTAAATTATTCCTCGATTTAAGAAAGATTTACTCCAAGTTTTTTTTTTAAATATCTAAAGAAACTTTTAGGAAAAAATATCATATACGTAAGTATATTATTTCCCAAAAATTAGAATTCTTTTACTTGAAAAAAATGATATTTTATTAAAATTTATTTGAACTAAGTTTTATAAAAAAATTTCATAGAAATAGTTAATCAGTTTCTAAAAACAAATAAATTTTTATTATTACATAGGGAAAAATTATTACTTCTTGTTTTTAATCGCTGGAACTAATTTTTAGAAAATAATTCTTAAAAATTAAAAAGTGGTAGACTTAAAAACTGAATTTAGAAATGGCTGTCTAAAAATTAGTTAATTTTACTACTCGAGAGAAAAAAAATTAAAACGCATTGAGTTTAAGTGCTTTCTTATTTTAAGTTGGGCACACTTTTTCAACTAAATGGGAGTTAATTATGTTCTATTTTTTTTTAACTAAATTTAGTTATATTATTATTAATATGCAAATTTCTTCAAACTAAAATGTTTTTCTTAGAAAGTGATAAATTTTTATTTAATATACTTTTTTTTTCTAAAACCAAGAAATATTACTTTAAAAAGATATGAACTATTTCTGATTATATAAACTATTTCGTTTTTATCCAAACATAGGAATTTTTATTCTTTTTAAGACAAGTTTTCTTAGTTTTAATAAGATTTGACTTAAATTAAGGAAAACTTTTAAACTATTTTAAAGAAAATTTTAAATTAATTTTTAGTTCATGTCTTTTTTTTTTTTTTTTTTTTGAGTATATAATTTAATTTAATTGAAAGACAAAAATGTATAGCAAAACGCTTGTTAAGAGCAGTAAACCAAACAGTATTTAATTCTCTTTGGGGAAAATACTAAAAGTATTTAATTTATCATAGAAATAGTTTCATATTTTTTAGAAAGTTTTTATGAAATTTTCACTTAAAATAAGTGATATTTAACTTGTTGTTAGAAAATATTTTCTTATTTTTAGGGAGTTTAGTTCTAGTTTTTAGTAAAAAAAAATATCTAATGAATTAAAATAAAATATTTTTTTTTTTGTAAACCAAGGAAACATTTCATAAGTAACAGTACAATTTTAGATGATGTATGAACTAATTAGGAGGAAATTTTACTGTTTTCTAATAAAAATTTAATTCTCAGTAGTAAAATTTTTCTATAATTTAGAAACTTTGACCAAATTTTAAGTAAAATTTGTTTCTTAATTTTATTAAATATTGGTAAAAAGTGTCTTTGGCGCCGTTTTCATTTAAATTTTTCCTCTTAATAAGTTAATTTTTATAAGTTATAATTCATTATTTTTTTTTTTTTTTTTGGGGTGAAGGAATTTTTATTACTTTTAAGACTACTTTTTTAAGTTTTCATAAAATTTTACTTAAATTAAGGATAATTTTTAAACTACCCATCAAAACTTTGGTACCGTGTAATGATAGCTCGTTACCTTTTTTATTACTTGCAAGCATAAAGTAATAAGATACTGATTATTGATTACGTAAAGTAATAATTGAAATATTTTTGAAAACCTATTTTTAGATACATTACTTTGTGTTTTTTTGTAAGCAAAAGGGTTATGTATGACAACACTAGCGAAAAAACGAAGCGCAACAATTCATTTCAATATATCAAATACTATATGCCTCGATAGCTCAGTGGGTAGAGTTCTTGGCTGGCAACCAGAGTTCCCTGGTTCGATTCCCATCATAACGTTTGAAATATTTGTGATAATTTTTTTTAATGAAAATTTCTCTTTTTTAAAAATCTATTTTTAGACACATTACTTTTTCCATTCCATATAAGTAACCCCTTACATTATCACCTCTAAAGTAATGGGTATATACATTACTTTGAGGCTCATCGCCTGTAAAATTCATCAATGAAGTAATGTGTAAAGTAATCCATGAGCCCCTATGGCTACACATTACGTTACACATTATTTGGTAATGTGTGGTTTTGCTGGGTATTTTAAAGGAAATTTTGAATAAATTTTTAGTTCATGTCTTTTTTATTAGTATGGTGTGCAGTTACGTCGGAAATGGTGTTTTTACCCTATTCCTTCGAAGGAGTTGACGGTAACGCTATTACGGAAAATAGTGACCGCTATAGAGCCAAGCTGACTAAATATTTGTTGACGATCTAGATTTGGAGGACATGTGGTGCCAACAGAAGGGGACCACTTGTCATACTTCATACTTGACTGTTTCGGACTTCTTGTTCGGGAATATTTGAAGAAGTTAAAGCACGATATTCGAGCAGATATTGATAACGTGACACTACAAATACTGTGCACAGTTATGAAAAATGCATCAATGCTGATGGCGGCCATTTTTCGGGCATGATTTTCCTTAATTTATTGTAACAAAATTTATAGTTAAGTTCGAATAAATATAATTAGTCAAAAACAAAATTAGATTTCACTTTATACAAAAGTTATAGCGAAAGCAAATCAGATGATAATTTCTGTTCGACCCTGTAAAATGTTTAGCCAACTCTTGAACAGAGTTTAATTTAATGTCGGCTAATATCGTTCAAGTGTCTTGATCCCTATATTTTGTTGAAAAAAAAACTACTTTTCTTTTTGATGCCATATCACATGTACTCCTTACATTTCATTAATTTTCTTTTATATATATTTATTTAAGGTAATCAATCTTTTTTTTTAATTTTTTTCCTGGTAAAATAGTCCTACAATTTTATTTTACCGTTTTAAAGAACCCTACTTGAAATTATTTTCAATTGCAAATAAAGAATATAACATCAACTTAATCTTTTAATAGCATCTAAGAAGTGCAAAAAAAATAAAATTACCAAAATAATGTATATAAAAAAAAAAATACTGCCAAACAGTTAAATAAACCAAAAAGAAAGTCTTTAAAACACCAACTGTCATGTGTAAAGAAATTGAGGTCGAAAGGGATAAATTTCCAACTTAGGTTACTTGAAGAAAAATACGAAAATCAAAAGAAAAAGAAAAATAATAAGAATTGTGCATACAAAAACAAAAATGCTATTCAATATCATATAAAATATTCACTACATTTACTCACGACAAAAAGTAGTAGATTTTATTTAACAAATACCAAAAAAAAAAAAAAATAAAGGAAAAATAATACTTATGACTTACTTAAAAGGTTGAGGTAGTACAAAGACGAAAATCGCGATATAAAATCTTTTTTTTATGTAATTTTTTTTTTGTCTTTCATGAGTTACTTTAGGTTTTACTTTAGATTGTTATGCTGCTTATCATGTAACATTTTACGAGTTTGTTTTTTTTTTGTGTTTTTTGATACATCATCGTCTTCATCATCATCACCATCATCATCAGCTTTGTTTAAAGAAACCAAGGAAACTTTATGAAAAAAAACAAACGCACACTGTAACTAAGTAATGTTAAAGGAAGCGAAAAACAAAAAGATATAATAACAAAAGGAAAAATAACGTAATCCATAAGGTAACAGTGGGATGGAAAAACTATGCAAAAAAAATATAAAGGTAATTTTTACAAAATAACAGTTATACGGTTTACCCAACATAGTATTAAAAGACGTTTCAACTTAAAATTAGTATATTAAATGGGTCTTACGTTGGGCGCCGAAATAAATGTTATTTTTCTGTTTAATGCTTGAATATATCTAAAATAATATGTAAAAGCATTAAATTCAGACTTCACAGTATGAAAAAATTTTTTGTGCCGAAAAATGTGATAACATGTGCAAACTGTGTATGTATGTAAAAAAAAGGCTTAAATTCGGCTGTGCCGAATGTTTGACTACCCTCCATTAATATCCTAAAAAAAAGTTTTCTACTGTTTTTGATAGAAATAATTCAAAAAAAACTTTAGAAGTAAAATTATAGAGGCGAATAAAATTTTTGAGGTGAAAAACTTTTTTGGATGTGAATACAAATTTTGTGGCGTAAAACAAATTTGAGGTGAAAAAAATTTTTCGTGGTGAAAAAAATTTTTTTAGGTGAAAAAAAATTTTTCATGGTGAAAATAATTTTTCGTGGTGAAAATAACTTTTTGAGATGAATATAAAATATTATTCAATTTAAAGCGGCTGGTGAAAAAATATAAGAAAATATAATACGAGGGCAGATCACTAAGTCTGTGACTTTTCGAACTTCCCTCGTAGTTATATGAAATGCAACACTGCTCCCATCAAGTACCACCTGTTAGTAGACTACTGTCAAATTTTGAGAAAGTTCCGCCATTTACTTTGCATTTAACAGCAGTTCAAAACATACAACCTCTTGGATTTTTCTAGAAATGGAAAAAAGTGAATTTCGAGTGCTCATTAAACATTACTTTTTTGCGAAAAAAAATCGTCAATCTAATCAAGGAAAGCTCGATAAATACTATGGTAAAAAAGTGGTTTACTGACTTTCGTTGTGGCCTTACAAGGAAGGAAGATGCCGAACATTCTGGGCGCCCAATTGAGGTCTCTACACCCAAAACGATTGAAAAATTCACGATATGATGTTGGCCAATCGTAGATTGAATATGCTATAGATTGTGGAAGACATAGGCATCTCGCATGGCTCAGTGGTTTCAATTTTGAACGATCACTTGGGTATGAGAAAGCTTTCCGCATGATGGCTGCCGCGTTTGCTCACAATCCACCACCAACGGAATCATGTGACAGCTTAGTTTTCATGACAAAAATCCATGAAGTAGACTACGAATTGCCACCTCATTCGCCTTATTCTCCGGATTTAGCCCCCAGTGACTATTTCCTATTTCCAATCTTAAATAAATAGCTCGTAGGAAAGAGATTTAGCTCAAACGATGATACAAATGCCTATTTTATGGACCTCGAAAAATTATATTTTTTTGGATGGAATACAAAAATTTAAGAAACGTTGGACTAACTGTATTGAGCTAAAAGGAGATTATGTTGAAAAATTTTTTTTGTTTTTTTGCAAAAAAAACTGTGTTTCATTCAAAAAGTCACGGACCTATTGATCCGCCCTCGTAGTAGGGGAACAACAGTTTTCTGCCATAAGTTGGGTAAATTCTAATAAAAATTAATTACGATGTAGTTCGCTAAAAGGGATTTAAATAGTTAATAATATTTTTGCGAACAATTTCTTACATAATGTCTCTCGTGCGAATGCAACCCAAATTATTTTTTTTGCTAATTTCCCTTATAAATCTTTTGCTCCACTGTATATTATACACTCTATGAAATGAGTAATACAAAAAAAAACATGATAGCATGTATAGAAAAGACAACATTATTTTAATGTCAGTAAAGCTTATCTAAGCTTAAAGATCTTTAAGCTTTTTAGGCCGTTTTATTAAAGGCTGTTAAGGAAGTTGCTCCTTTGTTAAATGTTTATTAATATTTTTAGGAAATTGAAAAGAAAAAAAACCTTCTTTGAAATTAATTATAAATTTTAAAGTAAAACAAAAATGAAAATAAATATTTAAATACCAACTGATTTTCATCGAGAAAAAAAAAGTATTTAAGACGTGTTTAAAAAAATGTTTGTGTTGGTGATTTTTTTTTTTTTTTTTGTTATATTTTCTTATCATCGTATTACATTTTTCATTTGTGCAGTTCTAAGAACTTTTTGTGTATTTTGTTTAAATATATTTGCACATCTTTAAGTTACTACTTGCAGGTTTCAGTTTACAAATACGAAACTACCTTTTGTCTTATGTTACACTTTTTCTATATAAAATGACAACAATAACAAGTAACTTACAACGAAGCCAGTGATGACAATAATTTGAATTAAAAACAAAAAAAAAATTAAATTAATAAAAACTGTTTAGACATAAAAAGTTAGTATTTATTTAAGCTGTCAATTGTCTAGCATCATTTTAAAAAATAATATTGAGATTTTCTAAAGGTAATTAGGAAATTTATTATTTAATTTAACAGTTAACTTTCCGAGTAAAAAAAAGTTGATATTGCGCCATATCATATCAAATTTCATATCCTTTGATATCCGCTCTAATATATCTAACTGATCTTATTTGATACGAAAAATGACAGCTAAAATTAGAATCAGCAATATATTTAAGGATTTAACAAGATCCAAATTAATCCGAAAACTTATAGCTTATATCAGATAAAAAAAAATTTTTGATATTAAAAATATTTCTGATCTGGAACCATATAATTAATTATATATAATTATATCTCATACAATTTTAAGGTACCATATATTATTATAACTCAAATATGTGATAGCATATGGTCCTACATGAGACATATATAATTGTACATATACACTCAGAAAAAAAGTTAGTAGAAACATTTGTAAACGGTTTTCAATCCCACTCTACTATTTTTGTACTGATTTTTAGTAAAAAATTATTATTTAGCAAATCTTTTTGCTATTTACATTTTACAAATTACAGAATTTTTACAGAATATTTACAAATTTTTGTTGCTAATTTCAGAAATCATTTTACAAATTTTTGAAAACCGATTTGCTAAAATTAGCAAAAAATATTACTAATTTTAAAAAAGTGGTTATTGAAGAAAATGTTATTTCTAATTAAAACTTACACCTACAAACTTTAATTTCCTTAAAATGTTTCATAGATTAAGAAAGGGATCGGAAGTGAATATACTGACTCATGTGTAAAAATAGCACATGCACTTAAAATAGCACTAAAAAGTTTTTTTTAGCTCTAAAAATCCGCCCTAAAAACAGTTAAAATTTAACCTTAAAAGTAAAAAACAATTGACCAAAATATTTTTCAAAGCAGAAATTACAAAATTAAAACAATATGATTAATTCGTTTTTTTAAAAATATATTAAAAATTTTTGATGCTCGATAAGAAAAATAAATTTAAAGCTTTTTACTTATATTAATAATATTTAGTAATTTTTTTGCTGATTTTAGCAAACAGATTTTAAATTCCACTTTACAAAAAGTCTACTAAAATTTAGTAGCCGCTACTAATTTTTCTACTTATTTCATTGTACTACACGCCAGCAGACATGTGTTGCTAAGATTAGCAAAAAATACCGCTGGGCTCAAATTAGCAGAATTTCCCGTAATAACAGCAAAATTTTCAGTTGCCATTACAGACTTTTTTTTGACGAGTGTATGATCTAATATAAAGCATACCTAATTTTATAAAGATCACTATATAACTAGGTGTGATCAGTGGCTTGCCCAGAACTAGCTTGTATTTTTTTGTTTCCAATTGATTTTCTTGGCAAGACCAATTGATTTTTTTGCAAGTCCAATTTGGTTTTACCAGATTTCAGGTAAATTTTTTTAAATTTGTTCAGGAATGAGAATAATTTGCTTTGAAATCAGGGAAATTTTCTCTCAGTTACCGAACCTTGTAATATGTACAAAATTTTATTTCGCCGCTACTTACGATGAAATCTCTATACTTATCCTTTCACTATTATTAATTATTTCCACACCCGTAATATTATTTGGGTAAAAACAACTAATAATAATTTAAGGTTGTCCAACACGTCAACTACCCTTATCTGCTACTACTTAGTATTGGATTTAAAAATCAGCAAAACAACAAAATAATACAAACGTTAGAAAAAAATGTATGTAGTTTATTGTTTTTAAATATTGCATTTTGTGTGAGTGTGAACTGGCTAAAAAAATCTAAACTAAATTCAGATTTCCAAATTCTATGAAATTTAAAAATTTTTTTTAAATATTTTTCAAAGAAAGTCTTAATCCTTTTATCAATTTGTATTTAGTTTAGAATTTATTTAAATACCTCGCACAGGTGCTAAATGGAATTATTTAATTTTTATATTTTCTTTTAAAACAAAAAAAAACCTGATTCTTATTACATTACTTTTTTTAATTAAAAATCTTAGATTCAAATACCACATTAATTTCAGAATTATTAGATTTTTTTTATATCAAAACATATGTATTTAAAATTGAAAATATTTAATTAACAACATAACTTATATAGAATTTCAATGTATTTATTGTAGTTAAAAAGTAAGAATTTATAAAAATGCTGCCAAGTTCTGAAAATTGTAGGCTTTTCTCTTTTAAATGTAAATAAAAATATTTGTTATAAAAATATAAATCTGACAAAATATGAAAAAACAACAAAGCAGGACATACAATATAATTGCTGTATTTCGTGTTCCGTCAAAGTCCATATATGAAAACAAGTTGTTTTAGATATAGAGTTATAAAAATAAAGCTTTTTATTAAAAAAAAAAAACTTCCCATTATGTAGGCAAAATTGCCCAAAAATGTAATTGAAATTAAAAACAAAAAAAAAACCGAAGTAAAAAAAAAACACATTTGCAATTGATACTTAAAAAGATCAATTAAGAAATAACAAATACATTAAAAAAATTATTGAAATTCATTATATATATATTTATTTAATTTAATCTGTTTTTTGAATTAAAATTGATGCTTTATTAATTACCCAGCAAAACCACACATTACCAAATAATGTGTAAAGTAATGTGTAGCCATAGGGGCTCATGGATTACTTTACACCTTACTTCACTGATGAATTTTACAGGCGATGAGCCTCAAAATAATGTTTATACCCATTACATTAGAGGTGATAATGTAAGGGGTTACTTATATGGTTACGAGAATGGAAAAAGTAATGTGTCTTAAAATAGATTTTTAAAAAAGAGAAATTTTTATTAAAATAAATTATTACAAATATTTTAAACGTTATTAAAAGTAATGTGGTTATGGTGGGAATCGAACCAGGGAACTCTGGTTGTCAGCCAAGAATTCTGACCACTGAGCTATCGACGCATATAGTATTTGATTGCTTTAAACTTAAATGATTTGTTGCGCTACGTTTTTTCGCTAGTGTTATCAAAACAAACATACATTACCCTTTTTCTTACAAAAAAACACAAAGTAATGTATCTAAAAATAGATTTTCAAAAATATTTCAATTATTTCTTTACATTTATAAATCATATATTACGTAATCAATAATGAGTAACTTATTACTTTATGCTTGCAAATAATGAAAAAGAAAACGAGCTATCTTTATATGGTAACGCATGGGAATATCGCACCCATTACCAAAGTTTCTCTGGGTACATCAAACAAAGTGGCTCCAAGAAATATGACCAAATGAAAATTAGACCCAAAATTAACCAACCAGTCGGAACCACTGGGTTTAAAAATAGTTCAAAAATTAAATAAGTTATTGCTCTTATTAAATTTGATGGTAATAATGGAAGAGCCGTTAATTTCCGATATGCGGTTTTTGCAGCATCTGACGATCTTATACAATTTTAGAGCGAATGATTTTCTATGACATTGCGTCTTAGAGCTTTGAAATTTGAAACTTGTTAAGAATTATATTTGTTCTTAATGTATGAAAAACAAAATTTTCACCTGCGGCGCCAAATTCTACAACTATTAATATACGAAAAACAAAATTAAAATTTTTTGACAAAAATCGCGCGATTTTTAGTAAAAGTTTTTGTCTGACAAATAGATTTTCCCATTACGATAATGTGGTAAAGAATTTACAATAAATAGCACCAAGCCGAGTCTTTGACGTTTCGTCAAAAGCATTTTGTAGCATAATAGATTTTTATCAAAATAATCTAAAATAAATAAGTTTTAAATAAAAATTGTTTATGAATATAAAAGCTGTTAATTTTGCTTTAAATACTTCAGAAAGGTCAAAAAATTTAGGTTCAGAAATTACAAGCTTTAAAAAAAAAAATTAGAAAATATATTTTGCCCCCCCGCGAAACAAAATCCTGGGCAAGACACTGGATGTGATTATATATGACACAATATAAAATCATTTTCTAAAATTCATGTAATATATAATTATATATGGTTATGCCTACCGGCTAATAAAAAGTGACATTTAAATTTATCTAAAACCATACTGTGGATGTAGTGTTGCCCAAAAGCACTTCATTGACATCATTTAACCGCAGTTAATACTTATTTGTTTCTATTTATGTATGTGTTTTATACACATACTTAGTGTTTACTTAAATGTTGGATATACATAGTAAGTAGTGTTGGTGATTGCTATTGTTGTTGCAAACTTGTCATCAAGTCTGAAGTAGGTAAGTATCGTAAGCGTAACTTAGTTCCTTTTTCATTTTGTTGTTTAAATAAATATAAATAAAGTATCTTAAGGGATGCATCTTGTACTACAACTACTCCTAATAATCCATGTACATAGTCCTTAGAATAGAAAACACGTTCGTTCAAGTTGTTTTAACTTTTTTTTGTGCTTTTCTTTTCATTTATGTATATTGTTTTTAAGCGTGTTGTTTTTTAAGTTTCTTTATAATTTTTTTTTTTGGTTGTTGCAACAGCAGCAAGAAAAAAAAACTTTTTCTTGTTGAAAATGTAATTACTCCAAAAGAAGAAGAAAAAGAAAAAATAAAAGAAATTAAGTATAATAAGGAAGGAAAATGCAGTCAAAAGATTTCAAACAAACATAAAACACCAGCAACAATAATATAAGAAATAGTATCTTGTAGATTGTTATACAATTTTTTTTTCTTTAAATTTTATTAATATAAAAGGAAAACATGTTTGGGCATAAAATTAAAACAAAAAAAAAAGTGGAAAACAATGTATAAAACTTAAATAAAGTTAAAATTTTTAAATAGATAAAACATTTTTTTTAAATTAAATTTAAATAAAAATATAAAAATTAGTTTATATAACATTTCGGATCCGCCAAACTCATATACGCCTGATATGGATACCGTTTCAGAACTCTTTATTTAAAAATAGATAGAGTATAACTTTTTCCTATCGTTACATTTGTGCAAAAAAAAAATCGTTATCTACAGAAATATTTTTAAAGTTCAAGTTAAAGAATTACATATGTAAGAAATTTTGGACGCCTAATGGTTGTTGGTCGAGAAAATACAATTCGCATTCAAAATGCCATGGCTACGAAGAAATACAGATATATCACTGCAATCAATGTTAGATTTGTTTCACGAATGTCTTCGGTTTAAGTACAGGAACTAAACGAAACATAAATTATGCCGATGTTTCATTTGTATCGAAACTTCTTCTGACCCCACTACGTGCAGTGTCAGCGAAATGGTGTCCGACGAAAACATGTACACTCACCAAGTACCACCTGATAATAGACTACTGTCAAATTTTGAGCAAGTTCCGTCATTTACTTTGCGTTTAACATACAACCTCGTGGATTTTTTAAAAATGAAAAAAAGTGAATTTCGAGTGCTCATTAAAAATAATTTTTTG
This sequence comes from Eustalomyia histrio, assembly GCA_949748255.1. Classification (NCBI taxonomy): domain Eukaryota; kingdom Metazoa; phylum Arthropoda; class Insecta; order Diptera; family Anthomyiidae; genus Eustalomyia; species Eustalomyia histrio. The sequence goes on from OX456525.1 coordinate 53,181,952, forward strand.
GGAAAAAAACCGTCAATAAGAAATTGGAGAAACGTTTGACTAAGTCTATTGAGCTGAAAGGATATTATGTTGAAAAACAAATTTATTTTTTTTTTTATTTGCAAAAAAAACTGTGTTTTATTCCAAAAGTCACGGACTTATTGGCCCACCCTCGTATATTAGTGAATTTAACGCATTTTTGAAAAATTATAGTGAACTAAACTTAATTATAAAATATAGAAAAATTTTAATTTATAAAAAATTATTAAAAATTCATAAATTAACTGAATTATAAATTGTTAAACTTTAAAGCTTTTGAAATTGCCCTACGAAAATAACAAATTTATTATTTTTATTTTATTAATTTTTTTAATATTTTAGACAAAATTAAAAATAGTAAAAATATAAACGAATTTACATTTTGTTTTTATTTGCTAATTTTTGTATTGAAAATTACTTTCAAAGCCAATTTTTTGGATTTTAACGTCAAATTTTAATTGTTTAAAAAAGTGATTTTTAGAAATTTTTAGTGCTATTTTAAGTGGGTGTCCTATTTTTGGACATGTGTCGGTTATGAAAAGTATCTTCACGTCCGATCCCTTTTTCCAACCTATGTAACATTTAAAGGCAATTTAAGTTGGTATATATAAGTTTTAATTATTAGAAAAAAAGATTTCCTTCAATATCCACTTTAGTAAATTTTTGTTTGCTTATTTTAGCAAATCGGTATTCAAAAATTTGTAAAATGATTTCTGAAATTAGCAACACAAATTTGTAAATATTCTGCAAAAATTCTGTAATTTGTAAATAACAAATAATTTTACTAAATAATAATTTTTTACTAAAAATCAGTACAAAAATAATAGAGTGGGATTGAAAACCGTTTATAAATATTTCTACTAACTTTTTTTTCTGACTGTAAAACAATTTTTATGTTGATATCACCTATAATTTGTGGTTTGGTGTTTAGAAAAAGCTTAAGTTTTTATAAAAAATATATTTTTTTTTGTAGACAATTTTATGAGGCGGTCTTGCCGACTAAAGAGTTATACACTCATTAAATTTTGTTAGTAGAAAGCACCTCACGTTATAATTGCATATTCCTATGGAGATGTTTAAAATTTTCTTTATATTCTGAATAGACTTTATAGTAAGAAAAACAAACGTCTGAATAAAATTCCCAAAAACCCTCAAATTCTAAGTAGGTTCGCTTAAATAGACCTCCATAAATTTCCAAACAATTTAAAGATTTTTCTCCGAATAAAATTTGCTAGAATTAATGAAATTAAAGGAACGATATCTTTTTGATTTTATACAAAAATATATTATTTTTTAAATCATAATTAATTACATTAAACAACACTAGCAATTTGACTGAGACATCAATATTAATCTAAAAATTTTCTCTCACGTTTAGTTTTCGTGACATTGACTATTTTATAAATTAAATATTCCAATCTGTCTGGTGTCTCTCAAAGTCTATATGCCGGAAGTAAAGTTATTATTGTTAATATTTTATTAATAATAATACACCTAATTATAGCTGCCAGATAACTTGTATAAAAAATCGACAAATTGATTTGAAAAATTCATCAAAAAAAAGTCGTCAAAATAAAAAAACTCAAGTTTTTAAACATTTATGAATTTTTTTATTAAAAATCCATAAATCAACAATTTAAAAAAAAATACATATAAAATTTACTTATCACTAACGAATTTGAATAATATTTAACATTACTTAACTAATTCAGTTTACGTATAAATATTCGAATTTAGTATTTTTAATAAGTCAGGTTTAATTAAATATCAAGAGAATTAAAAAATTTGGAGCAAATTTAGACAATGCAATTGATTGCATGCTTTTTTCTCAATTACCATTTAAAAGTTGCTTCCAAAGTTAAGTGAATGAAGCAACAAAAGAGAAATACATATGAGTGCGAATGAGAAATAACAAAATTATTCACGAAAAACGAAAACTGTGCTAGTTTTAGTACCCCGTTCGCTTCCAAACAATAATTGCATGCAAAAAAGTCAACGTCTAAATTGGCTCTGAGTTAAATATGAAAAATCGTCAATTTTGAAGCAAAAATCGTCAAATCGTCATTTGTCATTTTTTGTTCAAATCGTCAAATCTGGCAGCTATGATCCTTATATCCCAATATAACATATAGCAATCAAACTGCAATACAACTTGAGAATGAGCTTATATTAATAGTGTGTTTTAAGCTTTTCTTAATTTCGCTTATTATAATATTTATAAAATTTGAATTCACAAGCAGTATTGAACAATGCTAGAGAAAAGATTATTATACATTACTTTTTCTCAAGTATGCTTATGAACAACATACAACAACAACGCAATATGACGATTGAAATAGAAATATTTTCCAATACATTCTAGTCTTGTTGTCTTTGTTCTACGCTTATAATGCATACAACAAGTGCCATTACTTTTTCTTTAAATTTGTCAAACGTGTTTTGCGTGTACATTTAGTTGTAAATTTTACATAGTGAACGTGCAATTGCATATTAAATTTAATTATTTTTATTTATGGTTAAAATTAATTATTATTATTTATATTTAAAATTAATTATTATTTTTTATATTTAAAATGAGTTATTTTTATTTATTTTTAAAATTAAAATAAAAAATAAATTAAATTAAATTAAAGAAAATAATTCTGATTTCTCTTTTTCAACTATTAATAATACATTATTTTTGTAAGCTTATTCTACAATTGCAAGAATAAGCTTATAGTAATCATACACACATAATATTTTCACAAGGGTTCCGTTTTGATTTTTTTACAATTGTTACGATAGTCTATTTCAATTTATTCTTCAGGCTTAAGGCATGTGTTTGTAAGCTTATAATAATATTTTTCTCAAGTCATTTGGTATGTTGGGATGTATTATTTTTGCTATGTCTTTCCTTTAACACAGAAAACTGTTTCCATATTAATATAATTCTGTAAACTCTATAAAAATTAAAGTGTTTTGTCATTTCAATGAACTTTTATATTTAAATTGTAAAACAGAGAACTAAAGTTTATCAAAAATATATTCTTGGCAAAGATAACAAAATTTTATGTTTCCAAATTATTTTGATAAAAAAAAACCTCTATAAATTTATAATAAAAAAAAAAACAGTTGCTTAAAAACAATAGACTTTAGTCGTTAAATTAACTGAAAAAAACCAACATAAGCTACTGTCATTTCAACCAACAAAACACACAAACTACAAAATGACCTTTTAAAATAACAAAATTTGATACATTTTAAGATAAAAATCATTAGGAAAAGAACTTTAAATGAAAATAGAGAGAAAACTACAATAAAAAAAACTTACAAAAACACAACAAAAAAAACTATAAAAAAGATAAAAATTAATTAAAGAGTTTTCTGTGTAAATAAATTTAATGATGAATTCTTCTTTCACTTTAAATATTTTTAAGCCAACTAATTTTTTTTGTTAAAAAAAAACAACGCATTGGAAATACAATTTAACAAAATGTTAAAGAAGTAGAAAAATTGTCATAAGTATTAAAATAATTTTCATTGGTTTAAAACATTTAATATAAAGTTGCTTCTTCATCATCATCATCATCATCATTTAAGCCGGGTCGAACGAATGTTTAGTTGTCTTTTTAACACTTCAATTGTATAAAACAAAAACACATTACAAATAATATTTTCTAGCCTGTTTAGCTGACAATGCTAAATGTTCGCTTGGCTGAATGACTGACCGCCTGACTGCTTTACTAACTGACTGACTGGGTTGGTTGTTTAGTTGGTGGTTATATTGTTGACTATTTCTTTGTTCATGTATTTTTCTTGGTTATAGTCAAAAAGATTATGGGGTTGTGATAACAAATTTCTTGTTAAAATTAAGCTTCATTTTTTTTAATTTTAAATTATTTTTATTTTTTGATTGCTTTTATACAGATTTGTAAAATAAATTTAAAAAAAAATCACAATCTTACAGTAAAATCTTGAAAATCTTTGTATCAATTTTGGTATTTTTTATTTCTTTTGCAGTTTTACAAATAAAATTAATTAATTTCTAGATTTTTCGGCGATTTTGAATATTTAAAAAAAATCATATATCGAATCGATTTTTAATATTTAAAAAAAAAAATATATTTCGATTATCTTCATTATCAGAGAAGACAAATTTGCTTGTTTTGTTTTTATTTTTTTGCTTGTTTTACTCACATTTGCTTTGTTCTGATTTTTTCGGTTTGTCCAACTTTTAGCTTAATAGTAGCTTTTTTTCAGATTTTTGAGCTTTAATCCCGAGATTTTAATTTGACAACCAAATAATCTCACATCAAAAATATTTTTTAAAAAGCAATTAATTCTTTATATATCAATATTTTTAAAAACTCCTACAAGTAGCATTGGGCAGAAGCAATTTTCATTATTTTATGTAAGTAATTTATGTTAATAAATTATTTTTTTTTTGTGTTAGAACTCCAAGATAGAGTCAATCATGAAAATCTTTCTTCACTGCGTTTCTCTTATAGAAAATTATAACTACCCATGTAAAAATCGAAATATATATGAACATACATGATCATACATGGGCTTGTATATGATCATACACGGGCATACATGGTCATATACGTCCATACATGATCTCAAATATGACCATATATCTTCGGATCCGAAATTTGAGGGTATATGGTGATATATGTGCATATATTATCATACATGCTCATATATTATTCATGTATGCTCGTATATGATCATATACGTCCATATACCCTCAAATTTCGGATCCGAAGATATATGATCATATATGAGAACATGTATGGTCATATATTGAACAATGTATGGACGTATATGACCATGTATGCTCATGTATGAACATATACAGGCCCATGTATGATCACGTATGCTCATATATATTTCGATTTTTAGATGGGTACGCAAGACTTCTTTTGATTATTTTATTGGGTTTAAATTTATTTTAATTATGTTTTTAATAATTATTTTATTTTATTATTTTGTGATATTTGTAGGTAATTGTTTATCTTTTGCTGACCAGTGTTGCCACTTTTTTATACAATAAGTTTACAAAATAAGAGAAACACAGTGTTGTATTTGCGAGATTTGCAAATCTCATGAATTCACGGGATTTCATTTGTATTGTGAATCTGGAGATTTTACACGAGATTCTCACTGAAATTTAATTTTAGTTGGAAATCTCGAGATATGTATGCAGTGTAAGACACCATAATTTTTAATTTCACATTTCATTACATTTTTTTAATTTGTTGTTGCAATTGAAAAAAAACAACATTAAAAAGTATTATAATTTCCTAAAGTCCAATGTGAATAAAAAATAGGGACAGTAAGAAAGTTGTTTGAAATATTATTAGTATTTTATATTTTGTGATTGAAATATAATAGTGGTCATTTTATCTAATAGATGTCCCTTTTTCTGGATCATATTTATGTAAATAAGTGTATCAAGTATGGATATAAAAAATCGGAACAGATTGTCATATGCATGGAATTTTCAAATTTTGTTTATGCCAGACTACTTCGTTGGTATTGTTTATCAATTCTAAGCCAAACAAAAGAAGACCTGATCAATATTAAGTCCTTAGAAAACTGATTTACTATCGAAAATCGTAAATTATTTACAAATTTTAAAGAGCATCGAAAGTTAAAGTTTGTTTTTTGGGATTTTTCAATTCACATTGCAATAATAAGTTGATAGTTTTGAAAAATAAGACGAGAAATAGTTACTGATTTTAAAAAAGTGGATATTGAGGGAAATGTTATTTCTAATTAAAACTTACGTCTACAAACTTAACTTGCCTTAAAATGTTACATAGATTATATAAAGGGATCGGAAGTGAATATACCGACTAATGTCTGAAAATAGGACATCCACTTAAAATAGCTGTAAGAAGTTTTCTAAGTTCTAAAAATCAGCCCTAAAAGCAATTCAAATTTGACCTTAAAAGTAAAAAAAAGAAAAAAAATTTACTAAAATATTTTTCAAAACAGAAATTACAAAATTAAAAAAAATTATTAATTCGTTTATGTTTTAACAATTTTAACGATTTTTAAGCCGTTGATTTTGTTTTTAATTTTTTATAAAATATTTTTTTAAAAAATAAATAAAATAAAAAAAAGGTTGATGCTCGATAAAAAAGATAAATTTTAAATAAAGTTGTTGCTGTTTGTCTTGATAATATTCCGTTAAAGAATAATAAGCCGTATAAACTTCCATGGTATACTAGTGCCTTAAAAAAGCTAAAGAACCTTCGTAATAAATTTCATAAAAGATTCATCAACTCTGGTGATTTTGAATGTAGAGCAAAATTTTTTCATTACCAACGTGAATTCAATTTTTTAAATAAATTTCTCTACAAGCAATATCTCATCGAAAAGGAGCAGAAAATTAAGAGTAATCCAAAAGCTTTTTGGTCATTCATAAAATCCAGAAAACAAACTTCAGATATTCCAGCAACAGTAAAATTTGAAAATAATATTTCACAATCATGTGATGATGCTGTCAATATGTTTGCATCTTTCTTTAAATCTAATTTCGAGTCTTTAACAGTTAATAATTTTTCCTCTTCAACACCATACACTAATTTGAATATTGGTTTTTTTGTTATTTCTGAAGAAGATGTATCTAATGCAATTTCTAAAATTAAGAACGGCTTTAAATCAGATGTCGATGGTCTCTGTGCTTATCTGTTGAAAAAATGTGCTTCTTCCCTAACACTTGCTTTAACATATATTTTTAATTTATCGCTAAAAGAAGGTGTTTTTATTGATCGATGGTAACAATTACACCAGTTTTTAAGGATGGGAAAAGGGATGACGTGATGTGTTACAGACCTATTTCCAAGTTATCCTGCGTTTCAAAAATTTTTGAACATGTCGTATATGAAAAGTTGTTTTTCTTAACAAAATCTTGGATATCTCCTAACCAACATGGTTTTTTTTCTGGTAGATCTATGGTAACGAACTTAACAGTTTTTATTTATTTATTTTAATTATTTATTTTATTAAACATATAATTACAAATTATATCTTAATTCCCTAACCGAGCACTAGCAACGAAGGCCTTTGGCTCGTTGTAGCGAAAACAGACCAGAGCTTCTGGTGGGAATCGAACCCACGACCCCCGCACTGATAAGCTAGCACGCTACCAACTAGCCTACCGGGGCGCTCATTAACAGTTTTTAGTGAATATTGTTTAACTGCTCTTGAACATGGCAGCCAAGTTGAGGTAATTTATACCGATTATTCTAAAGCATTTGACAAATTGTCACATTCCATTCTTTTTTCAAAATTACTGCAATTTGGTTTTCATTCAAACTTTTTATGCTGGATCAAGTCATATTTATCTAATAGGGTATGTACAGTTGTAATTGAAGGCTTTGAATCCAGACCAGGGATGGAAAACATGGTACAATTGTACTTTTTTTGGTACATTTTTACCTTGGTTGGTACCGTGGTACTACCGCGGCTCATTAAGTACAATTTTAAATTTTTTAAAATTTTCAACATATAACGATAAAACAACATAACATAAGTCGATTTTTTTTAAAAGCAACTTTAAATTAAAAACCTGTCTTTATTTATTCAGCTACTAAAGTAAAAAATAAAGTCAGTTTTAAGTTGAACCGGCTCTAAATTGGTGTCACATCAAATGTACCAAATGTTTGCATACACATTGTACTAAAATATTCAGAAGTGGCAACATTGAACAGCTGATTTTAAATTACCCCTCAAAACCAAAAAAGAAAAAAGTGTATTATTGTTAAAAAGCTATTAAATGCCTTTAAAATTTTTAATAGTAAATTTTAAATAGTAAATCCTGAAAGGTTAAATACATTTTGTTTCACCCCGTCAATTTAAATTTTTTTAAGCCTTTTTAGTGTCTAAGCAAATCTGACTCAATACGATAAAATTGTTTAAAAAAAAAAGCGGAAAAAATTTTAGTGCCGTGAGGATCGAAAAAGTACAATTTGTTTGTCTGGTTGGTACAATAACAGAAGACATATTTTCCATCCCTGATCCAGACCCTATATGCAAACTTCGTGTGTACCTCAGGGTAGCTTTTTGGGCCCGTTGTTTTTTAATTTATTTATTAATGATATTTCTCTTTGCTTTAAGAAATCAAGATTTCTTTTATATGCAGATGATTTAAAAATATTTTTACAAGTGTACTCACTGAGGGATGTTTTTGATTTACAAAATGATCTGGATAATCTTGGAGAGTGGTGTAAATCAAATAACCTACATTTAAATCTTGGCAAGTGTCATCATATTTGGTTTTATAGGTCTTTGCATCCTATTTCTTTTGTTTTTAATATTAATAACTATGATTTAAAAAGAATTAAATCTAAACTCGACTTAGGTGTGCTATTTGATACCGCTATGTCATTTGTACCTCATATTGAGTACATTGTTCCTAAAGCTTATAAAATGCTTGCTTTTTTAAAGAGAAATTGTTATGAATTTTCTGATCTTTACACATTTAAATATATTTATACTTCCTTCGTGAGATCGAAGTTAGAATATGCTTCTGTCGTTTGGAGTCCTCATGTCTCTACTTATATCTCCCGTATTGAGAGAGTTCAACGTTTATTTATAAAATTTGCGTTAAGATCACTTTATTACCTGGAATCTGTTCAATATGAATCTAAATGCTTTTTTATTGGTTTGCTAACTTTAGAATTCCGCCGAACTTTTCAATCGGCTTTACTTTTATTTGATATAATCAATCATAATATTGATTGTCCTCACTTGCTATCTTTGATTTCATTTTATGTTCCATTAAGAAGTCTTAGGTTTATTGATGCCTTTAATGTTCCAATACATTGGACTAATTATGCTATCAATGTTACGTTAACCCGCACATTTATTACTTTTAATCATATTAATTTAAATCTTCAGAAAAAATCTAAATCATTTAATGAATTTTGCACAACAAAAGATAATTTTAAACTATTTCTTTTTGCCGTATTACAATAAAATTAATTTTTTATACTAATTTTAAATTATTATATATTACATTTACTTTAATCATAGTCTGTAAGGAGTTTTGTGTCCATAGACTGAAATAAATAAATAAATAAATAAATAAATAAATAAATAAATTTGAAATTTTGTACTAAATATTAGTCATTTTTTTTGCTGATTTTAGCAAACAGATTTTAAATTCCACTTTACAAAAAGTTTACTAAAATTTAGTAGCGGCAGCTAATTTTTTCTACAAATTTTATTGTACTACACGTCAGCAGACATGTGTTGCTAAGATTAGCAAAAAATACCGCTGGGCTCAAATTAGCAAAATTTCCCGTAATAACAGCAAAATTTTCAATTGCCACTACAGATTTTTTTTGGTGAGTGTAACGTCGAACCAAATATTCGCAAAATTAATTGTAACCAAATTTATAAGTGCAAATAAACATAAACAGTTAAAAACGATATGATATTTCACTTTAAACAAAAGTTATAGTAAAAGAAAATCAGATGATGGGTTTTGCACCACCCTACAGCAATGAATAATTTGAAAAAAAAATAATTTTTAAGAGATTTTTACCAAGTTTTTTTTTCACAAAATAATGTCTCATAAAATGTATGAAAACTTCATATATATAAAGAAAAATTGATAATAAAAAAATGTATAAAACATTTGTCGTCAATATGATGAATCTTTTTTCGCTGGGTTTTTTTTAGCAAATTTTTGGTAGATTTTAACATATGGGCATTTCCAGGATCGCGAACGGGACATTCGTACGCACTCAACTTGAAACAAAAATATGAAAACTCAAATTTTTTTTTAACTTTTTATAAATATTTAATAGCATTTTAGTAGAACAATTTTTGAGAACAAAAAGAAAATTATGAAATATGAACGTTCTCCAAATATTTTGGATAAACTTGCGATCGCGAACGGGACAAAAAATGTAAGTCATTTTTTTCGGTGTGTGGTTTTGTTTAAAACTCTGCGAATTTCGTCAGTTTATTAAATGGAGATTATTTTTTAACTAAAGCAGAGATATAAAGATTTTATTAAGCATTTTGTTTTTTTTTTATTATCCTTATTATTTTTTTTTAATATTTTTTTTAGAATCGCGAACGGGACATCGCGAACGGGACAATTATTCCAAAGGCATTTTTTAGGTTTATTTATGGATCAAAATGTTTTAGGTTTGGTTTTTTTTAAATGATCTCGGTAATTTTGTTTTGAATTGTAAATATCAAACTATTCCGATCAACGTTCACGGAGAACTAAACACAAATGCTTATTTTCGGTCGCGAACGGGATAGAAGAATGTAGTACAAAGAATCTTTTATTATACCGTTATTCGGAGTTTGCTTGATTTCTACTGTGATGTGTTTTTTATTATTTATTTTTGGTATATTTAGTCTATAAGAAGAGTGCAATCGACATGATATGTAACACTTAGAAATAACTCAAGGAAAAATGTCAATTAAAAACGCTAAAACCAAAAAAAGCAAAGCTGCTCTTTGCAGACCATTTTTCTTAAATTACAAATGGTAATATGTATTTAATTAGGTATATTCTTAAAATCCAATGCATTAACCAACTAAATTTTCTCAGAAAAGTCTTTTTTCTTCAACTTTAATATTTTGGTAACGGTTGACCTTTCTGTGGAAATACCCATATGTTATTATCTTTAGATATTTGTAGACATAACTAAGTACTCTTAGTACTCTTATTTTGAAAATTAAAAAAAAAAAATATTTGAGAAAAAATCCTTAAAAATTATATTTAGTTTTCTGCGATCTTCTATTGATTTATATTTTTGTTTAAAATTAGCTTAAGATTTTTTTTTATAAAAAAAATATTACAATTATATATTTATCCCAATATTTCATCAGCACATTGGATGACTTTTTCCAAGGGAAATTTTTATATTCAGCTCATTTTAAACATAAATAAAAAAATTCTTATTAAAAATTTTAAAGAAAAATTTTAATTGAAATTTCATAAAACACATTTTTCTAAACACGCCATAACAAAATTTAAATATTTTAAAACATTTAAACAATTAAAAAAAAAAAATATTTGAGTTAAAATATTTAACACTGAAAACTTGTCTTAATTTTGATGATTGGTTACAACAAAAAAAATTAAAAAATGGGCATTAAATAATTTAAAAATATAACACTATAATTATGAAATATTGATTGAATAAACAAATGTTTACTAAGACAAAAACAAAAAAGATATTTAATAAATATTGCGTGTTAAACGCACAATAAAAAAAAAAAGATATAAAAAATAAACTAAACCTTATAAAGTAAGCCACGTTATCGAAAAACAAAAAAATTAATGATTAATTTTGATGAAAAATATTTTAGTTTCATTTTTGACGTTATGTACGAGACAAAATATGACAGAAAACATAAGGCTGTAATTTGAAACCATATGATAAAAAAAATAATAATGAATTACCAACCACAATTTTAAACACTTTCAAATATAAAGAAGACATCTTTCAAGGAAAATTTTTTTAAAAGAAAAAATTAAATTTGCATTTATGTCTAAAAAAAATTTGTCTAAAGATAAATTTAGGAATTACTGAAAAACATAATGATTTATGAAGATTTTAACGTATTAAATTTTTGTTTTTAAAGAAAAGGGTTAAAATTTATCTACAATACAACATTTATAAAATTCCCATAAGATTTCTAAGATATTATTTAAACACCTTTGTTATAGTAGGTTTTGAAATAAAAAAGAAATATCACCCTTCTGATAAAATAATGTTATTTTTAATTGATAAAATTTTCAAAAAATTATTTTGATTGTTTTACAATTGTTTGTTTTCTGTGTTCCGATTTTAATTTTAGGGTCATGATTTAACATGTTCAAAGTGATTACTTTTTGTTTTTTCTTCAATATTATTTTGTTTTATTTCACTTTTAAACAATTTAACATGACTTGACAAATACCAACATACCACCACCTCTGTTTAATTGTCATATGTATATGGATTTTTGTGAAAACCGCCAAAAAAAAAGGTGCAGTTGAATATTGTAAGTGTTTTTTTTTTTTTTTTGTAGATAAAAATCAATTAACGGTGTTAAAAAAAACAAAATTGTTACAATTCAAGCTTGGAATTCACATGTAATTTGCTTTTGAGCCACTAAAACATAAAAGACTTGAATATCAACTAAGTTTTTTTCATTAGTGATTTAAATTTTACAAAGAAAAAAAACTATTTGAAATCTGTCTCAGGTACACAAATATTTAAATTGATTACATTGCATAGATACATTTAAATACTTTTTTTTTTTTTGATTATTTACAGATTTTTATCTTTATAAATAAATCGTTTTCTTAATGTGAATATTAAGTTGTAAACATTTTTGATTTATTTGATTTGAGGCAAACTTTGTGAGTTAAAATTGAATTTAAATTTTGTTTGTGTAACTAGAGATAATTTAAATTTAATTTAAAAAATCATGAACTGTATTTAAAAATGAAATTATAGCTAAAGTAGTTATTTTTAACCTTTAAAAATAACTAACAAATTATTCATCTGAATTAAAAAATCGTACGAATGTTGCAATAAAAAAAATTTGTGCGTGGACAAAGGAAAAAAAATTGTTTGGAATTCTAACGGTAGTTTTAATGTACACCGATATTTTTTTAAACCCTTCATGATCAGACTTTGGGAAGATATCGTCTATTCGCACCTTGTTACTTCACAGCTTCCCCTAGCAGAAATATTTAGAACTAGCGACCAAAAACTTTTACATAATAAACCCCCAGCAAAACTTTGGTAATGAGTGCGATATTCTCATGCGTTGCCTTGTAATAATAGCTCGTTACCTTTTTCATTATTTGCAAGCATAAAGTGATAAGTTACTCATTATTGATTACGTAATATATGATTTATAAATGTAAAGTCATAATTGAAATATTTTTGAAAATCTATTTTTAGATACATTACTTTGTATTTTTTTGTAAGCAAAATTTAAGTTTACAGCAATCAAATACTATATGCGTCGATAGCTCAGTGGGTAGAGTTCTTGGCTGGCAACCAGAGTTGCCTGGTTCGATTCCCATCTTGTCTACATTAATTTTAATAACGTTTAAAATATTTGTAATAATTTTGTTTTAATAAAAAATCCTCTTTTTTAAAAATCAATTTTTAGACACATTACTTTTTCCATTCCATATCCATATAAGTAACTCCTTACATTATCACCTCTAAAGTAATGGGTATATACATTACTTTGAGGCTCATCGCTTGTAAAATTCATCAATGAAATAAGGTGTAAAGTAATCCATCGCCCCCTATGGCTATACATTACTTTATCCATTATTTGGTAATGTGTGGTTTTGCTGGGCCACACATGGTTATAAATCTTTAATTGACAAAAAAAGAACTCTACAAAAAAAAGTAGGTGCAGAGTTCTAAAGCAACTTATTTTTATTCAACTTCTTAAATTTTTCAGCTTATTTTCTTATTTTTTATAAAAACATTTATAAAAAAACCAACCTTAGGCTCAAAAATTTAAGAATTTAAAATTAAAAGAAAAAAGGTTAAATAAAGTTAGAAATAGTAACTTATTTTTATTTCTTAAAAAAACTGTAGTAAAAATTATGATGATATAGAATTTAATTTTTTTAAGAGCGCGGAATCCACTTTTAATCACTACATTAAACTCTTAAATCTTTTAAGTGCGTATATCCACAAAAAAAAAGGTCTGTAATGGCAACAGAAAATTTTGCAGGAAATTTTGCTAATTTGAGCCCAGCGGTATTTTTTGCTAATCTTAGCAACACATGTCTGCTGACGTGTAGTACAATGAAATTGGTAGAAAAAATTAGCTGCCGCTACTAAATATTAGTAAACATTTTGTAAAGTGGAATTTGAAATCTGTTTGCTAAAATCAGCGAAAAAAAATTCACTTAATATTATTAATATTATCAATATATCAAATTTATTTTTTTTTTCGAGATTCAATTTTTTTATTTAATTTATTTTTTTCAAAAAATATTTTAGACAAAATTAAAAAAAAATTAAAGGCTTAAAAATTATAAAATTGTTTTAATTTGGTAATTTCTGTTTTGAAAAATATTTTTTTCAATTTTTTTACTTCTAAGGTAAAATTTTATTTGTTTTTAGGGTTAATTTTTAGAACTAAAAATTCTTCTTCACTTCCGATCACTTTTTTTAATTATTTTCAATTTAAGTTTGTAGGTGTAAGTTTTAATTAGAAATTACATTTCCTTCAATATCCAATTTTTTAAAATTAATAAATTTTTTTTGCTAATTTTAGCAAATCGGTTTTCAAGAATTTCTTTTCTTGCGTTAAACTAAGTTTAAAGTTAATTTACAATTTATAAACTTGACCTTAATTTTCTTTAATACACTCAGAAAAAATTTACATATTTAAATAAATTTTAAGAAATTTCGAACTAATTTGGCTCCAAAGAAATTTCAAATTAAATCAAGCATACACTTTTCTTAAAAACAACTACAAACAATTTACTTTAATTAAGTAAATTTTTTCTTAAATTAAGTAAATTAATTTTTTGGAATATTACTAAAAAATGTTGAAATGTTACACAGAATAATATTACAAAATTTTGTTTGTAATATTAAACTTTTTTTATAGAATATTTTTGTAAATACAAAAAAAATATATTTTTTAAAAAGGCACCAACATTGGAATTTGTAAATACAAAAAACTTTTTCTTATTTTTTTGTAACTTTCAAATTTTATTTTTAAAGAATTTTTATATGAAAAGTAACAATTTACAAACATAGCATATTTTTAATTACTTAAAATTTTGTGATACTTTTTTCTGTGTACTTAAATTTAATATATTTTTTTTTCTTAAATTTAGTATAAATTTGTTCTTAAATTTAGTAAAAATTTCTTATAAACATGTTAATTTTGCTTTAATTTTAAGACGCTTGAGCTCGTCCTAATGCTGAATAAACTTCATTTATAGTTTAAAAAGTTTTGCTTATTAATATTTATTAATTTGTAATTTTTAGAACCCATTGAGAACCAGGCACTAAAAAAAACTAAAAACTAATTAAAACTCGCAAAAAGTTATTTATATCTGTGAAACTTTATTTTTTAAGAACCTAACAAAAATAAATTGAATAACTGGTTTTCAAAATATTTGCATTTTGCTCAAAATTATGAACGTGAATCGCAAAGGTTTAAGTTCAAACTTTCAAATATATAAATATTTTAGTTTGCCTCATAAAATCATAAGTACTCAATTTCATTATTTATTTTACATATGAAAATAACGGATGCAAATATTTACAGTTTAAAATTTCTTACTTAAAATTTGAAAGACTAAACTAAATTATTGTATGGGTTCAAATATGAATAAATCTAAAGAAAACAATTCCTTAAATTTAAAAAGTTAACATAGTTGGTTTAAAAATGTTAAAATGTTGAAACTAAATTTTTGTATACAATTCTAAATTTCATTATTTTTTAGTTTATAAATTCTTAACATTTAAGATATTTTACTATTACAAAATAAATTTCGTAATGTTTTTAAGGAACTTTATACCAAATCAAGAAAGAAAATTTAAAGAAAATGCCTCAATATTTTGAAGTTAATGACAATTTTTTGTAAATTAAAATCAAATAAATTTACCTTATTCTAAATTTATAAACAAATAATGTTATGGAAAATCTCATAGATTTTATTTTAGTAAGTTGTAAACTTAATTTTAGTTCATACATTTTTCTGAATGTAAAATTTACGACTTTTTCGGTTGTGTCAATTTGTCCTATTGGATGCAGCAGCAAAATTGTTTTGTCCGATATCGTTCCCAATTTCTTGTGAAATGACGATTTCATCATCTACTAAATTTGAATTCTTCTAATTATTTTATTCAAAAAGTTAAAAAAAAAAACTAATAAGAGTTTTTTTTAACCTAAATTCGTTGCTTATTCACTTATTTACATTATATTTAAATCAGAGTGAACCTTGGTTGGGTCCAATTGTAGTTATTTGAAATTGCTTACTTGTAAATTGACATTTAAAAAAAAATATTTTTTTAAAGGAATTTTTAAACAATAATTATTTTTTTATAATTTATTTATTAGTTTTAATTTTCAACATTTAATTAAAATATTTTGCAACTATGAGAAAATATTCTCAAGTCTTCTTTTATAAAATAACTAAAAACATGAATTAACATGTTTTTTTTTTCTTCAAACTTATGATTAAACATTTTAATTGAATTGTAAAAATCAAACAGACCCACCTTAAAATTTGTAAATGTTGTTGATTATTCAAGAGGTTCTTTGTAGTTTTTTTTTTCAGCAAATGTTGTAAATATTTTTTAATTGCAAATTTAATTTTTTATTTATGTTTTCAAATAGTGACACACCAATTCAGAAATATTTATTAATTTATTTATTTATATATTTTTGTTTTTATACATTTATTATTAACAAATGACAACGACTTTTAAGCAAGTTATATTGTTAAGCAATTTTAGTAAATTGTTGTAATAATAAATTGTTATCAAAAAGAGGGCATTTCAATATTTTACACACAATAAATTTAATGAATTATTTTTTTTTTTTAATAATTTTGGAATAATTCTTAAGGTGATTTATAGATTTATACTGATTTATTTTTTAAAGAATTATTTATATTATATATTTAAATATAATTTGTTAAATATTTTTACACATAAATTAAGCACTTTTTTGTTATTTTTATATATTTTTTTAATTTAATTTAATTAAATTTTATTTTATTTATTTATTTAGGGTTATTTGTAGATAATTTTATTTCTTATTTTTATATATTATTTTATAAATTAATATTTTATTTGTATTATAACTAACTTTTTTTGTGTGAGTGTAATATAATATTTTAATATATCAATATTTTGTTTTTGTTTTTTTTTTTTTGTGTTTTAAGAAAACTGTTGATGTTAAAAAAAGAGCGACATGAACAGATGCCGTTACTTACTATTTACTATGTTTTTTTTTTAACAAGAGAATTATTAAATTTTAAAAAATTTTGTTTTATGTTAATTATAAAATTTATAAGTTTTAAAATTTATTAAATATATTTACAAATTTGCTCGTTTTTCCGTTTTAAATATTAGCAAAATTTTGTTAAATATTTTTTTTTTTTTTTTTTTTTTAATTTTCGTTTAATCCATATTTCATGCTTAACATAAATTCACAAATTTTCGTTAAATTTTTCGTATTTCTTAAGGCCTAAGACTTGCTTTTATGCCAATTATTATTTTGTTGTTGTTTCTTATTTTCCGGTTTTTGTTTTTACCTTTTCAGAAAGATTTTCTTTTAACATTGGAATTTTTCCTGTATTTTAGTTGTTTTTCTTTTATGCTTTAGTAAAACACTCTTTTATTGTAGTTGTTGTTGTTGTATGTTTTAGTTTTTACGTTTATTATATTCCTTTTCAAAACCATTATTATTATTGCAACAACACTAGTGCGAGACACATACAATATGTTAAAAACCGGTTTCACTACCAATCCATTAAACCGACCGTAATAAACTAAATTTAATACTCATTCGATTTGTTGTTATTATTTTTTCACAGTCAAAATTAGAAGTAAAACTAAAATAAATAACAGCAGCACACAACCATCAACACACCGTTGTCATGGTCAAACGTCTTGTAAAGCCAACGAAGAACTAAATTGTACAACAAACCAACATTTTGTAAGTGGATAACAAACAATATTAACGCACTACTAACGAAGTAACTCGTCAAACATTTGTGTTTGATAACCCCCGAATGTGTAGCCGGTTTCATACATGTTCGATTCATACCAAAATTAACTTTATCAACAAAAGTCGTAATTTTGTTGGCTTTTTGTCGTTTTTTATTTACTTTTTTTGTCTTCAAAAGGATTTTCTTTCATACACGTTTGATATTGTTTGGAAGTTCGTTCTACTAAAGTGTTATTAAATTCGTTGTGTTTATTTTCCATTAGGATTGGTAAATGTGGTACAATTGTGCCCAAACGCATGTTGCATGACAAATAGGTTTTTTTTTACGTACATTTAAAATAATTCAGAATTTTCATAGTTTAACAAGAAATTTCAGCCTTAGGCCGAGTTTTTGGCATGTAAGTTAAACTTGGTTTAGTTATACCGAAAATGAATTTTGTCTGCCATTAACATAAATTTGTCAGAACAACTTTTTGTTACATAAAATGTTGGTCTTCATTGAAATAAAATAAATTAAAACAAATTTTAAAATGAGTATTCAAGTTACAAATTGCGATAAACTGAGTTTAAATATAATCTACATCCTTAAAACTCGGCCTTAATCTATTTTATATAGAGGGTGGGGCAAAAATGATCATCTGATTTTTCTTTGTCATGTTTGAAGTGCAAATTCCTTTGGTTTTTAACTGATTATGTTTATTCGCATTTATAAATTTTATTTAAATTAATTGCGGGAAATTACGTCTGATAAATACCTGCCGTCGGCGTTGATGCAAATATGGGCTCTTCTGATTACATTTTATACAACTGTGAGCAGCATTTGTGGTGTTACGTTGTCAATTTCGGCTCAAAAGTGAAGGGCTTGTTTGCGTACACCAACGACTTTAAATATCCCTCGAAAAAGAAGCCTGGGACAGTCAAATTCGGAGATCTGGCTGGCTAAGCCATGTCAATGAAAGTCGAGATGATCCGCGCTGAGAAGGCATCCTTCAAAATTCGCGATGTGCCGCCTGCAGTATAACAATCGGCCCTGTCCTGTTGAAACCACATGTCCTCCACCGGATCGTTAATTTAAAGTAGGAAAAATTCATTTAGCCAGTTCAGCCAGCTCTATAGCGGTCGCCGTTTACTGTAATAGCGTTACTAACGGCTAATTCGAAAAAATAAGATCTAATCATATTTTCCGACCTTACTGAACGCCACTCGGTGACTTTGAGAGGGTTTTATGGTGATACTTATTACTCCACCTTGCACCACTCGTCGATCACGTAGGAATTTTTTTTGACGAAATTTGGTAGAAAGATGTATTGGTTTGCCACTATAAATTTTCCGTTTATTTTGTAATTTAATGGCGCCCTCTAGTGGGGGAATATATAATTACCCCCATATGTTTAGTTGATTCTTATAACAGTCTTATAAGGAAAATTTGTTGTTTTACATGTTAATTTGATTTATAAGTGTGTTATAAAAATCAACAGAATGTCTATGCAAACAACAGTTAAAGTTTAAACTTTAGATTATATTGAAATTTTATTTTTTATTTATTCTTTATACAGAGTAGCCTAAAAATATTGACCCAATATTATTTTGGTATATCTTTAAAATGAAACGACATAATTTTAATTTTTTTTAAATGTTTATATAGACATTTAAGATTTTTGCCATTAATATCGGTCAAGTTGGCGCCGCCATTGCTGATCATCATTTGTGTTCTTTTTACCGCATTTTTTATTATTCTAAAAAGAACTTCGGGTTATAAGTCCTCGCCCTATTGTCGCATGATATATGTTAGAGCTTCCAGTGCACTAGGCTTGTACACAGAAGCTCTTGATTTCGAAAACAAAACCCAAAGAAAAGAGTCTAGAGGGGTTATCTCGTTGGCCACCGCAAATCATCAAATCGAGAGAAATGACGACTGGGAAACGCATCCTTTAAAATAAGCATTCCCGCGTGCGTTGTATGTGCAGTTGTGGCGTCCTGTTGGAAAGAACCACAGACCAATTAAGAAATTTGCAGGAACAAAAACTCGTTGTTTTGTTACACCTAAGGTTTGAGGTTCGATCTCCAGCTGCGGAGTATGAGTTTTTTTCCCTCTTACATATCGCAATGTTCTCCTTCGGTGTTCCCATAGCACTTAGCCCCCCATAGTATAATAACCAGTGAAGACAACACAAAAAGCAAAATTCAATGTAGGTATTTAAGGTTAAAAATATTTATAAAAAAGCAAAAAAAACTTGGGAAAAATTCTGTTTAAAAAAAACAAAACTAGCAGAAAAAAAATGTATAGAAAAATTTTTATAAAATAAAATTTTAAAATTCAATTTAAAGCCCAAAAATCTTAAGAAACCTTAACCAATGACCCTATAAACCAGGATGAACAAACTACCAAATTTTTAGCCACCCATGATGCCAAATGGTGCGACAACAAAATAATTCTTAGTCGAGACCACGAAATTCTTAGCCAATTTACAGAAAAACTAAGCCTCTAGCAAGGGTTGTACCAATTGTGTACATTCACATCACAATCACTGTACTTGCGTTACAACCCTTGCTAGCGGCTAAATGTTTCTGTAAATCGGCTAAGAATTTCGTGGTCTCGACTAAGAATTTTTTTGTAGTCGCACCATTTGGCAACAAGGGTGGCTTAAAATTTGGTAGTTTGTTCATCCTGGTTTATAGGGTCCTTACTTTAACAATCAAAACTGGAAAATCCAAATAGTTTAAAAACTAAAGTGAACCAAACTGTAGTTGAAAGGAAATTAAAAAAAAATTTTATTGAAATAAGTAAAATTTTACTAAGATTAGCGGAAAATAACTTAAAACGAGAAAAAACTTCTTAAATTTGAGTAAAAAAGAAAAAATAGTTCATAACCTAAGAAATATTTCAAAATTTTACTAAAATTATTTTTCCAGAAAATAGTAATATCTTTATTTCATTAAGTTAATTATACCCATCCCAGCAAAATAAGAGCTGAGGAAGAAGTAGTTAAACACTACATCTACTGAACACGAAGTTGTGAAAATTTCGGTGAATCATTAATGATTTTAACATTGGCGTGTCATTGGGAGGAAGTAGTTTATTTCGGTGCTATGAAAAATCGATGAGCTGATGGACTTTTTCATTAGTTTACAGAAGTTGTTAAATATAGGGACTACAAAATAAATATAGGGAGTGGCTGTTTTTAAGTTAAAAATGTGATTTTGAACACGCCAAGAATTATTATTCCGACCAGGACAAACTCAATATCACTGGTATGCAAAATATGTTTTCAATAAGGCATTTAATGACTGCAGGAATTAACCATTTATGGACCAAACAAAAAATTGTTTTTTTTTTCACTAGTAGGGGTTAATATCAACATTTTGGAAGTTGTTTAAAATGACTTCTTACAAATCGAAAAATTTGCACTATTAACTTCTTTGATGTTCTGAAATTGAGATTCGTAAAGAATAACATTCATTTTATTTTGCTGGGATGTGTAAAAAAAATTGTAGATTTTAAATACTTTATTCCAATACCTTTTCATAATAACGGTAGTCGGCTACCACAGCTACTTTCAGACTGATATGAAAAATTTTAAATGGCGATTCCATAAAAGGCAAGTGTCTTTTTGTATATCCGGGTTTATTCGCTATTCAATTTTTAAATATCTTTAACCACCGTTATAATAACGCTTAACTACCGAAACACCGATTTATATAGGCATTTTGCAGATATAATAAAATTTAACAGGTATCATTATGAAATATCATTATGTAATCGCAGTTTTAAAATTTTCGTAGCGGTATTAATCATAGCGTGATAGACAACTATTGTTATAATGAAAAGTTATTGCTTGCCAACCATGCTATAAACTAAAAAGCTTCAACAACTCTTTTAAAAACCTCCTTTTATCTCTCTACTTTCCAAAGTAAAACATTAATTAGTAGGACACATTAATTAGTAGGTTTCCATTTGTATCCCACAAATAAAATATAAAAAAAAAATAATTTATATATAAAAATGTTCTTTATTTTAAAAGAATAAAAATTAGAATAATTATTAAACTTCAAAGACATAAATCAAAAAGGTTACTCATTTTAAATAAATAAATTTCAAAGTAGAAATACATAAAAATCTAGGGAAGGACCCCTACAAACACAATAATTTAACGCGGACTATTTCTCGTACAGCTTTTTCCATTTTAGTTGTAAGTTAAATTGAAGATATTTATTTACAATTAACCGTATAAGGTACGCAAAATATTAATAAAGATCGTAGCTGATCAGATAATGCATTCCATTCGGCTAGTGTCTTCTAACATTTTTTGAGTATTCCCAGCTACAGTTTTTCTATGCGTTTAAAAAATCAAGAATTCTTCTAATCTAGAAAAAAATACCATTTTATAAAAAGTACCAAATTTTTAATGTTTTTAAATGTTAACACTTTTTTTTTGGCCCCAAATTCCAAGTAAACGAAAAATATTCAAATCCCATCACTGTTTCTGTATAGAAATTGTAGAGAAACCAACATAAGATCCACAAGTTGTTATTGCTTTTACTATATTACAAATATAAATTTATAAAATGTATAATTTTATATTTTTTTGTAGGGTAAATGACATTCCTTCGTTTATTTACTCTTACTCTTCTTTTCGACCACAGATTATTTTACTTTATTGTTACATAGATGATGTAGACCCAATTTCTATAGTATTTATTTTAACAACACCCTGGAGATAGCTCGTATAACCAACAATAGTTTTGTTATAGTTGGCATAACTTTAAAATTTGTTAAGTTGTATAATTAAGTAGGGCAATTAATAACAAATAGTACAAGATATTGGCAAACTTTAAAAAAAAATAAAATTTGAAAGATTAAATAACTTTCCATGGAAGTATGAACGTTCATACATATTTAAATGAGCCATAGAAAATTTGGAACAACATTTTATAGGCTTGTGGCCAGTAACAAAAAATAAAAACACCATTGATTTCTGGCTTGTTTTGTAAAGCTTTTCTCATTTCTGAATAGAAAGAATTATTGAAAAATCATACATAATGCCCTTTATTAAAAATACTATAAAACTGCTTAAAGATAATCAACCCGAAAATAAGTTATTTTAAATTACTTTAATGACTAATTTTGTCTAATGCCGGCAATTATCTTAAAAGGATGTGTAACAGGAAAATGTTAGCTTTAAAGGGACTAAAAAGAAAGTACTGAATTCTATGAATTACTATTTATTTATTTAAGCCTTTAGCAAACTTTAGTTACAACGAATTATAATAGAAAAAAAATACGATGAAAAACTATATTTCCAGGAAAAACTAAATGAAATTAACTACTTTTAAGGACCAATCATTCAATTATAATAGTGACCATAAATATGTAAACAAAATGTTATACATTTCGTAAGTTAGTTGTTATTACTGCAAACAATTTTCAAAATATGAAACAAACATGTTGCAAGCAACATGTTGCTGTCAACAATAACCCACTCCAACCTCATACTAAACTTGTGTAGTTGTGATACGTAGTAAGTTGCTTTTTTGGTTTCTTGAAAACAAATTAATAATATATAAATATATTTATGTATGTAGGTATATAAAAAAGGACACTTTAAATTTAAAGTATTATTATTAATTAATAAAAACAACTGTTTTAGTTTTTACATTGATAATATTATATTAATTTGTTTTTATAAATACAAATTTTTAATCTTTTGTATCAAATGTCTCTTACCATCTAAACTTTTTGTTGTAAATAATTTTTTATGTGAAAGAAAAACCTGTTTACATCAGCTGTATTATGTGCAGAATTTTTCATGAAAAGAGACTTTTCCAACACCAATGTCATCCACTTTGGAATTGGATTGTAAAAAATGTTTGCAGAAAAGGATTCTCTTTCATTAATTATCTCTCTTTAGTTGATTTTTCAGGGTTGGTTATTTGTTATAAAATGTACATTTTTAAAAACTTAAAAGTACCAAAAATATTTTCATTCTTAATTTGACAAAAAAAAAAAAAAAGGAAACTGGTTACTTAGTCCTGGTAAAACGTGTTTAAGGTTATTATATTAAAAAATATTATATGCAGCCAGAAAAAATCTATGCGTTTGATTTAATTTTAAGTCAATATAAATAATATTTTCAGAGAATATAGAACTGATAAAGACTTTTTGGAATTTTCAACAGAAATGTGGCAAAATAGGGGTTCAAAAGGGTAAAATATTGTTCCTTAACAATTTGCTCGAACCGCTTTAACTAGAAAAGAAATTCAAATTTGTATAAAAACAATTTATCAAATAGACTTTGAATTTTTTATTATTTATAAGTTTCAAAACTTGAAAAAATATAATGAAACGGGGAACGAGTGGAATTGAAACACTTGAAAGCCGAAAGGAATTGAATGAAACGGGTCAATTGAAATACAAGCCCAGGGGAACGATATGGAATGGAGCGCAGAACGAGTAAAATTGAAACACTAAACACAGGGATGGAAATAGAATAGGCCGAGCCGGCATTTTAATGATATTTATCGATTTGTAATTTTTATACTCTACACCTCTACGTGTTCTTTGTGCAGATATTTGTAACTAATAAAAATGTCAGAATTGGACCCAACTTATACGAGGGCTGATCAATAAGTCCGTGACTTTTCGAACTTCCCTCGTAGTTCTATGAAATGCAACATTGCTCCCATCAAGTACCACCTGTTAATAGACTACTGTCAAATTTTGAGCAAGTTCCGTCATTTACTTTGCGTTTAACAGCTGTTCAAAACGTACAACCTCGTGAATTTTATTTAAAAAAAAATAAAAAATTGTTTTGCAAAAAAAAACCGTCAATCAAACCAAGGGAAAGTTTGATAAATACTATGGGGACTCTGCACCATCGATTTCAATGGTAAAAAAGTGGTTTACTGACTTTCGTTGTGGCCTTACAAGCACGGAAGATGCTGAACGTTCTCGACACTCAGTTGGGGTCTCTACATACAAAACAATTGAAAAAATTCACGACATGGTGTTGGCCAATCGAAGAGTGAATGTGCGATAGATTGTGGAAGACATAGGCATCTCACATGGCTCAGTGGTTTCAATTTTGAACGATCACTTGGGTATGAGAAAGCTTTCCGCAAAATGGCTGCCGCGTTTGCTCACAATCGACCACCAACGGAAACCTTGTGACAGCTTAGTTTCCATGGCAAAAATCCATTATGTTGACTACGAATTGCCCCCTCATTCGCCTTATTCTCTGGAGTTAGCCCCCAGTCTCTATTTCCTATTTCCAAACATAAAGAAATGGCTCGGTGGAAAGAGATTTAGCTCCAACGATGAAATTATTGATCAAACAAATGCCTATTTTATGGACCTCGAAAAATGCTATTTTTTGGAAGGGATACAAAAATTGGAGAAACGATGTTTGACAAAAAAAACTTCCGTTTCATTCAAAAAGTCAGACTTATTGGCCCACCCTCGTAGTAAACCAATCAACTCAGAATCACTTTCAAAATTAAATTAACTATGTCCGTCCATCCTCTTGTCCGTCTATTCGTTTATCCATGTAAATTTTGTAATCATACTTCTGGTAGCAAATATAAAGATTTGTTGATAAAATAGAGACTTATATTGGCCCAAGGACGAACCCTATTAAATTTGGTTAGGAACTCTTCGTTTTCAGACCACCTCCCATATGTTAGAATCCCCTTTTTCACTCGACAATATATTTTCCGTTAGCGAATGTAGTTTATTTATAAAGTACTACGTAGAGTTTGTTTCTAAATGTAGAATCAATTGAAATTCAGAGAAATATATTTTTTAACTATTCATTCAAATATAATAAAATATAAACTTTCAATAGGAGTTGATATTTTCTGTTAAATGTAAAATTTTATGATTTCTGTTTCGAAAAATAGAAATTCAAATAATTCCATTTCGTTTTCACTTTATCGAAATACAAACTTATTTCAATACAAATTATAAGAAATTTTTCGCATATACATACAAACATAGAAAAGAAAAATATGAACGTATGTGTGTGTTGTATTTTGTAACTACCCTGTAGGAAATGTCGATAGTGAAACTGTACTGATTCACTATTGACTCTGTCAGCAGTACTACTGACTTATTTTGCCCAAGCCAACGCTTTCTGCTGTAGACATTTAACATGTGCGTGTCATTGCGAATCTACACAACTATCTACACAACTATCTACACTTTTGGAACTTTTTACTTGATTTCCACACTTGGAAGGAAATAAGATTAAACAACTGCATTTATTTTGTTAAATTAAATATTTTATTAATAAAAATTTGTTTTATAAATTTTAATAAAGTAAAAAAAAATTTCGTGTAAATTTAATTTTGGAGTAGACAGATCTTCAAAAGACTGCACAAAATCATCCACAGGCTCCGTAAAATCTTCATCAGGCTCTACAAAATCTCTAGAGTTGCAATTTTCACTAAAAATTTTTGCCTCTTTCTTGTTATTTTTATACAAAATTGATTGTTTTTTCACAAGTTTTTTGTAATTTCTTTTGTTCATGATATATTTTGTGCAATTTTGTATATTTACCTTTTAAATTCATTTTTCTTAATATTTTTATTAAAAACTTTAATTTTGCATCCAGCTATGCACATGTATTTTCAACAAAATAAAACAATAAAAAAACCAAGAACAAGCACAGCTTTGCAGCTGCAAAAAAGTAATTTCTCTAAAAATAGTTCATCAGTTTTTAAAATCAGTTTTTATAATCCAAAAAAATTTTCTTATTACATAGGAAAAATGTATTACTTTTTGTTTTTAATCGCCTGAACTAATTTTTGGAAAACAATTCTTAAAAATTAGAAAGTGTTGGGCTTAAAAACTGAATTTAGAAATGGCTTTTTACTACCAGTGAAAAAAATTAACACACATTAAGTTCAAGTACTTTCGCATTTTAAGTTAGACACATTTTTTAACTAAATGGGGGTAAATTATGTTCAAATTCTAAAACTAAACTTAGTTTTATTATATTTTAGTATGCAATTTTCTTAATACTAAACTGTTTTTCTTAAAAATTGGTAAAATTTTAGTTAATAAACTTGTTTTTTTTTTTCTTAAATCAAGAAACATTACTTAGGAAAGGTATGAACTATTTCTGAGTATATAAACTATTTCGTTTTTACCCAAACATAGGAATTTTTATTAATTTTAAACAAATTTTTCTAAATTTAAATAAAATTAGACTTAAATCGAGGAAAGTTTTTAAAACTATTTTAAAGGAAATTTTGGATTAATTTTTAATTCATGTCTTTGTTTTGTGTGAAGAGATTAGTATTTTTTTAACGGCCCAATCTTTCGTTTAGGGGCTAATAAGTGTGGTCCAACATTACAAATAGTTTTTAGTTTCTAAAAAAGAGTTCAGACGTTTTTCTATTAATTCAGAACATTTTACTCTGCTTTCTTTTGTAGAAAATATTCGGTAGATATTTTCTACCTCAAATATTTAATACTAATTGAAATATTTGTTCTGTAACCAGTTAGGACATCGTACGTAAGATCAATATCGTATTTATCGTACAACGCTAATTATTTTATCCGTGCTAATATTAAAAACTTTTTGCTCAACCATGCAAAATAAATCTGTAATGGCCACTAAAAATTTTGCCGTTTTACGGGAAATTTTACTAATTTGACCCAACGGTATTTTTTGCTAATCTTAGAAATACATGTCTGCTAACGTGTAGTATTAGCTCCCGTACTAAATTTTAGTAAACTTTTTGTAAAGTGGAATCTAAAATCTGTTTGCTAAAATTAGCAAAAAAAATTAATAAATATTATTAATATTAGTACAAAATTTAACTTTTTTTTTCAAAAAATATTTTATACAAAATTAAAAACAAAATCAAAGGCTTAAAAATTGTTAAAACATAAACGAATTTATCAATTTGTTTAAATTTGGTAATTTCTGTTTTTAAAAATATTTTAGTAATTTTTTTTTTTTTTTGTTTTTAAGGTCAAATTTTAATTGTTTTTAGGGCTGATTTTTAGAACTAAAAAAACTTTTCAGTACAAAAATAGTAAAGTGGGACTAAAAACTGTTTACAAATTTTTCTACTAACTTTTTTTTCTGACTGTGGAAAAATCGATAGACACGTAAAGGAAAACACAGGTTTTCTTTATAACGCCAGATTTCATGTTTAAAGGTTTTCAAAATATATCCTTTAAAAATTTAAAATCCCTTAAAAAAGAACATCTGACCTGACCAAGAAAATCCTAGTTTCCTAGATTTCCATGGTACAGAATGACTATTGCACAGTGTTATAAATCCGTATTGCAAAACCGGTAACCATTGACAAAACCAAAAGGTGTCCTTTTTTCCCAAATTTATCATCCCCAATATTTAACTCTTTTTATTATTCACATCTTTTTTATAGTTTTCTCTCTCTTCCTCTCTCTCTGTCTTTGCGCATCAGTTGTTCACTGTTGTGGTTGTTGTTGCTGTTGGTATATTGTTTTGCCAAATAATAAAAATAATAATGGTTTATTAACTTAAGTACCTTTAATGTTTTGTTAGGTTATTTGTTTTTGTTGCTTTTGTTGTTGGTTTGTTGCTGTAAAAAAGAAAATATTTGATTTGATGCCGTTCATTTAACATGAAGTGACCTGACAACTATTTTTTTTTTGTTTGTGGAATGATCGGCCGTTTAGTTTTTATTTTGGTAGATCGTTCGGTTGGTTTGGCCGTTCAGTTACTGCATACTATGAACTGGAGTTTTTTTGTGTAACTAGTTTGCTTTTGAACAATAAACGCAAAAAAAAATTGATAATAAAAACGAAGAAGCAGTAGAGTAGAAAAAAGGCTGCATTGAGCAAAAAATAAAGTATTATATTTTTTTTTTCTTAACAAATCTTTCAACTTAAGTATGATTGTGTGTACATCACTATGCCAGGAGCCTGAGCCTGGTTAGAGTTTGTTTTTTTTTTATACAGAAGTTAAGCTCACGAAAAAAATTGTTGTTTTGTTTTTTATTTATATAAACCTGTTTTTGTTTGATTTTTTTTTCATATTCAGTTCAATTTCTTTTATATGTACCAGCAGTTACAGTACAAGTATGTGTATTTGATTTTGCAAAGTATTTTAAAGAAATTTCTTTTTTGTTTTCCTTCATGGATTTTCTTTTGTTTGCGTTTTGTTAAAACCAATAAAACGATTAGAAAATTAACAAAATAAAAAAATCCACAACATTTAAATCGCATGCTTATGTTAATAAAGTATATAATTTTATTATATTTTAAATTTAATTTCTGTTATCTTGCCATTACGGCTCTTTGTGTTGTTGAAATTCTTTATTTTGCATGTTTTCAAAACAAAAGACTTAAGAAGCATACTTGTTGCTGTTGTTTGTTTAAAAATGTTGCAGATTATTTTTTACAGACATTACTTTTGTATTATGGTTATTTGTATAATTTTAAGAGGACTTTACTCTTTGGTTAATAAATTTTAATTACTAAAGAGATAAAGAGGATTTTTAATTTGTTTGCAGTGTTATGCAAATTAATAAAATTTATTATTAAAGTTTTGTTTTGCGTTAAAAATTCAATTGATGTAATAATGAAATAATATATTTTTGCAATGGTAATTGGAGGCAACAATTATTAATTCTTCACAGAGAAGATTGATTGCTGCTAACAACCAAATTTGTGGCCAATCGTAGTGTTGGTAAAACTACATAGTTGAGACAAAAGTAACTAAAAATTAAATAAAATTATATTTCCAAAAACAAATGACTGACTCATTATTGCCCAGCATATACTACTAGGACCAAGGAATTTGACATTTGGTACGAAGATTATCCCTCCGGCTTAAACATCCCCTAAAATTGAATTGTTGAAAATTTTTGAGGGCGGGGTAAATTGTGGAAAAGTATGCCTCTTGACGGCCTTGATCCCTTCGACTAGAAACTTGAAATGTCAAATAAGCGTTTCTTTGAGTAACGGATATCATACTGAAAGAGGAGGTTTTTCCTCTAACAATCAGCTTAAACTGCTTTAGTTAGAAGCCCACACTCAAAAAAAAAGTTAGTTGAAAAATTTGTAAAGGGTTTTCAATCCCACTTTACTATTTTTGTACTGATTTTTTAGTAAAAAAATTATTATTTAGTAAATTTTGTTGCTATTTAAATTTGACAAATTACAGAATTTTTACAGAATATTTACAAATTTTTGTTGCTAATTTTAGAAATCATTTTACAAATTTTTGAAAACTGATTCGATAAAATTAGCAAAAAAAAAATACTAATTTTAAAAAAGTGGATATTGAAGGAAATGTTATTTCTAATTAAAACTTACATCTACAAACTTAAATTGCCCTAAAATGTTACATAGATTAAAAAAAATGGATCGGCATTCACTTAAAATAGCATTCACTTAAAATAGCACTAAAAAGTTTTTTTTAGTTCTAAAAATCAGCCCTAAAAACAATTAAAATTTGACCTTAAAAGTAAAAATATATTGACTAAAATATTTTTCAAAAACAGAAATTAGCAAATTAAAAGAAAATGATAAATTCGTTTATGTTTTAACAAGTCCCACTTAAGTCTGTTCGTCCCGAACAGACATAGTTTTCCCCTTCCCATAATCAGCTAGTCGTTCCAGATGCACAACCTTCATCTTAGACTTTGGGCTGCGATATTTCTGTATTCTATAGACCACATCATTTAACCTTTTAATCACCCTGTAGGGTCCTTCCCAATGCGTTTGTAGTTTGGGAGATAATTCATTCTTTCGTTGCGGGTTTAACAGCAGAACCAGCTGGCCGTAATTAAATTCTTCAGAATTCGATGCCTTCATCTTATCGCTCACCATTTGAATTCGATTGCGGACGAACTCCTGACGGCCTGGTAATTTGAGTTCCGTTCCAAAGATTGTTCTTACTGGTCATTTGGCTGCGATGCATTGCGCGAAATTTTCTACCCAATCGCCTACAGCTTGTTGACAGCCCACCCAGAAACCGTTGTTTTAACTTATCTATAGTATTTGTGATACCAAGATGACCACCACTGGGACCTTCATGGAACTCCCTCAATACCTCGTTTATTCTAGATGCCCGCACCACAATTAAATTGGTCACATTTTTGCCGTCGGCACTTTTCCATGTACGGTATAAGCAACCATTTAACACTTGCAGGCTATTCCACTGGGCCCAATATGCCTTCATCAGCGGACTTTCAGTTGATATCTGCTCGCGGGTAGGCCTCCTGTTTTCTTCTTTGGCAGATATAAACTTCGCTAACATGGGGTCACTCCGTTGCGCCGATGACCAGGCTTCACTCGGCTCGATATGCGTTTGTCGAATGTCCACGATACGGAATTTTCCTTCAGCCTTTGAACTGTGCTTGCCATGTTTCCTACCCTTGCTGTACTCAGTGATAACCGGTTTTCTTATTTGAGCCTTGCGCTCATATCCAACATCAAGGGGTATTTCAACATTCCGCCAAATCATAACTTTTTGCCCCATATGCAGATTTATGCCGTGACTAATCATGAAATCTGCACCAATGATTACTTCGTCCATAATATCGGCAACAATAAATACATGATTGACGCTTACGTTGGAAATCGTTAGTTTTACATTCACTTTGCCATAGACAGTACCAGTCTCCCCAGTAGCTGTGCGCAGTCTCACCCCATACAAGGGTTCAATTGCCTCCTTAACTAAATCGGGTCTAATAACAGACTGTGATGGTCCTGTGTCTATAGTACAAATGTGCTTTCTGCCGTTGATATACCCGCAAGCAGTAAGATTGCTTTTTCCCTGCTAAATCACTAAAATTGAGATTGTGGGGCCCTCGCTTTTATGAGCTGGATCGTGTCCCGCAGTGCTAGCTCTTTTTGGTTTTAACGGTGACTCCTGTGCTAATTGATTAACTGGAAGCTTTTTCCTGGTGCCCGGCAGTTCCGATGAAAATGTCCCACTCTTCCGCAGTTATAGCATCCGGCCTTAACTTGCTTTCTCCCTAATGCCTGCATTACTGCCTCTTTAACTGCTTCTATAAACTTAGCGCTTATATCTTCCTCTTTTTCAGCAGTTACTTCGAGGTTTTGCACATTAAATATTTGCGGCTTAGCAATTATTTTCGCAGTCTCCTGTGACAGTGCAAATGAAACAGTTTCCGCGAGAGATGATTTTCGTGTAGCACACACCGCGTACCTTACATCAGGATCATGAATTCCCTTCACAAATGCTTCAATTTTGAATTCATCTAATAATGGATGATTTTCGCCCGGATACGACAGCTGCACCAACCGCTCAATTTCTGTTGCAAAATCCTGCAATGACTCATTTGCTTTATGCAGTCTACCTCTTAGTTCCATTCGGTATATTTGTTTTTTGTGTTCGCCACCATACTTTCGCTGCAGTGCCACCATTATGTCGTCATAATTATTTCTGCAGGTGATTGGCACACTTTCTAGAATTTCTGCAGCGTTTCCTTTTAAGGCCAGAATCAACTCTTTAGCTTTTTCTTCGATGTTTCACATATTTCTGGCGGCAACTGTCTCGAACTGGAACTTGAAAACATTAAATGGTACGCTACCGTCAAAAATAGGGGCCTTTGCTCTACCAGAACTTTCCTGAATAATTCGTACTGGGCCCTCTTGACATTGAGAATTATTTATTTTACTTTCCAGATCTTGCAGTTTTTTCTCGACGTCATTCTCCAAGTCAGAAACTCGTTTTTCAACCACAGAATTTTTTTTCATTAGTAGCTTTAGAAGTTTCCTGAAGCTTTTCTTCCACCTTATCTAACAATTTCTCGTTGTCTACTCTCGATGTTTCTAGCAGTTCCGTTTTCATCCTAGTTAGCAGTTTCTCGTTGTCTGCTCTCGAAGTTTCTAGCAGTTTCTAATTTTTTTCCATCTTTTCCATCATAGCAGCAAACATTGCGCTTAACTCCATATTACCTTCTGTTTTACGGGTACTAACCTCCATTACATCTTTTTCATCAAATTCGTAAGTCGCAATGTCAATGTTACGCCGCTCGAATTCCTCTATCAGCCGCTTTTGAAATTCTGTCTTATTACCTGCTGCGGTAGCTCCAATTTGCTCAATTCCTCAGTTCCACTTTAAGCTCCTCCAATTTCATGACTGCTTATTATTTTGCAATCCCACTTCTAACACAAATAAATAAATCGTTGATTTATTTACCTTTTAAATAAAACGAGTTCTTGCTATATTGCAAATAATAAACACTGTTTGAAATTATTTATAGCTCTATTTATTTATAACAGTCACTAAAAACTACAGAAAAACACTTTAATAGCACACTTTATTTACACAATGTAGATAGACTTAACGTTAGCCACACTTTAGTTCTTCACACTCAGCGTTTTACTTATCAATCTAACTAACTTTGCCACCTTGCTGGCGTTTTTATATATGCGGGTTAAAATAACTAGAATATGGCAGCACCGTCTGGAAGCTATATACTGGCAACTTTGAGAATGTTCTTTTACAGTTTGACATAAGAAACATTAGTTATGGTGAAGGGTTGCCATGTCATTGTTCTACATTTTAGGGCTAACATATGGGGATTTGTGTTTCTACGAGTAAATGGAATTTCTGTAACAATATCTTACATTTTAGAACTAGTAGAACCAATTCTAAAAAACTCTGCACTATCGGAGAGCAGCCATAGGAAAATTAATATTTAGTGTTCTATTAAAACTATAGCATCATGAAGACGTCTTTCCAACTGCCTATTTAGAGTTATTATAATTTGTGACCAAAAGAATACAATTTTTGAGACTAAAATCATAACTATTCATACAATATAATAATAGCATTATTAAATATGAAATTTAAAGACTGTTTATAAAAGGTGGTTAAATTTTAAGGGCCGATGTTAAATGTGAACCACACCTAAACTTCAAGTTTTTTCAGCATTTCATTTCTCAATTTCAGACTAACTCAATTTGAACCATGGAAAGATACACAATCGAGCAACGCTTTTAAGTTATTCAGGCTTATTATGAAAATGGGCGTTCAAATCAAAATGCATTTCGTGCACTTCGTGAATTTTTTTGGTCAGCATAATCGACCAAATGTGTCCACAATCGGGAGAATTGTGGGCGAATTTCAGCAAACCGGGTCTGTGAAAACACCTGTGCATGCTCGCCCAGTTCGTTCTGCGGAAAACATTGCTGTTGTTCGCGATAGTGTGTCATGAGGTCGGCCAAGCATTTACCGTGAATGGTGTTCGCTATCGCGAGATGATAACGAACTTATTGTGGCCAGGAATTAAGGATATGACCCTGGATGATATGTGGTTTCAACAGGATGGTGCCACTTGCCACACAGCTAACAAAACAATGGCTCTTTTGCGCGACAAATTCAATGGCCGTGTTATCTCAGGTGGCGGCGATGTCAATTGGCCGCCAAGATCATGTGATTTAACACCGTTGGACTTCTTTCTTTGGGGTTATTTGAAAGAAAAGGTGTACGTCGATAAGCCAGCAACAATTCAAGAGCTAAAGGATGAGATAATTCGGCACGTTAACGGCATAGAACCTCAATTATGCCACAGCGTCATCGAAAATTTGGACCATCAGATGGAGGTGTGCCGCCGAGGTCGCGGTGGCCATTTGGCAGACATTTTGTTCCATACATAATTGAACCTTACCATAATATCTTAATAAATGACAATAATTTCCTTAATAATTTGTGTTTTATTCAAAATCAACATCGGCCCTTAAAATTTAACCACCCTTTCATTTATTACGAAAATATTTTTAACTGCATGAGAAACAAAAACAATTTTGCGTTACTTTGATTTCGTTTAGAACATTTTCGTAATATATAAACCAGGGCTTGAAATTAATTTCTAAGATACACTCTAAAAAATGCCTAAAATTAGACAACATATGTGTAAAACTTATGCGTACACATTTTTGTCTACAAAAATGCACACAAAGTGTATTAATAAGCATATTTTATTTATAAATACGCATTTTGTGTTTACAATTACTATTTGTTGCTCAAAAACGAATATTTTTTATGAAGTGTGTAAATGTACCAGCATTTAGTAGTAATTATAAAACTGTCAGAAATATAAATATTGTATTTGTGAAAAAATAAAATATAAAAAATTATAAGAAAAATTTAATTTATTAAAAAAATAACGTTACATCATCAAATTTAAATGTAATCATGTCAGTGTTATTATGGTATATTATATTAGCTGATTCTTAAAGATAATTTTTAACTTTTAACGATTTAAATATTCCTTATTTTTGCAGCCTGTAAAAATTTTAATTAGCATGAATATTTGTGAATTTGGTAGTTGTGTTATATTTATTAGGATGTGCAAAAGCAACATCAACACTAGAGGTAATTTTATTTATTTTTAAATGATTTTTGTTTGACACGTTTCTTTCTTTCTTCCACCAGGGTTGTATAATTTGATGCCGGTGAATCGAGAATTTGCATCGGTACCGGATAGGTGCCCAACTACATATAATCGATTAAGTATTACCACCAGCTACATACTTATTTTAAATTCATTAAAGAAAGTTCTAGATTTTTAGGTTTATTTTCCATATAAAGATTTTGTAGGCTTTTAAATCTGATTTTTAACAAGTTCATAAAAATATTGATTGCTTTTATTATATTATATCACCCATTAATAAAACACATACTAAAAATAATTTGGGCTTTTTAATTTTTAATAAAGTGGTGGATTTTTACACATGTTATGTGTACATTTACACATAAAACGTGCTTATTTACGCACAAAATTGGTAAATTTACTCTTTAATTTCAAAATTTCATTTAATTTTTACGCACTTTCAATGCAGTTTTACTCATTTTGTGTTCACCAACTTACGCATAATCTGTGTTTTTTTTTATTTACGCACACAGAGTAAATTTAACCAATTTATAGTAGGAGTACAATTTCCTACTATAAGTTGGGTAAATTTCAACAGAAATTAATTACAGTGTACTATCTTTAAGTTTTTCATATAATTAATTACCACTGGCCTCCCCTGGTTAATTTTATTAGTATTTTGTCGATATATATTCCTAGAATTGATAATTCTTTAGAAAAAAAAGTATTATATAATAGTGTAATTAATCTTTAATAATTATCATTAAACAATAATGATGCTGATTTAAATGATCACAAATCTAAACATAATTTATCACTCAATTGTAGCATCAATTAACATTTTTCTGTAAAGCGAAGAAAATTAAAAATAATATATAATTTTCAATATATATTTACAAGTAATGAAAGCACCCCGCAGGAAACCTAAATATGAGTAATAAGCTCAATCACAATATAAAATATTTTGTTTTCTTTTTTGTTAATTAAAAAAACTTTATTACACTACACTTCATTAAAAATTTATCATTTCGTTTTGTTTCTTTTTCAATTCTTGTTAAATTTGAATTGATCTTCACGCTGAACCACGTCTTTTTTTTTGTCTGTTTGATTAGTTTCAATTGGTTTATGGTTAATAATTTAAATTGTTTTGCTCTTGATTTAAGAATGTGTGCAAGAGTATCTGAATGTGTTGGTCTTCTTATGTATCTGTAAATGTATCTGTGACTATGAATTGTCATTCATTCATTATTATGGGCTGATTCTCTCCATAGCACAATAAAGTTTGTTTGTTGTCATTATTTTTTTTTTTTTTGGTTTTTATTAAACCATTTAAAATGATTTATACTGAAATAATGAAAAAAGACAGGAACGAGAGCATCAATTAAATTTGATTTTATAGCAAAAAGAAAAAAAAACACTACACACAAACACATTCCAAAATTTTTATTGATGGTTTTGTATTTTGATATAAATTTTCTTAATATTTTTTTTGGGGAAATCGAAAAATTATGTTAATTTATGTTTGGTAAAAATGTTTTTTGAAATTTCGAATGTTTGTTTTAAAGATTTATGGTGTGAGAAGAAAAGAGAAAAAGGGGTGATGTTTAGCATTCAAAAATACTACACTTAATATTTCCATATATATTTTTGCAGAGGGTAAACTGAGAAAAACTACAACTACGGCCAAAGCTTTCGTAGATATTACACTTAGTAAAGTTTTGATAGTTACTATGTAGCAGTTATTCGTGAAGTTAGAATGCTAGAATTTATTCCGAAATAATTTAATAATTTAAGCACCTTTAATTACTTAAAAAAATATAAACCGGTCTGAAACTTAGTACCCCGCGACAGGTGAAATAGAACCAATCAGAAAGTCCCTACATTGTTATCTGTCTCATGCCGAGTGAAAGGAGGACCGGTCGGAAAAACTCACCCCGTTGCAGGAGAACAGTAGTACAGTAGTATAAATAACATATGCTTGAGAAAACGTAATTTTTTTTAACCTGTCAGCAATTAATTTATTAAAATACAAATTTATTTATTAGGTATACAAGTTAATAATGTCGATTTGGACAACAGATGGCATGACCATCACATATGGTTTGTGTCAATAATAACAAATATGGTATTTTGGAGGGTAACCATCTGTCATTATAATTCAGTATTCGATTGACGCCAAAGTGTAAATGTGCATTTTTTTCAATCGCTGTAATAATGTCGAATTTTGTGCCTAAAAAAGATGTTTTGCGGGGAAGTCTGATTTCCTTCTTTCATTTGAAGAAAACGGCTGCTCAAAGTTATCGATTGTTGGTAGAAGCCTACGGTCAACATGCACCAACTCAAAAAGTGGTGATTTTGACACAGAAGACAAGGAGACCCTGGTCAGCCGAAAAAGTTTGAAGATGAGTAATTGGAAGCATTACTCGACGAAGATTGTTGTCAAACGCAAGAAGAACTTGCATTATCATTGGGAGTCACACAACAAGCCATTTCCCTACGTTTAAAAGCTTTAGGATTCATTTAAAAGCAAGGAAATTGGGTTCCATATAAAGCGAAGCCGAGAGACGTTAAAAGGCGATTTTACATGTCGGAAGTGCTGCTTGAACGCTACAAAAAGAAGTAATTTTTGAATCATATTGTTACTGGTGATGAAAAATTGATATATTACGATAACGCCAAGCGCAAAAAGTCATATGTAAAGCCCGGCCAACGAGCCAAATCAACGCCGAAGCCGAATATGCATGGCACCAAGGTAATGCTCTGTATTTGGTGGGATCAGAAGGGTGTTTTTTATTATGAGCTGTTGAAATCGGGTCAGACGATCAAAGGAACCTGTACCGAAAACAATTGATTCGTTTGAAGAGAACAATAACAGAAAAACGACCAGAGAGAAGGCCATAATCTTCCATCATGACAACGCTCGGCCACATGTTGCAAAACCGGCCAAAAACTATTTGGAAACAGTGGATGGGAATTTTGTTCGATTTAAAATCATATCTCAAAATACACAAAGAAAAATTGTAAAAAAAATTTGGAAAAAAATATAAATTTTAAATTTAGAATGGAGCTGTATCAGATTGGGAATTAATAATGAGCGTTTCACACAAGAGGCCGTCTCAAGTAAATATTTTTTTAGTAGCAACATTCAGCGATTGCCCCTTGTAAATGCAGTGCATTATGTTGATGCCAGGAAAATAGGTTATGAGGAGGTGGAAAGAGGGAGTAGTGTTTTTAAATATTAGACTTTATTTTCTCTATATTATAGTTTTCGGGGAAAACCTGTGTAGGGAGTTTATATATTTTCCCTGCAATGTGTTGTGCGGTTCACTGGACAATCGAATGAAAACCCGAGCCCGAGGGATAAGTTTACTTATCTCAGCAGAAAACATTTCATAGTATGTAGTATCGAATCAATAGAGCTGGATATCCTACTGTCATTGATAAGCGCCGAAGTCCCTATTTGAACAAGGTCAAAAAGATCCAAAATAGAACTTGAAGCACCTGCCCATATATGGGAGTTATACTCCAATTCTGGCCGGATACAGGTGGTATATATAGTAAAAAGATCGGATGGGAAGAAGTTCTTCTTGCCCCTTTTTAAAAAACCTAAACACTTGAATGCTTCTTTCGGGACTTCAAAAACGTGTTCATTCCAATGGATATCACACTGGATTCTCATGCCCAGAACATCAAAAGTTTTCGATTTCTCAATATCAATACCCTCCATTTGAACACATTACGCTAGTGACTCCACAACTCTACGAGTCATCATACAACATTGAATATTATGTGCATTAAAATCCACCCTATTTGTACGACCCTACTCTGGAATTAAAGGTCCCGATTAAGTGTATCATTTATAATTTTCCTCCTGTCCCCAACCACTAAGAGGCTTGGCCTGCGGTCGAAGAAAATTAATGACAAATGTTTCTGTCACCAGCAAAAGGGTGGATAGGGTTGAAAGTTAAACGAATAAGTTCATTAAGAAAGACAGGAAAAAGAGAAGGAGAAATAACGGAACCTTGCGGTACCTATGAATTTAGCCAACCAATATTTCGTACCAGATAAAGTGTTTTTTAGCGGGGAGTTCTTCTTCATTGATTTAATAAGAAAAAAAGTGCTGCCGAGAATCATCGAGTGTAAGTGAAAGTTTTCTGCTCTAGCTGAACAATCGTGTCGGAGATGGCTTGGTCACTTTGAAAGTGGTGATTTTGAACTCGAAGACAAGGAATGGTCGAGTCAACTCAAAATCTTTGAAAGAATTGGAATCATTGCTCTATGTGGACGAATGTCAAATGCTTCAGGAGTTGTCAGAATCATTAGGAGTGAATAAGTCGACAGTCTGCAAACACCTAAAAGCGATGGGATTGATTCAAAAGCAAGGACACTGCATTCTATACGGGTAGAAACCGCGCGATGTCGAAAAGCGATTT
Organism: Eustalomyia histrio; assembly: GCA_949748255.1. Lineage (NCBI taxonomy): Eukaryota > Metazoa > Arthropoda > Insecta > Diptera > Anthomyiidae > Eustalomyia > Eustalomyia histrio. The sequence continues at coordinate 53,221,437 of OX456525.1, forward strand.
TTCGCTTGTCAACAGCTTCACGAAGGCCAAAAAAGGAAGAATTTTTTGCATGCCATTTTTACTGGCGATAAGAAGTGGATTCATTACGACAACCCCAAACGGAAAATGTCCTGGGTTTTACCCGGACAGTTATCAACATCCTTCAGCGCGGGATGATGTACTACGAACTGCTCGAACCAAATGAAACGATCACGAAGAAACGCTATCGGACTCAACTCATGTATTTGAGCCGCGCACTTACGCAAAAGCGGCCGGAATACAATGAAAGACACGACGAAGTCAAGGCCTGCCTGGAAACGCTGAAATTGGAAGTCCTACCTACCCACCGTATTCCCCAAACAACGCCGCTTTCAACTACTACTTGTTCCGGTCGATGACACATGGCCTATCCCAGTTTACTTTATATAAACAATGCAAAGAATGGGTCGATAATAACGAGTAGTTCTTCCGAGCTGGAATCCGAAAATTGACAGACAGATGGGAAAAAGTTGTGCCCAATAATTTAAATACTTTTTGTACAATAAATCGTTGAATTTCTAAAAAAGAACGCTCATTTTTAATTCAAGGTCCCAATAAAAACAAAGGTCCCTCAGTGCTTTATCTGCTCACCAGTTGGTCCTTTATTTTTAACAATTTTACTTTTTTTCGTGTAAGCGCTCTTTAACTTCTGGCACTTTTTTTTGAACAACTGTTGTAGTAAATTGAATGAAATTTATTGAGCGCCCCGGTAGGCTAGTTGGTAGCGTGCTAGCTTATCAGTGCGGGGGTCGTGGGTTCAATTCTCACCAGAGGCTCTGGTCTGTTTTCGCTACAACGAGCCGAAGGCCTTTGTTGCTAGTGCTCGGTTAGGGTATTAACATATAATTTGTAATTATATGATTAATAAATAAAATAAATAAAATAAATAATATTGCAAAAGTTAAAACTAACTCAAACATAGATAGAAAAAAATTAATTTTTATTTTTTTTTTTAATAAAAAGTAATTTTTTTTATTTTTGAATAAGAAAATAAAAATAAATTTATATCAATTTTTAGATAAATTGAACTAAAATTTCAGAACTGATAACAAATTAAAAAAAAAAAAAGAACATCGTTATTTTAAATAGAATAAAAATAAGCGGTAAATTGGTCAATATTTAATCACGCTTACTTCGTCCATTTTTTTTTTTGGAAAATTTTAAAAAGTTTTTCGAGCTTATATTCCATACCATAAAAAACAATACATACTATTTTCTAAGGCGGAACAGTTGGCATGAAAAGTCATATACAAGTAGGTAATCTTGTGATCAAATTGAACTACTATTTTTAAGTTTTTCTATTCAAAACATAAATTCTTAAGAACATTGTATTTTCTATAGCTAAAAAGAAAAAGTAAAATACTTTGACAGCAACATTTCCAAATAAGCTAGAAACGCCTTCTTCCTGCCTCTTATTCCAAGTTTGTTTTTTCCTTGGAAAATATAAAATAAGTTTACTATAAACTAGCAAAAAAAAAAAAATATTAAGTGCACTTAAGATTGATACAATATGTACAATCGATTATAAAGAAAAGAAAGCAACAATGTTGCTCGACATCATCTGCAACTTCAATAACAACAAACATCCTCAGCAGCAGCGCAACAACATCAGCCAAATAGTCTCTAAAGTATCACTAAAAGCTTAACCACAACAATATTTAAGGCACGCAATGCTAAACTAAAACACTTAAGGCCAAAACTTACAAAAGAAAAAAAAACCCAAACGTCAGCCAGTTAAATTGGTTAAATGCAGTTATGAAATGTAGTATGCTGGATGGACTTTTAGCATGGAATGTTGATGCACAAGAGCTTATAGAGCTCAGAAATCGACAACAACAAAAAAAACAATACACTTTTCTACAAAGAAAATAACTGCAGATTATGGCTGGTGCGTCAAATGTCTTCAACAACAAAGGAAACATAACAGCAGCAACAGCAGCAGCAGCAAGAGAAAAAGAAGCACAACAAGTAAACTGCTGTTACGGTTGACATTCATGTTTAAAAATGGCGCTCGACATTTGTTGCCACAAGCCAAAAAGCCACAAGATGACTGAATACAATACAACTAAACAATACAACTTAACAACAATAATAATAATAATGCTTACAAAATTTATAAAAAGATACTTGAAAGAAAAGCTTGTGACAAAAATCTTGACCACAATGAAAAAGAATTCTTTTTATTCAACATTTTTATTCTACTTAATTGTACAAAAAGTTTATCGAAAACTATAACTAGAAATCCTTATAAAAAGGAATGAATGTAGTTATGAATGTTCAGTATAACAAAAAAAAAACTTCTCTGAATGTCTGTATTTGACACATGCAGAAGCAAATATCAAAAATTGTAGTATATTGTGCTATTGTTTGGCAGACGTTTAGCATATTTTCTTGATTAAAGTATATTTAAAAAAAAAAATGCGTAATAGTTGAATTCGACAGAGTTTAACCTCTTGATTGAAAATCTATTTTCCAAATTCGGTTCATCGTTTACAACTTTAAATCAAATCGCGGGTAAAAATTAAAAAAAAAAACTGAAAATCGCAAGTCCGAATTTCCTAAAATAGAGCCTACCTTTGTTTCGATAAAATCCGAATAAGTTATTACATATATCATCTTTAGATTTCAAATCCGCAAAGAGTAAAGTTTTACAGATTTATGCATTTGTGTTATTAATGAACCGAGCGGAAAATATAGAGATAAATCTGAATAAAATTGCCGAAAAAGTGTATTTAAGCAAATACCGTGAAGGTGGGTTTGTATAGGGACCAGATCCAAATATAGTTTGATTTTCTTTAAATTTGAAGGCGACAATTATTGTTTCAAATAACATTCTCGACTCGAACTTCAACCAGATATCTACGATCTAAGCCCAACTTAGAAAAGAAAATTTTCATGGGAGATACACTCATAAAAAGAACTTAAAATTAATCCAAAATTTCCTTTAAAAATGTTCCATAATTTAAGTCAAATTTCATTAAAACTTAGAAAAATTGTATTAAAAAGTATTAAAAATTACTATTTTTTGGTAAAAACGAAATAGTTTATGTACGAGGGCAGATTAATAAGTCCGTGACTTTTCGAACTTCGCTCGTAGTTATATGAAATACAACACTGCTCCCATCAAGTACCACCTGTTAATAGACTACTGTCAAATTTTGAGCAAATTCCGTCATTTACTTTGCGTTTAACAGCTGTTAAAAAGATACATCCTCGTGGATTTTTTAAAAATGGAAAAAAGTAAATTTATAGTGCTCATTAAACATTATTTTTTGCGAAAAAAACGTCAATTAAACCAAGGAAAAGCTTGAAAAATACTATGGATTTCAATCGTAAAAAAGTTGTTTACTGACTTTCGTTGTGGTCGTACAAGTAAAAATGACTCTGTACGTTCTGGACGGCCAATTGAGGTCAATACACCCTAAAATGTCGCAAAAATCCTCGATATGGTGTTGGCCGAACGAAGAGTAAAAGTGCGTGAGATTGTTGATTCCATATGCATTTCATATGACAGTGCACGCAAAGAAAAAACATAGTTGGGTCAATAATATTCGAAGGGCATCATATTTTTTTGGGCTTATGCTTGTGCCAACCATAATCGTACTATATTATTGTTATCATATTATGATAATAAAATAACCATATTTTTACCATAATATGGCCCCTACAGTTATATTATGATTCAAAAATTACCATATTATGGTCCAAAATAAACATTTTATATTGAATTTATCATAAAATGATCGTACGTAATCATAGTATGTTCAAAATGTTATCATATTATGAGGGATAACTATATTATGATTATATGATCCATAATCTAAGAAAATTTCTTAAAGGAAAAGTTCTTAGAAACTATGAAAAAGCTATTTAAATTTAAGAATATTTCCTTTAGAAATGATTTTTCTAAAAAAAAACTTAATATTAAGGACTTTTTGAAGAAAAATTGTTAAGGAAAAAATCATAGACTTTGAGAATTTTTTTTTTCTTTGATTGTATAATTATTTATTGATTGTTGCCAGCATTTTATCGTTGTATAATTATCATATTTTTTTCACAGTCAGAATTTTTGTTACCACAGTATGGTTAAAGCCATTCATGATATAAAATAGAAGGTGCCAATCATAAAATAGTAAAATATTTACTAAATAATGATGGTAGCGACCATGTTAATGGTTAGAAAACTAATTTTTTGGTTGTGACAACCATATCCGATTGCAGCAAGCACAATATAGTAGCAGTGATCATATTGCAACCATGTTTTTTCTCTGCGTGTGTGGTTTCGATTTTAAATGATCAGTTGGATTTAATGAACGGGTGCACACGTGTGCAGTTTTTATGGCCAAAATTCATGAAGTAGACTACGAATTGCCCCTCATTCGCCATATTCTCCGGATTTAGCCCCCAGTGACAATTTCCTATTTCCAAACCAAAAAAAAAAATGGCTCGGTGGAAAGAGATTTAGCTCCAATGATGAAATTATTGAACAAACAAATGCCTATTTTATAGACCTTAAAAAAACCTATTTTTGGGAAGGATACAAAAATTGGAGAAACGTGGTACATTTAGTACAACAATTGAGCTAAAAGGAGATTATGTTGAAAAAAAAACTGTGTTTTATTCAAAAAGTCACGGACTTATTGATCCGTACTCGTACTCAAAAATAGTTCATATATTTTCTAAGCAATTTTACTTGCAATTTATCAAAGCATTGATAAATTTTTAAGAAAAACATCTTAATTTTAAGAAATTTGCATACTAAAATACAATAAAACTAAGTTTAGTTCAAAAAGAAAAAAAAAATAGAACATAATTTACTCCCATTTAGTTCAAAAATGATTCAAGCTTAAAATCAAAAATTGCTTGAACGTAATGTGTGTACTTTTTTTCGCGAGTATTAAAATTAACTAAATTTTAGAAACTAAATTCTAAATTCAGTTTTTAAGTCTATCAATTTCCAAAGTTTAAGTGTTGTTTTCCAAAAATTAGTTCAGGAAGTTAAAAAAGAAAAAGTAATAAATTTTTTCCTATGTAATAATAAATATTTATTTGATTTTAGAAACTGATGAACTATTTCAAGAGAAAATTTTCAAGCAACTTAGTTCAGATAAATTTTAAAAATTTTAATAAAATATTATTTTTTTTTAAGTAAAAGTTTTCTAGATTTTGAGAAAAAATATGATTTTTTTCCTAAAAATTTCTTCAGATAAATTAAAAAAATTGAGTAAATTTTTTTTAAATCTAGGAAAAATTATATTTTTTTTTTGAAAACGTTTAACCTATTTTTTTCAAAACAATAAAAACAGACTAGTAAATTTTCTTAATTAAAAAAAAAATATTATTAAAGGAAACAAATTAAAGTATCCATTAAAAGGAATTATCGAGCATGATTGTAATTTTTGGTTTGTGAGTCAAAAATCGCTCTCGTATCCGTTTCCAATATTAACAATCTTAAAAATTGAACATAAAGTAGCTTAAAATATATTTTAAAAATTTTGTTAGGAAAAGGTAAAAACTTTCGGATTTGCGCTTTTATGTAATATTTTTGTTTGCTGACTGCAATAGAAAATATCACAAGAACATTTTATACATTGCGGCATAATGGATTTCCTATAAAACTATTTTGTTTAACACTAAATAATAAAAATAGTTAAAATTTGTATATGGTAATTTAAGTTTAGGCAAAAAATGACATAAAATAAATTTATGACATTTTTCCATTTTCCAATAATAACAAGAAATGTAGCTGTGATATTTTGTATGTTTGCAACAATTTCCTTAAATTAGTTAAATTAAGAAGACAAAGGACCTCCAGTGTTTCTTAGCCATAGATGCCGTGTGTGACTTAGGGCGTCCCGTTCTGTAGTTCCCTCAAGGATTAATTAATTAATTAGGAAAAGGATCTAACTTTGTTACAATTTATTACGTTTCAGGAAATCCTGCAGTACATATTTTTAATTTGTTAACCTTTTTGCGAATGAAATTTAGTTTATATTTTAAATACATGAACTTCGACCCACCTTATAATAATACAAAATAAATCAGAATGGATGGACAGTTCATGTAAACCTTGTAATCAATCTACATGTACCAAATGTGTAAGATACTTGATGGGGCAAAAATCATCATCTGATTTTTTTCGCTATTATCTAAAAAATCATTTGATTTTTAATTAATTATGTTTCTTCGACCTTATAAATTTTGTTTCTATTAATTATGCATTGATGCAAACTGCATTGATGCAAACTGAAACTCTTTTGATTACATTTTGCATAACTGTGCGCACCATTTGTGGTGTCACGTTGCTTACCTCATGCATACCACATTGTAACTTTTAGAGGGTGTAATGGTGATTATGAATTATGTGTAGATTTTACGTCCCTCAGAACAGAGAATTTTGCTTATTGACGTTGAGTCCCAAATTTCTACAGCTTATGCATACATACATCGATTTATTTTTAGTTCACTTTAAATTTCATAAGTGTCAACTTCACGATTGTCGATGCCATTTGCATTACCCCACCTTTTATTTGTACATAAGTTTCTATTCAACGTTCGTTATTGAAATTGGTTAGAATCAATTCAAATTCATAGAAGCGTTCTATATGAATTGGGCTTAAATTGCATTTAGACACACAGAACCATATGGTTGTAAGCATTATGTGCGACAGAAAAATCATGGCCTCAAATTTTAAAAAAATCGGACCATATTTGAACTTAGTCACCAAATAAACCAAATAATTCTTATTAACCTGACCATTAAATAAGAATCAGGCCCTTTTCCGAAATTTAAACCGTTTCCCGGAATACAAATTACACTTGGTGTTGAATATTATAAAGTCGGAATGCACGACTTTAATTTTTACACGTGACGGAAAATAAATCCTTTATAAATAAAACGTAACATAAAACTTGCAAAATCATTAATACACACAATATATTTTCCGTTACCGACTGTAGTTTATTTAAAAAGTTTTTAAATGAAGAATCAAATGAAATTCATAGAAATATATTTTTTGACTATTTGAATCACTCATTCAAAAAACAAACTATAAAAAATTTACAGACATTCAGTGGGAGTAGATATTTTTGTGTTAAATGTAAAATTTTATGTTTTCTGTTTCTAAAAATAAAAATTCATATAATTCCTTTTTGTTTTTTTCCAAAACCGTTTGTTTATATACAAAATTATTTTAATAAAAATTACCAGAAATTATTCAAATATACATAGATACACATATAGAAAATAAAAATATATACATCTGTGTGTGTTGTGTTTTGTAATTCAAAAAAATTCAATTTTAAAAACAAACCACAAAAATCGTTGTTTTCTACATTTTGTCAGTTAAAAATTGATGGGTATTTTAAACAAACTTTCGATAGCTTTTACTACTTTTGTCGATTATTAAATAATGATTGAAAATAAACAACATGGGCTGAATATAATGAAAAATCAGTAGTCCTATTTTTAATTGTATTTTCGATTAATTGAATGTGTGTTTTAGATTATTTTTAACGCAATAATATTATGAGTATAAGATTCAGAAATATTTGAAAATTAATTAAAAATATTTAACCAATTTTTTTTAAAGTCAGTATTTCCATAAGGACGATTTGGCTGATGTTTTTGACTTCAGTTGCCTTTCGCAATCAATAGGGGGTCTTTTAAATGCATTACAACGTCTGCCGACATAATTGTGCTTCACAAGACGTTCGTCTCGCAACGAGCGTCAGTCACAGGCAATTAAATATATATTCATCTAAAAAGGATATTAATGCGCTTTATTAAAAATTAATGTTATTTTTAAGAAATTTCACAAAATTAAATGTGTCCACAGCTTTAGAAGTTTAAAGCTCAAAAAATTTTCTGTAGAAATGCAAACAACTTTATCATATAGTAAGTCACCCTGTATAAAGTAGGGTGACCATAAATTTATCGATACGAAAACTTCAAATAAAGGGTGTTCCAAGAAGAACGCAATTTTTAAATTTTAAATAAAACACAGATATTAAAAAAAAAAATAGTGAAACTTTATTATATCGTAAAGTAGACAGAATGAGGTTATGTATGGAACAATATATCGTGCAGATGGCCGCCGCGGCTTTGCTGGCATGCACGCGATCTTTTAATGAAATTTTCAATGACCGTTTTGCATGAATGCTGCGGTATTTCATTAATGCAGCGTCCAATTTCCTCTTTTAAGGCTTGAGTCGTCGTCGGCTTATTCGCGTAAACCATCGACTTCAAAAAACCCCAAAGAAAAAAATCTAATGGTGTTAAATCGCACGATCTAGGCGGCCAATTCTGATCTCCAAAACGCGAAATAACACGACCGGGAAATGACTGATGCAGCAATTGAATTGTTTCTCTGGCTGTATGACATGTGGCGCCGTCTTGTTGGAACCACATGCCCTCCACATTAATTTCTTTAATTCTAGGCAAGAAAAAACTGGTTATCATTTCACGATACCGAACACCATTGACTGCTTGCGCTTGACCTGCCTCATTTTCATAAAAAAAGGTCCAATGATTCCTCCACATTTGCTTCTCGTGAATCACTCGAGGATTTTCCTCACCCCAAATGCGACAATTCTGCCTATTGACGAAGCCATCAAGATGAAAATGGGCCTCGTCACTGAAGATGATTTTATCGGCAAAATCAGCATTTTCATGTTGTCTCTCCAATACCCAATTAACGAACTCCCTTCGCTGTCCATGGTCAGCTGGCTTCAGTTCCTGAGTCAATTGAACTTTGTATGCATGAAGATGCAAATCTTTCGTCAAAATTCGCTGCAGAGTGGATTTGGAGACACCAATTTGCTGAGCTCGGTGTCGAATTGAGGTGGATGGAGTTTGAGCGACATCATAACGTACAGCTGCGACATTTTCGGTCGATCGACCTGGTCGATGGCGCGTTGTTGTCTTTACATCAAATTTATTCATTAATCTCTTTACAGTTGACTCTTTTGGAGCATTATTGTGACCCCAAATTGATCGCAATTTGCGAACTGTAGCCGCAAAACTTTCACCATTTTGGTAAAACAATTTCACAATGAGAATGCGTTGTTCATTCGTGTAGCGCTCCATTTTTACTAACCTCGTACCTTCTACTAGCAAACAATAACAATTGTTCAAATGTCAAACAATGACACTTCGAATGTTGCCAGATTTAAAAATTGCGTTCTTCTTGGGACAAAAAAGGGGTGCAGTTCAAAATTGGCAAAATTGTATTAAAATATTGTGGATTTACTAACTGTTTATTCGAACATTTTTTATTTAAAGTTATTCTAATTTAAAAAATTAAAAGAATTTTCTGTTCATTTTCAGATGAATTCCCTTGAGTGTATCCGTGTAGTTTGTTAAATGAGTTAATACAACCACAAAACCCTCAATTAATTTTCAATTGGCCACTACAGATTTCTTAACTAACAAAAAAAAAGTACAATTTTTCTTCTAATGTCGCAGTGCGATTTAATTATGAGAATTATATGCTCAAAAAGTCTTCAAATTTTTTTAAATGAGTTAAACATTTTAATTGGTATAAATAAATATTTAATTTATATTTTTAAAATATTTAATTAAAAAACTAATTGCAGTAAATAAATATAAAATTGAAACCGAAATTTATTTTTAACTTATCTTTTACTGAAAATCTTTGGGCAATAATTTTTTTTGTGTAAAAACATAATGCAATCTTGTTTATTTGCTCAAAATTTTACCAAAAATTGTTTCAGGTATTCTAAAAACAAATTTTTTATTATTTTGTTTTTTTTTTTTTATTTTGAACCAACGCTTAGGGGATACCTCTATTAATGCAGTACAATTAGTTCGCTAAAGAAAGTTAGGTTAAAGGCTAGAGGAAAGAGGGTGTAGTGTCTGTTGACATTTTACTTAAATTTCACTAAGTTGTTAGAGACTGGAAAGACTTATTCGGAAAGATTATTCTACATACGGAACGACTAAAGAACAAATTCTCTCTGCAATGCGTTGTGCGATCCGCTGGCCAATCGACAACAAAAGGATGCACTCTATTAGATAAGCGAGTATTTCGAACAAAAACCCGGGTCCCTGGTATGAGTTACCTTCCCAAGGTAATATCGATAAAACAGTGTTACACCATTCACGCACCGACGATGCTCCATTGAGTCAATTGAGCTGGTTACCACAAGGTCATTGATAAGCGTTGATGACCTCCTTTGCCCATATATGGGAGTCGTATTTTTAGTGGTATTGCCAGAAGAACAGACGAAGTGAAATAGATCTTTCGCCCTGCAAGAAAATCTAAGCACAGCAGCTAACACATTCAATTCTGATGCTCAAATATCAAGAGCATGGCATTCCTCAATAACGAGACTCTCAGATGTACAGATGGCATTGGAGCTCTAGTCTATGGGTCAACAAACAATATAAGGACCATATTGAGTGTATCCTGCATATTTTGCCGATGTTTCAAACCTTCAAAGGGCTTGGCCTGTGATCGAAGGAATATTAAGGACAGATGTTGCTGTCATCTCTAAAAGAATAGATAGGTTTTGAAGTTTGACCAAAAAGCTCATTAATAAAAATAAGAAAAGTGAGGGAGAAAAAACGGAGGGGTAGCCCTGAATTAAGCTGAAACTCGTCGGATGAGAACACATCTTTAACAGGGTGGCCCAAAATTACCGAAGGAGTTTGAGTTCATTATAACTTTTTATTTAAGACATAATTATAAATTTTTTTTAAAATACCGTATATTAATGGAGAATATTTTTAATTTAATTATGAATAGTTATATCTCGCAAGTGTTGACCATTTTCTGCTATGCATATTCGTGCTCTTTCTAAAACATTTTCCCTTCGCAAAACTTCAGTTGTTATTTTGTTGATTTTGTCGGGTATATTGATTTTTAATTGTTGGATGGTTCTAGACTTATTTATAGACTTTTCCAGTCAAATGACCCCAAAGGACACAGTCTGTAGCGGTTAAATCCAGTGAAAGCCAATTAAAATCGCTTGTACGCTTTTTGTCGGAAATAAATTGCATAATCAAGTCGTTGTTGGTGTTCTGTCGGTTTAAATTATTGGACAAGCTGAATTTTGTATGGAAATATTCTTATTGTAGGAAAATTCTCTGCAGCAACCCTCGTGAGAGGCCAAGTTGTGTCGAACGTCTCCTGGTTGATGTTTCTCCGTCTTCCCGAATACTCTCCTGTACCCGTTCAATATTGTCATCCGTGTGCACCGTTCATCGTCTGCCGGCACCAGAAATGTTCTTTGCTGCCCCTTATTGTCGAAAATTTGCAACCAGATGGTTTATTGTTGACTCTGAGAGTCAAACCCGCACATTAAAATGACGACAATATGCACGCTGAGTCAAAACAATAGACCATTAATTTGAGAAATAAAGTTCAACGATTTGGGCACATTGTTCAATTGTGTGCTGTTCCATTTTAAATTCCCCAACTTTTCTTCACAAAATACAAAAAAAATTCGATATCAGTCGAGAGAAGTCATCACCGACACCAAAAGCACTAAGCTTTGGCACGAGTGCTTTATGTCCCACACGATCAAAATATCTAGAGCAACCACTTTGTTTTCACCAAATATGTAAATGGACCAACTCCAACGCTCCAAAAGGAACACCATCAGGTCTCCCGTAAAACGATTTGTACGAAACCCATACATTCGATCGTTAAGAAGTGAGTAGGATTTTAAATAATTTACAAGATGATAATTAACCATGCTGTCCATAACCTCCTTACGGCACGGTGTAACAAATAGAGTGGCCAATGAACGCACAGTTTCAGTACCAGTGCTGGTATGCCATCCAGGAACGCTGACTTGTTTACGTTGGGATTCGCAACAATCCTTTTAACAACAAGAACTCCAAAGAATATCTTGTGCTTAGTACGAGATAGTCTCTCTAGCTCGGGCAGTGAATAATTGCTTTATGGCAAGAACGAATTTCTTGCGAATAATTTAGCCAGAAAGTTGGATTTTTTAACCGGTTCAGTGAATAATCTTCATTCCCTTATAAGAGTTGGAATAGATGAACTAGCTTTTTCCTTACTCTTTTAACAAATGGCCAGAAGGCCTACTTCCCCGAGGAGCAAAAAGAACTTTTGCACGAAGATGCTTTTTGTAAAGAAACTTCTCGCGGCTAAGTACCCTGACTCATTTAAACATTTTCTGTTTACGTTGCGAGAAGTAACGGCGATTCTGCCTAAAAATACTGAAATACTTTGACTTCCCTGCAACCCAAACCAACACTTATTTTTTGGTTTAGCCGAAATACACCTTACAGGAAAAAGACTATTACAAGCAAAATCGCGCTTTCAATAATATTCCAATTAAATTGCCGATAAAAATCGTTGAAGTCTACACAACGCGGCTTTTCATAGATAAAACATAATCGTTTCGTGGCTGTCAGTGAAACCTTACGAAGTTGAGAATATGAAAAAATGCGGAACTGATAATGTGATCTTCATATTGTATTTGTTAGGGTGTAAAGTAAGAAATGGATCAAGGCTATTCTAAATCTTCCCTTCAATATACGTAATGTGCGTTGGATCATTTACTAATTGTGCAAGATGATTGTGCGCGGCGAAAAGCTCAACGTGAATTATCTCATTCGAATGACGCATCCAGGTAGAGTTGTGAATATTAAAATCGCCAGCGACCTCGATTTCAGTATTCGGACACCTCTCCAGGATTCTAAAAATGGAGGTAGAAAGACGGAATTATTTCCCTTTTGAAGCTCTATTTTATCACGTTCGTGATGCAAAACTCCACAAATTATTTTATCAGTGAATCATTCCACAATTTAGGGAAAACATACACTTAAAAAAGTTTGTAAGTTAAAATAACTGAAAATATAATTTAAAAGAAATGATATTTCATTTAAAACCCGTTTTACTTAATTTTCATTTAAATTAAATGCCATTTGTTATTTATTTTTAAATGTTAATTAATCAACTGACACATCCGTAAGAAACAAATGATATAATCAGTAAAAATAAATGTCAAAATTTTACCTACCAATTCCTTAAAAAATAAATGTTTTTTTTTCATTAATTTGAAATTGTTTCCGTTTTTGTATTATTTGTTTTTTTATAACTTCACCACAGGTGGAAGGGTATATATAAGTTTGTCATTCCGTTTGTAATTTCTACAATATTGATCTTAGACCCTATAAAGTATATAAAGTATATATTCTGGGTCCTTATGAAGAGCGAAGTTGATTTAACGATGTCCGTCAGTCCGTCTGTCAGTCCGTCCGTCCGTCTGTCCGTCTGTGGGTTTTCCGAAGAACCCAGACATGATGAGGACTTGATTGTTTTTTATTTCTGTTACATGTGATTCGTTTCTATTTGCTATTAAAATCAGACAGATCGGTTAATAAATGGCTGAGATATTACCAAAAAACCAGGACTTCCTCTAGTTTTTTCCGTAAAATTCCTTTGTTTTTATATGAATGTTGAATATTACGCATAACAAACACATCCATGTGTTAAAATTCTTTTCTTTCATCTCAACCTTTTATACACAAACAACACACATACAAAGATTTGTCATTTAAATAAAAACTAAACAAATCTCTAATGAACGAAGACTTTTATATATGTACCTCTATTGACGATGATTTTGTGTGAGCTTCAATAGCTCAGTTGTTTAGACGCTATGTCACAAACACTTTTTTTCTCTAAGGTTGCGGGTTCGAATCCCGGTCAATTCACTTTTTTGGTACATTTTTTTATTATTTTCTTAAGACTTTTTTTTTTTGTTTATTTTTTGGTTTTTTTTAACATTTAATAATTAATTTATATAAAATTTTATATTAATAATTAAATAATCCATAAATAGGCTAAAAACATTTTTATAAAAACCCTCTGATACAAACAAAATACAAACGTTTTTATACCCTTCACCACAGGTGGAAGGGTCGCGGGTTCGAATCCCGGTCAATTCACTTTTTTTGTACATTTTTTTTTATTTTCTTAAGATTTTTTTTTGTTTTTTTTTTTAACATTTAATAATTAATTTAAATAAAATTTTATATTAATAATTAAATAATCCATAAATAGGCTAAAAACATCATATAAAAACCCTCTGATACAAACAAAATACAAACGGTTTTATTTAAATTTTTTGCTCCGATTTAAAAAAATTTATAAAAAGATTTTTAAACCATTTAATTTCTCATATATTAAGAAAATTTTATACATAATTTCCCTTTGAGTGCAACTATTTTAGGTCATAACTTATAATAATTTATAAAAAAAAAATTATAAACTATTTTTATTCAAATTTTTAAAATTAAGCTAAAGAAATTAAAAATATTTTTGATCAAAAAGCAAAATAAAATCCCAAATGCAAATTTGCCAGCTAAATCAAACGTTTTTGTAGAAATAAAACACATGCAGTTCTAGTGATTTCTTTTAACGATTTGCTGAACATCTTTTCTTTCACCTCTTCACCTTTTATACACAAACAACAAACACTATTCTAGAGCTGTAATACGTCGGATACGTCGGATACGGTTATATAGCAAAAGATCGAAAATCTTTAGTATAACATATTTGCTGAAAAAAACTCGGAAATATCGGTTCAGATACAAAAAAGTTATGCCCAAAACATAATTTTTTTTTTAAATACCTATTTTCTGGAACCATAAATCTTCCCGAGTCCAAGTTTTATCACCAAACTAAATGTTTAATTTCCTCTTAAAGGCGTCCGTATATAAATCTCTCCATTCCATATATGTCCATATATAAACTTCAGTTTTTTCCCAACCATGGTGAAGGGTATATAAGATTCGGCATAGCCGAATTTAGCCGCTCTTACTTGTTTTTTAATATACTCGTATAATACAAAATGTATGTATGTATAGCTATAGACAATTTTTGTGTGAATGTTTTTGTGTATGTATATGTATTTATAAAGTTCTTGTAATTTGAATTGAAATAATTTTGTATATAAACAACCAATTTAAATAAAAAACAAATTGAAATTTTTTGAATATTTTTTTTTTTTTTTGAAACAGACAGCAAACAAAATTTAAATTTGTAATAACTGTTACGGACACAAATAAACCACAAGTTTCCGTTTTGTGGGTAAATTTTTATTAAATTTCAAACAAATGAAAAAAATAATGAAACTAGAAAAAATCGGTAAATGATAGTAAATCATTTCGAATAAATGTATAAAAAAGTTAATATAAATATTTCTTTGAAAAATAAATGTATGTTCCTTTATTTTTAAATGGTACGAAAAACTTTTTTATTAAACTACAAACAGTTAACTACATAATATTCTGAGTGTATTTCCATAAAAATCTCGGTTGACCCGTCTTAATTAAGACTTTCTAATTAATGATCCTTAATGTTTAAAACTTATTTATATAAGTTTCACCTTAACTAACATACAAAGTTTGAAAGAAAACAAACTATTGAATTGTGACAGACACATCTCAAGAGACATCATTTTACTCTTAAAACCGGAAATATTGAAATCGTTTGGTTTTATATTTAGAAATATTTCAAGTGGAGCACAAACTGACTGCAACATAAAACTTAATATTTGCTAAACAACAAATTCAAAGACTCCTATCTAATGATAAATAAATCTTTTTGCAAGGTACATATTTCTTGTTTCAGTTGTGCTTTGTTTTTTGAATTTTGTCCATTGAAGAAGACAACATGCAGTATTTATTTTATGGTCTAACACATTTTTAAGTTTGAAAATCATTTACGAAAGTATTTCATTCATTTATTTTTTTTTCCTGCTAGCATCTTTATCTTTAACAGGGTTTATTGCAAATATATTTTAAATTTTTGCGTTGGCTTTTTGTTTTTAAATGACCACAATAAGGCCAAGTTCATCAATGATCACCCGCTGCATTTTATTGTTTTTTCTTCTTTCTCTCCCTTTATAGTTTTGTTATAACAGTCTTCAGTACAAATTTGAAATTGTTTTGTTGTATTTATAAAATAAAAATATTTTTGGTATTTTCTTGTACATTCACCACTTCAAATATGTACACGATTCGTAGAATAATTTGAAATTCATTTTTTTTTTCTTGTAACAGCATGTGATTATTTTGTATGATTTTTTTCCCTGAAGGTTAAAATAGTAAATTTTTTTAAAATATTTGTGTTATGAAAATAATATAGGACTGGAAGAGTAATGCTTAAATTACGAAATTTAAATCATCTGAATATTATAACAACATTTAGTATTTTTTCCTTAATTACCCATGTTAAAACGGATCAATTAAGTTCTATAATACAGGCCTTCAGATATCGTGGCGATACGTTTGCATTATCGTAGAGGCTTCTATCGTATCTGCCTACATATCCTTAGACTCTCTTCACCCTGCTAATACTGGGGAGTTAGTGAAAGTCATTCGGTGGTTTGATTACTGGCTGCATTACTAATTCACAAAGTTCTTGTACACTCACCAAAAAAAGTCTGTAATGGTAACTGAAAATTTTGCTGTTATTACGGGAAATTCTGTTAATTTGAGCCCAGCGGTATTTTTTGCTAATCTTAGCAACACGTGTCTGCTGACGCGTAGTACAATAAAATTAGTAGAAAAATTAGTAACACCTACTAAATTTTAGTAGACTTTTTGTAAAGAGTAATTTAAAATCTGTTTGCTAAAATCAGCATAAAAAATTACTAAATATCAGTACAAAGTTTTAAATTTATTTTTTTTATCGAGCATCAAAAATTTTGATTATAGTTTTTAAAAAATATTTTATACAATATGAATTTATCATTTTGTTTTAATTTGGTAATTTCTGTTTTGAAAAATATTTTAGTAATTTTTTTTTTTACTTTAAAGGTTAAATTTTAATTGATTTAACTAATTTTAAGAACTAAAAAAACTTTTTAGTGCTATTTTAAGGGGATGTCCTCTTTTTAGACATGAGTCTTCACTTCCGATAATTTTTTAAACCTAAGTAACATTTTAGGACAATTTAAGTTTGTATGTATAAGTTTTAATTATTAGAAATAACATTTCCTTCAATATCCACATTTTAAAATTAGTATTTTTTTTTGCTAATTTTAGCAAAAAAAAAAAAATGATTTCTGAAATTAGCAACAAAAATTTGTAAATAATTTTTAAAAATTCTGTTTGTAAAATATAAATAGCAAAAAGATTTGCTAAATAATAATTTTTTTACTAAAAATCAGTACAAAAATAGTAAAGTGGGATTGAAAACCGTTTACAAATTTTTCTACTAACTTTTTTTTCTGAGTGTATTGTCTGCGGTAGCACAGATAGCAACTTTAAATTTAACAAATTGTTGGACTTCATTCTGTTTTCGAATTTTTAGGTACAAAAAGTTAGTAACACACCAACATGTTGGTGATATATCACTGTCGGATCACAGTTACATGAAGTTCAGGCTAGGATTTGACGAATGAATGATTCCAGCTGTCGAAACCCTCGAAAAAAGGATTGATAAGTAAAGGGTGGTCCAACCATAATACACGATGGTAATTGTCACACCTTAACGTCAAAATGTTTGCCCAACTTAATTTAACATTTCTTTGTTTTAGTGTTTGACAAATTAAACGATGAAGACGTACACAATTTAACAGCGCGTTAAGATTGTTGAAGCTTTTTACGAAAATATGACTTCAAATCAAAATGCAATTCGTGAACATCGTGATTTTTTTGGTCAGCATAATCGACCAAACGTGTCCACAACCGGGAGAATTGTGCGCAAATTTCAGCAAACCGGGTATGTAGGAAATGAGAAAATTCCTGTGCATGCTCGCTCAGTTCGTTCTATGGAAAAAATTGCTGTAGTTCAAGATAGTGTGGCAGAAGAGCCGTCAACCTCAACTCGTCGTCGGTGTTCGCTATCGCGAGATGATAACGGACTTCTTGTGGCCAGAAATTGAGGATATAGACCTGGACGATATGTGGTACCAACAGGATGGTCCCACTTGTCACATATGTAGCCAGAGAAATTCAATGGACGTGTTATCTCACGCCGTCAACCTCAACTCGTCGTCGGTGTTCGCTATCGCGAGATGATAACGGACTTATTGTGGCCAGAAATTGAGGATATAGAACTGGACGATATGTGGTTCCAACAGGATGGTCCCACTTTTCACATATGTAGCCAAAAAATTCAAAGGGCGTGTTATCTCACGTCGTGGAGATGTTAATTGGCCGCCACGATCATGTGATTTGACACCGTTGGACTTCTTTCTTTGGGGATATTTAAAGGAAAAAGTGTACATTCATAAGCCAAGAACAATTCAAGAGCTATAGGATAAGATAATTTGGTACATTAACGACATTGAACCTCAATTATTTCTCAAAGTCATTGAAAATATGTACCATCGGATAGAGGTATGCCACCGAAGCCGTGGCTAGCATTTGGACGATATTTTGTTTCACACATAATTGTCATAGATCCTTTAACCATAATAAAAAATATTAAGATAATTTTCTGAAAACTTTTTGTTTTATTTAAAATTAACACCGTGCATTATGGTTGGACCACACTTTATTGAAGAACCATAGCATCAGAACTTGTATCCACTATCACAACTTAAAAACATAGAGGTAAGTGAAGTTCAGTTCACATAGCAATCCGTTGATGAAAAGCAGACTAAGCCCAACTATAAGCTGATGGAACGTGAAAAGTTTTAAGTTCCAGAAAGCTTTTATATAGAGCCCTAAAAACTCGATAGGACGCTGACTGGAACAATTATTATCTCGTACAAAATAAATATAAGAAGGTAAGCCAAGCCAAAATGGATTCTGTTAGAACTTTTTGTGAGGAGTTAAATGCCGAGAGAGACAGATAAAATTAGTCAGATCCTTCAGAAAGAACTACTAGCGGGAAGTCAAAGCTATTCTATTGTCTACGGAATGCAAAGTGATGATGGTGGTAAGGATTGTAATTGCATTATCTGTTGTTGGTCCAACTCAGAATTACTGGCGTATATCATCCAGGGTAGTTACATGAACGCATTTTCTTCCTTCAGCGACTTTATCCTTTAACGCTAAAGAATGGTAGAGATATTCTGGTTAATACCTTAAAACTTTATCAGCTTGGTCGGTGTACAAATATGTTCCGTCTTCATCCTGACGCGTCATCATCGAGGTGGTTATTATTTCCAAACATGAAGGAATATTTTACTGTAGCTGTGTATCATCTTCTCTACTAAAAAATCTTGAAAGACTGAGGCACATGGAGTGCAACCAGTTATTGTGTTAAATGGATTCACTTTATGTTATCTAAAGTTCAGTTGACCGCTAAAGGTCAGTGGGGGTGTACTCCCCATCTGCTGTGGTGTTTCGTGGTCGACACAGTTTTGGCTTTGGGTGTTAAAATCCAGGCTTACGTAGATGATATTTGTCCTTTGGTGTCTGTAGGGTTGGTCACAGTTTGCTGGAAAATGCAAGCTAATGTGAAGCAACAGGCACGGTATGTCTGCTAATACGAACAAATCTACGCTAGGACACGTAGGACTGTTAAAAGGGGGTTACTATACAACTCTACAGAGGTAATATATCTAGGGCTGACTTTAGATAGTGAACTGATATGGACAATGTATATTGAACGGACGGATTTAAGCAAAGCGGATTTTCTGGCAAAGCCGGAAAGCTTTAGAAAAGAAATCTGCTGCAGCACACTAGATGTAACTTGCAGTTATAAGATCCATTGTATTGTACGCTTTTGAGGTCTGGTGGCCTAGAATAGCATTCAGGCGAATCTGAGCAGATAAAAAAGAGCGGCTGCTCCTTGTATCACGGGTGCCATACCTGGTGACGCTCTTGATATTATATTGAACATGCTACCTCTGGATCTTCATATACAGGGCGAGGCTATAAAATCTATATGCATACTCCAAATGATGGAATCGGGCATATTAATTGCAATACAGGGCATGATCTTATCGTTGAGGATCTTTCGAAACTTTGTCCGATGTTTATAAATACTTTGGATGGCATTATTGACTGTATTGAATTCGGTAGATAACCATTCCAAGTATAGAGGACTGCTGCAGCCCAACTGAACTGCTTGTGGATAATTCTAATAATTTTTACACTGATATGATTATTCCGGGCAATAAAATGGCCAACTCGTCGGTATCGAATACTACTACACTTACAATATATTTTCCGTTACCGACTGTAGTTTATTTAAAAAGTAATACGTAGAGTTTTATTTAAATGAAGAATTAATTAAAAATCATAGAAATATATTTTTTAACTGTTTGAAACAGTCATTCAAAAAACAAACTATAAAAATTTGCAGACCTTCATTAGGAGTTGATATTTTCTGTTAAATGTAAATATAATTCGTTTTTGTTTTTTTTACATAAATAGTTTATTTATATACAAAATTATTTCAATAATACCCAGCAAAAAAAATGGTAGTCATTCTGTGACTATAACTTCTTTCATTGCTTCCTAAACTTCAGTTGACATTCTTTTATGATTTTTTGGTTTTATTCTAAGGCACTTCCAAAAGAATTCATATGTTCATATTTCAAATGCAGTGATCTGGATATAAACCCGATGCATATCTGAATATATCCCTCTTCATTACTTCTAAAGCATAAGTTATGGAATATCGTATATTTTTTGTTTAAACTAAAGCATTTATTCAAATTAAGAAAATAATTCTGATGAGCTTTTTTAATTTTTGTATTAAATCATTTTTTATATTTTAGTTTGAAATTTCATGAGGGTTAGAATTTATGCAGTTTTGCAATTTTTATAAAAGTTTTGAAAAATCAAGAAAAACAGATTTTTTTTGATCATTAATTGAAACTAGCTGGCCTGTCATTTGCATTTTTTCAGCCTTAAATATTTATGACGACGCAATCTGTGCATTTTTGCATTATGTATATTATTTAACACAACACCATTTCCAGTTTTAATTCAGAATTTACCAAAATAATTTTAAAATTGTGTAAAAATTATTTCAAATTGACCAAAAATATTTTAAAATTGTGCAAAAATTATTAAAAATTGTTCAAATTTGCTAAAAAGGTTTCAAATGTTGTACAACCAGTTGTTTCAAAGGTTGTACAACCAGTTTTTAAATTATTTAAAAATATTTTAAAATTTGTCTAAAAATTCATTAAAATTTTTGAAAAATGTTTCAAAAATGCTTTTTCACTAATGCAGAATTATTTATTTATTTTAATAAAGAGTATTTGTATATAAATGCATAAATTTCCCTTCTTTTAACTTATTTTTCTGCATTCTTATGAATTAAATTTTCATCAAAGCTTAAATATTACAAACTATATGAACATTTTCCACTCATGCATCAGAATATCTAATCATTGTATTATCATTGCTTCCTTAGAGTAAAGTATGAGTAATGCTATTAGCTACATTTGAATACTTCCATCCTATGACACGCTAATGTTAAATTCATCGATGAAACCATCAGAAAAGAAGTGATGCCTTTGCCATAGTAGTGATGCTTTTATTGCTTCTTTGGCAGCTTCATTTTTGCTGGGTAATTACAAGAAATTATTCAAATATAGATACACAGATATAAAATAAATATATATACATCTGTGTGTGTTGTGTTTTGTAAAATTACATACAAATTCCAGGTAATAAGTAGTCAAGCTCAAGGTCTATTTTATATAAAATTATTTATTTTTTATCCAAAATTTCGCTATCTCAATGGATAGCAAAATATTGGAAAATCCCTGAAGAAGCTTTCCATTGAGATAGCCAAATATTGGATAAAAAATAAATAATTTTATATAAAATAGACCTTGAGCTTGACCATATATGATCTCATATATGATTATATATCTTCGGATCAAAACTTTGAGGATACATGACCGTATATGCTCATATATCTGTGAATGATATATGAGCCTCAAATTTCGAAGCAGAACATATATGTATGATCGTATGTAATATCGTGTACGGTCATATATTGAACTCTGTATTTATATTTATGATCTTATATGCCCATGCATGATCACATACAAGCTCATGTATGACCATGTATGTATGTTCATATATATTTCGATTTTCCGATTGGATGTCTTGTATTAAATTTTTTTTAATATTCATTAAAATTTTTTGAATGCTCAGGTTTTAATTTTGGAACCTGCACGCAAGATTTCTAAACACTACTTGCACTCAGGAAAAAAAGTTAGTAGAAAAATTTGTAAACAGTTTTCAATCCCACTTTACTATTTTTATACTGATTTTTAGTAAAAACAAATTATTATTTAGCAAATCGTTTTGCTATTTCCAATTTACAAAATATTTATAAATTTTTGTTGCTAATTTCACAAATTATTTTACAAATTTTTGAAAACCTATTTGCTAAAATAAGCAAAAAAATTTACTAATTTTAAAAAAGTGGATATTAAAGGAAATGCTAATTCTAATTAAAACTTACACCTACAAACTTAAATTGCCTCAAAATGTTACATAGTTTAAAAAAAGGGATCGGAATTGAATATACAGACTCATGTCTAAAAATAGGATATCCACTTAAAATAGCAAGAAAAAGTTTTTTTAACTCTAAAAATCAGCCCTAACAACAACTAAAATTTTACCCTAAAAGTTAAAAAAAATTGACTAAAATATTTTTCAAAACATAAATGAAAACGATAAATTCGTTTATGTGTTTACAATTTTTAAGCCTTTGATTTTTTTTTTATTTTTTCTAAAATATTTTTTGAAAATAAAAAAATATATAAATTTCAAATTTTGTACTAATATTAAAAATATTTAGTCATTTTTTTTTTTTGCTAATTTTACCAAACAGATTTTAAATTACACTTAACTAAAATTTAGTAGCGGCAGCTAATTTTTTCTACAAATTTCATTGTACTACACGTCAGCAGACGTGTTGCTAAGATTAGCAAAAAATACCGCTGAGCTCAAATTAACAAAATTTCCCGTAATAGCAGCAAAATTTTTAGTTGCCATTACAGACTTTTTTTGGTGAGGGTGTGGAGCACAAAACAATATCATAAATATTTATATTGCCTGTCGGTGTGGCAACACCGTACCGGTTTCGATCCGTCATAAACGGAATCCAAATCCGTTTACGTACCGTTTTCTTTAACGTAAACGGACCAGAAAACGGATTTAAGGAACATCGAAATTGATTCGAATCCGTTTATAGTCCGTCAATGACGGACCGTTTACGGACCGATATATCGGATGAAAAACGGAGTCAAAACGTACTGTTTTCGAAAATTCAATTATACGGTACGTTAATGTTGTGTTTATGTACAAGCTTCGACGGATACGTATTTTCGGACCGTAAACGTACAGTAGAAGCCGGATTCATGAATATCCGTACGTATCGGAGAGTCCGTAAAAATGTTTCTTGGGTAGGGTCTTGTAAAATGTTAACAAGTCTGATACATTTTCAAGTTTTATTATAAAGATGATTGCATTCCTTTATTGTATCTCTTACAATATAATAAACATATTGCCTAAAAATCATTAAGAAATAGAAGAATAAATGTATATAAATATTTTTTGGCAACGTATAATATTTTGCTATGATAATAATGTCAGATGTTAAAAGGGAACATTTTTACGTGCTAATGGATGGCAGTTAAAATAGATGTTGTTGGTGGCTTAACCGCATTAACCATTATTTAATAAATTTACCTATACATACACACACGCGCAATATGTGAATTTGGAAATAATAGCAGACTGCTTCTATGCTGCTCTTATGTACTCGAGCCGTTTTTTTTGGTCGCGTTTTTGTCAATAGTTTTTTTTTATGGGGGTTTCTTATCGTCGATGGTTCTAAAAAATATCGAGAGAATTCTGAAAAGCAAAATCTCTAAAATACGCATTCTCTGTGCATAGCAGTATACTGCTCAGGGATGATAACTTTGGTACTATAGTACTTTTTGTGGTATTATTAGAACCTCACAAGTACAATGATACTGCTATGACTCATTTGGTACTATTTAGAAATGTTTTATTTTTTTTTATTCAAACTAATGTAAAAAATATTTACATTATTAAATATTAAAAATTCAGTGAATTAAATATTAAAAATTAGGTCGTGGAATTTATATTAAAAAGGTCAAAGAAATTTAACTAAATAATTACATACAAATAAAAAAAATTTCAATTTGAAAAAAAAAACACAAAAATCGTTTTTTTTTTTTATGTCTTGTAAGTTAAAAATTTATGGTTATTTTAAACGTCTTTCGATTGTTTTTACTACTTTTGTCGTTTATTAAACAATGATTAAAAATTAACAACAAAATGGGCTGACTATAATGAGAAATCAGTAGTCCTCTTTTTGATTGTATTTTCGATTAATTTAATGTGTATTTAAGATTATTTTTAACGAAAAAATATTGCGAGTGTATGAATTTAGAAATGTATCAAGGTTAGCACGTTGGATCGACTGATATGAAATCTGTTTTTATTGAGAGGTGCTGAGACTGAACCACCTGAGGTGGTACGATGTTTTGTAACTATACGAGAGGGGAATGTGTTAGAATATTTACTCAGCTTAGGTAGAGCTGACTGCTGTAAAATTACTGGGCTGATTACAGGACACAGCTTGGGACACTACAGAACATTTTGCCTGTTAGGTCTTGTTTATGAATGCTATTTCTCAGGTTTACTTTCTAATTTCGATAACATTTCTCCTTTTGTTCAGTCCTTTTGCTTCCTTTCTTTTTCGCCTTTTATTTTTCTTCTGTAGAGTATTAAACAGTTGATAATCTTTAGTCTGAGCACCAGGACTTGTCTCTTTTACAACCCACCTCAACTTAACTCAAGCATTTACAATTTCTAAAACTTGTGTAAATTATATAAAATCTTAAAATTTTTCTTAAAATTAATAAACTTCATTTATTAACTAAATTAACTATTGGCAATATTTAATTTATAATACGCGTATTTATATTAAAAATTTAACAATCATAAAATTCATATGCAAAATAATTCAATATTTATTCATGTTGGTGTTTTCTTAAGCTACCAGTTTCAGAATAACACATAAGATGATGACCATTAAAACTTCCTACATATTTAAGTGTTACAAAATCTTTTTTTTTTTTTTTTTTTTTTTGAAAGAAATTGAACGCCTGCATAAATAAACAACACAAAAATTGAAATTTTGGTACAAAACACATATTGCTCACAAACAACATACGACAAAAAAAACCTCGACTAGTGTTATTCTTTGTCAGTCAATATTTTATGGCATGATAAACTTAAAATAACAAAAAAAAACAACGAATTTTTTAAATTTGTAAAGAAAACCAAATTTAAGAAAAACAACAAAGTATTTGTTTTGTAGCCATTAGCATAAGAGATAAAACATAAACGAAAAAAACTATCGTCGAAAAAACTGAAAAAGTTTTGAATCGATTTATTGTTGTAAGTTTTTCAAAGTCATCTTTATAATTTTATTTTTTGTTGTCAATAAAAAAAAAGTTTTTTCTTTAAACAAATACATTAATGACCACCCAAAAAGTTCTACAAATATTATGGAAATATTAACAAAAAAAATGTATATTTTTATAATGCAGTGGAGTATGGTTGTAATTAACTATGTAATGACATATACAGTGAGCAGCAAAAGTCATGATATCCCGGTGAAAAATAAAAAGTTTACCCAAATTTCTCAAATATTACATAAAGAAATATGTGACACTTATTTTTATTTTGTGTATTCACTTGTATACCACCACAAATCGAAAAAAATATTTCACTTGTTTAACTAAATAAAACTTCTAAAAATTCTAGACCAATATAACTCCATACACTCACTAAAAAAGTCTGTAATGACAACTGAAAATTATGCTGTTACGAGAAAATTTGCTAATTTGAGTCCAGCGCTATTTTTTGCTAATCTTAGCAATACATGTCTGCTGACGTGTAGTACAATGACATTAGTAGCCGCTACTAAATTTTAGTAAACTTATCGTAGAGTGAAATTTCAAATCAGTTTGCTAGAATCAGCAAAAGAAAAAATTATTAAATATTAACACAACCCAATTAGTATAAAAATTAGTAAGCGCTACTAAATTTTAGTAAATTGCTGTAAACTCAATGAATCTAAATTTTAATTTATAAAAAAAAAAATATTATTAAATTGCCCAAATTAACTCATGTCAAATTTTAATTGTTTTAATTTTAAGGCAATTTTAGTTTGTACAGGGTGACGCAAAAATAACCTTCCGATGTTTTTTGGCTGTAATTTAAAAAAAAATGAAAAACTTTGATTCTTCTTGTGGATTATTTTTATTTGGTCTTTTAATTTTTTTTTACATCAAGTCGAGAATATGATGTCATGTAAATGGCCACCGCCACAGTTGATTGTCATTTAAGCCCTTTTTATGGAATTTTCCATAACTTTGGCGATAGGTCCTCACATTCTTGACGGATATTGTCTTTAAGAGCTGCAAGAGTCTGAGGCTTGTTGACATAAACCCGCGACTTCAAAAAGCCCCACAAAAAGAAATCTGGAGCGGCCAGCAAGGCCAGTGCAAATCGCCAAAACGAGAGATTAGGCGCCCGGGAAATGCATCCTTCAGCATATCGGTTGTGGCACGTGCAGTGTGTGGCGTTGCACCGTCCTGTTGGAACCACATGTTTTCCAATCCCAATTCATCAAGTTGCAGCAAAAAGAACTCGTTGATCATTGCTCTGTAGCGTCCACCATTCACAGTAACCGTTTGGCCCGCGATGTCTTCGAAGAAAAAAGGTCCGATGACTCCTCCAGCGAAAACAGCACACCATACAGTGAATTTGAGCGGGTGTAATGGCTCTTCGTCGGTTACACGCGGATTTTCAGTGCCCCAGAAGCGTAAATTTTGCTTATTTACGTACCCGCTAAGATGGAAATGGGCCTCATCACTCATGATTATTTTTGATAAAAAATCATCTTCATTACTGCTCAAATAAATAGACACCAATATTCCGCGTTCTGGAGCAGTGTAGCGTAACATTGTTTTTTAACGTGTATTTCGCATGTGTTTACTACACAAATATCAAAACAGAACTGACATTAGGGGCCAATCGCAAAATTTATAGCATTTTCTGATAGGAGGATTACTTTTGCGCCACCTTGTATGTATAAGTTTTAATTATTAGAAATAGCATTTCCTTCAATATCCACTTTTTTAAAATTAGTAATGTTTTTTGCTAATTTTAGCAAATCGGTTTTCAAAAATTTGTAAAATGATTTATGAAATAAGAAACAAAAATTTGTAAATATTCTGTAAAAATTCTGTAAAAATTCTGTAAAATTTCTGTAAAAATTCTTATTGTTGTAAAATGTAAATAGCAAAAAATTTACTCAATAATATTTTTTGTTTACTAAAAACTTGTAGAAAAATAGTAAAGTGGGATTGAAAACCATTTACAAATTTTTTTACCAATTTTTTTTTCTACGGTCTTATGTTTCATGCACCTATAAAATTGTATTGCTAAATTGTTGGCATTCGTTAGACTTTTGTTGATTGCCTTAAAAAAAACGTAACGGTACTTTCCAAATTTCCAAGAAGCATTTGTTTCTGGAAAGAACCCAGCAAAACCACACATTACCAAATAATGGGTAAAGTTATGTATAGCCGTAGAGGCCGATGGATTACTTTACACCTTACTTCATTGATGAATTTTACAGGCGATGAGCCTCAAAGTAATGTATATACCCATTACTTTAGAGATGATAATATAAGGTGTTACTTATATGGTTATGAGAATGGAAAAAGTAATGTGTCTCAAAACAGATTTTTAAAAAAGAGAATTTTTTTTTTAAAAAAATTATTACAAATATTTTATTTAAAAATTAAAAATAATGTGGTCAAGATGGGACTCGAACCAGGGAAATCATGTTGCCAGCAAAGAACTGTACCCACTGAGCTATCGACGCATATAGTATTTGATTGCTTTAAACTTAAATGAATTGTTGCGCTTCATTTTTCGCTAGTGTTATCAAAACAAACATACATTACCATTTTGCTTACAAAAAAACACAAAGTAATGTATCTAAAAATAGATTTTCAAAAATATTTCAATTATTACTTTACATTTATAAATCATATATTACGTAATCAATATTGAGTAACTTATTACTTTATGCTTGCAAATAATGAAAGAGGTAACGAGCTATCATTACAAGGTAACGCATGAGAATATCGCGCCCATTACCAAAGTTTTGCTGGGATGTGAAGTCAAGTAATTTTTTAAAATGTCGAGAAAAGATTTAGCAATAGAAGAACGCAAAAAAAAATAGTTAATAGTCACGAAATGGGTGAATCATACACCGAAACTGATAAATTTATAAATAGGAGAAAATCAATAGAGTAGAAAGTAATAAATCGGTTCCAAAGAGAAAAAAGTATTTAAAATAAGCCTCAAACAGGCCGTCCACCAAAGCTCATTAATAAAGATGTACAAAAAATTGAAGCCATTTTATAGAAAGACCCATTCAGAAGTGCACCTAAAATATCTTTAGAGTTGAAGGAATCATTGGGGAAGCTGTTTCTGCATACGTGGGTGCATTCTGTGGGCCGGTTACAGTGCTCGAACTTCTCGCAAGAAGTCGCACGCATGTTAACGAAACAAACAGCAATGGAATATAAAATTAAAGGAAACGATTTTTGGTAAAAAGTAATTTTCTCAGACATATCAAAATTTAACATTTTTATATTGGACGGACAAGAATTGGTGTGGCGGAAAAAGTTCGACGAGCTAAATGCAAAGAATATTATAAAAACTCTGAAGTATGGATGAGGTTCATCCTTGTCGAGTTAGTGGCGATATTAGCTAATATGCCTTCTCTCGTCGGTGAGCATGAGGTAGTACCGGCATCTTCCGCCTAACTTCCTGGTAACGGAGACGAGGCACCAAACACGGAGGTTTCGGCTCTCGTGGAGCATTGTCAAAAATGGAATCTCAGTTGGATTCTGTGCTGCGACACCAACGCTGACCACACGATATGGAGTAGCAGTGATGCCAACAAAAATTGTGAGTACCTTTCTGAGTTTATTTGTAACAACAACATTAACATTGCAAATAGGGGTAACGAACCAACATTTGGAAATGCTATTAGGTCTCAGGTTTTAGTTCTAACTTTGACCAGCGCCAATCTTTCATTTGCCATCTTAGGTTGGCATGTTTCTAATGAAATTTTTATGTCCGATCATTGGCATATAGTTTTTGACCTTGCCAATGCTTTAGTTACAGATCAGGTCTATCGGAATCCTACGAGAACGGACTGGGACAACTTTCGCTATTATCCCGGTAACGGTTTGGATGAGCCTAGGGATTTGATCTGTAGCTCACGTGAGATTGATTACGTGGCGTCTCTTGTGGGATAATTTAGGAAAAAGCATACGAAATCACACAATTTCTAATAAAGCTTAGCTAAATAAAATATACGAAAACTACACAAAAAAGCTTGTACCCTCAATGCCAATATGGTTGATTGAAGTTCTACGACTTAAGACATTTCGTACCATGAATTTTGCCGTTCACTGTAGATAGTTTTTTAATAACGAAAGTAGTGATGTAAATTTGAACTACTCTTACCTCAACCATAAAAGTGCCTTCCCTATTCAAACTTGATGTTTGGAAGGGTACAGGACCATTTTATGTTTTGAAAAAATACCATTTTTCTAGCTTGAATAATAAACCAAATAGAGCAAAACGCATAAAAGATCGACTATCTCCGATTTCAATGTAATTCACCATAACTGTCTTACTTTACAAGTTCATGACGAAGCTTAAATTTCCGAGTCCAGACCCTTTCGGTTTCCGAAAAGAAAAAGAAAAAACAAAAGATGAGGATTTTGAGAAAATTGAATTTGAACTCTAGACCCCAAACAATGACCTTTGAACCTTTCAGTGAAAAAATTAATATGCATATCATCTTAAAATAATCTTTTTCAGGGGGTTGTTTTGAAGTCATTGATCCATGTAAACAAGCCACAGACTCTGGCAGCTTTGAAAGAGAAATCCGACAAGAGTACAAAGGCTTATAGCCCGAAATGCGGTAAAAAGAGCCCAAATGATTATCAACAATGTAATGGAAAAAAACCTTAAAGGTCTAAATAAAATTATGTCGATTCATTTTAAAGATATCGAAAAACATCATCGGGTGAATATTTTTGGGGCACCCTGTACTAGGTAAAAGCACTCATCTATGTGTAAATCGCGTTAGAACAAAACAGAGTTGTATAAAACCGCATTTTGAGAGGAATTTGTGTCTTTTTTTAGAAGCAAAATTTATAAATTTAAACCAGATAAATTAAAGTTGACTTTTACATAAACAACAATGAACAGTGGGATTGAGGAACTGAAATACCATTTATTTATATGGCGCTCCTCCTCTACAGTGTACCCAAATTTTATCACCATCGTAAATTAGCCCCCCATGTAACTTTCTCTTTAAATTTTTTCACATTCAAATTTCGTTAAAGTTAGAGAGATTTAATTTGAAGTAGTGCTTTCATTTTAGAAAAATTTTTTATATGCTATATTTTTTTTTCTTAATATTAGTCATGCCTTTTATGTTTTTGGTCATCGGCGTTAAAAACAATTTTCATAATCTTAATGTTTCTGTGTTTTGTTTTTTTTTTTTTTTTTTGTTCATTCTGTTTAAATAATTACCAATCATAAACATGTCATCACGAAATAAAACACCATCATCAATTCAAAACATGTTCTCTCGCATGCGTAACACATTGTTGCATTTTAAGCAGGCAAAGATTGCCAAGTGCTTTTTTTAAATTGAATACATTACACAGGAAAAATTACAGTCAAAAAAATTTTAATTAAATTTTTTTTTTACTTTGTTCATTTACAATTTAAAGTGTAATCATATCAATTAAATTTTTAATTGATAATGAACTTGGTGTAAAAAATATTCTAGTTTACAATAAAGACTATTGACAACATATAAAAGTCACATTATTTTGATTTATTTATATCTTAACTTCTATTACAGTTATTTAAATTGCAAAATTGCATCTGAAATCCTTAAACAAAAAAAAAACAAAAAAATGTTTATTTTAAATATTTTTAATATTACAAGTATTAATAAAAGCGTCATAACTTCATTTTTTTAAGAAAGAGAACCGCACTCATTGTTTAAATTTACAAAAACATCGGAGTGTATACACATCAGTGTTGCCAGATTAGGGGATTTGGCTTCAGATTTTTATTGATAAAATAAATTAAATTTTAATAGATTTTTCAGATCGATAATCGAAAGCTATTTCCGTTGAATTAATGACGTATTGGTTTTAATGCAGAGTTTGATAATTAATTTTATTTCATATTATTAATTTTATGAATCTATGAATAAATTATAATCACTTCATATCAATGATTAAATTTTGACTCGATTGAATAATTTGTTTTGTGATTCTGTTCGAGAACGATTTTTGGTTATTTGATTTGTTAAAATTTAATCAATTTGATGGATTCTATTAAAAGAATCGACAAAAATCAAATTGATTCTCTAAATTTTATATTAATTAAATAAAGTAAAAAATTATTCATTAATTAAATCGATTCGTTCAAAATTGAATCAGATTTAAAAATTAAGGAATCATGTTTTAAAATTAAAAAACAAAATTGTTAAAATTTGAATTTGTTAAAATTTGAATTCTTTTATGAAGCCAACCTTTTTTCTAAAATATTTATTTTTAATTTTAAGGAAACAAAATCTACGAAAAACAATTAAAAAAAAAGGAAAATTTTATTATTCAACAATTTGTTAAGGATTTGTGGGTATTTAAATTTTGAAAAATGGGAACATGAGAACAAACTTTTTTGGCAACAGTGCGGATACGCATGCACCAGTTATGATAAAGTTGGTACCATAGTATATTTTGCGGTGCTATTGGAACCTCAAAATTACTATGGTACTCCTAAGAACTATTTGGTACAAAGTATTCGGAATCTGCCATGCGTTAATGAATTACACGCAAACATTTGGATATTTGATAAAAAAAATATTGAAGATTTTATTAAAATTTTAATTGATTTGAATTTGGAATTTCAATCAGAAATTCTATAAAAATTTGAAATGATTTGATGCTGGAATTTCAATTAAAAATTTTGTTTAAATTATAGTTATAATTGATTTAATTAAAACTTCAATTGAAAATATTGAAGACTTTTGATTAAAAATTTAATTGATATGATTAAAAAAATAATTGAAAAATTTCAATTAATTTTAACCAAAAAAATTAATTAAAATTTGCTGGTCCAAATTCAACTAAATTATTAATGGTATTTACAAATATTTCAATTGAAACCCGATTTTAGTTTTTTCTGTGTACACTACTCAACACGGTGTATGTATATGAGGCTGGATCAATATGTCCCTGACTTTTTGAGTTAAACACAGTTTTTTTTGCAAAAAAAAAAATTATTTTTCAACATAGTCTCCTTTTAGCTCAATACACTTAGTCCAACGTTTCTCCAATTTTTGTATCCCTTCCAAAAAATAGAATTTTTTAAGGTCCATAAAAAAGGCATTTGTTTGATCAATAATTTCATTGTTGGAGCTAAATCTCTTTCCACCGAGTCATTTTTTTAGGTTTGGAAATAGAAAATAGTCACTGGGGGCAAAATCCGTAGAATATGGCGGATGAGGTACCAATTCCTAGCCCAATTCATGGAATTTTGCCACTGAGACTACACACGTGTGAACCCGTGCATTATCTTGATAAAAAAGAACTTTTTCCTTGGTCATATGGGGTCATTTTTTTTAACTCTCGTTAAATCGATCCAATAAGTTGGCATAATATTCGCCGTTTATTGTTTTTCCCTTTTGAAGGTAATCGATGTGGATTATCCCGCGTGCATCCCAAAAAACTGTTGCCATCACCTTATTGGCCGACAAACTTACCTTGGCCTTCTTCGGAGCCAGCTCACCCGGAAAAACCCATTGTTTTGACTGCTGCTTGGTCTCCGGAGTGTTGTAATGGATCGAATTGCGGTTAAGCAACTCCAAACAATCCTTTGAAGTTGTCACACGATTACGTTTATGGTCAATTGAGAGCAAACGCGGCACCCATCTTGCAGACAGCTTTCATAAATCCAACTGATCATTTAAAATCGAAACCATACTGCCATATGGAATGCCTATGGCATCAACAATCTCACGCAATTTTACTCTTCGATCGGCCAACATCACAACGTTGTTTTTTCGATATTTTCGGATGCATTGACCTCAATTGGCCGTCCAGAACGTTCAGCGTCATTTATACTTGTGCGACCACAACGAAAGTCAGTAAACCACTTTTTTACCATTGAAATCGATGGTGCAGAGTCGCCATAGTATTTATCAAGCTTTTCCTTGGTTTGGTTGATGGTCTTTTTTTCGCAATAAAAATAATGTTTAATGAGCACTCGAAATTCACTTTTTTCCATTTTTAAAAAAATCCTTGGGGTTGTATGTTTTGAACAGCTGTTAAACGCAAATTAAATGACGGAACTTGCTCAAAATTTGACAGTAGTCTATCAACAGGTGGTTCTTGATGGGAGCAGTGTTGCATTTCATATAACTACGAGGAAAGTTCGAAAAGTCACGGACTTATTGATTCGCCCTAGTACATTAGAAAAATTGATAATCTTTCACTTGGTCGTTGACATAGTTAAAAAGAAAAATCACGAATCCTGCATTACGATCACAAATTTTTATATACTATTATTTTGAATTCTAAATTAAACAAGATTTCGAGAGTAGTTTAGATTTTGAATACTTTACGTTAAAAATAATCACATGATTCATCTTCTCCTTAAATATTATTAAATTTTTTTCCACATAAATAATTTTATTTTTTTTTTTTTAATAAATTATAAAACTATTTGTATCAAGCAGTTCCTGGCAACCCTTCTGTCAACA
This sequence comes from Eustalomyia histrio, assembly GCA_949748255.1. NCBI lineage: Eukaryota > Metazoa > Arthropoda > Insecta > Diptera > Anthomyiidae > Eustalomyia > Eustalomyia histrio. The sequence goes on from OX456525.1 coordinate 53,255,318, forward strand.
AAGTTATATGCGTGATTTCGCGGTTTATAAACTTACATTGCAATATACTTTATGCGCTCATAAACTATCTTAAATCATTCCCGTTCTTAAGAATTTCTTCATAAATATTTTTAAGTTTTAACAGAAATAAACATGTTTATTTAATGAAAATTTTATTATTATTCCAATAATGTCTTTACAACTTAAGATCACAACTCAATGTTTTGGGACAACATAACTATGAACACTCTTACAAATATGATTGTTTGAGTTTAAGTAATGAGAAGTAGACGGTTCTTTTTTTTTTTTTTTTTTGTTTTTTCGTTGTCCCCTTCTTCGTCGGTATTAAATTGTTTTCAACACCATCTATGATAATAACAATTGGTATGCATAACTTTATATAGTTTACAACAGGCTGCATCAGTGTCAGCAGCAACAATTTACAATTTAACTAAAGCATAACATAAACATTATAAATATTTTTATTCCTTCAACTCCAAATGACTCCATACAGTGTGCCAACAACATCCATCCTATTTATGTATGTAATAGAGTCCCAGCTACTTAGTAATCCAAAAGGCTATAGACGTATGCGCCTCATCACACCAAAAACAATCCCTGAAAATAGTGATTGTATGTTGTAACTTATGGTTACCTGATGAAAGTCGTCCGCGTTTTCGATTGAGTAACCAACCGGGTATCATGAAATATTTCTATTTCACATTAAAACAACTTTTAATTCGAGTTGAAGTCGGATTGTGATGTTTTTGGGATGCGATGGCTTAAGTTTACTGTGGTTCGTGTATTGATCCAAAGGCTAGAACTGATCTAGTTTTTCTGTAAAGCATAACATGAGTTGAAGAAAGTGCTCAATTAGATTCAAAATTTTTTTTCAGTTCGTAAATTCATTTTAACCAAAAAACATTTCTCATGTGACAGAAGATCAGGTAGGTACACATTGTTTCATAGAATTACTAATTAAAAACAACAGGGTTTGGATGACCCTTTTACATTTAACAACCCATGAGGACATTCGTAGATTGGAGGTAAAGATACAAGGGCGGATCAATAAGTCCGTGACTTTTTGAATGAAACACAGTTATATTTGCAAAAAAAAATATTTTTCAACATAATCTCCTTTAGCTCAATACACTTAGTCCAACGTTTCTCCAATTTTTGTATTCCTTCCAAAAAATAGGATTTTTCGAGGTCCATAAAATAGGCATTTGTTTGATCAATAATTTCATCGTTGGAGCTAAATCTCTTTCCACCGAACCATGGGAGCTAAATCCGGAGAATAAGGCGAATAAGGGGGCAATTCGTAGTCTACTTCATGGATTTTTGCCATGGAAACTAAGCTGTCACACAATTCCATCTTGCAGACAGCTTTCTGAAATCCAACTGATCATTTGAAATCGAAAACACACTGCCATATGAAATGCCAATCTCACGCACTTTTACTCTTCGATCGGCCAACACCATATCGTGAATTTTTTTTAAACATTTTCGGGTGTATTGACCTCAATTGGCCGTCCAGAACGTTCACCGTCGTTTGCACTTGTGCGACCACAACGAAAGTCAGTAAACCACTTTTTTACCATTAAAATGTATGATACAGAGCCCCCATAGTATTTATCAAGCTTTTCCTTGGTTTAATTGACGTTTTTTTTCGCAAAAAATAATGTTTAATAAGCACTCGAAATTCACTTTTTTCCATTTAAAAAAAATCCACGAGGTTGTATGTTTTGAACAGCTGTTAAAGGCAAACTAAATGACGGAACTTGCTCAAAATTTGACAGTAGTCTATTAACAGGTGGTACTTGATAGGAGCAGTGTTGCATTTGATATAACTACGAGGGAAGTTCGAAAAGTCACGGACTTATTGATCCGCCTCGTAGCACCGATTCCTAAAAAGAAAGTCATTTGTGATAACACCGATGAAAACACTTTTGTAGTCCCGCTATAAGGCATGGTCTTATCGCTGGAAGGCTTTTGAAACTCTGTCCGATATAGCTCATGACTTCAGATAACACGACTCCACGCCTCAAATTCCGGTTAATAACTCCAAGCAGGAAGGACGAACTACTGATTGATTTATGATAATTTTTATACTAATTGCTCTAACGGTACAAGATCTGTTTGGTACCTGGATGATAAACAAAATATACTGTTATGACTAAAATGGTGACAGTTTTTTAGACTTAGATTTCTTTTTCCCCCCTTTTTGGATAATCAATAAGGGATGAAGACGTAGAAGTATCAGTATTTGCAGTAGCAGTCAGGCTGCACTTAAAGCACTTTAATCTCTGATCGTTTCATCTAGAATTGTTAAGGAGTGTAGGCATAGATTCGACGATGTCCTGTCTTCTGTGGGATCCGGGTCATAAGGGTGTTCCTGTCAATGAAATTGCAAAAAATTGGCTCAGTTTTAACTACGCCGAATTCTAAACCGTATCTGAGTGTTAGATTGCTATGAACAGTCTTTTGGATCGATTTAGTTATAAAAACAATATTCATTGAGAGATAATTGATTGCAGCAGACTTACTGGTCGGATTACAGGCCACAACGCTTGTGCACGTCTGTAGGATAAGGATATGACAGAGCATTTTCTCTTTTACTATTCAGCTGTCTTTAGAGGTAGATTTTCGGTTGTGATTTCTGATTTTCACAAATTCCACATAGAGTCCTCTTCGTTTTTCTTTATTGATTTCAGTCGAACTTTTCTTTTTTCTGCTTTATTTTTACTTTCTAGGGTATGGTACAAATTATGGTCTGCAGCCACATTGGAAGTTGGGACTATACCAAAACCAAAAAGAAACGCACATAAGGTCCATGAACCCTCTTGGTTTGGTTCTTGCTTAATACTTAAGTAAGTGAAAGGTTTTCTTAAGAGATCTTGTCTTGACTGAAGCCAGCCGGTCGCAAACCCAGGAAAAATGGCGAGTGCTTGAGGTAAAGGAGTGGTCAGTAAAATTCTCACCTATATAATGTATTTGTAGACATTAATCGTTTGTGAAGAGTTTCTTTACTTTCAATTCCCCTTTTTCAATCTAACATCGGTGCAAAATAAGGGTCATCAACCCGAAAATTTTTCAAATGCGGTATGATGTTCACCGACTACTTTGCCAAATAAAGGTTTAGTATGCATCCGGTCTTCAGCTGGACTTAGACATTTTTTCCTCTGGAGAAAAAAATAAGAATTTTTTTGCCGGCCTGCCGTTTTAAGGATTTTCTTCTCTGTTGTACAAGGTGGTCCAAAATGCATCACACTATTGAAAGATGCCATAATTGTCAGTTGCGTTTTAATATTTGTGAAGTAACTATATACAGAATACACGTCGACGAGCCATGGAAAAATATACTCCTAAAGGGGGTGGGATACTCATGACAATTTTGCAATGGACGGTTTTCTGTCCAAATTTATCATGAGTGGCGAGGACTATTTTTATCTGAACAGATAGGTAAGCAAATAAAATTTTTGCTTACCAACAGATAGGTAAGCAAATAAAATTTTTACTTCTGGAGCACTAAGAATTCACTTACCATTCACGAAGAGCCATTACATTTACTCAAGGTCTCCGTGCGCCGGAGAAGTCAGCGGGTCTTATTTTTTGGAGGACGCCGTGGGTAAACAGTAACTGTGATCATGGTTCTGTATCGAATCATGATGAACGAGTTTTTATTGCCGCAATTAAAGAATTGGACTTGGAGGACATGTGTTTTGAACAGTGCGGCACAACTGCACACACAGCTGCCTCGAAAATTTACATTTTAAAGGATGCGTTTTCAGGTCGCCTGATATCTAGTTTTGGTGATTTGCAGTCGCCAGCAAGACATTTTTCGGGGGGTTTTTTTGAAGTCACGAGTCTATGTAAACAAGCCACAGACTCTGGAAGTTTTCAAAAAAAATAACCGACAAGAGTGCCAGAACTGAAAGCCCGGAATTTTCCCTAGAACAATGAAAAATTCGGAAAAAGAGCCCAAATGCTCACCAAGAATGGCGGCGCCTATTTGACCGATATAATGCTTCAAGATTAATGAAAAAATATACTATGTGACTTTACTTCTTCAATTTATAAAAATTCAATATAATAAATAATATTTCGTCCATAATGCCCATTTTCATTGTTGGGATTATGAGCGAAACATTCTTGGATATTGAAACAGTGTCCGTTGAGGTAAAGTCCGTGGGTACCAACGTCTGTTTCAAACTTTAATTTTAAGGGGTCTTAATTTATATACAACCGCAGAAGTCCTATTTTTTAAAGCACCGAATTCAGATTTGATCGTAAGTTTACTAAAGTGAGCTTACTAAGGTATAAAAGTTCGTTACAACCGTGAATTAACTGTTGTTCGACAGTTAGTTTTAATTATAGGTTAGAATAGAGTCAAATTTCGTTTTAATCGTGAATTTTTAAAGGCACCAATTACCCAAGAATTGTATATCACTAACAATAAAAATCAAGCGAACAATGGCACTTATGATCACTTGCATGCGCGCATGCTCAGTTTACTTTTATTCTATTGTTTAGTTTTATTGACTGTTGCTGCTGCTGTTGTCGTTGTTATTTCAGCTTCAGCAGGAATGCAACGTTTCAGCACGTTTTCTTATGGAATCATTTTTAATATATTTTTATTTATTTGTAGTTTATTTTTCGTTTAGAGTTTTTGTTACTTTTCGATTTTTCCATAGCTTTGGTACACACATAGTTATGTTCAATGCGACTATGGCGTACTACCCCACCAAATCATTTTATTATCGCTTTGTTGCAATCACTTCAACCAAAAGTCACTGCTGTTGTAATTTTACTAATATTTAAGTCGAAGACTGCTGCAAATTTTTTTTTATTATACTACTGCTGCTGCTTAACGTAGTATTGATTAGTTTTTGGAATTGTGCAGAAAGAAACTAAATGTTTTTTATCGCCCAGCCAGTAATAAAATATTTAAGTATTTTGTATGAATTTAAAAAAAAAAAATAAATGGGTTGGGTTGTTTGGTTCTGTGGGCAGAAGCAAAACTTTAAGAAATTTACAACTTTAATCACAGCTCAAATAGTTAAATGCAAAATCTATTATAGATGCGATAATTGATGATGAAGAGTTTGTAGAAAAAATACTTAAATACAGTTTAGTTTCTTATAGAATTTTATTTGGTTTTTAAATGGTACGAATGTAGTAGTTTAACCACTCAACTGAGTAGTTATCTACTAAAAAAAAAGAATCTTCCCACACATAAAAAATTATTGCGAAAAAAATTCAATTAAATTTTAATTTTTTTTTATTTTTTGTTTATTTTCAATAAAAAGTTTAATCATATCAATTAAATTTTTAATTGATAATGAACTTCGAGTAAAAAATATTCTAGTTTACAATAAATACTCTTGACAGCATATACAAATCATATTATTTTGATTTATTTATATCTCAACTTTTATTTCAGTTATTTAAATTGCAAAATTGCATCTCAAATCTTTATTTAAAATATTTTTCATATTACGAGTATTTATAAAATCGTCATAACAAATTTTTTCCAGAAAGCGAGCCGCACTTATTGTTTAAATTTACAAAAACAATTTAGTCTATGTAGTGTTTGTATGCATCAGAGTGTATAAATATACATCAGTGTTGCCAGATAAGGGGATTTGGCTTCAGATTTTTATTGATAAAAAAAATTAAATTTTTATAGATTTTTCAGATCGATAATCGAATGCTATTTCCGGTAAATTAATGACGTATTGGTTTTAATGCAGAGCTTGATAATTCATTTTATTTCATGTTTTTAATATTCTGAATCTATGAATAAATTGTAATCACTTCATATCAATGATTCAATTTTGACACGATTAAATATTTTGTTTTGTGATTCTGCTCGGGAACGATTTTTGTTTATTTCATTTGATAAAATTTAATAAATTTGGTTGATTCTATGAAAAGAATCAACAAACATCAAATTGATTCTCTGAATTTGATATTATGTTAATTGAATAAAGTAGAAAATTATTCAAACAATGAACAGAATTTTTCGAAACGATTAGTTGAAAATTGAATCAGATTTAAAAATTAAATGAAGGGATCGTGTTTTTGAAGGTCTATTTTAAAATTTAAAAAAAATGGTTAAAGTTTGAGTTCTTTTATGAGGCCACCCTTTTTTGTATAATATTTATTTTTAATTTTTAGTAAACAAAATTTTCGAAAAGTCATTTTAGAAAAAAGGAAAATTTTTATTATTTAACAAATGGTTAAGGATTTGTGGGTATTTAAATTTTGAAAAATGGGAACATGGGAACAAACTTTTTTGGCAACAGTGCGTATACGCATACACCAGTCGATAAAGTTGGTACCATAGTATTTTTTGTGGTGCTATTGGAACCTCAAAATTACTATGGTACTCCTAAGAACTATTTGCTACAAAGTATTTAGAATTTACACACAAACATATATATATTTGATAAAAAAAAAAAATTGAAAATTTTATTAAAATTTTAATTGATTTGAAACTGGAATTTAAAACTTTAGTTGATTTGATGCTAGAATTTTAATTAAAAATTTGATTAAAACTATAATTAATTTTTGGTTAGAACTTTAATTAAAGTTTTAATTGTTATTATTAAAAATTTAATTGAAATGTTGAACATTTTTAATTAAAAATTTAATTGATATGATTAAAAAAATAATTGAAAAATTTTAATTGATTTTAACAAAAAAAAAATGGTATAAAATATTCTTTTGCTGGTACAAATTCAATTAAATTTTTAATTGTATTTACAAATATTTTAATTGAAACTCGATTTTAGTTTTTTCTGTGCATGTAGAGGAGAAATTAAAAATCATATTAGCCGGATAGAACAAAGCAACTTACGAACTGTCACACTGTGCTCACTTTTTGATCAGTCCACTCTGTCAAATCATCAAGAATAGATTGACCCTTGAACAACGCTACCAAATTATCCAGATTTTCTTTGAAAAGCAGTCATAAATTCGGGCAGCTTATAGACTACGAAATTATGTTCAGCGATGAGGCTCATTTTTGGTTTAACGGGTTTGTTAATAAACAAAATTGCCGCATATGGTGTTAAACGAATACACAACTGACCCTACAGATTACATAACATCCAGAAAAATGCACCGTTTGGAGCGGTTTTGCACGCAAATGGCATCATTGGTTCTTATTTCTTCAAATATGAAGCCGGAGCTTGCGTCACGGTCAGTGGGGATCTTTACCGCAACATGATCAATGATTTTTTGTTTGAAATTATATAAATGATATTGATCCGGCGCCCGCAGCCATCGATTTATTGAAATCAAAATTTGGCGATAAGTTGATGTCAAGAAAAGGACCTGTAAATTGGCCTCCAAGGTCGTACGATTATTTCCTCTGGGAGCACGTGAAGTCACTGGTTAATCCAGATAAACCAGCAGCAATTGATGCCTTGGAGGTCAACATTTTTCCTGTTATTCATGACATACGGCCAGCAATGCTCGAGAAAGTAGTCCAAAACTGGACGTCTAGATTGAGCTTCGCCAAGAACAACCGCAGTGGCCATATGTCCAAAATCATTTTCAAATGTTTATGCCATGTATTGATTTTTTTAGTAAAAAAAATTTTAGGAGTTAAATTTAATTTTTGTCTTATTTTTTACAATTGAAATTTCTATCCGGCTCTAAAAACACCGTTTACAAAGAGAACTTATGTGTATATCTTACGCAACGGAATAGAGTTACATAAAAAACGTAACGTATTTACATCTTATGCAGCTGAAAGGTTAATTATACTTTAAACATATTTACTTTATTGAGCGAAAAATTTAGACTGGTAATTCTGGCAGTCGTTTCTACAGCGTGAGAAATATATAACATGTATATATTAAATAGTGAAGCAATCATTCTTCAGTCGTACTCACAACTTCCTTCTAATTTCTTTCCTGCCCTGCGACCTTAATTCTGCAAGGAAGTCATAACTAGAGATTTAAATTATTTCGATAAAATAATTTTGTGTCCTCAAATTTTCAAAGAGTTTCGCACCTGGTCACCAGCGATTTCGATGAAATTTGTTATGCAATAGAGAAAACAATAAGAAAGATGTGCAACTTTTTAGCTGCACATTATTTAGGGGAAGTAATATGGTGCTACTGTTGTTTTGCTTTATTTTCAAATTTCCAAATGATTTTTAGACCATTGTTTCTACTCCCATTGGTCACCTTCAATGAGCACATATTTTTTCAATACTGCACTCAAAAAAAAAAAAAAGACATGAACTAAAAATTAATCCAAAATTTCGTTTAAAATAGTTTAAAAATTTTCCTCAATTTAAGTAAAATTTTTTTAAAACAGAAAAATTTTATAAAAATTAATAAAAATTGTTTATGTTGGGGTAAAAACGAAACAGTTTTTATACTTAGAAATAGTTTGTACACTCAGACAAAAAAGTTAGTAGAAAAATTTGTAAACGGTTTTCAATCCCACTTTACTATTTTTTTTTACTGATTTTTAGTAAAAAAATTACATTTTACATATTACAGAGTGTTTACAGAAAATTTACAAATTTTTGTTGCTAATTTCAGAAATCATTTTACAATTTTTTATTTTTAGTTCTAAAAATCAGCCCTAAAAACAATTAAAATTTGACTTTAAAAGTAAAAAAAAATTTACAAAAATTACCAAATTTATTCCTTTATGTTTTAACAATTTTTAAGATTTTTAATCCTTTGATTTTTTTTAAATTTGTTTAAAATATTTTTTGAAAAAATAAATAAAATAAAAAAAAAATTGGTGCTCGATAAAAAAAAATAAATTTAAAATTTTGTACTAAATATTAGTAATTTTTTTTTGCTGGTTTTAGCAAACAGATTTTAAATTCCACTTTACAAAAAGTATACCAAAATTTAGTAGCGGCTACTAATTTCATTGTACTACACGTCAGCAGACATGTGTTGCTAAGATTAGCAAAAAATACCGCTGGGCTCAAATTAGCAAAACTTTCAGTTGTCATTACAGACTTTTTTGGTGAGTGTACCTTTCTTAGGTAATATTTCTTAATTTTAGGAAAAGAACAGGTATGTTAAATAAAAATGTATCTATTTTTAAGATAAACATCTCAGTTTTAATAAATATGCATACTTTAATGTAATAAAACTAAGTTTAGTTCAAAACAAGTAAAAAAGGCTTAAATTCGCCTGTGCCGAATCTTTGGAAACCCTCAACCAATATCCTAAAAAAAATATTCTCTATTGGTTTTGATGCAAATAAATAAAGAGAAAACTTTTTTCAGAGGCGAAATCATATTTTTTTGATGAAAAAAAATTTTGAAGTAAAAAAAATTTTTTGGAGTGAAAAAAAAATTTTTTGTAAATTTTTGTGGTAATAAAAATTTTTTGTAGTGAAAAAAATTTTTTGTGGTGAAAAAATTTTTTGAGGTGAAAAATATTTGAGGTGAATACAAAATATTTTTCATTTTTAAGCTAATGAAATTTAATTTATATTTTAAATACATGAGTTTAGTGTAATTCAATTTAATTTAATGACACAAATGTATAGCAAAAAGTAGTATCCTCACGAAGCAGAAGTCCTCCGAAAGTGGGCAAACATTTACACAATGAGTGTAAAATACTTTAAGATACATATGAAACATTTACACAATGAGTGTAAAATACTTTAAGATACATATAAAATGCAACACTGTTCCCATCAAGTATCACCTTTTAATAGAACACTGTCAAATTGTGAGCAAGTTCCGTCATTTATTTTGCGTTTAACAGCTGTTTAAAACATACAACCCCGTGGATTTTTTTTAAATGGAAAAAAGTGAATTTCATTAAACATTATTTTTTGCGAAAAATAACCATCAATCAAACCAAGGAAAAGCTTGATAAATACTATGGGGACTCCGCACCATCGATTTCAATGGCAAAAAAGTGGTTTACTGACTTTCGTTGTGGTCGCACAAGTACAAATGACGCTGAATGTTCTGGTCATTACACCTGAAAATGTCGAACAAATCCACGATATGGTGTTGGCCGATCGAAGAGTAAAAGTGCGTGAGATTGTTGATGCCATAGGATATAAGAAAGCTGTCTGCAAGATGGGTGCCGCGTTTGCTCTCAATTGACCATAAACGTAATCGTGTGACAACTTTAAAGTATTGGCAAAATTCCATGAATTGGGTTCAAAATTGGTACCTCATCCGCCATATTCTCCGGATTTAGCCCCCAGTGACTATTTCCAAACCTAAATAAATGGTTCGGTGGAAAGAGATTTAGCTCCAACAATAAAAATTATTGATCAAACAAATGCCAATTTTATAGACCTCGAAAAATCCTAGTTTTTGGAAGGGATACAAAAATTGGAGAAACGTTGGACAAAGTGTATTGAGCTAAAAGGAGGGGTACGTTCGTAAATGCAGTAGTTGCGCATCACTGCAGCATAATGAAAGTAAAACGTTCAAAAAAGCATCACGTGGCAGCACTGATTCACGTCAAACGTTTTTTTATGCAAACAATTGACAGTGCTGGCGCAAATTTTTGCAACTATGGCATCATTAAAGTGTCTGATGCAATAGTGCAGAATTAGTCTTCCTTTTCGTTTTAATTGATTTTTAATAATCAAAAGTCGTTTCATCTTTCTATTAATTCTATTTTTATTATTAGTTAACAAAAAGTTGTCAATGTTATTGCGGTGAACATAATTATATCTTTTGCAAAACGTTCTAGAAAGCAAACTGTGCAGTTGTTGAGCAGTAGCAAAGCATCTGCAACAGATGATCACGCATCAGCAACAAAAATTGGCATAACTGCCGCAGTGATGCACAAATGTTCTGCATTTACGAACGTACCCGAGATTATGTTGAAAAATAATTTTTTTTTTTGCAAAAAAAAAACTGTGTTTCATTCAAAAAGTCACGGACTTAGTGATCCGCGTATACTACCTTTACCATAGAAACAGTATCATATTTATTGGAAATTTTTTTATCACATTAAAGGATATTTTTCACCTAAAAGAAGTGCTATTTAATTTGATGTTAGAAAATATTTTCTTATTTTTAGGGAGTTAATATAAACTTAACTTAATGAACTTAAATAAAATTTTCTTAAAACCAAGGAAACATTTCCTAACTATCAGCCAAATTTTAGATGATATATGAACTAATTAGGAGGAAATTTTATTGTTTTCTATTAAAATTTTACTTCTCAGTGTAAAATTTTTCTATAATATAGAAATTTTTACCAAATTTTAACTAAAATTTGTTTTAAATTTCGAGGAAGTTTTTATTAAATACTTGTAAAAAAGTATCTTTGGCGCCGTTTTCTAAATTCAAGTTTATATTATTTAGTAAAATTAAGGCGTTTTTTTTTCACCCAAAGGAGATTTTGCCGGGTTACAATGCATTCTTCTTTCAATTTAATGGTATTTCAAATGATAACTAAACATACAAATATTTTCAATTTATTTTCTATTACCTTTAACAATGTATCCAACTATTTCAATTTGTTAAACATTATCACAGCACCACAAAAACATTTCTACAATTAAATATTTTCCAACAATATGGTCGCTCGGATCATAACTAAATAATGACATGAGTAATAGTTTTTATATCATTTTGCAATAATATTTAAATTTTATTATAATCATTAATAACATTTCATTTTACAATAACGATTTTTCAGTTGTTGTTTAGTTCTCAGCTTGCGGCAAATGACCCAAGTCAAATTGTTGTATATCGTATACAGTGTGAGTATGACCACAATTAACTGGTTGGTTGTTTGGCTGGCTGACTGGCTGATGATTCTGGTGGGGCATTTTAGAGAGGTGCAAGTGTTGAATCATCAATTTACAGCGCCGCCTCTCAACAACAAGTTATAGAACAGTCAGTGAGTTGGGGTTTGTTGCTGCTAATGCATGTTCATATTTAAATATATTGTGATTTTATATTGTATTAAAGTTGTTTGTGTCTCTGGGTTAAATTTGATATCGAACATGATTAAATTAAATTTTGTTTATGGAGTTGTATTAAATTTCAAGCTTTGAAAACAATTAAAAAAATTGTTTTAAATAAAAATACTAAATAAATTGTACTCATTCAATGATGTCAGTTTTATGTTGCAGTATTTTAAAATGGGAAGTATACACTCACCAAAAAAAAGTCTGTAATGACAAATGAAAATTTTGTTGTTATTACGGGAAATTTTGCTAATTTTAGTCCAGCGGTATTTTTTGCTAATCTTAGCAACACATATCTGCTGACGTGTAGTACAATGAAATTAATACAAAAAATTAGTAGCCGCTACTAAATTAAAGTAAACTTTTTGTAAATTGGAATTTTGTTGTTTGCTAAAATCAACAAAAATGTTTACTAAATAATATTAATATTAGCATAATAAAATTGGTAAAAAGAAATTAGTTAGCACTACTAAATTTTAGTAAATTGCTGTAAACTACAATTCAAAATCTTTCAGCTAAAATCAGCAACAAATTTTACTAAATATTAATGAAATTGAAATAGCAGGAAAGTTAATACCCGCTACTAAACATTGGTAAAATTCTGAACAAATTTTATTTAAATAAATAAGCTCTAATTAACAAAAATTTTTGATCAGTTATAGTGAACTAAACTCAATGAATTGTAAATTATATAAAATTTAAATTTATAAAAAAAATTATTAAAAATGCACAAATTTACTGAATTATTTTTAAATACACTTGTTGCACTGCTAATTTCTGTTGAAATTGCTTAAGGAAAAAAATTACAAATTTATTTTTTTTTTTGTCGAGCAACATTTTTTTATTTTAATTTTTTTTTTTTCAAAAAATATTTTATTATAAAAACAAACGAATTTATCATTTTGTTTATATTTGGTAATTTTTGTATTAAAAAAAATTTTGAAGTAAAATTTTTGGATGTTAAGGTAAAATTTTAATAATTTTTAGAACTTTTATTTTAATAGGGGTGAATTCCACGTGTGACTTACACGACACGAGGCAAAACTTTTGTCATGTTTGATAAAATTGCTGGTACAATCATAATTTTTTTAATTTTTTGGTTTTAAGAAATAACATCTACACGAACATACGTATTAATTCATGCACTTTGATTTTTGATTTGCGATTACATATTTTTAATTTTAATATAATTAATTAGTTGTGACTTACACGACATCAAATCCATTGATTTCAGGGTAATCAAAGATAGTTTAAAAATTCTGTTAATTGTGTAGTCCGATTACTTTTAAACTGCACCAAAAGTATTTGAGAAATACAAACAACGACAAAATGGCTTCAACTTATTGAAATTTATTTTATTTTTCACAAAAAATAGTTTTTTTCGCGTGACTTACACGACATAAAAATTGTGACTTACACGACACTAAATAATATGAAGAGCGATTAATTTAATTTTTGGAATTACAAATAAATTTATTTAGCGCTTCAACTCTTTTTTGAAGATGTGCAGTTACATTAAAATGAGTTATCCTCATCATCTTCAATATTCTTTCCAGTTATAAAAAATTAATAATATGAAAATTTGACTTTGTTGTGTACTTTTGTATCACCTAGTTTGTTCTATTTTTGGACATGAGTCGGTTGTGAAAAGTATCTTCACTTCCGATGCCTATTTAAGGCAATTTAAGTTTGAAAGTATAAGGTTTAGTTATTAGAAATAAAATTTCCTTCACTATAAAAAATATTTACTTATTTAAAAAAAAATTAAAATTAGTAATTTTTTTGCTAATTTTAGTAAATCAGTTTTCAAAAATTAGTAAAATTATTTTTGAAATTAGTAACAGAAACTGTAAATTCTGTAATATTTAAAATGTAAATGAAAAAAGAAAATTTACTTAATAATAATTTTTTTACTAAAAATTAGTTACAAATTTTTTTACTAACTTTTTTTCTGAAAGTAAATATCAAGTGGAAGATTTAAAAATTTAAGGATAAAATATATTTGGTTTAAAGCAAAATTAAAAAAGAAGGGGTCCATGTCTAGACTGTAAGATGGTGTTTTTTTAGATCACGTTTTGCTTTAGATGAAAAAGAAAATACGGAGGTGTGTTCAGTCTCTCATGCGTCGTGCAACAAAAGTCTTAACGAACCACCATCTAACTACATGTTGTCACTGATTCATGTCGCGGCGAACGTGTAAAGGAAATCCCATCAAAGAGTTGTTTACATTATACATAGGATTGAGTGTTGGCATCTGTCAGAAACATCGATGATCATGATTAGGGTGCCCAGGAGGAAAGTTAAGTTTTGAATTTTCAAGGCAAACAAACTTTGAGAATTTTTGTATATTTTTTCAGAGTTTGCGATTGTAAGTAAAGAAAATTAATTTTAACCCAGTGCCGACCAGTAAATTTTATTTCGAATAAGATGCTGAATTCTGAAGAGGGGGAGTAAAATTTTTTTTGTTGGTTGCGATGGGCATTTTTCCCACCATAGGGTGAGTGAAGGGGGAAGATTGTTGAAACAATTTTTAAGGCCTATCTCTACAAAAGGGTCCGAACATGTTTGCGTCTAGTTGTTTAGAACAAAAAAAAGTTAATGACTCTTAGAGTGTATGTGTGTAAAATATTACTAATTTCAGCGAACACGTTTTTTTTTATATATACATATATAAGAAATTGTTGACACTATTTCAAGCAACCCTGTACACAAAATTAAAAATTTTGTTGAATAAAAAAGTGATACTTAATTATTTTTTTAATTGATTCAATTAAGAAATGATGAATATTAAAACTTTCATATGTATAATAATAATTGTAATTGTGTAATTCTTTTTAATTAAATCAATTTCAAAAATATGACTTTGTTATTCAATAATATTTCTAATAAATTAATTTAAGCAATTTTTTTTTTTCTCTTTTTATTTATTTTGGAAAGTTTTCGTTTTAATCCTGAAGAAAAAAAGATTTTCTTCGCCTTATTTTCACCTCATTAATCCCAAAGATTACCAAAAATCGTGTATCTAAATTTACGTATTTTCTTTATGTTTTTTTAGCTTTTAATTTAAATACTAATATTCTCAAAAACTGATAACTTAACCTTTCCCGTCCCCAAAATGGGGATTATAAATTTTTAGTCATAACATAAAATGGATATGGCAATAACGTCCATGGGGTTTATGAATGATCTACGGTTAACGCATTTCCGTCCTGTGATGCCATATGACATCACAGAGATTCCGTGACATTTATGTGTAAAAAAAGCTCAGATCCTGGTATATTTATTTTCAGTTTCTGCGTTTTTAAAATATCTTAAAGACTTTTTTTATAAAAATTTACATTATACAAGAAATTAAATTAATTAGATCTGTTGTGGCGTTTACGCTATCACATGGATTTCTTTTAATGAATTAGGGTGCAGAAATTCGATCATGTTTGTTAGCACTTTAACAGCGGTATTCATAAAAATTTTAAACATCATCTTAAATCAATTTTAAGCAAAATTTTTTAAAATTGTATTCATAAACGAATTTAAGCTTAAAGTACCTTTTTTATACCTTGTGTAAATAATCGAATTTTAAAATAGGTTCGTTCCTAAGAAATAATAATATTTTTTGATATTATTTATTGAAAGTAAACTAGTGGTGTATTGTTTAATCAAAACAAAGAAAATTAAACCGGTTATATGAATACTTTTTATCTACAATAATATCATTATGTAACACTTTTACTGGGCATTTTTAATTAATAGACAAGTTTTTTAATTAATAGACAAGTTTTCATAAATTTTTTATTTTATAAAAACAATATTTTACTGAAAAACTACAAAAATATATGTATATAGAAGCGAGTACCGTATGGTTTAGTAATCATTGATTTGCATCATTCGGATTCATGTGACAAAAAAAAATACAGTGTTGCCATCGTCAAGTTAAAAAAAACACTAAATCGTTTATTACTTAGAATACTGATTATGAATACGAATTTTTAATAAACCTTTTATAGGCTTAAAATGGTTTTTTAACTAATTTTTATTTGAAACTTGAATTATGTTTTTTTTTATGAATACCCCTGTAAGAGTTTTAGTACAAAACAAATGAGTATTTCCCTCAGAATACCTTCCTTAATATTTATATACAACAAACATAGTATAAGTATTATATTTCTTTTATTGATTTCAATATAAATTTGTTTTTTTTTTTTCCTTTATTTAAATTTTAGGTCATATTTTTTATATTATTAAATATTATTATTAAGTTATTGAATGGCAAATAAGTTCTTACCAAAAAAAAAAAAAAAAAAAAACAACACCATAGATATTTTATTTTAACATTTAAGTATTTTTTCCAATAAATTTCCATAACAAAAGTGAAGGTCATATTTCATAATTTTATATAACACTGATAAAGTATTCAAAAATTCAAAAGTACTTTTTTTATCGCTCCCCGGTCATTTTCAAATAGATTGGGTATAAAAAAAATGGATTATACGGGCCAGTTTGCTTGTAATTTTGTACAAAAACAAAATTAAAACGGTAGCTGAAATTAAAACATTAATTTTTATTTAAATAATCATTTGGTTTTACTGATTTGTTAGTTGTTTAAATAAAATTTAAAAATAAATAACAAAAGCCATTTGATTTAAATTTAAAGTGAAATTTTATTTCTTTTAAATTACATTTTCTGTTGTTTTAAGTTACAAACTATTTGGAGTTTATGATGTTTTACGAAGAAATACACTAAAATTCAAAAAAAAATAGATTTTGATTTTTTATCATATATGCGACCTCTATGAACAACTTTAGGAGATTACCTTGTTGGTTTCGAAACACTAAATATTAAGCTAAAAATGCTTTTGTAAATTTTGAGAAAGAGCCACCAAAACATTACATGTTCTTACGCCAAAATCCATATTTATACTTTTAGAACCATTTGCGCAATGTCCTGCACTAACTGGGACTCGAACTGGGGCATTTTAAATTTAACTGTTGGTTAAATTTTAACGCCACATGGTGTTATCTGGCCTGTACAACAAAAATAAACTAAAAATTTTAAAAATGTTAAATTTCTTTTTGATGTAAAAATATTTAACGGACCCATATTTAAACGTTTAATTATGGAAAATCGGCATAATATTGTTGCAAAAAGCTGTTCTGTTTGTTAAATTTAAAGGATATAGAATGTTATACAAATATATTTTAAAACCTAAAATCATAAATTTAATATTTATCACAATTTTTTCATTGACAAGTTAATCTTTTAAAATCGAGAAATTTTTATTCTGCATTTGAATTTTTTTTTTTCATATTTTTGACACATTTTCTGTACACTTTTTTACAAGAATTGTAGTTATTTTTAAATTTCCCTACATTTGATTAAGAGCCAATTTATACGATGCAATTGATTGCATGCAATTTTCTAATTTCCTTTTTCAAAATTGCTTCTAAAGTTATGTCTATTTATACAGTTACTTTTGTAAAAATAACAAAAAACTATATTTAAATGCAACTCTCTTTAACTTATTATGGCGTAGGTACTCTTAAAACAGTGCTGTTCATTTCATGGGACAATTGTCCCTGCTCAACTCACATGTATTCGTCACTGAAACAGCTACGAATGAACACGTGTAGCGGGTGTATGCTAATTTTTTTAATGCACTGCAAAAAATTAATAGCAATGTACGAACAATATTTTATGATAATACAAGATCTATAAAAATCTTCAATAGACTTAATACAAAAACGCATTTTTTTTTAATATAAAAGTTGAAATGTTTTTAAAAATCCGAGACCGATGAATGAACATTTATTCCGGTCGAATGTATTTTTTTTTTTCCTTCCAAAAATTAAATTTATTTAACAGGATAATATAATAAATCCAACATATTAAAGATATTTTATTAATATGTACACTCACCAAAAAAAGTCTGTAGTGGCAACTGAAAATTTTGCTGTTATTACGAGAAATTCTGCTTATTTGAGCCCAGCGGTATTTTTTGCTAAGAAAAATTATTAGCCGCTACTAAATTTTAGTAGACATTTGTAAAGTGAAATTTAAAATCTGTTTGCTAAAATCAGCAAAAAAAAAATGACTAAATATTATTAATATTAGCACAAAGTTTTAAATTTATTTTTTTATCAAGCATCAAAAATTTTGACTATATTTTTTAAAAAATATTTTATACAAAATGAAAAAAAAAAATCAAAAGTTTAAAATTGCTAACACATTAACGAATTTGTCATTTTATATTAAATTTGGTAATTTCTGTTTTGAAGAATATTTTAGTAGATTTTTTTTTTTACTTTTAAGGTTAAATTTTAATTGTTTTTAGGGCGGATTTTTAGAACTAAAAAACCTTTTTTGTGCTATTTTAAGTGAATTTCCTCTTTTTAGACATGAGTCGGTATCTTCACTTCCGATACCTTTTTAAATATATGTAACATTTTAAGGAAATTTAAGTTTGTAGGTGTAAGTTTTAATTAGAAATAACATTTCCTTCAATATCCACTTATTTAAAATTAGTAAAATTTTTTGCTAATTTTAGCAAATCGGTTTTCAAAAATTTGTAAAATGATTTCTGAAATTAGCAACAAAAATTTGTAAATATTCTGCAAAAATTCTGTAATTTGTAAAATGTAAATAGCAAAAAGATTTGCTAAATAATATTTTTTTTTACTAAAAATCAGTACAAAAATAGTAGTGGGACTGAAAACCGTTTACAAATTTGTCTACTACTTTTTTTTCTGAGTATTTACACATACAATGAAATCATTAATATTGATTGAAAAAATGTACAATTTTTTTATTAGGAAAGGGAAACTAAGAATGAATGGGAAGAAGCAACAAAACATAAAGAGAAAGAATAACTATAAATATTACAGAGATTGAGAGAATTAGTTATTAAGTTTTGAATTTATAATAGAAATGGAAATAACAACAAGGAAACTAAAATGCCCATGGAAAATAAGAGAGACAGTTGGAAAATAGGATCTAGTATTTAACATGTACCAAAATTTTGTGCAAATATACTTGTATTTGCGAGCTGTACTTTGATTAAATTCATTTAAGCAAATGCTGGAAAGGTGGCTTTATATAGGAACTAAATAGATCCAAATATGATCCGATTTCCATTAAATTTAGAGATGTGATTTATGGTCCCACATAACATTCACAACCCAAATTGAAAAAAAAGACATTTACGATTTAGTGTATCTAAATACCAATTTAATCCAATTCAGAACGAACCTTTCTGAATATGGATCTTTTTTTAACCAAATTTATATAAATATTTTTAAAGCCCAAACCGATTACCGTTTATACTTTATTCATTTATACCATTATTTTATACTCACTTAAATAATGTAAACTTCATTATTATACATAATCACCCTTATTCTAGTTGTCGTCATCGACACAAGACAATGTAGTCTTGGGATTTTTTTTGAAATTGGTATTCCCGTTGTCGTTATCGAAAATAATTGATAACTGTCGAAAAGTATTTGTATTCTGTAAGAAAATGTGACGACGATATTGGCTTGAAACGACTCTGATTTTGTCGACACAATTTATAGTAACGACTTGAGGAAAAGTAATGACTGAAAAAAAAACGGAAAAAATGGGTAGCAATATCAAATTTATTAAATGCACTTGGGCCACCGAGAATAATGTGAGATGGATGGCAGAAGGTAAAGTAAGCATGATCATATAAAGTGCATTATAAAAATATAACAAAATTTATTTATACACTTAAAAAAGTTTGTAAGTTAAAATAACTGAAAATATCATTTAAAAGAAATGATATTTCATTTAAAAACCGGTCTACTTAATTTTCATTTAAATTAAATGACATTTGTTATTTATTTTTAAATGTTGATTAATCAACTGACATATCTGTAAGAAACAAATGATATAATCAGTTAAAATAAATGTCAAAATTTTACCCACCAATCCTTAAAAAATTAATGTTTTTTTCATTTATTTGAAATTATTTCCGTTTTTGTATTTTTTGTTTTTTTTTTTAATATACTCGTACAATACAAAATGTATGTATGTATGCATATGAAGCTATAAACACTTTTTGTGTGAATGTATTTGTATATGTATGTGTGTTTATGAAGTTATTGTAATTTGTATTGAAAAATTTTGTATATATACAACCAATTTAAATAAAAAAACAAATTGAAATTTTTTTAATATTTTTTTTGCAACAGACAGCAAACAAAATTTAAATTTGTAATAACTATTACGGACACAAATAAACCACAAGTTTCCGTTTTGTGGGTAAATTTTTATTAAATTTCAAACAAATGAAAAAAATAAATGAAACTGAAAAAAAATCGGTAAATGATAGTAATTTCGAATAAATGTATAAAAAAGTTAATATAGATATTTCTTTGAAAAATAAATGTATCTTCCTTTATTTTTAAATGGAACGGAAAACTTTTTTATTAAACTACAAACAGTTAACTACATAATATTCTGAGTGTAGGTTTGGCGAGACCTAAAATTTAAAGTTAAAAAGAAAATGGTAGCCAACAAAGCCGAGTGTAATGCTACAGGTGGCGGAAGATTCAAGCAATTTATATTGAGCCCGCTGGAGGAAGCTGTGGCAAATCTTCTACAGAAACAGCTGAACCCTAAGTTAAAGTCGTTTACAAACACTAAGCTGGTACGACCCCTGGGCTAAAAATCTTAATGTAGCTGCCAACTTTATTGTTTTGGAAATAAATGTGGACTTGATTCCGGTTTTCAAATTAGGTGCTATTGTTTCCAGCACATCTTTGAAGGCTGTTTTATTCAGCCGAAAGTAACTTTCAAACCATTTAAAAAAAATTAGAAGATTAACATTCTTTAAAGTAACAGACTTTGATTTTGCTACTCACTTGTTATCCGGCAGATGAAAGATATTGAATTTCTGTATGAGAAGTCTTCTTTCCAATACTAGATTTTCTTTATTTTCTTCATCACTGGTATCAGAATTTAAATTACACATAAAAAACATTTTTTCGCAAAAATAATAAACAAAATAAATCTGCCGACTCAATTTTTAGAGATGTGTTTTTGTTTAAATCGATAAACTGTCGACGTCGTTACAACACTGTTTTAGATGTCGACGTCGAAGCAAAGTGATGTTGACTCAAAAACGACGACGACATTGATAACGACAACTAGAATAAGAGTGAATGTTTAAAATATCATAAATAAATGATAATTTAAAAAAATCCGCCTACTAGAGAGGGAAGCTTGTGAAAATAGCATTTGATTCTTATTCCACTTCAAATAGAGAGATCAACCAACCTTTTTTACTGAACTTGCTATACATATTATTTTTCATTAATAACAAATCTCTTTTTTTAAAGGAGAAATATTCGCATTGAGAGAAAATAGAAAATGATTTTCATTTTTGCAAACACACAAAAATAAATATTTTTAAAAAGAACCTAAAACAATGAGTAAGAATAATATAGTGATTTCAACGTCAGCAGCGGAAAAATAAAATTTTGAAACAGGGAAAAATTGAGCAAATTTCCGATTTCTGTAAAAATTTGAGCAAACTTTCCTGATTTTGAAACCTTTGTTCCAAATTCAATTGGGCAATCTGCTAAAATCAATTGCACTTGCAAAGAAAATCAATTGGAATCGCAAAGAAATTGCAAAAAAAATTAGAAAAGATGCTGAATCTTGGTAATCTGCCCATATAAAAACCAAGAGTACGTTTTTTCTTTTGCAATTCTTGCAACTTATTTACTTTACTTATTAGGAACAATATTTGTCTATTTTAACTCCTGATTATTTTCGCTGCATGCAAAAACATACAAACAACACCAACTCCAAATATATTTTATTGTTCCTTTTTTTTGTGTGAATTAAAGAAATCGAGCAAGCAAAATCAAGAACTTAAAAAAAACGAGCAGCACCTTAAATTAATTTTCAAGTTTACTTTTATTTTTAATACATATTGCTAGCATTCAGCATTTCCTTTTATTTAAATTTTTTTTTTCTTATATTTTAGTAATTATTTGAAATCACTTCATTAGTTTTTTCAATATTTTCCATAAAAGTTTTTAAAGCACTCTCACTTATTTTTATATTCGGACGGACAATGCGTTCATGCTTCCCGTTTAGTTGAGGGCTGAGATGTAACTAAATTTTGAAACGAATTCAAGGAGAATACTCGTATATACAAATCAGGAATAAGAGTATTTGGTATTTTGTCATTTAAATTGAAAATCAAACAAAGTATCGTAACAACAATAAAAAATCACGGACAATATTTTTTTGATTTAATATAATGTTTACTCCAGAAATACGTTAAAAAAATCTTAATGTTTTGGGAAATAGATTAGCCATTCTTTTTTAAGGCAAATAAGAAAAAAATTTAGAAATATTTTATATATGATTTATGTTTTTACTTCTCTTATATGAATTTGAAAAGTGTAGTTACTTTGTTCTTTTTTTTTTTGCTATTAAAGGTGACGACTTAATCAGTTGCATAATGCAGACTTTCGATTTAAAGGCTCTTTTGGGTAGTTGGTTGTTTTCGTAAGTTGCTAGTCATTAATTAGTTGAATATACGGTCATTTCCAGGAAAAGAATTTATGAATTAGCTTTTTAAATTAAAGAAAAAAGTTACGAGTACTTGTCTTAAGGTACACATACACTACGCAACTTTTGATATTTTACAAAATAACACCAGAGTGTGTGTCATTTTGAAGGTTGTGCAATAACAAATTTAAATTTTGTGTCCTTAGACTGTAAGAGTATACATTTTGTAGTTTAAAAAACAAACGAAAAAGCAAAAACTTAAACAATTTCAAATAAATGAATTATCAGTTATATTTTATGGATTTGGTTGGTAACGGGCTAACTGATTAATCATTTGTTTTTTTTTTACTGATGTGCCAGTTGTTAACACAACATTTAAAAATAAATAAAAACCATTTGATTTAAATGAAAAGAAGGTATATCGGTTGATGAAAAACTCATTTTTTGTAAATTGTATTTTATATTATTTTAAATTAAAAACTATTAAATATTTAATTTTTACAAAAAAACCTGGATCCGTTGAAAAATTTCAAACAGTCATATCAATTTTCATTGCAAAATTCACACTATTTCTTAGTTCGGGAGAATTTAGATAAAAAAAAACTTTTGCAACTAAAAACATTTTCAGAAAAATTTGATACAACAAAAATGAACAATAAGTAAGAAGACTGTGACAGCAAAAAAAAAAAATAAAAATAATTCTTCGCCCATCAATTCGAAACTATACAAATATTAACATTATTTGAAAACAAATAACAGGATTCCAAATGAATAAATAAAAATTGCATTCATTTAATAATTTGTTTTTAAAAAGAATTTTTATAATAAAAAAATAAATCGCGTGTATTTGAAAAATAATACTGTTTTGTAAAAATTTAAAAATATGGTTTTAAGTGTACAATATTTAAAATTAATCGTACGATATTGTGGTTAGGGTTAAATAATGTGGTTAAACGCAGTTTCGGTTACGTTTAAACGAACAAACAGAAATTGAAAAAGAACGCATAATTTTCACATGACTACTGCTTAAGATTTTAGCGTTTTAAAGGCACATTTATACGCCATGCGAGATAAAACAGCTAAAAATATATCAAACAACACCTCTAACTCTATTGTGAATGATTTAAGCTATTTAGGAGTGATTTTTACTCTATCTGTACACCAGTTTTCTGTAGTTTGATTTTTTAACCATTTAAATAAACCGGGCAATACTGAATACGACAATTAGCACATCCCCAAAGAACAATTTAATTGTTTACAGTAAAAATGTCTTCAGTTATTTCAATTTAATAATTTATTACTTAGTGATGATATTATATAGATACACAAACAAAAATCGTTGCCTAGCAATTAAGAGAATTTCAACTAATCAAATTTTATCTTGCAAACATTATGCGGAAACTACTTGTAACATTTTACCAAGTTTTTAGTTTTCTCTACTGAATTTTTAATTAATTTATGCGAAAAAAAAATTATTAATTAAAATGCTGCAAATTACTTGGCAACGATTCCCATAAGTGAAGTTTAAATTTTATATTCAAGTGTTAATAATGTAAACAGTTATATTATTTTTTCATAAAAACTTACCTTAATATTAAATTATTTTTATTTACTTGATTTTAATATACAGCTTTGACGATTTTATCCATAACATAAAAATCGCCTTCAACCTAATTTGTCTACACTACTTATTAAAAGCCTTCTATTGCTTTACGCTTTTCTTATTGTTCATACATATTAATTTACACACACGCACTAATGAGAGCTGTTACTTATTTGAATAACAACAACTATTCTTAACACGACGAGAGTGAGAGATCTAAAAAAACACTCATGTGCAAAAGCACAAACAAAAACCAAATACACACTAAATGAAGAATTTTTTCTTACATTGAAGATTTTTCTGGAAATACTTTTTAATTCTTCTTTTTCATTGAATTTAAATGGATTTTTTAATGAAATAACTTTAAAATAATGAAATATAATATTTAAATTAATAAATTATGCACTTTTTTGCAATTATAAAACACTATTTCACTATTAAATTATGAATTAAACGAGAGCAAGCTATTTTGCGTGGCCGACTTAAGAAAAGAGGAAATAAGAACTAAAAGGAATAACATACAGGGCTGCCGGACTCTGTTTTTCGTTGACCCCAAACAAATAAAAAACTATTCCCAAAATATGCCGACTTATAAAAAAACGTTTTTAGCTAAAGTCTTTATGAAACTTGCTAATATTTAGTATTAATTATACAAATTGGAAGATAGGTTAAACAAACTTATGTGAAAAATAATAAGTGTGAAGAAAATAGCAATTTTTCAAGTCAGAGCCCTAAATAAAATTTGCATTTATGGCAAAAAAAAAAAACATCTAAAATCCAGAAACTAGCAAGTGTCAGACTTGAGTAGGGCAAAAAAATTAGATTTTTTTTGCCAAATTAACATACAAAAAATTCCATCAAAAAAAAAAACGAAAGAAAACGGTAAATAATATTACTTAAGCCAGAGTAAAATTTAAAGTTTTTTTCCAAACAGCACATTTTTGGTTTTCAAATTCTTAGTAACATCATAGTGCTTGTTAGGAAAATACCTGGCCACGTGTTTGATTGCTAAAACGATAAAAATTCAATCAGTTCTGTTTGTTTAGGAGGCTGTTGCTCTACCAAAACTTTAAATTTTAATGAGATCTTTTGCCTGATCGAAATGCATGCATATTAATCAAAGTATATAGATGAACACACAGATAGAGTATCACAGATAGAGTATCAAATTTTTTTCACGTGATACCTGAACAACTTACTGCTCTTTTATCTTAAATACTAGATTCAATTATAACCAGTGCCTTGTTTCTGTATCTAATGTGAGAAGTATTTGCATCAAAAAATACAACTTTGAAACAGTTAATATTAAATTTAGGTAATAGGCAATTTTTTCCAAGTATGAAGATAAATTTGACATTATGTGACTTACCCTGTTTTAAACAAGCATTCCTTGCATTTCCAATCCGAAAATTTCTCGTATTAAATACAGAATCCGGAATGCTAAATTCTTTCGATAAAAAATTGTCATTTTGCATATTTTTAGACAAAAAAAAAAAAACGTGGCAGTATGACGTATCATCGCTAGTTTTGACAGCCCTAATCCAACATAAAAAAAAACAAACTAAGCATAAATAAAAAACCAGAGTTTGCTATGCAAAAATAAAAATAAATTGACGGCTAAAATTAAAAAGTGCTTTTTACTTTAATACAAGTATTATGTTTATTCAAAACGAAAATATATTCTATTATTGCAAAATATATAAAATGCATTATAATTTTTATCAGTTAATACATTGATAAACTTTCATTTCCAACAAAAAGGGGTTTTAAAATGTTTTTATCATTTATTTTTTTCATGTGTAAAGGACTTGAGACAATATCTTTGATACAAATTTATTTTTGATAACTTAGTTAATTTGGAAGCTTTCTTAATTTTTTTTATCGAAAAATTGTTGTGCAAAATAATTCGCAAAAGAAAAAATTTGTTAATTCATGCCAAATCCATTAAAAATAGCTAACCGATATTAAATTTTCAGTTTTTTTTAGCGGATTTCGGATGAAATAACGAATAATAAATTTTTGGCAAATTATCCTTTTTGGTAACATAAAAAAAAAATTCTTTAAACTCTTACAAAATTAAAAAAAAAATAACCGTAAATTGAATACCGAGAGACTTTAAATAACAAAGACTTACGGATTACGATTGTATAATACAATCTTAATCGGCATGTCATCGTTATTTGGAATCACTCGTTTTCACTGAAATTTTATCGAAATGCCGCATAGTGTATAATTTATATTTTTAATATCAATATAATAAAAAAACAAGTAAAAAAGGCTTAAATTTGGCTGTGCCGAATAATCGATTAAAATAGGTTGATTAAGCAATTGAAATTTTGATATGAATTTTTCTGTTATTACGTTCACAAGCTTGAAATAGAGCTTTCAACCCCTGTATACATGTATTTCAAGTCGATAAAAGATCTCATCAGAACCCGAAGTTTTAGAAAAGCTAAAGCCTCTAAACAGAGCTTTAACAAAAACCCTTTTAAAATATATATTTTTCTTTTTAGCAATAAAACACGTGACTAGGTATATTGCTTTAAATTCGAAAATTGTATTTCTGAAAAACAGTTTCATTTAAAATTCCATGAAACAATTTATAAAAACTAAAAATTACATGAAATTTTGTTTCTAATATTATTTACCCACACATTTTGATGAAGTAGAATTTTGTTGTTTAGTCAAAAAAATTTAAGAATGTTCTTACTTGAATTCTTAATTGCACAAACACAGAAAAATTGGTGAGGACTTGTCAGATATATGCGTGATTTTTTAAATATTTTCTAATAGATAACCTCTTTAACTCTAAAGCTTTTTTTGAAGGCAGCTCTTGTTCATTTAGGCATCTTTTTTTAATTCTGGAGAGTGTCATATAACTTGATTGACTATTTACACTGCGTTTTAAGGGTTTATTTCCACCAAACATGTCTGATATATTCTTTTTAGTGAGTCGTCAGATTCCCAACATTATAAGCCATGATTCTTTGAAAAATCTCAGGATGCTTTAAATTGTCCTAGACAAGCACTTTAGAAACCAACGCAATACACTTGATATTTCAGCATAAAGCAGCTCTTTGTGTTCATATTGATAAAAGAAATACATATTTGTTTGCATTAAACGATTTAAAGATTAATCGCAAAATTTTCGATTAATTGACCCAAATATCCTATTAATCAATTTTCTACATTTTTCGAATAAGGACCTAACCGATTAACCGGCAGGGCCAAATAATTGGAAACACTTATTTATACAGTGACTTTTGTTGCACTTAAACCGAATGTGAATGACGCAACAAAAGAAAAATAAATATGAATGCGAAAGAGAAATAACAAAAACCGTGCTTTTGTTTTTGGTTCCCCGCTAATTTCTCTACCCCGCCGTTCAACAACAAACAAAAATTGCATGAACAACGTCACCGTCTAAATTGGCTGTAAATTATTTTTTGTAACAAAACTCGTCAAAGTGCCGCAAAATCATAAAGCCTGGCAGCACTGCTTGTGTTCTAAATGAATGGTATTTGCTTTTCGATTTATGTTAAAAAAAATGCAACTATAACAAAAATAAACACTCACCTTATTAATTCTCTAACCTTTCACTTTTGCGAGCGCATTGAGCTTTTGCTTTTAATTGTTGCTGTGGGTTTACTTTTCTGCCAACAACATATTCGCATTTGCGTACACAACGAAAACAAAGCCAAAAAGAAAAACAAACTGCGCTGTCGCTACGTTTATAAACAATGTGTTCCTATTTCTTTTTTGCAGCTATTGACATTTGCTTTAGTATTGTCAGAGATTTCCTATTTAAATAATGAATTAATTATTAACAAACACACTTTAAAACACATTCATTTGTCAAATTTCACTTCTTAATAATTTACTTCTATAAATAAGATATTTTTTAACACTTTTTTTTATAACATAAACATATTATTATACCCTTTTATTAACAAACACTTTTTTACAAATATTTTCACGCGATAGAAATTTCGGCACCTCCTCACACCCAGATCATTTAATTCAGACTGTCACTAAAAGGAGAGTGGCAGAATTTGATTAACAGTACAGGCTGTGTCCAATCATTTTAAGAGTGTATAATAGTTTCATTTTAATTGCAAGGTCAAAATGAAATTTAACATCTTTATTTGGCAAATTGTATTTATATATTAAATATTTTTGAAAGAAAATTTTATTTAAAACTAAACGTATCAAAAATATATATACACTTAGAAAAAAAAAGTTAGTATAAAAATTTGTAAACGGTTTTCAGTCTCACTTTGCTCTTTTTGTACTGATTTTTAGTAAAAAAAATTTTATTTAGCAAATCTTTTTGCTATTTACATTTTACAAATTACAGAATTTTTGCAGAATATTTTTAAGTTTTTCTAGCTAATTTCTGAAATCATTTTACAAGTGTTTGAAAGCCGATTTGCTAAAATTAGCAAAAAAAAAAGTGGATATTGAAGGAAATATTTAGTAAATTTTTTGCTGATTTTAGCAAACAGTTTTTAAATTCCGTTTTACAAAAAGTTTACTAAAATTTAGTATCGGCTTCTATTTTTTTTTACTAATTTCATTGTACTACACGTCAGCAGACATGAGTTGCTAAGATTAGCAAAAAATAACGCTGTGCTCAAATCAGCAAAATTTCCCGTAATAACAGCAAAATTTTCAGTTGCCGTTGCAGACTTTTTTTGGTGAGGTGATCGAGCCTGTTTTTTAACCGGTTTTTGTACTTTGACTAATTAAATTCATTATATATTTTTTTTGTTTTTTGAAGTATTTTATTTTCAAATATTTTAGCTTCAGTAAATTTAAACCGATTATTTTAGTTTTTATAAAATATATCGGAAAAATACTACATTACAGCAACTATATTATAATGTTTAAATATGTTTTATGTAGCGTTTGGTAAATAAAATATTTTATCATATTTTTTCACCAGTCGCATAGAAGTCAATGAAATATTTTATAATTACGTCAAAAATTGTTTTCACCTCAATTACATTTGTTTTACCACAAAAGTTGATTTCACATCCCAAAAAGTTTTTAACAAGTTGTTTGACTGATTTTTAAATGAAATTATATAATAGATTTTTTATTTGATAATAAAAAGTTTCTTAATAATTCTTAATAATATTGTGTGTATTTTACAAACCACTATAGTTGTCTTTTTATTAAAATTTAAGTAAAGTTAAAACATTTCAGATAAAAAACAAGTAAAAAAGGGCTAAATTCGGCTGTGCCGAATCTTTGAATACCCTCCACCAAAGGGGATGAAGATGATATACGTATATACTAAATTTTGCATGAACTGTAATATGAATATGTTTTGTTAATTTATGTAACGAACTTTTGTTATTTAGTTTTAGCAATGTTATTTACAGAGGTCTGCTCTGTTAGCGACTTTAACATTGTTCATTTTTACGTTAACTTAGTTATCATAGTATGTAAGACAATAAATGTAGTCGAACAAGAAGAAGACTTAATAACATTTTTACATACTTAACAGAAAATTAAAATAGATACAGAAAAATTGTACAAATTTGTATGGAAAATTTAGAGGTACCTTCACATTTTCACTCATAACTTTTGAACCGCTTGACCGATTTTGCTCATTTTAAATACCAAACTGCTCGGGAGGATGTTCAATAATCTGGGTAAAAATAGGCACCCCCGCTTGCGTCTTCGCGTCGTGATCGTGATTTCAACAGACAGACAGACAGACAGACAGACGGACAGACAGACGGACATATTTTATATTTTACTGTGAGTTCTACTAAAATAATTGAGGAAGATAAAAGTATGGAGATTTCTTTTTAAGCATGCTAAAATACACCAATTTAAAGGTAGCTTCACGTTTTCTCTCATAACTTTTTAAACGCTGAAACTTTTCAAGAGAATGTCCATTTATCTAGGTAAAAATGAGTGACCCCTCGTCGTGATCGAAGCAGCAGACAGACGGGCATTGCTAGATTAAATTTAAATTTCATAAGGATCACCAATATTTACTTTATAGTGCCCCAGGCCTTAATTTAGACACGTTACGCACTGAATGACAAACTATTATATACCCTTATATCCGGTGGACCAAGACTAAGGATATGTGTTGATGTCGTAAGACCTGATTCAGTTAATTCAATAATGTTGCTCAAACGTTTTTTAAATATAAAGGGTATTGTTAAAATAGAACTTTAAATTGTGAAAAAATAACACCAAAAATTTAAATTTAAATCCAAAAAATAAATTTTGTTAGACAGATTATTACATGACATGACACTAAAATTTAAAAATGATTTTGGACATATCGCCACCGCGGCTGTTCTTGTCAAAGCGTTTTTTTCGAGCATTGCTGGACGTATGTCACGAACAAGGTTGGCTTCAAAGGCGTTTATGGTTGCGATCGCCGTATGGTGTATGTCATCAATATTTTGAAACAAAAAATCACTGGGGAGCTCCGGCTTCATTTTTGAACAAATTAGCCTCCAATTATGCCACTACGTTATAATGGAGTCTCTAGGGTATGTCGTGGGTTGGTTTAACTCCATATGAGGCAATTTTGTTTATAAACAAACCCGTTAAGCCATAAATAAGCCTAATCGCTGAATACAATTTCGTCTATAAGTTGCACGAATTGATGACTACTTTTCAAAGTAAATCTGGATAATTCGGTAGCATTGTTCATGCTTCAATCAATTCATAGTGATTTGCCAGAGTATACTGATCATAAATGTCAAGAAGTGGGCGCAGTATGACAGTACGTTTTATAGATAGACCTTTCATAAGTTCAATCGGTATTAAAAAAACAGCCTTTAGTTGCTGTATTGCAGTATTTTTCTGATATAGTTTACAGTAAATCTAAGGAATTAATTTAAATTTACAATAGCTAAAAAATAAATAGTGTAAAAACAACAAACTAAAAAACCGGTTTCAACCGGTCTTTGAAGCACCATAGTATATGTAAATTTTTTTGGTACATTTAGTTTTAAATATACTTTTCAATTCAAGAATATTTAAAACTTAATAATATATAATTTGCCAGATAAAGATTTTAAATTTCTATTTGACCATTCCTTTAAAAAGAAATTGTTATACACTCTTTAAATGAGCTTACACACCCTGTGCTGCTAATCAAATTCTCCCATACTACCTTTTGTGACAGTTTAATTCATAGACGTGACTCAAAGTTAGCAAAATCACTCCAAGTTCAGCAAAATCACTCATATTATTTCATAAAACACTCAATGTTCTTAAAAGAATGAGTGTATTTAATTCAATTTGCAATTGTAAACACAAGAAACTAAAAAAGAAAAAAATATGAAATGTAGAAAATAGTGTTAAACAATTAACATATATCTAATAAAACATTATTTTTATAAATAAACTTATATGTTACTTGTTTTACTTTAATTTGCCAGTGCTTTGTATATAGAACAAACTTTTTACATAGGTCAGGAGACATATTGTCTTGGAACGCCACATTTGCGGTATTTTTTAGAAAATGTTTTTGTGGCAATCGATAGACAAAAGGCCGGAGAACATGTTTCAATCGGTAAAATTCTACCCTATTGTTTTTTAAAAAAATTTCTCGATACTTTTCTGATAATCTGCCGATACTTTGCCAATGCTTTGCCGATGCTTTGCCGATACTTTGCCGATATTTTGCCAATACTTTGCCGATACTTTGCCGATACTTTGCCGATACTTTGGCGATGCTTTGCCGATACTTTGCCAATACTTTGTCCATACTTTGCTGATGCTTTGGCGATACTTTGCCGATGCTTTGCCGATGGTTTGCCGACGCTTTGCCGATACTTTGCCGATACTCTGCCAGTAATTTGCCGATGCTTTGCCGATACTTAGCCGATACTTTGTCGATACTTTGCCGATACTTTGCCGATACTCTGCCAATACTTTGCCGATGCTTTGCCGATACTTTGCCGATGCTTTGCCGATACTTTGCCGATGCTTTGCCGATACTTTGCCGATGCTTTGCAGATACTTTGCCGATAGTTTACGATGCTTTGCCGATACTTTGCCGATACTCTGCCAATACTTTGCCGATGCTATGCCGATACTTTGCCGATGCTTTGCCGATACTTTCCCGATGCTTTGCCGATACTTTGTCGATACTTTGCTGATGCTTTGGCGATACTTTGCCGATACTCTGCCGATACTTTGCCGATGCTTTGCCGATACTTTGCCGATGCTTTGCCGATACTTTGCCGATACTCTGCCAATACTTTGCCGATGCTTTGCCGATACTTTGCCGATGCTTTGCCGATACTTTGCCGATGCTTTGCCGATACTTTGCCGTTACTTTACCGTTACTTTGCCGATGCCTTTCCGATACTTTGTCGATACTTTTGCGAAGCTTTGCCGATGCTTTGCCGATACTTTGCCGATGCTTTGCCGATACTTTGCCGATGCTTTGCCGATACTTTTCCGATGCTTTGCAGATACTTTGCCGATGGTTTACGATGCTTTGCCGATACTTTGCCGATACTCTGCCAATACTTTGCCGATGCTATGCCGATACTTTGCCGATGCTTTGCCGATACTTTACAGATGCTTTGCCGATACTTTGTCCATACTTTGCTGATGCTTTGGCGATACTTTGCCGATACTCTGCCGATACTTTGCCAATGCTTTGCCGATACTTTGCCGATGCTTTGCCGATACTTTGCCGATACTCTGCCGATACTTTGCCGTTACTTTGCCGATGCCTTTCCGATACTTTGTCGATACTTTTGCGATGCTTTGCCGGTGCTTTGCCAATACTTTGCCGTTGCTTTGCCTATACATTTCCGCTACTTTGCCGATGCTTTGCCGATACTTTGCCGATGCTTTGCCGATACTTTGCCGATACTTTGCCGATACCTTGCCGATACTCTGCCGATACTTTGCCGATGCTTTGCCAATACTTTGCCGATACTTTGCCGATGCTTTTCTGATACTTTGCCGATGCTTTTCCGATACTTTGCCGTTACTTTGCCGATGCCTTTCCGATACTTTGTCGATACTTTTGCGATGCTTTGCCGATGCTTTGCCAATACTTTGCCGTTGCTTTGCCTATGGTTTGCCGATACACTTCCGCTACTTTGCTGATACTTTACCGATGCTTTGCCGATACTTTGCCGATGCTTTGCCGATACTTTGCCGATACCTTGCCGATACTCTGCCGATACTTTGCCGATGCTTTGCCAATACTTTGCCGATGCTTTGCCGATACTTTGCCGATGCTTTGCCGATACTCTGCCAAATTCAACTTCCCAGCTCACGGGGGAAAATTTTACCCCGTTGGATTTTCCAAAAATCACGTCTAAGCTGTTATCTTCACTGGAGAAGGAGTCTGCATACCAAGTTTTCTAGGTCCAACGGTTTGGTCAGGCTATAAAGGGGGAGACTTTTCGCCCTTTAAACCCCCATTTTTACATCACTGGCCAAAATTCTAAAATATACCTCATCAAGGAGCTAGCACATTCTCCCAGGAAGGCATATTTCAAAATTCAGGTTTCTAGCTAAAGAGATTTGGGCTGGCCGTGAAAGGGGAGTTTTTTATTCCTTTTAAACCCTTCCGAAGGAATTTCCAAAAACCCCGTCTTAGCGGATGTCTACGCCGGAGGAGGATCTTACATACCAAATTTCAGTTTTCAACCTCTTGCGGCTTGGGCTGGGATATCTGAATGAGTGAGTCAGTCAGTCAGTCTTTTCAAAAAAATTTAATATATAAATACAATTTGCCAAATAAAGATGTTAAATTTCATTTTGACCTTGCAATTAAAATGAAACTATTATGCACTCTTGAAATAATTGGACACAGCCTGTGCTGTTAATCAAATTCTCCCAATCTCCTTTTAGTGACAGTCTGAATTAAATAATCTGGGTGTAAGGAGGTGCCAAAATTTCTATCTCGTGAAAACGTTTGTTAAAAAAGTGTTTGTTAATAGAAGGTTATTATAATATTTTAAAGTGTTCAAAAATATCTTATTTATAGAAGTAAATTATTAAGAAGTGAAATTTGACAAATGAATGTGTTTTAAAGTGTGTTTGTTAATAATTAATTCATTATTTAAATAGGAAATCTCTGACAATACTAAAGCAAATGTCAATAGCTGCAAAAAAGAAATAGGATCACATTGTTTATAAACGTAGCGACAGCGCAGTTTGTCTTTCTTTTTGGCTTTGTTTTCGTTGTGTACGCAAATGCGAACATGTTGTTGGCAGAAAAGTAAAACCACAGCAACAATTGAAAGCAAAAGCTCAATGCGCTCGCAAAAGTGAAATGTTAGAGAATTAATAAGGTGAGTGTTTATTTTTGTTATAGTTGCATTTTTTTTTTTAACATAAATCGAAAAGCAAATACCATTCATTAAGAACACCAGCAGTGCTGCCAGGCTTTATGATTTTGCGGCACTTTAACGAGTTTTGTTACAAAAAATAATTTACAGCCAATTTAGACGGTGACGTTGTTCATGCAATTTTTGTTTGTTGTTGAACGACGGGGTAGAGAAATTAGCGGGGAACCAAAAACAAAAGCACGGTTTTTGTTTTTCGTGCATGTTGTTGTTATTTCACTTTCGCATTCATATTTAATTTTCTTTTGTTGCGTCATTCACATTCGGTTTTAGTGCAACAAAAGTCACTGTATAAATAAGTGTTTCCAATTATTTGGCCCTGCCGGTTAATCGGTTAGGTCCTATTCGAAAAATAAAGAAATTAATCTATTATTCGTTTAATGCAAAAAAAAAGTGTATTTCTTTCATCAATATGAACACAAAGAGCTGCTTTATGCTGAAATATCAAGTGTATTGCGTTGGTTTCTAAAGTGTTTATCTAGGACAATTTAAAGCATCCTCAGATTTTTCAAAGAATCATGGCTTATAATGTTGGGAATCTGACGTCTCTCGAAAAAGAATATATCAGACATGTTCGGTTATACGACACTCCCCAGAATACAATAAAAAAATGCCTAAATGAACAAGAACTGCCTTTAAAAAAATTCATAACAATATGGTATGAATATTTTTTGCGAAATTCACAAACAAAGTTTGATAGAACTGCCACTTTTCCCAGACTCGTTCACTTTCCTAGTTTAAGCTTTAGAGTTAAAGAGGTTATCTATTAGAAAATATTTAAAAAATCACGCATATTTCTGACAAGTGCTCACCGATTTTTCTGTGTTTGTGCAATTAAGAATTCAAGTAAGAGAATTCTTAAATTTTTTTGAATAAACAACAAAATTCTACTGAAGTTCCTACTTCATCAAAATTTGTTGATAAGTCATATTAGAAACAAAATTTCATGTTATTTTTTAGTTTTTATAAATTGTTTCATGGAATTTTAAATGAAACTGTTTTTCAGAAAATACAGTTTTTGAATTTGGAGCAATTTTAAAATATAAGTTACGTCATAGTGCTTGTTGGGAATATACTAAGTCACGTGTTTTATTGCTAAGAAGAAAAATATATATTTTAAAACGTTTTTTGTTAAAGCTCTGTTTAGAGGCTTTAGCTTTTCTAAAACTTCGCGTTCCAATGAGATCTTTTATCGGCTTGAAATACATGTATACAGAGGTTGAAAGCTCTATTTCAAGCTTTTGAACTTGAAAGTATAATTTTATATTATATAAAATTTATATTTTAAAGGAATTGAAACATATAAAAATTGTCTATCATATTTCCTAAAACCTATATAACATTTGCTTTGATTCAGTCGTTTTGAAAATAATTTCATTGTATTTTAGTTGATGTTTTTTTCTACGATTTTCTTGCCAATGTTAAGAATATTAGGAAGTTTTAAGAAAAGTAACAGAAAAATTCATATCAAAATTTTAACCGCTTAATCAACCTATTTTAATCGATTATTCGGCACAGCCAAATAATCGATTATATTATTTTGATATAAAAAATATAAATTATACACTATGAGACACTTTGATAAAAACTTCAGTGAAAACGAGTGATTCCAAATAACGATGACATGCCGACTAAGATTGGATTATACAATCGTAATCCGCAAGTCTTCGTTATTTGAAGTCTCTCGGTATTCAATTTACAGTTTATTTTTTTTTTTTTTTAAATTTTGTAAAAGTTTAATGATTTTTTTTATGTTACCAAAAAGGATGACTTGCTAAAAATCTATTATTTGGCATGAATAATATATTTTTCTTTTGCAAATTATCTTTCACAACAGTTTTTCGAAACCAAAATAAAGAAAGCGTCCAAAATAACTAAATTAGTAAAAAATAAAAATTAATTTTTTGTGATTATTGCTCGACAATTATGAAATAAATTTGTATCAAAGATATTGTCTCAAGTCCTATACACATGAAAAAAATAAATGGTAAAAACATTTAAAAAACCCTTTTTGTTGGAAATGAAAGTTTAAACCAACAACCCTTCGTTTTTGATACAAAAATTATGTTTATCAATGTATTGACTGATAAAAATTAAAATGAATTTGCTATATTTTGCAATATAAGAATATATTTTCATTTTGAATAAACATAATATTTGTATTCAAGTAAAAAGCACTTTTTAATTTTAGCCGTCAATTTACATAGCAAACTCGGGTTTTTTAGTTTTGCTTAGTTTGTTTTTTTACATTGGATTGAGGCTGTCATTTTACGTTATATTGCCATGTTTTTTGTTTTGTTTAAAAATATGCAAAATGCCGTAATTGAATTTTTTTTTAGGAAAAGTGACAATTTTTTATCGAAAAAGTTTAGCATTCCTGTGCCCGGTTTGTGTATTTAATGCGAGAAGTTTTGGGATTGGAAAATGCAAGGCCTTTCTGCTTAAAATAGGGTGTGTCAGATAATGTCAAATTTATCTTCATACTAGAAAACAATTTCCTGTTACCTAAATTTAATATTAACTGTTTCAAAGTTGTATTTTTCGAAAAAATTTTATGAATTAAAACAAAAGCAAAGCTTTATTAGTTTTTTTAAATTCATCAATTAATGTGAATTACTAAACAATAAATTTATTGTTTTTATTACACAAAATAAAAAATTTTTACAGGTAAATCTATTTCTTTACTCACAAATTTGGTAATTTTACTCTTTCAAAATTTCAGTTAATTTTTACGCACTTTAAATGTCATTTTATCCGTTGTGTGTTCATCTACTTAAATTAATATGCATGCATTTCGATCTGGCAAAAGATCTCATTAAAATTCAAGGATTTGGAAGAGCTACAGCCTCCTAAACAAATAGAGCTCATTGCATTTTTATCGCTTTAGCAATCACGTGGGCAGGTATATTCCTAACAAGCTGTTACTAAGAATTTGAAAACCAAAAATGTGCTATTTATAAAAAAAAACTTTTAATTTTACCCTGTAAGTAATATTGTTTACCGTTTTCTTTGGTTTTTCTGTTGATGGTATTTTGAGTGTAAAGTTAATTTGGCAAAAAAATCAAATATTTTGCCCCACTCAAGTCTGACACTTGCTAGTTTCTGGATTTTAGATTTTTTTCCATTAATACAAATTTTAACTAGGGCTCTGACTTGAAAAATTGCTATTTTCTTCACACTTATTATTTTTCGCATAAGTTTGTTTAACCTATCTTCCAATTTGTATAATTAATACTAAATATTATCAAGTTTCATAAAGACTTTAGCAAAACGTTTTTTATAAGTCGGCATATTTTGGGAATAGTTTTTTATTTGTTTGGGGTCAACGAAAAACATAGTCCGGCAGCCCTGTGTTCTATTCCTTTTAGTTCTAATTTCCTCTTTTCTTAAGTCGGCCACGCAAAATAGTTTGCTCTCGTTTAATTCATAATTTTATAGTGAAATAGTGTTTTATAATTGCAAAAAAGTGCATAATTTGTTAATTTAAATATTATATTTCATTATTTTAAAGTTATTTCATAAAAAAAATCCATTTAAATTTAATGAAAAAGAAGAATTATAAAAGTATTTCCAGAAAAATCTTCAATATGAGAAAAAATTCTTCATTTAGTGTGTATTTGGTTTTTTTTGTTTGTGCTTTTGCACATGAGTGTTTTTTTTTAGATCTCTCACTCTCGTCGTTTTAAGATTTGTTGTTGTTATTTAAATAAGTAACAGAACACTCATTAGTGCGTGTGGGTAAATTAACATGTATGAAAAATAAGAATAGCGTAAAGCAATAGAAAGCTTTAATACGTAGTGTAGACAAATTAGGTTGAAGGCGATTTTTATGTTATGGATAAAATCGTCAAAGCTGTATATTAAAATTAGGTTAATAAAAATAATTTAATATAAAGGTGAGTTTTTATGAAAAAATAATATAACTGTTCATATTATTAACACTTGAATATAAAAATTTAAACTTCACTGATGAAAATCGTTGCAGCATTTTAACTAATAAATTTTTTCTCGCATAAATTATTTAAAAATTCAGTAGAGAAAACTAAAAAGTAGTTTCCGCATAATGTTTGCAAGATAAAATTTGATTAGTTGAAATTCTCCTAATTGCTAGGCAACGATTTTTGTTAGTGTATCTATATAATATCATCACTAAGTAATAAATAATTAAATTAAATTGAATTAACTGAAGACATTTTTACTGCAAACAATTAAATTGTTCTTTAGTGATGTGTTAAGTGTCGTATTCAGTATCGCCTGGCGTATAAATGTGCCTTTAAGAACTCTAAAATCTTAAGCAGTAGTCATGTGAAAATTATGCGTTCATCTTCAATTTACTGTTTTTTCGTTTAAACTTGTTTAAATTAAAGTTTACATTTCAGTTTAAAACGTAACCTAAACCACATTAAATAACGTGCGGTTAAGCTTTAATTATTATACACTTAAAACTAGATTTTTTAATTTTTACAAAACAGTCTTATTTTTCAAATACAGGCGATTTATTTTTTTTTATTATAAAAATTATTTTTATAAAAAATTATCAAATGAATGCAATTTTTTATTTGGAATCCTGTTACATATTTGTTTTCAAATAATGCTTAAGACTATTGATAAATTGTCTTCAAATATTTGTATAGTTTTGAATTGATGGGCGAAGAATTATTTTTATTTTTTTTTTTTTTGCTGTCACAGTTTTCTTACTTATTGTTCATTTTTGTTGTATCAAATTTTTCTGAAAATGTTTTTAGTTGCAAAAGTTTTTTTTTTATCTAAATTCTCCTAAACTAAGAAATAGTGTGAATTTTGCAATGAAAATTGATATGACTGTTTGAAATTTTTCAACGGATCCAGGTTTTTTTGTAAAAATTAAATATTTAATAGAGTTTAATTTAAAATAATATAAAATACAATTTACAAAAAATGAGTTTTTCATCAACCGATATACCTACTTTTCATTTAAATCAAATGGTTTTTATTTATTTTTAAATGTTGTGTAAACAACTGGCTCATCAGTAAAAAAAAAACAAATGATTAATCAGTTAAAAATAAATGCTAAAATGTTACCAACCAATTCCATAAAATATAACTTATTATTCATTTATTTGAAATTGTTTAAGTTTTTTGCTTTTTCGTTTGTTTTTTAAACTACAAAATGTATACTCTTACAGTCAAAAGACACAAAATTTAAATTTTTATTGCACAACCTTCAAAATGACACACACTCTGGTGTTGTTTTGTAAAATATCAAATGTTGCGTAGTGTATGTGTACCTTAAGACAAGTACAACTTTTTTCTTAATTTAAAAAGCTAATTCATAAAAACTAAAACTAATTATTTCTTCTCCTGGAAATCACCTAATATTCAGCTATTTAATGACTAGCAACTTTTAGCCAAAGTAACTGAAACGTTTTTACGAAAACGACCTACTACCGAAAAGAGCCAGCCGTTAAATCTAATAGAGCCTTTAAAATCGAAAGTCTGCATTATGCAACTGATTAAATCGTCACCTTAAATAAATAGCAAAAAAAAAAAAACAAAGATAAGAGGAGTAAAAACATAAATGATATATCAAATATTTCTAAATTTTTTTCTGATTTGTCTTAAAAGAGAACGTCAAATATATTTCCCACAGAAACATTTAGCTTTTTTTAACGTATTTCTGGAGTAAACATTATATTAAATCAAAAAAATATTGTCCGTGATTTTTTATTGTTGTAACGATACTTTGTTTGATTTCCAATTTGAATTACTAAATACAAAATACCGATTTGTATATATTCTCCTTGAATTCGTCTCAAAATTTAGTTGCATCTCAGCCCTCAACTAAACGGGAAGCATGAACGCATTGTCCGTCCGAGTATAAAAAATAGTGAGAGTGCTTTAAAAACCTTTATGGAAAATATTGAAAAACTAATATAGTGATTTCAAATAGTTACTAAAATGTAAGAAAAAAGTTTAAATAAAAGAAATTACTGAATGCTAGCAATATGTGTTAAAAATAAAAGTAAACTTGAAAATTAATTTAAGGTTCTGCTCGTTTTTTTAAAGTTCTTGATTTTGCTTGCTCAATTTCTTTAATCTCACACAAAAAAATAAAAAATAAAAAAAAATTAAAGATATTTGGAGTTGGTGTTGATTCTATGTTCTTGCATGGAGCGAAAATAATCAGGAGTGAAAGGGGACAAATATTGTTCCTAATAAGAAAAGTAAATAAGTTGCAAGAATTGCAAAAGAATTAATGTTTTTAAGCACACCATGACGATGCCGCTCACGTCGTAAAGAAAGTACTCTTGGTTTTTATATGGGCAGATTACCAAGGTTCAGCATCTTTTCTACTTTTTTGCAATTTCTTTGCGATTCCAATTGATTTTCTTTGCAATTGCAATTGATTTTAGCATATTTCCCAATTGGATTTGAAAACAAGTAACACGCAGAGAAAAAACATGGTTGCAACATGATCACTGCTACTATATTGTGCTTGCTGCAATCGGGTATGGTTGTCAAAACCATATTATTGGTTGTCTAACCATCATTATTATAGTATAGCTACCATCATTATTATAGTAAATATTTCACTATTTTATGATTGCCACCTTCTATTTTATAACATGATTGGCTGTAAGCATACTGTGGTAACAAAAATTCTGACTATGAAAAAATTATGATAATTATGTCACCATAAAATGCTGTCAACAATCAATGAATAATTATACATCAAATAAAACATGACTTTGACATTTACAGTCCTAATACGAGTATTCTCTTGTTTTGATAAAAACCAAAATGTCTTAAAAAACAATCATATATTGTTTACTAAAACTGGACAGAAAATACCTTTCCAGTTTATTTTTTTTTAACTTTAGAAGATTTTTTTTTGAGGGTTTTTTCGAAAATTTTTTATAGATGTAATATTGTTTACAATAATCAATTCATTGTCAAAAATATTCTATATAAAGATTTTATATGGATCATATTATGATAATCCAGAAATCATAATATAGTTATGGGGACCATAATATAATGACATTTTGAGCATACTATGAGTACATGCAATCATATTATGATAAATTCAACATCATAATATGTTTATACAGAATCATAATATTGTAATATTTGAATCATAATATAACTGTAGGGACAATATTATGGTGAAGTTATGGATATTTTATTATCATAATATGATAACCATAATATAGTACGACTATTGTTGGCACCCATTAATATATGATATAAACCCAAAAATATATGATGCTCTTCGAATATGGTTCTCCCAACCATGTTTTTTCTTTGCGTGAAAAAAGGGCTAAATTCGGCTGTGCCGAATCTTTGAATACCCTCCACCATAGGGGCTGAAGATGATATACGTATATACTAATTTTTGCATGAACTGTTATATGAATATGTTTTGTCAATTTATGTAACGAACTTTTGTTATTTAGTTTTAGTAATGTTATTTATTTAGTTTTAGTAATGTTATTTACAGAGGTCTGCTCTGTTAGCGACTTTAACATTGTTGATTTTTACGTTAACTTCGTTATCAGAGTAACACACATATAGCTCTAAGAATGTTATTATTCTCATAGTATGTAAGACAATAAATGTAATCGAACAATAAGAAGACTAAATAACATTTTTACTTACTTAACAGAAAAAAAAAATAGATACAGAAAAATTGTACAAATTTGTATGGAACATTTAGAGGTACCTTCACATTGTCACTCATAACTTTTGAACCGCTTAAGCGATTTTGCTCATTTTAAATACCAAACTGCTCGGGAGGATGTTCAATAATCTGGGAAAAATAGGCACCCCCGCTTGCGTCTTCGCGTCGTGATCGCCATTTCAACAGACAGACAGACGGACAGACAGACAGACAGACAGACATACAGACGGACATCGCTAAATCGACTTAAAATTGAATAAGGATCACGAATATATATACTTTATGGGCTCTTAAACCTATATTTCGACATGTTACAAACGGAATGACAAACTGATATATACCCTCACCATATATGGTGGAGGGTATAAAAAGGTTTCAAAATCAGAAAAGTTTGCTCAAATTTTTGCAGAAATCGGAAATTTGCTCAATTTTCCCCTATTTCAAAATTTTATTTGGCCGCTAGCGACGTTGCAAACTGGACATTATAATTATTATTCTTTTACTCTTTGTTTTAAGTTCTTTTCATATTAAAAATATTTATTTTTGTGTGTTTGCAAAAATTAAAATCATTATCTATTTTCTCTTAATGCGAATATTCCTTCTTTGAAAAAAGAGAGATTTTTTATTAGTGAAAAATAATTTTTTAGCAAGTTCAGTAAAAAGAGTGGGTTAATGTCTTTATTTGAAGTGGAATAAGAATCAAATACTATTTGCACAACCTTCCTTTCTAGTAGGCTGTTTTTTTTTTTATTATCATTATATCTGATATTCCCAGCAAAACCACACATTAAAAAATAATGGGTAAAGTCATGTAGGGGCCGATGGATTACTCTACACCTTACTTCATTGATGAATTTTACAGGCAATGAGCCTTAAAGTAATGTATATACCCATTACTTTAGAGGTAATAATGTAAGGGGTTACTTATATGGTTACGACAATGGAAAAAGTAATGTGTCTAAAAATAGATTTTTAAAAAAGAGGAATTTTTATTAAAAAAAAATTATTACAAATATTTTATTTAAAATATTTGTAATTAAAAATAATGTGGTCAAGATGGGAATCGAACCAGGGAAATCTGGTTGCCAGGCAAGAATTCTACCCACTGAGCTATCGACGCATATAGTATTAAGAAAAATGAATTGTTGCGCTTCGTTTTTTTCGCTAGTGTTATCAAAACAAACATACATTACCCTTTTGCTTACAAAAAAACACAAAGTAATGTATCTAAAAATAGATTTTCAAAAATATTTCAATTATTATTTTACATTTATAAATCATATATTATGTAATCAATAATGTGTAACTTATTACTTTATTCTTGCAAATAATGAAAAAGGTAACAAGCTATCATTACAAGGTAACGCATGAGAATATCGCACCCATTACTAAAGTTTTGCTGGGTTTAAAACAATATTTATAATAATTATCAGTATAATAACAGGCATTTTTTCTAATTGGTTTTTTGCGATTTCAATTGATTTTTTTGCAAATCCAATTATCTTGTAACAGGTTTTCTAATTAAATCAAATTTTTGCAAAAATCAGGGAAATTTCCTCAATTTTTCCCTTTTCAGCTTCCGAACCTTTTTATTTTGTATAAAATTTTATTTGGCCACTGCCGTCGTTGAAATCTCTATACTATTCTTACTCCAGGATAAATCGAGAAATTCCATGCTTTTAAAACTTAAGCAGTGCTGCCAGACTTAACGATTTAGCGGTTCTTTGACGATTAAAAAAAAATAACAATTAACAAATGTAGGGAAATTTTAAAAAATTTGAAAACGTCAAAAAATACAAAAAAAAAATTAATTTTACTTATGATAAATAAGAAATAGGATTGCCACATTTTAAAAGTAAAAAAAACCAAACATGCGGTGAAAACGTTATTTATTTTAGAAGACTAATTTAATAACAAAAAAAAAATTGTGAAAAATATTATTT
Source organism: Eustalomyia histrio (assembly GCA_949748255.1). Classification (NCBI taxonomy): domain Eukaryota; kingdom Metazoa; phylum Arthropoda; class Insecta; order Diptera; family Anthomyiidae; genus Eustalomyia; species Eustalomyia histrio. The sequence goes on from OX456525.1 coordinate 53,299,344, forward strand.
GTATAACATTCTAAAGAGTGGTACAAATAAAGTTATATTTTTTAATCATATGTTATTTTGACACTGATATATTTTTTTTTCTGTTCGAATATCTAAACTTTAGTCCATTAGAGAAAAGTCCAAACTGAATAAGAAGTTAATTTTTTCTAAATCTTTTTTTATATCTGAAAATGTACGAGGAGCGAAAAAAAACACATTTGCAAATTTTATACATTTCATGGGTACTCCAGTGTATATAAACCATCGATACCATTGTAAACATACCTACAATTGTTTATTTGTTCTTAAATTTGAGATCGAACAAAAAAGAAATATATTCAATACAATTGTATGAAAAAAGAACATGGCATTGTATTATTATTATTAATGTTGTTATTGCTGTGAGTGAACATTTTGTTAATTTTTCTTTTTCATAATTGGCTAAAAATAATAAAGTTATTATATTGTACAATTGAATGGAAAATACATTCTGTGGTAATAAATGAATTAAGAAAAAAATACAAGCTTACAATACCACCAACCCAGAAATCACTATGGGCCGGAACTTCAAATTTAATGAAGATTTATTTTGATAACTACCCAATAAGCATTTGTGCTAGAATTAAAGCTAAAGTAAAGTTTTATTCAAGTCATGTTTTCCAATCTCGAGCCTTGATTTAATTACACTTATATGCAATATCATATTCCAGCAAAACGGACACTGGAATCAAGTCGAACCTTACAGTGAGAATATACTTTAATTCAAGCCTCAAACAACATAATAACAACACTTGTTTTCAAGCCCTAAATTCAAGTTTAAACAAAGCCATAAAAACACGCTAATAATTAGTTCTGTTAAAATTTATTAATTCTTTTTAACATATTCACATACATTTTTAATTTAAATTTAATCTTAATTTTTTGACCTTTGATGTTTTTTTACTAATCCTTTTTTTTTATTTAAAAGTGTTGAAATTTGTAAAATCTTCCTAAAATAAGAAAAAACATAATGTAAGGACAGAGTTTTGCTGTAAATAAAAGAGGCTTACCTTTTCTATAAAATTCGTTAAAGAAAGATTTTTTTTAAAAATCTTCACAGGTCAGTCATAATTGTAATTAAACAAAAACAGATTCCCTACTTTAAAACCTCTAAATTTGGATATTAGAAATAGATTTAAAGATTGGATATGATATAGCAAAAAGGTGGGGAGAATCGGACAAATCGCAAACAATTCTTCATTTGTTCGAGAAATTATCAATATTTTTTTTTTTTTTCTTGGTATCATATATACATTTCTTTTTTTAAATAAAGATTTTCAGTTGTAGAATCTTAAAGAAGCTAAAATTCTTTCGAGATCTTATATTCAGTATCTTATATACCACGAAAAAAATTTTTTATGGAGAAACAAACAACTGATTTACGCTTAAATTCTTAAAGTAGGAATCAATCTATTTTCAACAATATTTGTAAAATATAACTTCTGAATCCAACGTATAAAAATAATATAATATTTTACTTTATTCGTGACGCTATGGTTGATAGAGGGTATTGCAATAGGACAATTCAAATATTATTTGTTTTTTGGCTGATAGAGGATATTGCACATTAATAGATATGCTTTTATTTGCAACTATATTAAATTTTAATCCTTCACCTTAGTTCTATATATCGAAAGCTTATATTCAAACCCTCTATGAACCAAAATACATTTTTTGAGGAAAGGCTAAAAATTTATTTTTGCCCAAATTTTTAAATTAAGAATCAATCTATCAAATACCTATCTTCTTTAATTATTGTTAAATATATATTGAAATCTTATATTCAATACCGTCTATGAACCAAGATAAATTTTTTCAGGAAAGGCAAAACTGATTCATGCCCAAATTTTTAAATTTATTTAAAATATATATCTTCTTGAGTTATTGTGACTACGTTGAAAAATAATATAATATAATTTGTTATTAGCCGCGCTATGGTTGATAGATGATATTACAGTAGGAAAATTAAAATATTTGTTGGTTGATAGAGGAAAGTGCACAGTATAAAAATACGACTTAATATGCAATTTTATTTTTTTTTTTATTTTATTTTTCAATTTACTAGGCTGAATTGGATATTGATTGTACAGGTATATCCTGTATAGTCCTTAATTGTATTCTTCATCAGAATTCAATTTAATTTGGTAAATTCTTTAGAGATCTTAATTACGCAACTTTTAATTAATTTTTTGTCATGATTGTAGTTTTTAACATAATTTTAATACATATAATTGAATGGTTTATTGATTACGTTATCATTAATTTTGACTACTTTTCGTGCTGCTTTAGTTATTCTGATATAGTCTTTAGTCAAATAAGTTGATAGATTTTTTAAGCATTAGCACTGAATTAAAAAAAAAAAAAAATATATATAAACTATCCAATAATTTTTCATTATTTTTTTGTAATACATATGCACGTCAGAATCCATTGATTGAGTGTTCCTTCCTTAAGAAAGCGGAAAACGTGTTTTACGGGATACACCAAAAAACAAGCATTTAAATGACCTATGTTAAGAACAGTTGTAGGAAACAACTTCGTTTAATATAAGTATGTATTAGTAATGATACATTTTTAATAAGTCTATAATCTTAATGTGGTTGATAGAGGGTATTGCATTCAAAAATAAATTTTTTGGTTGATAGAGAAATAGCAAATATATTATAAAAAGGTACTAAAATTTATTTTTTTTTTTAAAATTCGATAATTTCTTGGTAGGTCCAACAAATATTTTGAATTGAATATTGCAAATAGCTTTTTAAACTCAAGGTTTTTAAACTCTCCCCCAAAATACTACTTACTAACCCATAATGCAACCTATAATACCTAAGGTACCACCTACCAGCACCCCTCTAAGAAGTTAACCATGTTTAAAAGGAAATTAAATTGTCGCTGTTGTTTTGTGTTTTGTTCCCACTTCTATAACACTACTGTTTAATATTTTTTCAACTTATTATTATATTTTTTCTTTGTTAAAATCCAATAAATTTGCATTAAATCTGAAAATCAACAATTTTTTTCTTATAAGTTTCCTTTTTTTTCCTCACAATTTTCTTATATATACTGTACAGCGACTGACTACTTGTATAGACGGAACAAAGACGTTAAAACTTTAAATGCCAATTGTGCTGCTTTTTTTTTCTTATGATCGTTCAGAAGTTGTATGAATTGTGGTTGTACGAGTACACGATTAAATACAATTATTATTAAAACTTAAATATAAATATTCAAATCTTATTTATTCATCACAAAATTTATGGGTTGGTTTAGTAGTTTTGATTATCTTTTTTTTTGTTTTTTTTTCTTGTAGTTGTATCAAGTAATTTTTCATAAGTTATTTGCTAATAATAAAAAAAATTATAGTATTTTGTTTGGTCAATATGAATTCTATTTAACATTGAAGTATTTAGGATTTTATGATTAAAATCATATTATTTATGATTGTAAACTATTGAATGAGCAAATCAAATATATTAAGTACACTTAAAAAAGTTTGTAAGTTAAAATAACTGAAAATATCATTTAAAAGAAATGATATTTCATTTAAAAACCGGTTTACTTAATTTTCATTTAAATTAAATGCCATTTGTTATTTATTTTTAAATGTTGATTAATCAACTGACACATCCGTAAGAAACAAATGATATAATCAGTTAAAATAAATGTCAAAATTTTACCTACCAAACCTTAAAAAATAAATGTTTTTTTCATTTATTTAAAATTATTTCCGTTTTTGTATTTTTTGTTTTTTTTTTAAATATACTCGTACAATACAAAATGTATGTATGCGTATGAAGCTATAAACACTTTTTGTGTGAATGTATTTGTGTATGTATGTCTGTTTATGAAGTTCTTGTAATTTGTATTGAAAAATTTTGTATATATACAACCAATTTAAATAAAAAAACAAATTGAAATTCTTTGAATACTTTTTTTTGAAACAGACAGCAAACAAAATTTAAATTTGTAATAACTGTTACGGACACAAATAAACCACAAGTTTCCGTTTTGTGGGTAATTTTTTTATTAAATTTCAAACAAATGAAAAAAATAAATGAAACTGAAAAAAATCGGTAAATGATAGTAAATTATTTCGAATAAATGTATAAAACAGTTAATATAGATATTTCTTTGAAAAATGAATGTATTTTCCTTTATTTTTAAATGGAACGGAAAACTTTTTTATTAAACTACAAACAGTTAACTACATAATATTCTGAGTGTATGTATAGCGAACTTGTAAAAATTATAATTCGCATATAAAATTTTTCAATAACTAAGAAAATTCATATGCAAACAATGACAACTGTATGAATTTAATTGAAATTCGTGTAAGTCTTGGGTATTGAAAACAACATACTTAAGATGAGGACATGAGAACAACTTTGTTTATGCGCCATTAAGTATGGCAAATTACTAAAACCTATAGTACTCAAATTATAATGTGGCTCATATGAAATTTGTTATTTCGTAAAGTCATTTTTCCATTAATCTATCGGAGATACATGAATAAGTTTTCCAGTGAATTGACCATTTATTTATTATATCTTTACTTTACATCATTTATTTACTTATTGCCATGAACCAATTTTGAAATTAGTAGAACGATAAAAATAAATTTTTGACAAATCGAAAAAAAGTTCTAGTGTTTCCAATTCGTTTAGTCCACTAATCGATTCCTCGATTTATCGCCGCTATTTCGCTAAATGTCGGGACAAATAATTTAAAACTTAAATAATTATTCTAACCGAACAACTGAATAAGTTAGGTTCGATTAAAATCGGTTAAATTTATATAAGGATTTTTTTCTTTTCTTATTCTTTTATGCAGCCTCATTTTTGTCTACACTCAGAAAAAAAAGTTTGTAGAAAAATTTGTAAACGGTTTTAAATCCCACTTTGCCGTTTTTGTACTGATTTTTAGTAAAAAATTATTATTTAGTAAATTTTTTCCATTTACATTTTACAAATTACTGAACTTTTACAAATTATTTACAAATTTTTGAAAACTGATTTGCTAAAATTAGCAAAAAAAAAAAATTACTAATTTTAAAAAAGTTGTCAAAATGTTTTATAGGTTGGAAAAAGGGATAGGAAGTGAAGATAGTGTTTACAACCGACTCATGTCCAAAAATAGGACATCCACTTAAAATAGCACTAAAAAAAGTAAAAAAAGCTTAATTTAATGTTTTCTACTGTTTTTGATACAGATAATGTAAAATCGTTTGAAGTAAAATTATGGAGGTGAAAAAAATTTTTGAGGTGAAAAACTTTTTTGGATGCGAAAATTAATTTTTTGGTGTAAAAAAAATTTTGAGGTAAAAAAAATTTTTGAGGTGAATACAAAATATTATTACTTTCTAAGCGACTGGTGAAAAAATATGAGAAAATATATTATATACCAGTCGCTACTATGAAATTGTGCTAAAATACACCAATTTGTATGGAAAATTTAGAGGTATCTTCACATTTTCACTCATAATTTTTTAACGGCTGTACTGAGTTTGCTCATTTTCAATACTAAACTGCTCGGGAGGATGTACAATAATCTGGGTAAAAATAGGCACCCCCGCTTGCGTCTTCGCGTCGTGATCGCCATTTCAACAGACAGACAGGCAGACGGACATCCTTAAATCGACTTAAAATTGCATAAGGATCACGAATGTATATACTTTATGGGGTCTTTGACATATATTTCGACATGTTACAAACGGAATGGCAAACTGATATATGCCCTCACCATATATGGTGGAGGGTATAAAAATCAGCCCTTACATACAACAAATTAAATTTGACCTTAAAATCCAAAAAATTTACTAAAAATATTTTTTTTAACAAAATTTAGCTAACTAAAACAAAATGATAAATTCATTTATGTTTTTATTGAGGGCAACGGTACCTAAGGTTACGGTGTCCACTGAAAAATCCCTTTAAGGGTTTAAGTCCTTGCTGTTCAGAAAAAGAAGTTTCCTGGCGATTTCATTAGGTGGTGCCATGAATCTCTTAGCCTGACGCTGGCTAGTAGTAGCATTCCAGCACTCAGGGGTCTTGGATTGCCTCCACACCCTAAGTTTTTCTCTGATATACTCCGCAGGGGAACCACAGAATGGTTTAGGGACAAAGAAGTGTCGACGAGCCAGCCTTTCTGTGGAGAGACTCAATGCAGTCCAGGACAAGTCCAGACGATACGTCATGGCACAATATTACCCTGAGTACTGCTTGTCTGTTCGAAAGAACATAAATAACTACACCACCCCCCCCCCCCCCTTCTTGTGTTGCTTTTAAGACACATCGATGCACATATATAGATGGCGAAGATCTCTTGCCCATCGGAAGGGCACGTTAATAATTGGGTCTATTTACGCCAGCACTTGTATCCCCATTGATCTGTTTCGAGCCGTCGGTGAACAACACCTGGTACTCCAGTTCGGGTTTTCAAGATTTGTAGGTTCATATGCCCTTCTCGAAGATGATCACATCGTAATTCCTTTCAATAATCTGCCTTGGCAACATCTTGTCAGCATCCTGTTGTAGACGCAGAACACCCATAAATTGGTCTTTGATTACCGAGAAATGTAGTGGTTGTATGTTGAGCATAGTACAAATGGCGCTAGTCATACACGTCTTGCTAAGCGATAGATCCTGTTATGCGCCCCTTTTGCCTGGGTTTTCTCCACATTGGGCCACCAAGCCAAAGCAGCATAGATAACTATTGTTCTCACGATGGTGTTGAAAGATCAGTAAACCATTCGAGGCCATAGACCCCAAGTCCTACCAAAGTCCTCCGACATAATGCACTGGTATCATTATTGGTTATTTATTTATTTGGTTCCAAATACCTAACCACGTCAGAAAAGCCCACGGTATATGCAATTAATCCTCGGTTTCACTAAGTAGAGCTTCCTACGTTTAGTAAACGGTACCAAGATAGTCTTGGATGAGTTCACGGATAACCCTTTTTCTTGACAACATTTGGGAGTATGGTTTATAGCCTGTTGCATGAGGGCAAAAAGTGTTCATTCACCCCAACCAGAGATGGAGATCACAAGATTATCTTTAATCTTTTAAACCCTAGTTCATTTTGTACCTCTAAAACACCCCCCCTATGGACAGACCCTAGTGGTATTTATGGTCCTGGGTGAACCACCAATGTTCAATAAAATAAAATGAATGTTAACATCTCAATATTTTATTTTATGATAATTGGAGCAATGTCCCCCCTAAGGCACCCTGGATGCCATTGAAAGCACAAATGTCAATTTGTTTCGCCTCTTGTGCTTTCGCAGTATCAGTAGATTTTTACAGCTGATACTCAAACATATAAACTTAAACAAGTTCCATGATGTAATGGTCCAAATTCTTCTCCATCATCTTCAGGAGAAAATAACTCAGACTTATCGGTCTGTAAGATTTAGGAAACTGTTCAGATTTCCTGCCCGCTTAAGGTATGAAGGCCACTTTTTTAGCATCCCAGGAATTGGGAATCCAAAAGAAGCTCACAGGTCTCCTCGGGTGACCTACACTGAGTAGGACCCATCTGGATCCTGAGAGAGGCGCTTTTAAAGCCGAACTACCTCCTTCGTATTAAAATCAATATATCCACAATATCACATGGTTATTCAACAAATATACATTATTTTTAAAATTTTTATCAAAAGATGATTTACATTTTTATCAAAAAACTCTTATTACAAATATTATTACAATAAATCATTAAAATTCATAAATCCATATAAAAAAACTCAATAATGATCATTAAAAATTTATCATTTTAAGCGATCAGTATGTATAATAGGATCGTTAACCACCAACAATCACCCACCCAACCAAACATCCAACCAAACTTATTGCTTGCAAGACTCTGTTTGCTAAATTATAAAAGAATTTTGACATTTTATTATGGAAATAAATTTGTGATTTAATTGACATGGTTTGTAGTTGTTAGTTTCCTTTAAGGTTTTAATAAAATCATTTATGTGGAGTTTTTTTTATTGTTTTTTTCTTTTTCATTCATATTCTAATTGAAGTGTCATTCAAATTGAAATGAATTGAATGTGGTGTCATATTTGACAGGCATACGATTTATTAACATAGACATAGACAAAATCGAGTTAAACAAAGTTAAAGAAGGCAACAACAAAGACTCATTAAACTCTTGAAATTGGAACAAAATAAAAAAAAAATGAAATTTAAACAGAAAAACATATTTCAAGTGTCAATTAGGTAAAGACAAATGCAATTGAGAGTGAAATATTAGCAACATTTATTAATTATCGAGTGCTTTAAACTCGATCAAGAATATTGAAAATTATGGTTCTTGAATTTATTTAAACGGCTCACACAAGCTCAATGTTATGTTCAATAGAATTATGCAATATTACTGCACAATGTTGCTAATATACAATATTTAAAGTTGTGCAATAAAAATCTAAAGTATTTAACCTTTAATTATCAATGAGATGTACAATAATCAATTTTATGCGCACACAGTTACATTTTTTTTGATATTAAGTAAAAGCAAGGATTTGTATCCCCAAGATTATAAACCCATCAATATCACTTCATTTCTCCTGAAGACATTATAGAGACTTTTGGATTTCCATGAAGCCGACTTTTCTTTGTGCCAACCAGCTCGCTTAAATAAGCGGAAAATATGGTGAGACACCGCTTCATTCAGTTATCTTACAGATTTGTAAAACTCTTCATTTAGGCAATTTACTTTGGGCCTTCAAAAATATTTCTACGAATATAATATTAGATAGAGCGGAAAGAACGAGAGCTGTCGTACAGGCTGTAAATAAAATAGGTAGGTTCTTGAGTTGCCGAATAATATCTGCAGAATAAAGTAACACCAAAGGCGGAAAGGTGGCTCGTAGGGAAGAGTTTCCTCTGCTGTGGTTACATCTTTTAAAGGAATTTCTCGTATAAGCTAGACAAGATGTCTATACAGATGGTGTAGCCGTTATCGTAACTGGAGAGCACCTCGAAACTATTCATTTTATGATGGAAATAAATCTGAAGGCGGACAGAGTGGAATTAGGTGTTAATTCTGAGACGGACATTATACAAAGAAGACCTAGGACTACGTATACACTTAAAAAAGTTTGTAAGTAAAAATAGCTGAAAATATCTTTTTTAATTTGTTATTTATTTTTAAATGTTATAATAAATCAACTGACACATCCGTAAGATACAAATGATATAATCAGTTCAAATAAATGTCAAAATTTTACCTACCAATCCTTAAAAAATAAATGTTTTTTCATTTATTTGAAATTGTTTCCGTTTTTGAATTTTTTTTATATACTCGTACAATACAAAATGTATGTACGCATATGAAGCTATAAACACTTTTTGTGTGAATGTATTTGTATATGTATGTGTGTTTATGAAGTTCTTGTAAATTGTATTGAAAAATTGTGTATATATATACAACCAATTTAAATAAAAAAACAAATTGAAATTTTTTGAATATTTTTTTTTGAAACAGACAGCAAACAAAATTTAAATTTGCAATAACTGTTACGGACACAAATAAACCACAAGTTTCCGTTTTGTGGGTAAATTTTTATTAAATTTCAAACAAATGAAAAAATAAATGAAACTGAAAAAAATCGGTAAATGACTATCATTTTCGAATAAATGTATAAAAAAGTTAATATAGATATTTCTTTGAAAAATAAATGTATGTTCCTTTATTTTTAAATGGAACGGAAAACTTTTTTATTAAACTCCAAACAGTTAACTACATAATATTCTGAGTGTAGGCTGGGTAATATGCACCTTGTTCTGAAACACCATACAAAGTACCTGTTGTTAATTATGGATAGCAAGTTGTAATGAAATTTCAACGATTGGGAGAGGGTTAAAAATATTACAAATACGATCTGTCCATTTAGGAAATGCTATGCAAAACTTGGATCTGTTACCTTATCTCACATATTGAATTCATACGGCAGTTGCCTGTCAATGCTCCAGGAAGGCTCCTGATATTCGCTTGTGTACTACGAGAAAGTTTGTAAATACATCTTATGGCCACTGGAGAGTCAGTGGGGATGCAAATTGTAGCAGTGGCTTTATTATCCCCAGGATAAGATTCACTGAAGGGCTACGCGTCACTTTTGGGGAATATGGATGATTAGTAGTTCTTTGCTCGAATAAACTTCCTGATGACTTTAACATTTTTTAAGCGGAAGATTTGGTGGTCAAAATTGGTAGCCAAGCCACGACTTCCGCCAAAAGGACTATTTATATGCAATAGGAGCAGGTTGTGTAGTCGCTTGTTACTAGGCAAGAAAATTTTTAATATAGAATGGGAAAATTACTTCGGTGAAGCTGAGTGCCAACGCACTGTGATGCGTGATCAGACCTCGAAAAAGATAAATCTTTATAGAATTAATTCGTGAAAAAAATAATTCTTTTTGTAAATCAGCGAGTTGATTCAATATTTTATAAATCAATTTATTAAATCAGATTTCAAATCATAATTGATTAACCAATTTCATTTGATTTTTTTTAATTAATTCAAATCATTTCAAACATAATTCGCGAATTAAAACTAAAAAAAAAACATTAAAATTGACTTGCAAATCGCGTTTAGTTTTCTAGATATTCGCTATTTTGTAAAATTGCCCGTATCTCGAAAACTAAGCGAAATAGGCAACACGGACAAAATTTTTGCTCTAGTAGAGTATTAAAATACTCCGATAATAAAAATAGGACAGGTCCGGAAGACATCCCGAAAAGGCCATGAAACCCTTCGGTTTCAAAATTAAATTAATCGTGATTTAAAAAAATATTTTAATTCGCGAATCAAATCATATTAGAAAATCAAAATACGGGAATCAAATCAAAATCGATTTGATTCTTTGATTTAAAATTTAATTACCCATTTAAAAATCGAAATATATATGAGTATACATGATCATACGTGGGCCTGTATATGATCATACATGGACATACATGGTCACATACGTCCATACATTGTTCATGATCTTATATATGATCATATATCTTCGGATCCGAAATTTGAGGGTATATGGATGTATATGATCATATACGAGCATACATGAATAATATATGAGCATGTATGAAAATATATGCACATATATCACCATATACCCTCAAATATATGAGATCATGTATGGACGTATATGACCATGTATGCCCATGTATGATCATATACAAGCCCATGTATGATCATGTATGTTCATATATATTTCGATTTTTATATGGGTATATTCAAATTTATTTATGTCCTTTGATGTAGACATATTAAAATCAACTTGATTCTTATAATAAGATAAAGATTGAAAGAAAGACATTGTCGCTTGCGAGTATGACGAGTATGAAAAATTATCAAATAATTAAAACTCATTATTTGAGTATTAAATCTTAAAAAACCTTTTTATGAAAAAATAATTAATGGTTGACAAGAATCTTACAGAACAGGTTTATTTTTGTTTATTTTTTAAAATAATAAAAAAATTATATAGAACTTTCCAAGCTTTCACGTTATGTTTATTTTACATTAAGTGTTTATTTGAATATAAAATAATGTTATTTTTAATATATTTATATCACACGTGGCGATTGTTTGTTTTTTTTCGAATTTGTGCGGAGACAGTGAAAAATATGTCTTGGCAATCCTGGCAGAGTGAGAAAAAAATTACGCTCAAAAACAAACAACCAACACAAACATAGATGTGATGTGTATGTGTGTGAGGATCACTGCTCTAGGGTAAGTTGTTTGGGAGAACATTTATTCCGAGGTCAATCAATTGCTCTATGATCTGTCAGCTCAACTTAACCTAACCTTCACAGAGAAGACAGATTCATTTAAACAACAGAATTTCTTGTCAACCAAAAGAATCGATTTCCGAACTCTAGGGTTTTTATAGAACAATTATATACAACCCACATATCTCTGTGTTTCTGTGGAAGAAATGTTAAAATAATTAAAAATAAACAAAAAAGTATAAATTTTTGGCACTACTTTGTACTCTCTTAACATTGAAGATGGCACATAAAAAACGGTAAACCTTAGATTTGTTATTCTTCTCCACATATCCGAGTTTTATGTTAATTGGTGTGTTAGCGCTGGGGGACTCCCCTATAAATAGATTAAATTCGAACAAAATGCGTTTAATCCACCGTACCATTGCTGTGCCCTCATCTGTATATTGGGCATTAAACAAATAGACAAAAACCATACTATAAACTTATAGATCTATCTAACGTTTGTAATTTTTGTTTAAATTTATGTGTGGGTGTCTGTAAAAAATTGCACCAACAAAAAAAAAATGAAAAACAAACGTACAAACTTAGTTATTATTTTTAAAGTATTTTCACGATAATTCGCATTAAACAGATACTCATTTACCCATTCGTTCGTGCATTCATTCAAAGTAATAATAACAATAATAATTTTATTTTTATGGACCATTTAAAACAACCATTAGTATGACTTTGTTTTTGTACATGTTATTACAAAACAAAAAAAAAATTAAAAAAAGATCGACAAGGAGTAAAACTCATAGCTATAACTTTTAATCCTGTTTACTTGGAAAGTGTTATTCACATTTTTCACAAGCTTAAAATGTTGCAGTTGCTATAAAAACAACAAAAACAGCAACAACAACAACAGAACTGAAAGAATAAAAGAAGTGAGTGCAATTTTATGCTATTTTCATGATGGTTTGTTTATGCGGAAAAATGCCATACCATGATGGCATGTCATCCATATGTTTATGTATTTTACTATTTATATATGTGTTCCTTCCCAACATACCAAATGACTTGAGAAAAATATTATTATAAGCTTACAAACACAATCCTTAAGCTTGAAAAAGACTTGAGAATATATTGAAAAAGGCTATCGTAACAATTGTGAAAATATTATGTGTCTATGATTACTATAAGCTTATTCTTGCAATTATAGAATAAGCTTACAAAAATAATATATTATTAATAGTTGAAAAAGAGAAATCATAATTATTTTCTTTAATTTAATTTATTTTTTATTTTAATTTAAAATAAATAATAATAACTAATTTTAAATATAAAAAATAATAATTCATTTTAAATATAAATAATAATAATTAATTCTAACCATAAATAAAAATAATTAAATTTAATATGCAATTGCACGTTCACTATATAAAATTTACAACTAAATGTACACGCAAAACACGTTTGACAAATTTAAAGAAAAAGTAATGGCACTTGTTGTATGCATTATAAGCGTAGAACAAAGACAACAAGACTAAAATTTATTGAAAAATATTTCTATTTCAATCGTCATATTGCGTTGTTGTTACATGTTGTTCATAAGCATACTTGAGAAAAAGTTATGTATAATAATATTTTCTCTAGCATTATTAAATACTGTTTGTGAATTCACATTTTATAAATATTATAATAAGCGAAATTAAGAAAAGCTTAAAACACACTATTAATATAAGCTTATTCTCAAGTTGTATTGCAGTTTGATTGCTATATGGTATATTGGGTTAGGTTTGTTATTACTTTATGTGTGTGTGTGTGTATGTGTTACAGGAAATGAAAAGATTCTAGTTTGTTGCTGTTTTGTTCAAAAAAAAAAAAAAGGAAATGACCATTGACGAGGATGACGATGCCCACAAAGACCACGACTAATGACACTCCTCAAATGTGCGTGCTAACATAAATAATGACAGCAATAAAATGTAGTAGATGTCTTTTATCTTGTAAGATGGTATAGATCTGTACATTGGAATAATTTATGGATTAACCAAGAATGAGAAAGGAAGCCGAAATTCAAGTGTCTAATTATAGGGGAGTCTTGAATGTCTAAATCGGAAATATTTTTAACCACACTCAGAATATTATGTAGTTTACAGTTTGTAGTTTAATAAAAAAGTTTTCCGTTCCATTTAAAAATAAAGGAACATACATTTATTTGTCGAAGAAATATCTATATTAACTTTTTTATACATTTATTCGAAATGATAGTAAATCATTTCGATTTTTTTTAGTTTCATTTATTTTTTTCATTTGTTTGAAAGTTAATAAAATTTTACCCATAAAACGGAAATATGTGGTTTATTTGTGTCTGTAACAGTTATTACAAATTTAAATTTTGTTTGCTGTCTGTTTCAAAAAAAAAAATATTCAAAAAATTTCAATTTGTTTTTTTATTTAAATTGGTTGTATACCTAATACTTTCAATTATTCTGACACACGCTTTTTTCTTGATAAAAAACAAACAACAAGAGGTTTTTTAATTTTTTCTTTTTATTTTGGTTTTTTAAATATTGAAGAATATAACAAAAAAAAATTATTCAAAATGGCCGCCATTTGCCTTCCAACACGACCGAAGTCTGACCGGCCAATCATCTATTGCAGTACGCACGACCTCCATGGGGAAATTGTCCAATGCGCGGATAAGTGCTTAAGCGTATTCCAAATTTTTGTGGTGAGTAGTGCAGACCATGCCTTCTAAAACGGACCACAATTTATAGTCTAAAGGATTCAGGTCTGGACTACCCGATGGCCAATCATCCGTAGAAATAAAGTTTGGTAAATTGTTTTTTAACCAGTCTTGAGTGGTTTTTGCCTTATGGGCTGGGGCAGAGTCCTGTTGAAAGGACCACGGCTCGTTTCTGAACAATGTGCTATTTAAGGGCTTCACAACCTTTTCTAAAACGTCAGATTGGTACACCTTTGCCGAAGTTTTAACACCTTTTTCGCAGAAATGAAGCTTGGTGACCCCATCATAGGCGACTCCCCACCATACCATCACAGAAGCAGGATGGTGACCTCTCTGAACTCTAGGAACCAATTCATTTGCTTGCAGAGATGACTGAGCATAGACTCTATCATTTTGTTTATTGAACGACTTCTCCACAGTAACAATTTTCTCGTCAATAAACATAATTTTTCTGTGGCGGTTTTTGGCGTACTGGCGAACCAATGCTTTTGATTTTTGCTTCCGTTTCTGCTTTAACGCCGCCGTAAGTAGATGCCCCGTGTGTCTTTTGTAAGCCCGAAGTCCCAAGTCATATTTAATGATGCGAGAAATGGATACCTTCGATATATTCATCTCCCGCGACATTATTTGCTGCTTTCCGAGTGGATTTCGATAAATTCGATTCTGTACAGCTTTAACGGCTTTGGGAGTTCGCACAGAGCGCGGACGGCCAGATCTCGGACGGTCTGCTACTCCACCAGTATCCCCAAACAGTTTCACAGCACGATAAACAAAACTTCGACTAACCCCGAGCGGCTGCAATGTTCGATAAATGTCTCCAGCTTCCATTCCACATTTTTTTAGGCCAATTACGACAATACGGTTTTCAATATCTCCCCATTCCAAAATTTAAAGTAACGCACGACAAAAACTTTTTACACAGAAATGAAGTTTAAATGCTAGTTGTCAAAAAACTGTCAACGTAACGAGAGTATGTTCAGTGGATTTCTTACAGTGGGGGCGACTAACAGTGTGTCAGTAATTATGAAAGTACTAGGTACATACAAAGTTTTTCAATTCAAATTACAAGAACTTAATAAATACACATACATACACAAGCACATTCACACAAAAAGTGTCTATAGCTATGCAAACATACATTTTGTATTGTACGAGTATATTAACAAAGAAAAAACAAAAGATACAAAAAGGCAAACAATTTCAAATAAATGATAAAAAACATTTATTTTTTTAAGGAATTGGTAGGTCAAATTTTGACATTTATTTTAACTGATTATATCATTTGTTTCTTACGAATGTGTCAGTTGTTTAATCAACATTTAAAAATAAATAACAAAAGGCATTTAATTCAAATAAAAATTAAGTAGACCGGGTTTTAAATGAAATATCATTTCTTTTAAATAACATTTTCTGTTATTTTAACTTACAAACTATTTTAAGTGCAAAAACTGTATTTTTTTTACTAAAGTTATTTGTTAAATATGCAAGTAAGGGAAGGGATATGTAGTGTATCTTAGTACTATTCAAAAATTTATGTTATGCAATATCTTTTAATATTAAGATACATGTAACAAAGGTACAGTTAGCTAATGGAGGAAGTATTATAAAAATTTTAACATTTTGGAAACAGATGTGTCACAGGACACCTCACTGGACTGGTTCATTGGGACTGGGACCGCTTACTTTGACATGGACTTGTCATAGGACAAGTCACAGAACTGAAGAACGTGTCACAACACTAACACAAAAGACTTAAGCAACATCCAGAGAACTATAAATGGATTTTTACACTTAAAAAAGTTTGTAAGTTAAAATAACTGAAAATATCATTTAAAAGAAATGATATTTCATTTAAAAACCGGTGTACTTAATTTTCATTTAAATTAAATGCCATTTGTTATTTATTTTTAAATGTTGATTAATCAACTGACACATCCGTAATATATATATGTATATACAACCAATTTAAATAAAAACACAAATTGAAATTTTTTGAATATTTTTTTTAAAACAGACAGCAAACAAAATTTAAATTTGTAATAACTGTTACGGACACAAATAAACCACAAGTTTCCGTTTTGTGGGTAAATTTTTATTAAATTTCAAACAAATGAAAAAAATAAATGAAACTGAAAAAAAAAAAGGTAAATGATAGTAAATTATTTCCAATAAATGTACAAAAAAAATTAATATTGATATTTCTTTGAAAAATAAATGTATATTCCTTTATTTTTAAATGGAACGGAAAACTTTTTTATTAAACTACAAACAGTTAACTACATAATATTCTGAGTGTAATTAAAGAAATAAGAATGTGAATAAATCTACTGAAGCTGGATCACACAACTTTCTGCAAATGCTCTGTAGTCTAATATTTGTTAACCTCTAATATTTGTTAGTAGAAAAATTTGTAAACGTTTGTCAATCCTACTTTACTATTTTTATACTGGTTTTTAGTAAAAAAATAAATATTATTTTGTAAACTTTTTAACTATTTATATTTTACAAATTACAAATTTTTTACAGAACATTTACAAATTTTTGTTGCTAACTTAAGAAATCATTTTACAAATTTTTGAAAACCGATTTGCTAAAATTAGCAAAGAAAATTTACTGATTTTAAAAAAATGAATATTGAAGGAAATTTTATTTATAATAAATTTTTAAATTTTATTTCTAATAAAATGCTACATAGGTTGGAAAAAGGGATCAGAAGTGAAAATATTTTTTACAAACGACTTATGTCCAAAAATAGGACATCCACTTAAAATAGCACTAAAAACTTTTTTAGTTATAAAAATCAGCCCTTAAATCAAATAAAATTTGAGCTTAAAATCCAAAAAATTTACTAAAAATATATTTCAAAAATGATAAATTCTTTAATGTTTTTACTATTTTTAAGCATTTTAATAAATTTTTTTAAATTTAAATTTTGCAATATTTTACAATTCATTGAGTTTACTAAAATTTAGTAATGCTCACTAATTTTTAATACTTATTTGAATATTAAGTAAATTTTTTTTTTTGATGATTTTAGCAAGCCGATTTTAAATTTTACTTTACAAAAAGTTTACTAAAATTTAGTAGTGGAAATTAATTTTTTCTACTAATTTTATTGTACTACACGTCAGCAGACATGTATTGCTAAGATTAGCAAAACATACAGCTGGGCTCAAATTACCAAAATTTCTCGTAATAACAGCAAAATTTTCAGTTGCCATTACAGTTTTTTTTTTGATGAGTGTAAAAGGTCATTCCAATTCAAACAATTACATTAAAAAGACAGATAATATAAATTAAAAAATCAATCTAAATCTAAATTCAAAATATAAATTAAATGGAATTCCAATTATAATAAATAAAAACGCTTAAACAATAAAAAATGCCAAAATTATATTTAAAAGCGAAGCGAACATTTAAAACGAAAAAATAATATTGAAAAAAAAATACTTAAAAATAATATACCAACGTTGGGCAAATATGACTCTACCCTGCGGGAAAAAGGGGTCAGTTGGGAATTGGGACCTGTCCCGGGATAGGTGAAAACTGAACCGGTTCGAAAAAACATATCACGAGATAGGTAAAAAGAGTATTGGTTCCTAAAGTACCTATCACGTGACCGGTTTAAATGTCACGACTTATCCTTCTAGACCAGTCCAGTGACATGTCACAGAAGGCAATTGGCCCCCTCCTAGGACAAGCCCATGTTAAAGTGATCGATCCCGTGACCGGTCTCTATCACAATGAACCGGTTATGTAACGTTTCCTGGGATAGGGCCTTTTCCCGCAGGGTAGAGCCTTTTATTTTTTCTAGTGTGGCCCCGTTGAAATTTAAAATTTGTATTTTTTGGAACTTTTTCAGTTTGCTTCTAAATTTTTTATATAAAAAATTCAACTAAAAATTTTAGCTAGACATTTTTTTTAAATTTTTAAATTTTTCTTCAAAAGACGGTTTCTTGACCATATTTCAGTAACACAAAAGTATGCTCTGTTTTCGCCAGTCACTTGTTTTCAGATCTGTTTTCTTTTCAACGGTCATGGGATAAGTCATAGGGTAGGCACTTTCTGATCGTTCCTATTCTACCAGTCACGGCGTAAGTACAGTTTTCACGTAAGTACTGGATAGGCCTCAGGATAGATTCTTTCAGACCGATACTGTTTGCATCAGTCACTGGTTAAGTGCTCAATCTTAAACTGATCCCTTTTTCCCACGGGGAAAATACTCCATTTTATATGGAATATTTAGGGGTACGTTCACGTCTTCAGCCACAACTTTTTAACCGCTGAAGCGTATTTTCAATACCAAACTAATTTTAATAAAAATAAGCAAAGCCCGCGTGCGTCTTGGCATTAGAAGAGACATCGTGATTGCCATTTGAAAAGACAGACGGACATTGTTAGATCGGCTTACGTAATTCAAAGCCGATTATGTATTTTGATGTATTACATATGTATAATTAGGAACAAGTGATTCTTTTTTTTTTGAACAATGATTTTTAAACAGAACTTTATTTTGCAAAATGATTTGAAAACAGTTCAGAGATATTATTTTGGGAAATATTGGGTGCAGAAGAAAATCGATGTAAAAAATTCATAAGGTATCACCAAAAACGTATCGACTGCAGCCAAATTGATTTATGTAGATTCTAAATTTATTTTGTTTTAAATAATCTTCTTTCAATAAAGCTTTTACAAGTCGACCTATTTATTTTTTTAAGCACATTCGGACAATTTTTGCTGCTTCTTTTTTTTTATCAATGACAGTATTTCATTACTAAGTATGTTTGTGTTAAAAGTTACAATGACCACTGGACATTATGTAGCATTTTTTATGATGCTTATAACAACATTTAACTGAAATTCTACTTTATGAGCGTGAAAAAAAAAAAATGGAAAAGAAACAAAAGTCATAACAATTTCACTGGCAAAAAAGAATACTTCAACTGCACGCAAACTGCTTAAGTTTTAAATTGTTGAAAAAACTGACATGATGAAAGGAATCAGTCATATGTGGAAATTAGGAGGACTCATCTATGAATAGAACATTTTTTTCTTTATAAATGATTTGAAATAAAAAGTAGCTAAAAGTAAGCTTAATTAGACACTTTTCGGAGATATTTTAATGGAAATTTTACTGTTTCTTAAGATGGCGAAGTGTTTATATTAAACCTTAATTATGAGAATAACTCTAGATTGTGGTAAATTGAGCATGTGAAAGAAAATAAACTCAACCCTAATGTATCGTAGGTGTAGTATATTGACACAATGTTTTGATTTTTAATGGCCATAATACCACATACTCGCCAGACATAGTCTGAAGGAACTGATTCGCAGGATTGCCTGAGTTTGGCGAATTTTTGTTGGGCTAGGGGACACAAAATTTTTCAATTGCGAATAGGGAATTTAAAAAATATTATAGGGATTTATTCTAGTTATTTGAATTCTTTCAAAAATATTAAAAATTAATGTACAATAGACGTTTGCTGTGTTTGTTCACATGATATTGTTATACTTAAACAATTATATTTATTTTCTCAAAAATCTGGTATAATACATTGAAAAAACTAAAATCGAGTTTTAATTAAAATATTTGTAAATACAATTAAAAATTTAATTGAATTTGGACCAGCAAAATAATCTTTTATATCAGTTATTTTTTTTGTTAAAATAAATTGAAATTGAAGTTTTTATTTTTTAGTTGATCTTTTTAATACTTAAGTATGAAAATGTATGGTTCTAGATCATAGAAATTTTTTTGTTTTTTTCCAAAAGAAAATATTTTCTAATTTTTATTTAGTAATCATGGAAAATACACACAAAAAAGTTATTAGACACAAGCTGAATGGGAATGCATTTTCTGGTCCGCTACGACCTTCATTAACATTCTTCGTGCCCTTGAAAGTGCCAATTATAAATATCTCTATTTAACTCATAAATCAAGGCACAAATCTTTTTATGCTAATACAAATGATTTTTGATTATTGGGTTTAAATGAAATTTACTTACTATTTGTGTGTTTTTTACATTCTCCTTAAATCGTATGTCCAAATTAGCTATTAGCTAATATTAAAGGCAAGTGTTTAAATTTTTTTTTTACATATGTTTAAACAATTATTTTTAACCGCATCAAGTTATATATTAATAGTGATGTTTTTATTTAATAGTATTTTTATACATATAAGTATTAATCTGTCCCGTGTCTGGCGAAAAAAAAAATTTTTCAATTGAAAAAAAAGGTTTCTATGATCTCGAACTAGACTTAAAATACATTTTCATACATATTTATTGAAATTTTCTATTTTTTTAATCATATCTACAACATTTTCAATTAAAGTTTTAATTATATCAATTATAACTTTAATTAAAGTTCTAACCAAAAATCAATTAAAATTTTAATCAAATTTTAAATAGCAATTTCAGCATAAAATCAATTAAAATTTTAATAAAATTTTTTATTGAAATTCCAGATTCAAATCATTTAAAATATTAATAAAATTTTCAATATTTTTTTTATAAAATATATATACGCATAAAAATTTCTAAATACTTTGTACCAAATAGTTCATAGGAGCACCATAGTACTTTTGAGGCACCGGAAAAAATACTATGGTACCAACTTTATCATAACTGGTGCATGAGTATCCGCAGTGTTGCCAACAAAAATTTTGTTAAATAATCAAATTTTCCTTTTTTAAAAAATTATTTTTTCGAAGATTTTGTTTGCTAAAAATTAAAAATAAATATTTTAGAAAAAAGGTTAGCCTCATAAAGAATTCAAGTTTTAACAAATTAAAATTTTAACAATTTTTTTAAATATTAAAGTAGACCTTTAAAAACATGATACCTTTATTAAATTTTAAAATCTGATTCAATTTTTAACGAATCGATTTGCAAAATTAGGGCCTTATGTGGTTAATTAAAGCTACTACCTAAATAACAAACTTCTAGATAAATCATATATTTACAGATTATATCCTAAATCCCTAACCAAGCACAATCAACAAAGGCTATTTTCTCGTTGTAGCGAAAACCAACCAGAGCTTCTGGTGGAAATTGAACCCACGACCCCCGCACTGATAAGCTAACACGCTACCAACTAGCCTACCGGTGCTTTTAATAAACATTTTTTTTGTTTCTTTTTTTCTTTTTTTTTTTTTTTGTTTAGGGATTTGAGATGCAGTTTTGCAATTTAAATAACTGTATGTTTTATATGGTGTCAATAGTATTTATTGTAAACTAAAATATTTTTTATACCAAGTTCATTAACAATTAAAAATTTAATTGATATGATTAAACTCTTAATTAAAAATGAACAAAAAATAAAGAAAAAAAATTAATTTAAATTTTTTTTGGCAATAATTTTTTCAGTGTACTCAAGAAATAGTAAATAAGTGCCGAATTTAATGGTTTCTACTTGAAAAATTTCTTTCAGCTAGCTAAAAAAAAACCCGCGCAATAAAAGGATCATTTGGTAACCTGGCGAAAACCGAACCAGTCTGAAATGACTTAATGTCTGGTGAAAATATGACCGCTCTGAAAAGAACAAATTGGACCGTATGGTCATATATATATATGAAGAAGCTTATGTGCCAAATGTTATCTTAATAATCTTCTATTTGCGGCCTGTAGTTGTAATACAAGGTTTACATAAACAGAATGACAGACATTGCGAAATCGACTCAGAATGTGATAAGGGAGCTTCAAACATCATCACAAACTTATACCCACTCCACGTAGTAGTGCAGGTTATAAAAATAAGGAATTGGAATTTATCTGAGATATTTCAATTTAAAATAGACCGGTCTCCGTTCTACCCGGTTATCATACTCGGATTTACGGTCTACCCGGTCTTACGGTCTACCCGGTCTTACGATCTACCCGGACTTACGGTCTGCCCGGTTTTTTGGTCTGACCGGGTAGACCGGTTACCGTAAAACCTAGTCAGTGCGTACTTTTGTAAAAATAGATTTAAATAAAATGCTTCTTAAATTTTTTTTGTCAAAAATTAAAGCCTTTAAATTAGATTAGAAAAATCGAAAATTTATGATAATAAGAAATATATAGTAGCACATAGAACATATTACACATTAGGTAGATTATTTAGCAAAACGAAAGATAAAATAGATAAATCTGAAATGTCCAATTTAGTTTATAAAATACCTTGTAGTGGAAATGATAATGCGAATTGTAGTAATGTAACGTATGCGGAATAAAATTGCAACAAATTTTGCAATGCTGGAAAAGAAAAAGTATTAAAGGTATTAATTTTTACCGTTATATTTGAATAACCACATGTTTTCTCATGTTGCTTTTACAATTTTATCAATAATTTGACATTTAATTATTTTAAAATGTCGACAAAAGAAGAACAACGTCGAGAAACAATTTGTAATTTTTTCAATAATCATACTAATTGGAAAACTTCGGAAATTGTTTCTCATTTTGTAGAGCAAGGAGAAAATCGGTGTGTGGTATAAAGAATACTGGCTAGGTACAAAACTAGAAAAACCACAAAGAGAAAGCGTGGCTCCGGAAGAAAGTGCAGTTTGGTCGACTCATCGAAGAGGTCTCAGCTCAGAAAAGTTACTGAAGGTAAGATCGCTAAATCGTATAGAGAGCTTGGAAGAAAGTTTCATTGTGATGGAAAAACAGTAAAAAAGTACCTCAATGATATGGGAATACAAAAAAGGTCCAGGAAGAAAAAGACGACTGTTTCCGAAGAGTAGGAGGTTACCCAACGAAAACGATTAAGGAGTTTAGTCAAAAATGTATTTTACGCAAAGAACATCATAATTTGCATCATGAATGATGAGTCATATTTTACACTAGATGGCAATGAATGGCAGGGAAGGCACTTTTTCTAAGGGAAGAAACATACTGATAATAAAATAAAATATTTGGAGCACACAAAATTCCCTAAGAAAGTATTACTCTGGCTTGCAATAAGTCCGCACGGGATGTCGGAATCAGTGTTTTTTGAATCTGGTTTGACCGTCAATTCTGAACGATATATTGAGCACTGTTTGCCAAAAGTGAAGGATTTTATAGAAAAGATACAACGAGGCCTAAATGTGATCTTCTGGCCAGACTTAGCATCTAGCCATTACGCTCGGAAATCTGTAGAAGCTATGGACACACTTTATATACCATATGTTCATAAAGACGAAAACCCACCAAATGTCCCTCAATTACGTCCAATCGAAGATTTTTAGGCTAAATTAAAGCGAAGAGTTTATGCTGGTGGCTTTAGACCGAGAAATACAAAAAATCTGATCGAAAAAATTAAAAAGGAACTCCTCAAAATGCCAACATCCATATTTACAACAGCTATGGAAAAAGTTCCCCAAAACTGCCGCAAAGCGGATCGGATGGGACCAAATTTTTTTTTAAATTAAATTAATATTATGTATTTTTTTTTTTTAAAAGTGAAATAAAATTTACGTTAGTTTTAGAAAAAACTACAACATATTATATTTTGTTGCATTTTCATTCCGCATACGTCATGTAATATTTAAATTTTTCAAATATTGTTTTTTTTGTTTTCTGTGATATTTTTATTTTTTTAATATTGACAAAAAATAATTTTTGATTTACCGCCTTTTTTAAAAAAAATTGTTATTAATTATAAAAAACACAATTTCCCCTGAAGAAGTCACCCAATGTGGTGACGAAATATTGGGATGTATAAATGTTTATAATTAAATTTTTATAAATAAAGGATCTTTAGCTCAATAAGGAATATTATATGAATAGAGAAGATCGAAGAAAACTTAAATAATTAGTATTTTTTTAAATTATTTTTTTTTTAATACAAAAAGTACTTTTTTTAAAAATACTGTTTTTTTAACAAGAAGAAAATTTTTTCAAAAAGTACTTATTTTTACATGTAAGAAGAACGCAATTTTTAAATCTGACAACATTCGAAGTGTCATTGTTTGACATTTGAACAATTGTTATTGTTTGCTAGTAGATGGTACGAGGTTGTGAAATTGTTTTACCAAAATGGTGAAAGTTTTGCGGCTACAGTTCGCAAATTGCGATCAATTTAAGGGTCACAATAATGCTCCAAAAGAGTCAACTGTAAAGAGATTAATGGATAAATTTGCCGAAACTGGGTCTGTTAGTGATGTAAAGACAACAACGCGCCATCGACCAGGTCGATCGACCGAAAATGTCGCAGCTGTACGTGATGATGTCGCTCAACTCCATCCACCTCAATTCGACACCGAGCTCAGCAAATTGGTGTCTCCAAATCCACTTTGCAGCGAATTTTGACAAAAGATTTGCATCTTCATGCATACAAAGTTCAATTGACTCAGGAACTGAAGCCAGCTGACCATGGACAGCGAAGGGAGTTCGTTAATTGGGTATTGGAGAGACAACATGAAAATGCTGATTTTGCCGATAAAATCATCTTCAGTGACGAGGCCCATTTTCATCTTGATGGCTTCGTCAATAGGCAGAATTGTCGCATTTGGGGTGAGGAAAATCCTCGAGTGATTCACGAGAAGCAAATGCATCCTCAACGCGTCACT
This sequence comes from Eustalomyia histrio, assembly GCA_949748255.1. Classification (NCBI taxonomy): domain Eukaryota; kingdom Metazoa; phylum Arthropoda; class Insecta; order Diptera; family Anthomyiidae; genus Eustalomyia; species Eustalomyia histrio. The sequence continues at coordinate 53,324,366 of OX456525.1, forward strand.
GTGTGGTGTGGTTTTTGGCCTGGAGGAATCATTGGACTTTTTTTTTATGAAAATGAGGCAGGTCAAGCGCAAACAGTCAATGGTGTTCGGTATCGTGAAATGATAACCAGTTTTTTCTTGCCTAGAATTGAAGAAATGAATGTGGAGGGCATGTGGTTCCAACAAGACGTCGCCACATGTCATACAGCCAGAGAAACAATTCAATTGCTGCATCAGTCATTTCCCGGTCGTGTTATTTCGCGTTTTGGAGATCAGAATTGGCCGCCTAGATCGTGCGATTTAACACCATTAGATTTTTTTCTTTGGGGTTTTTTGAAGTCGATGGTTTACGCGAATAAGCCGACGACGACACAAGCCTTAAAAGAGGAAATTGGACGCTGCATTAATGAAATACCGCAGCATTCATGCAAAACGGTCATTGAAAATTTCATTAAAAGATCGCGTGCATGCCAGCAAAGCCATCTGCACGATATATTGTTCCATACATAACCTCATTCTGTCTACTTTACGATATAATAGAGTTTCACGATTTTTTTTTAAATATCTGTGTTTTATTTAAAATTTAAAAATTGCGTTCTTCTTGGGACACCCTTTACTTTTGTTAAGTATATTTTTTATTTGTTGAAAAAAGATCTCTGGAAAAGGTACTTTTTTTGAAATAAAATTTTAAACGGTAGTGTTTTTGAAAAGTGCTTTAATTTTGAAAAAAAAAAAACATTTGATAAGTATTTTATTTTTAAATCTTGTATTTTTAAAAAAGTACGCACTGACTAGTTTTTACGGATAGACCGGGTAAACCGAAAGCCGGGTAATGGGGGGCTCTAGTTTTTTCTTATAAATGTAATGAAAATAGTGAAATTCTTTATTGAAGTCATTCCAGTGTATGAAATTCTTTCCGAATTTTACTGTTTTTTAAAATTATTTTTTTTTTTTCGAAAAATTAATTTAGATAAATTAACTAAAGAATTTGAGCTCTGACTTAACTTACAATTCTTTGCTTTAATATGCACATTTTTGGGGCTATTTCTTTTGGTTTTTTGGGAATATTCAATAAAAAGTGTCTGGCCAGCAGGTTTCTTTTTTACTATCACATAAGTATTTTATACTCACCTACGTGTATCTGTGCTTGAATACACGTTTTTAATACCTTTTTATGTTATATTTTTAATGCCTTGTTTTAACCAGAATCACCACACTTTAACACCTTAACAGCCAAAGACATGAATGACTTTAGAAACATTCATGCGATATAAAAAAATCAATTCAATGTTTCAAACTCTATTCGCACACACACACACACACACACTACCACTATTTAGTAGTAGTTCGTTAAAACAGATAAAAGCAACAACATAAAAAGGTGTGTTTTTTATTATCCCTACAATAATTTTTTTTCTTTTTGTTTTGTTTTCATCTGCGACTTTAATTTTATTTAAAATCAATTCAATACCATTCGGTATTAAATTTTGTTTGGGATTCTTTTGAAAACCTCATAAATTATAAAAATTCATGAAGATGAATAAAAAATAAAAGTCGGAGGTTTTTTGTTTTTATTATATGGTGTCATAAATTAAAACTAAATCCAATTTATATGTACCAGTATTTTTGGGATTTATTTATTTATATATTTTTATTTTTTTGTTTGTTTGTTTGTTTGTTTGACCATTTAAGTAACAAAAATCTTTAAATTGATTTTTTGTTATGACTTCTTGTTTTCATTAAATTTCTTTTAATAATCAATTTACTGCTACTTAAAATGCCGGCGTTTTTTTTTTTTTTGTTTGTTATATTTTTTGTGTTCAATTTTAATTTTTTAATTATGCAAATTATCTGGCAACTTTTAGGTATAATTTTGTGGTTGGTTTAAAATTAATATTCATTGGGTAAACTTTTGAATTTTTTAAAAATTAAAATAAATTTTAATTCGCCAATAATTAAAGAGTAATTGGAATTAATAGTGTTCAGCATATTAATTAAATATTTTAGAAAGCATTGCTTACTATGAAGTAAAATTTTAAATTTAGTATTTTTCTGTTATAGTCCAATACTGTACGCTTTTGCTGCTCTCTAAAAGGCAATTTTCCATTAATCTCATTTCACCTTAAGTCACACGCAAAACTAAGGACACATCAATATGTTTTTAGGTTTGCTTTAATTTTGTATTTATCTAAGAACAAAAAGCAAAATACTCAATAAAGCAAAAATAAAGTATAGTAATTCAGTCTAACATAATTTTACTAGCGCAGAACAATATCGAAAATATTAGTATTAAAAAAATATTAATATTAGAAAAAATTATTGGCAAAAAAAATTTCAATATTATTTTTTTTTTTTTTTTTTTTGTTTTTGGTCATTTTCGATTAAAAGTTTAATCATATTAATTAAATTTTTAATTGATAATGAACTTGTTGTATGATAACCGGTCTAACCCGGTAGACCGGTGTCCGTTCTGCCCGGTTAACCGGCCTTGGCCATAGTCCCTAAAAAAACTCATTCAAATTTAAGAATAGTTCAAATTGAAATATCTCAGATAAATTCCAATTCCTTATTTTTATATCCTGCACTACTGCGTGTAGTGCGTATAGTAAGTTTGTGATGATGTTTGAGACACTTTCTGAGTCGATTTCGCGATGTCTGTCATTCTGTTTATGTAAACCTTGTCTTACAATTACAGGCCGTAAATATAAGATTATTAAGATAACATTTGGCACATAAGCTTCTTCTTCTTTTAGATGAACCTCCCATAGAAAGGTCCTTTCAAGTAAAAATGAAAATATGTATAAACATATATGACCATACATGGACTGTCCTATTTGTTCTTTTCAGAGCGTACATATTTTCACCAGACACTGAGTAAGTCATTTTAGACTGATTCGGTTTCCGCCAGACACGGGACAGGTTACCAGTTAGGTCCTTTAAGACGTTCACGGGCCTGAGGCTCGAACTTTACCTGATCACTTTTATCGCGCGGTTTTTTTTTTGCACTTGTTTACTATTTCTTGAGTACACTGAAAAAATTCTTGCCAAAAAAATTCCAATTAAATTTTTGTTTTTTATTTTTTGTTCATTTTCAATTAAAAGTTTAATCATATAAAATAAATTTTTAATTGATAATGAACTTGGTGTAAAATATTTTTTTTTACAATAAATACCTTTGACAACATATAAAACGTACAGTTATTTAAATTGCAAAATTGCATCTCAAATCGCTAAAAAAAAATGTTTATTAAAAATATTTTTAACATGACGCGTATTAAAAAAAGCGTCATAACTTAATTTTAAGAAAGAGAACCGCACTCATTGTTTAAATTTACAAAAACAATATTTTACTTTAGATTTGAAAATTTATTGATAAAAAAAAATTAATTTTTTATAGATTTTTCCGATCGATAACCCAATATTAAATTAATGACCTATTGGTTTTAATGCAGAGCTGATAATTCATTTCATATTATTAATTTTATGAATCCAAGAATAAATTATAACCACTTCATATCAATGATTTGATATTGTTCAATATCAACGATTTATTATAATTAGTATTGATTCAATTTTGATTCGATTGAATAATTTGTTGTGTTTTTTTCGGGAACGATTTTTGGTAATTTGATTTGTTAAAATTTAATCAATTTGATTTATTCTATGAAAGAATCAACAAAAATCCAATTAATTTAATAAAGTATAAAATATTTCAAACAATGAATAGAATTTTGTAAAAATTTAATTAGATTTAAAAATTAAATCAAGGAATCATGTTTTTAAAGGTCTCTTTTAAAATTTAAAAAATTGTTAAAATTTGAATTTGCTAAAATTTGAATTTTTTAATAATGCGCACCCTTTTTTCTGAGAAATTTATTTTTAATTGTTAGCAAACAAAATCTTCGAAAAATTATTTTAGAAAAAATGGGAAATTTGATTTTTATTTATTTTTTTTTTTTAACTTTGAAAATGGGAACATGTTAACAAATTTTGTGGCAACACTGTGGATACGGATGCACCTATTATGATAAAGTTGGTACCATAATATTTTTTGTGGTGCCATTGGAACCTCAATAGAACTATAGTACTCCTACACTTACAATATATTTTCCTTTACCGACTGTAGTTTATTTAAAAAGTAATACGTAAAGTTTGTTTTTAAATGAAGAATCAATTGAAATTCATAGAAATATATTTTTTAACTATTTGAAACAGTCATTCAAAAAACAAACTATAAAAATTTACAAACATTCAGTAGGAGTTGATATTTAAATGTAAAATTTTATGTTTTCTGTTTCTAAAAATTTAAATTCATATAATTTAAATTCATATAAAAATCTGATTAAAATTTTAACTGATTTAAATCTGGAATTTCAATCAAAAATTTTATTAAAATATTAATTAATTTGATGCTGAAATTTCAATTAAAATTTGATTAAAATTTTGATTTCAATGAAATATCTATTTTAATTTTTTTTATACATTTGTTTATAATAATTCACTATCATTTAGGGATTTTTTTCAGTTTCATTTATTTTTTCATTTGTTTGAAATTTAATAAAAAAAATTACCCATTATATGTGTCCAATACAGTTATTTCAAATTTAAATACAGTTATTTCAAAAAAAAAATATTCAAAAAATTAAAATTTGTTTTTTATTTATATTGATTTGAAATGATTAAATCATTTATTTTTTAAGGAAGTTGTAGGTAAAATTTTAACATTTATTTTTACTGATAATATCATTTGTTTCTTACGGATGTGGCAGTTGTTAAAATAACATTTAAAAATAAATAACAAAATTTATTTAATTTAAATGAAAAGTAAGTAGGTCGGATTTTGAATGAAATATCATTTCTTGTAAATGACATTTTTTGACTTACAAACTATTTAAAGTGTGTCCATTTAGATGAGAATAGATTCAATTGAAAAATAGTCATGATTATTCGCGTTTTTAAGGAGTATAGCGTTAATGACGACGTGCAGTCTGTATCGGTATAGTATATTTCAAATAAATGAGTTTGTAGCTTGCTGACTTATCTGTGAGTGGTGGGTTCGATTCTCACCATGGGCTCTGATCTGTTAACGCTACAACGAACTATAGTTGCTGGTGCTGGGTTAGATTATAATTTGTAATTATATGACTTAACAAAATGTAAAATAAAAATAAAATATTATATAAATAAAATAATATTTATAATACATTTTCGCAGGTAGTCCAGTGGGGGTAAAACACTTTAGTTACTAAGCACCCCTGTCTTATATTTTGGCAATCATCTAAGTTTAGTTTTTGGAATGTAAAGTGGGGCGTTGGGAGGTTATAAGTTGGAGTTTTGAATAACTGTCTTTACCGTTTTAAGAATGAAGGTACTCATCTGTAATATGCCATTTTGCATTGACAATAGTTCTTTACAAGACCGATTTAAATGATATACCGACATGTGATAGAGAATTTAAAATATAAAGTTGGCTGCTTTTTTATATTAAATTGTAATGTATAATTTTTTAACTGCCAGTACAGTTAGTCTTGCCGACTTAATAAACAAAGTTAGTTAAAGTCTTTGTTTAAATCTGTATATCAACAAATAGTTTGTTAAAAATAAGTCAAACACATTTGACAAATTTGTCAACTGCCGCATTATTTTAAGCGTAGTGTAAAACAAACTATTGGCCAAATGTACTCTTCATCCACATTTTTTACCTTAAAATGCTGGCCCGTTCCATATTTAATATACATGCATCTTTAAATATCAATGACTCAAATTAAAGTAATTTTTAAATTATTATTCCCTAAACAAAAAATTCCATCAATTGAAGGAGTATAAACTTTCAATTTAATAATCATCCTTACCAGAGGCTTTAATGTAGTACAAATGAGCTGGTATAACATCATTCCATATGTTAACATGCCATAAAATAAAAGGCGACTGAAATTCTACGAAACCATATGCTTTAATTTAAAACAATTTTTGGCACATAATTTTACTAGGTACGCAACGTATGAGTTAACAAAACATGACGCGAATAAAAAAAAAAAAGGTAGAACATGATATGACCCATGCTTTAACCAATATAATTTAAAATCATTAAGAACAGCAATAAATTTTTGTTATTGTCTTGTCGGTTGATGGTTGATTCTTATAACAAAAAAAAAAAAAAAGGTTTTGTGGCGAACACGAGATTTTTAATAATTTATATTGAAAACAAACCTTGAAAGAGCTAATTCTTTTTTTGATCAAATCGCTTACACCATTAATTATTTTATGAATCAGTGAATAAATTATAATCACTTTAAGTCACTTATGTGATAAGTGACATATGATTTTCAAGGATACTATCCCTAGGTAAGAGATCCGAATTTGCTGCAACTTAGTTATGTGATAGATGAGATTTTTTTAACAACACAATCTCTGCCAATACTTACACCAAGGACCCTATAAAATCGGATAAACAAACTACCAAATTTTTAGCCAATCGTGATGCCAAATGCTGCTACTACAAAAAAATTCTTAATCGAGACCACGAAATTCTTAGTCGATTTACAGAAAACTTAGCCTTTACACTCACCAAAAAAAGTCTGTAATGGCAACTGAAAATTTTGCTGTTTTTACGGGAAATTCTGCTAATTTGAGCCCAGCGGTATTATTTGCTAATCTTAGCAACACATGTCTGCTGACGTTTAGTACAATTAAATTAGTAGAAAAATTAGTCCGCTACTAAATTTTAGTAGACTTTTTGTAAAGTGGAATTTAAAATCTTTTGCTAAAATCAGAAAAAAAAATTACTAAATACTATTAATATTAGTACAAAGTTTTTATCGAGCATCAAAAATTTTGATTATATTTTTTAAAAATCTTAAAAATTGTTAAAACATAAACGAATTTATCATTTTGTTTTAATTTGGTAATTTCTGTTTTGAAAAATATTTTAGTCAATTTTTTTTTTTACTTTTAAGGTTAAATTTAATTGTTCTTAGGGCTGATTTTTAGAACTAAAAAAACCCTTTTTAGTGCTATTTTAAGTGGATGTCCTCTTTTTAGACATGAGTCGGTATCTTCACTTCCGATCCCTTTTTTAATCCTATGTAACATTTTAGGGCAATTTAAGTTTGTATGTACAAGTTTAAATTATTAGAAATAACATTTCCTTCAATATCGACTTTTTTAAAATCAGTAGTTTTCTTTGCTAATTTTAGCAAATCGGTTTTCAAAAATATGTAAAATGATTTCTGAAATAAGCAACGAAAATTTGTAGATATTCTGTAAAAATTCTGTAATTTGTAAAATGTAAATAGCAAAAAGATTTGCTAAATATCAATTTTTTTACTAAAAATCAGTAAAAAAAATAGTAAAGTGGGATTGAAAACCGTTTACAAATTTTTCTACTAACTTTTTTTTCTGAGTGTAGCAAGGGTTGTACCAATTCAAACATGTATACCCAATTCAAACATGTATAACCCTTGCTAGCGGCTAAATGTTTCTGTAAATCGGCTAAGAATTTCGTGGTGCTAAGAAGTTTTTTGTAGTCGAACTATTTGGCATCATGGGTGGCTAAGAATTTGGTAGTTTGTTCATCCTGGTTTATAGGGTCCTTGCTTGGAAAGCGACCTCGATGTAACTGGGATATGTGCCATCATTGATGTAGGAACTTTACTGTTAGTAAAATTTTGACTGTACATTTGGACCTCAAAAATTTTATTAAGGAATTCACGTTTTTAAAGGTCTGACTGAAACCCAGTCTGTGGTGATGGCAGAATGTGGAATGTGTGTTTAATATTTTGGAGAATATAAATAAATTTAAACAAATTATAAAATACACACTCACATGAGAAAATTAAATAAAAAAAAAGAAAAAAATATATATACTCGTATATCTGGAAAGGTAACAAAAAATAATATGAGGAACCTTTAAAATAATAATATTTTGTTGTGAATTTTGTTTACTTTTTATTTTGGCGTTATTATAGGAGCGGCCAAAGTGGCGGTGATAATTTGTCTGTCATGTGGCAGGTGCTGCTACCATTAGGCATCATTAACATTTTATCTTTGACACTTTAGTCTCCGTTTTTCTCCACAACCGAAAAATTTAAAGAGAAGGGGTTTTAAAAATGTGTGTGAAAATTCTTTTAAGATTAATTATGCATTTTTAGCGAAATGATATACAAATAATTGGTCACACAGTAGTATGTTGATCATATTAAAAGTGAGCTGTTATTACAAAATTTTCAGTATTGAAAACCTTATAAATATATGTTGGAATATATAAATGTATTCGAAGGAATACAAATTAAATCAATTTGTTGCCGAACAATGCATTATGTAGCACCACCCAGCAAAAATATGGTATTAACTACTTACCAGCCTATTTCCGCGCTTAATTATTATACCCTTCACCATAGGTGGAAGGGTATATATAAGTTTGTCATTCCGTTTGTAATTTCTACAATATTGATCTTAGACCCTATAAAGTATATATATTCTGGGTCCTTATGAAGAGCGAAGTTGATATAACGATGTCCGTCTGTCCGTCTGTCCGTCTGTGTGTTGAAATGGGTTTTCCGAAGAACCCAGACATGATGAGGACTTGATTCTTTTTTATTTCTGTTACATGTGATCCATTTCTGTTTGCTATTAAAAATCAGACAGATCGGTTAATAAATGGCTGAGATATTAGCAAAAAACCAGGACTACCTCTAATTTTTCCAGTAAAATCCCTTTGTTTAATATGTATGTAGAATTTTGAGCATAACAAACACATCCATGTGTTAAAATTCTTTTCTTTCATCTCCACCTTTTATACACAAACAACACACATATAAAGATTTGTCATTTAAATAAAAACTAAACAAATCTCTAATGAACGAAGACTTTTATATATGTACCTCTATTGACGATGATTTTGTGTGAGCTTCAATAGCTCAGTTGTCTAGACGCTGTGTCACAAATACTTTTTTTTTCTCTAAGGCCGTGGGGTTCGAGGTTCAAATCTCGGTGAGGTCAATTCACTTTTTTTTTACATTTTTTTTTTATTATTTTCTTAAGACTTTTTTTTTTTTTGCTTATTTTTGGTTTTTTTTAACATTTAATAATTAATTTATATAAAATTTTATATTAATAATTAAATAATCCATAAATAGGCTAAAAACATCAACATTTTTATAAAAACCCTCTGATACAAACAAAATACAAACGTTTTTATACCTTTCACCACAGGTGGAAGGGTCGCGGGTTCGTTAAGATTTTTTTTTTGTTTATTTTTTGTTTTTTTTTACATTTAATAATTAATTTAAATAAAATTTTATATTAATAATTAAATAATCCATAAATAGGCTAAAAACATCAAAATTTGTATAAAAACCCTCTGATACAAACAAAATACAAACGGTTTTATTTCTATTTTTTGCTCCGATTTAAAAGAATTTATAAAAAGATTTTTAAACCATTTTATTTCTCACATATTAAGAAAATTTTATACATAATTTACCTTTGAGTGCAACTATTTTAGGTCATAACTTATAATAATTTATAAAAAAAATTATAAACTATTTTCCTTCAAATTTTTAAAATTAAGCTAAAGAAATTACAAATATTTCTAATAAAAAAGCGAAATAAAATCCTAAATGCAAATTTGCCAGCTAAATCAAACTATTTTGTAGAAATAAAACACATGCAGTTGTAGTGATTTCTTTTAACGATTTGTTGAAATTCTTTTCTTTCACCTCTTAACCTTTTATACACAAACAACAAACACTATTCTAGAGCTGTATTATGACCTATGGATACGTCTTATATAGCAAAAGATCGAAAATCTTTAGTATAACATATTTGCTGAAAAACTCGGAAATATCGGTTCAGATACAAAAAAGTTATGCCCAAAACATACATTTTTTTAAAATACATATTTTCTGGAACCATAAATCTTCCCGAGTCCAAGTTTTATCTCCAAACTAAATGGTTAATTTCCTCTTAAAGGCGTCCGTATATAAATCTGTCCATTTCATATATGTCCATATATAAACTTCAGTTTTTTTCCAACCATGGTGAAGGGTATATAAGATTCGGCATAACCGAATTTAGCCGCTCTTACTTGTTTTTGTTTGCGATTTTCAAAAAGTAATGTGTACTCATTATTTTTCGGCTGTTCGTAAGCGAGAGGGTAATAACCAACCATTACTTGTTGATTTTTGTAAGTGAGATGGTAACTACCACTCATTACTTTTGGGACATTGCGAACAAAAGTAATTAAGCTAGAAAATATACTGACAAATAGTTGATACCATATTTTTGCTGGGCACGAATACTTGTACTCATTAAATTCACAATTTTAAATCTTTTTGAATTAAACAGACAGAAATTTGAAAAAATAGAGAAATTTTTCCTGCGATTAACTTTTTAAAGATTATTTCATGTAAATGTTGTCGTTGATGGTCCATCCGTGAGCTCCAAATTTGGCATACTTTTTCCAGCAGCTCGGCCGATATCTTACCAGTGGCAGCTGTAATGTTGTCTTCCAGTGCTGGAATTGCGGTTGGATTGTCCCTTTACACGAGAAACTTCACGTATCCCCGCAAAAAATAACACTGTCCAACAGCATTTTTGGAACAGAATAGCGACCCTATAATTCTGAAAGGGTATGTTGAGTAGATCATTTTTGTAGAACAAACTTATGGTCCAGCACGTCTGAGTTTTTTATTACAGTGGGTCAAAGTTTTAATTTTTTGGTCAAAGGGAGCATTATACTATATGAAAAAATGCTGTAAGTTAATGTCTGAGAGAATTCTTATGGTCAGAGTTGTATTGTGGAATTGTATGAGGATTATTTTTGTGGAAGATCTTAACCCTCTAACTGGTCTCTTTATGGGTCAATTTGACCCTTTTTTCGAGAAAATCAAAAAATATCCTTTAAAAAAGGACATTTAAGGAATAAAATATTCTACGAAAATGTTTGCCGGAAAATTTCAGTGGGGGTCACCAAAGACACTATTGTTGTAAATAAACTCTTTACGATTCATTGATTAATGTCCAATAATGTGAAACTGGTGCAAAATTTGGTCACAACAGTTTGAATAGCCCACCGAACAGGTGGGTCGATTATGACGACCATAAAATTTACGTAATTTACAAAACATATTTCTTGCACAGGAAGAATTTTGACAATAAAATTCAATGATATTCAAGCGTTGTTCGATTGTTAGTCTATTCATGGTGAAATGGCAAACCTTACAGAGCATTCTTAGCTTTGCCACATGTTACGAATCTTTTTTTACACTGAAAAACCAAATACCTAAAAATTCACCTTTTACAAGTGACTGCGTATTCGTTTGATGATCATTATTTAAATAATACATCAATAAACGAATTTCTTGCACTGCCGCAGGAGTTTGGACTTGAGTTTTTAAAAGTTTCAGATTTCGCAATGACTTCTGCAACATACGTGGCTTGAGAGCGATTAGTTTTCACATTCGCCGTCTTATTCCTTTTTCGCCTTAAGTGAGACTCAGGTGCACGGGGATGCTGATCCACAGGATTTACACATACTTCGTTATGACCTTCTATTCCTATTTGTTTTTTCAGTGTTAGAAACATTAAATTTGGAATCAGGACACACATTATATATTTCGGGTTTTTATATAAAAGACCAAACGCGGGAGGAATGGATGCCTTTATTGGCTTCAACGGACTTTTCGACTCCATTTCAGGGATCCCAATGACTTGTTCGAGTAGTGAAATTATAGTTGGTACTGATTTTTAAGCTCTTCGCTACGCACCCCTCCTTGGCGCAACTAGCGTTGAAGGTGGTCACCAGAAAACTTGCGATCTCGTCCTAACTTTTTATCCCTGTAAATACGAAATGATAACATTTGCACCTCTCGGTAATTGGAATAACCATTCATTCCGTATCCCTTTGATACTTTAAACTTAACGTTGGGGTGTTCTCAACAATCTTCTCCGTCACTTCAACTGGAAAATAATTAAACATGTTAAGTGCTAAACAAGAGACAAATGTTTAACCAAACTTTCAAGAGTGCCGTCAGATCCAGATATAAGGCGTTCAGAATTTGGCGTAATAGCACAAACTTAAATTCAGATCAGCTACACAAACAGGCGACAACTGAGTGCTCCATGTTGCTTAAACGAGGAAAGCTTCATTACGAATAGCGGCTTCGTACTAAAATTCTTTCTGCTTTTGATTATTCCATAAAAGCGTAATGGATGACCAAATACTTACTGGTCCCGTTGATAAGGCTAACCTTTTGTGTGAAATATTCGCAAGCAACTTATTCTTGCGGTCCATTTTAATGCGCGCAAAACCCAATGTTGTTTGCTGGCCCTATGGGTGGCATTAACATTGAGGAATTGGTTTATGTTCTGGGCATGAAAATTTAGTGCGATGTCCTACGGAATAAGCATATGTTTAAAGTGCCTTCATTTCTTAAATTGGTGTAGGAACTACTTCAACTCATCTGAACTCCTTACAATTTATACCACCTGTATTCGATACTAAATGAAAAACAACTCCAGTATTTTGGCACCAGCTTCAAATTAAATTTTGGAGCTTTTTGACCGTATTTAAAGAAGGGAGTTAATGCTTGTAAATGACAGTAGGGTATCCATTTCCATTGCCTCAATGGACCATCATTAGGATGTAGGTTGTGTAACACTGCTCTATCGATATAACCATGAAAGGTGTTCTACGAAGATAAGTGAACTTAGCCCCAAAAGCCGAATTTGCGTTCAAAATACCCGCTTATCCAGTAAATCACATCTGTTTGTTGTCGATTGTCCAGTAGATAGCACAGCGCAATACAAGGAAACTCCGATCATCAGTCGAACTTGTTGCATGTGGAATAAACTGAGAATGAAGATGTAGGTGAATTTAAATCTAATGTCCACAAACACTACTCACTCTTTGTAGGGGCATCCCGTCTTGTTGAAACCAAATGTCGTCCATATCATTCTCTTGAATTTTTGGAAACAAAAATTGGTTGAGCATGTCACGGTAACGCTCACCTTTAACGGTAACGGCGGCTCCTTGCTCATTATCGATGAAAAATGGCCCAATGATGTCGTAAGCCAAAAATCCACACCAAACAATGACTTGTTGTGGATGCATTGGCTTCTCAATAGTCACAAGTGGGTTCTCTGAACCCCAAATGTGGTAATTTTTCTTATTAACATAGTCACCGAGATGAAAATGAGCTTCATCTGAAAACACGATTTTTCCTTAAATTTCTTCATCTTCTGCTGAACAAACTTCAGCCCATTGGACGAAGCAAAAACGCATCGGATGGTCATAAGGCTTTAGTTGTTGGACCAATTGATTATGCAAATTATGCAAAATTCTTCTCAAAGAAGAGCGAGAAATGTTCAGTTTCTGAAAACGATGACGAGTTGATGTTGATGGATGTTCTTAGACATTCTCAGCCACATCGGCAATGTCTTCGATTGAACGCACTGGATGAGAACGTATACAGATTGGTTTGACCGAAAACGATCCATTTTCATGAAATCGCTTCACAAATTAACGCACAAACTGAACTGAAGGCCGATCTCTTCTCGAAAATTTTCCACGGAAATTTCTTACAGTTCGCTTTAAAGACTCACTACCTTGGAAGTTAGTTTTTAATATTCCCCAATTTTGTTCGAGCTCATGGGACGCTATGCAAATATAAAACATAAACCTGAAAATAAAAATACGAATTAATGTTATTCTACCTTTCAAAGTATGAAGGTGATATTTTTGGACATAGTCAGTGACGTGTTGGTGAATTTTACCCCTTTTAATTTTTCTAAAAAACGTCTATAAAAAACATTTCTCTAAAATTATTTGTTTCTAAAAAAACAGCTACAACATTTTTAATTTAAAAAAAATAATATTTTTATTATTAATATTTTTTTTTATTTTTTATTTATTTTTATTTCATGTCAACAAAACAGTAACTTTATTTTACAAAACTTTTTTTAATCATATAAAAATTTAGAGAGGGTAAAATTTACCACAACTTCCTCAGTTAAATGTTAAACAGTATGTTTATTTAGTACTAGCATAGAGGAAGGATAAGTGTAGAGATTTCATCGTACAGATTACAAAGTTTCGGCAACTGAAAAAATATTGAGTAAATTTCTCTGATTATAAAGCAAATTTTTTCCTTTTCTGCACAAATTTGAGTAAATTTCCCTGAAATCTGCTAAAACCCAATTGGACTTGCAAAGAAAATCAAGAAGAATGCTGAACCTTTATAATCTGCACATAGAAAAACCAAGTGTACGTTTTTTTGCATCGTGAGAGACATAGTCATGGTGTGGTACAGACAACTGCAAAATCAACTTTTTTTCTTGATTTAATCATACACAAAAATTCTTGTTCACATTTAATAATTCAACAAAATTCACTGTAGAATAAAATCAGCATCATGTTACTGAACGCGTAATTGGGATCAGTGTGAATCATCTGTCGATTATGTTTAATGCAAATGTAATCACTCAACAAAAAGTCAGCGTTGAATAAATCAGAAAAAACAACAAACAATGCGTATGAGTGTAATCATAATCAAAACAAAATAGAAACACATTTCATAAATGATATTGTGTACATTAGGGTGGGACTTAAATCCGCTTTTTCGAATTTTTATTAGTAATACAATACTAAACATATTCTTCTTGGTGAAATAAAAATATATTTTTGGAAAAAAATTTAGGTCGATATCTCAGGCTTGCCTAATCCGAAAAAATTTAAATATTGTCTAATTTTTTTTCATCTACCTTGATTGGAAAATTATGCAATATTTAACTTTAACCGGATTGGGAGAGCATGAGATATCGACCTAAATTAAAAAAAAAAAAATTACAAGGAACAATACTTTTGGTATTACTAATAAAAATTCTAACAAAAACGGATTTTAGACCCACCCTAATTTATGAAATGTGTTTCTACAAAACCAGCCCCTTTTTATAGATAAGAAACTAAAGGGTGTCCCAAGAAGAACGCAATTTTTAAACCTGGCAACATTCGAAGTGTCATTGTTTGACATTTGAACAATTGTTATTGTTTGCTAGTAGAAGGTACGAGGTTAGTAAAAATGGAGCGCTATACGAATGAACAACGCATTCTCATTGTGAAATTGTTTTACCAAAATGGTGAAAGTTTTGCGGCTACAGTTCGCAAATTGCGATCAATTTGGGGTCACAATAATGCTCCAAAAGAGTCAACTGTAAAGAGATTAATGGATAAATTTGCCGAAACTGGATCTGTTAGTGATGTAAAGACAACAACGCGCCATCGACCAGGTCGATCGACCGAAAATGTCGCAGCTGTACGTGATGATGTCGCTCAAACTCCATCCACCTCAATTCGACACCGAGCTCAGCAAATTGGTGTCTCCAAATCCACTTTGCAGCGAATTTTGACAAAAGATTTGCATCTTTATGCATACAAAGTTCAATTGACTCAGGAACTGAAGCCAGCTGACCATGGACAGCGAAGGGAGTTCGTTAATTGGGTATTGGAGAGACAACATGAAAATGCTGATTTTGCCGATAAAATCATCTTCAGCGACGAGGCCCATTTTCATCTTGATGGCTTCGTCGATAGGCAGAATTGTCGCATTTGGGGTGAGGAAAATCCTCGAGTGATTCACGAGAAGCAAATGCATCCTCAACGTGTCACTGTGTGGTGTGGTTTTTGGGCTGGAGGAATCATTGGACATTTTTTTTATGAAAATGAGGCAGGTCAAGCGCAAACGGTCAATGGTGTTCGGTATTGTGAAATGATAACCAGTTTTTTCTTGCCTAGAATTGAAGAAATGAATGTGGAGGGCATGTGGTTCCAACAAGACGGCGCCACATGTCATACAGCCAGAGAAACAATTCAATTGCTACATCAGTCATTTCCCGGTCGTGTTATTTCGCGTTTTGGAGATCAGAATTGGCCGCCTAGATCGTGCGATTTAACACCATTAGATTTTTTTCTTTGGGGTTTTTTGGAGTCGATGGTTTACGCGAATAAGCCGACGACGACTCAACCTTAAAAGAGGAAATTGGACGCTGCATTAATGAAATACCGCAGCATTCATGCAAAGCGGTCATTGAAAATTTCATTAAAAGATCGCGTGCATGCCAGCAAAGCCGCGGCGGCCATCTGCACGATATATTGTTCCATACATAACCTCATTCTGTCTACTTTACGATATAATAAAGTTTCACGATTTTTTTTAAATATCTGTGTTTTATTTAAAATTTAAAAATTGCGTTCTTCTTGGGACACCCTTTATTTTGTTTTAATTATGAATACACATATACGCTTTATTTATTGCTTTTTCTGATTTATTCTACATCAAAATAATTATTGTTGACTCAAACGAACAGAATAAAATCAATGGTATAAAAACGACCGATGATTATAAATCTGTGACAACAATTTGCACGTCGTTTGATTGATTTAAAATCATCAACAAATATGTGTGTTGGAGTATATTCAACGTTTGAACGCAAACACATATTTATTCTTGTGTTGATTGCGTATGAACGTTTTGCAATCAGCATTTGCAGTTCTCTGGTGTGGTACTAGTACACAATGGAAATTCAAATTCTGGTACTAAATAGATTTTGGTATTTAACAGACTACAGGTCACATTCATAATAACACAGTGTGTATTACTCCATAGTGGAATGCACAAAACTAACGATGACATGATTTAATAAATATGTAATAGACCTTCAAATTTTTTAAGTCATTACACTACTGTACTATATTTCCAAATTTATATGAATGAAATATTTTATTTAAAATTTATACAAAAATAAATACCTAATATTTTTTTTAAACAAGAAATTTCAATAACTGAATCCAGTGAAGGGAATTATGCTAATCGTGTTTATAAATACATTTATTGTTAACAATTTGTTTGAATTGTGAATATTTTTTTGTATATTTTTTTTTTGGTTACAAAATATCTTGACCAATGATGAGGTTTTTGTTGCTCGCGCTTCTTTGTAGATTGCGGTAAATCTCCATATTCATTTAAGTATTTTTTTTTTGGTTTGTTTTAATACTGATTTATAACCAAAAATCCATTATGTTTATTTTACAATATTAAGCTTATTACCAAAAAAGGCTTAACACAATTTTCACAAAAATTTTGAAACAATAAATGAAAACAATAAGAATTAATAATAAATCATATACACTTATATACACATGTCATAATACTTGGTTGATTTTATTATTATGCTACACT
This sequence comes from Eustalomyia histrio, assembly GCA_949748255.1. NCBI lineage: Eukaryota > Metazoa > Arthropoda > Insecta > Diptera > Anthomyiidae > Eustalomyia > Eustalomyia histrio. Next base: position 53,341,582 of record OX456525.1, read on the forward strand.
TAAAAAAAATAAAAAAGTTTGTACAAAAGTTTCCTAAACGTAGTTTGATTTAATTGAGCTAATGCAGGCAGTTAGCAGAAAAACCTGATACTGTTACCGGTGTCTAGTAGCGCTTTATGATTACTAACTCTACTGAACGATGTTCTTTTTGTTTTTAAATAATATTTTTTTTTACAATTTCTTTTAATTTTGTTTGAATTTTTGCTTTTTAAAAAAATGTAACATCACTCAGACAGTCGATCAGCAGATAATTGTAAAACCGTTGTGGAACTGTTGACTAATAAGCTGTATGTGTTTAAATATTTTTTTGAACTCTACCTTTAAATTAGTCATTATAAACCTCCTATACTTCCAATAATAAATATGAGCCTGTATGGGGTCAGATTTGGAGAGTCCAGAACCCAACCAACAGTATTAGTTACATCAGGAAAAAATTCTTTTTAATTTATCTTAAAGTTCTTGGCTAATTTAACTAAAATTTCCTATGCATCAGTTTGCATAGAATTTATTTGAAAATTATAAACGCGCAATTACAGGTAATATTTTCTATTAACTTAGCAGAATATTTAACAATTTGTATAGGCTTTTTTATGAGTGTATCTATGTGTGAATTGAATTAAAAAGACCGCCATGTGTTAAGTACTTTTTATATTTTGTACTTCTCTCACTCAACATCACCCAGTCCCAACCAATTGAACTAGGAAGCTGATATACACAGTGAGCATCAAAATAAATTGTACAATTTGTGCATGAGTTATAATAAAGAATTTTAACGGTAAAGAATTACGGTTATTTTCAGTAATTTCTTTTATTAACACATTCTAGATAATATTAATTACCCGAGTAAAAAAGTTTGGATATAATCATATGTGGCTTTATTTGGTAATATATTATTATAAATATTTATATATGTCATTACCGTATATATATGCATTACCGTATGTTATTATATATTACATTATTTTTTTTTTTTAAATTATCATATATAACCACATCTAGTTATATATATTGGTCTTTATGAAATTAGATATAATTTATATGATAAGATATGGTATTTTTTATATCATATATTTTTTTTATGGCTTGAACGGAACCATATTTACTTATATACACTCACCAAAAACAGTCTGTAATGGCAACTGAAAATTTTGCTGTTATTACGGGAAATTCTGCTAATTTGAGCCCAGCGGTATTTTTTGCTAATCTTACCAACACATGTCTGCTGACAATGAAATTAGTAGAAAAATTAGTAGCCGCTACTAAATTTTAGTAGACTTTTTGTAAAGTGGAATTTAAAATCTGTTTGTTAAAATCAGCAAAAAAAAAATTACTAAATTTTATTAATATTAGTAAAAAGCTTTGAATTTATTTTTCTTATCGAGCATCAAAAATTTTTAATATATTTTTTAAAAAACGAAATAATCATTTTGTTTTAATTTGGTAATTTCTGTTTTGAAAAATATTTTGGTCAATTTTTTTTTTTACTTTTTAGGTTAAATTTTAACTGTTTTTAGGGCGGATTTTTAGAACTAAAAAACCTTTTTAGTGCTATTTTAAGTGGATGTCCTCTTTTTAGACATCAGTCGGTATCTTCGCTTCCGATCCCTTTTTTTAATATATGTAACATTTTAAGGAAATTTAAGTTTGTAGGTGTAAGTTTTAATTAAAAATAACATTTCCTCCAATAACCACTTTTTTAAAATTAGTAATATTTTTTGCTAATTTTAGCAAATCGGTTTTCAAAAATTTGTAAAATGATTTCTGAAATTAGCAACAAAAATTTGTAAATATTCTGTAAAATTTCTGTAATTTGTAAAATGTAAATAGCAAAAAGATTTGCTAAATAATAATTTTTTACTAAAAATAAGTACAAAAATAGTAGAGTGGGATTGAAAACCGATTACAAATTTTTCTACTAACTTTTTTTCTGAGTGTATGATTTATACAGATTTATAAATACTTATATATGGCTTATACAGAATCATATATAATTATATATGCTATCTAATATTTGATCCATTATCAAAAATATTTTTCAATACGGTATGATTTATAATTGTTTATTATTCAATATATGGTCCAATATAAAAAGTATTTTTTGATAGGGTATTAGATATAATTATATATGGTACAATATTTGCAGACAAGTTTGATATAATTAGATAGATAATCAGATATAATTATATGTAGTTCCATGTCAATGGTTTCGAATCCCAGCCAGGGAGATAATTTTTTATAGTGTTTTTATAAATTTATTTTATATTAATATTTTTTTATAAATATATTTTTAATATTTTTATTACAAAACTTTCAAATTTAAACTCATTTCGGGACAACCCCTAGAAATTTTTGATATAAGATGTAATTAGTTTATAACAATCTAGGCACATATAAAATTATATACTTTAAGGTTTAGAAAAAATATTTTTTATTTTTAAAGGTTATAAAAATAAATTCTTTTTTTATTTTAAAAATACAAGCGTCTGCCTTCTCACAACGTTTTTTCTCTTTATCCAAAAAACAAGTATATATAAAAAAATGTCAGCGTCCCTAAAATTTAAAAGCTCTATTCTGATTGTCCAATAAAAACTGAACGAATTTAGTTAAGTGGAAATTTAGAACATCTGTGCTTATTGGTCAATCAATACGTTGCCACCTGCAACACATATTGCCAGTGTTGGTAAACGGATTTACTACTTAATTGAAATAAGGAAAAAAAAAAATTATCGTTACAATATGATCTTTGTTTCCAAAACTCCTATAAGTGGTGAGAATTTATATATTTTTTTGTTTTTAATTTAATTATTTATCTACATTTTTTCTCAGTCCATAAGATATTATTATATATAATTATATAAAATCAGATGACTACAGAACCAAATTAGTCTTATTAAGTCCTCATGATATGTATACATTTTTTCCAAATTTTCGAATATGTTATTATATATAAGTCCCGAAGATATAATTATTTAAAACACAATTATACGAAAAATGTAGTCTAATAAAGTCAGCCACAAACTGCTGAGTGCTTAAGTCACTACAACTCTGGTAGAACGATTTCATTCGAATTTTAATATATTTTAATTCAAATTTTTTTAATACATTTTTTAATAAACTAGATTCGGAATATGTATTATATTGTTGGAACTAATCTGATACAATTCAATCTGCCATTTTTCGGATACATTTGGATCCTTACAAATCCTCAAATATATTGGTGGATCAATTTAGATATTAAGGAATATGAAATTGGATATGATTTAATGCCAGATCACTTTTTTTTACTCGGGTAAATATAATAATTATTAATTGCCTTTATGTCATCACGATCAGTTCAAATCGGAAGATTTCTGCGTTACCTGGATGTTAGTGAACTTGTTGTGTCGGTATTTTGAAAATCTGATGTGAATTTTATTTTCGGGAGGTTTAAAATTTTCCCCCTGAAAATATCTGTTCTTTATATCTGAGGTGTAGGGTATGTTCATCAACTTTGTAGAAAATATTAACGCAAGTATTTCGGTGGAATATAGTTATCCTCTAACTCCCCCACACAACGGTAAATTTTGGCTCTATTTTTACAAATGGAAAACAGCCTCAAAAAGAGGGAGGGCGGTAATCAAATGTTTTACAAAAATGTTGGCCATAAAATTTTACTATATATATGAGATGATGAGAACACACGAATAGCCAAAACTTAAATCAAATACCAAAAACCAGTCAAATGCAAGAGTGCTCATCAAATTTCTAGTCAGATTTTGGGATGACCTACAATCCTGAAATTGACTTGGCGTGTTTCAACATATATAACACATCGGCTGAAAAATCTGTAGGGTGACACATAGGTGGCTCCATTAGTGAAAAATCCATTTGATTTTTTGGAACTACTAACCTTAAGATGATACCAGTCAAAATTTAATGACAATTCCTTCATTAGTGAACAAGTTACAGCTGTTTTAGTGACGCTACTTTTACGTTTTTTAAAAACAATGGATTCAAAGCTCTTCACCAAGACAATGCGCCGTGTCTCAAGTCGTTGGCTACCATGGCCAAATTAAACGAATTAAATTTTCAATTGCTTCGCCAGATTTGCCCCCCAGCGATTTCAACCTGTTTTAGACCTCAAAAACAAAAAAAAACAAATGATCGCTGGAAAGAGAATTGGTGCGAATAAAGAGGTGATTGCCAAAACAGAGGCCTATTTTGCGGCCAAAGATAAATCATTCTAAAAAAAAGGTATCGAAATGTTGGAAAGGAGTTGCAGTGATTGTATCTCTCTTGCAGGAGACTATGTTGAAGTCGAATTTTGACAAATAAATAGTTGTTTTATTGTTTATCCTACTGACTTTTCAGCCGATGTGTTAGTAATAGTTTATGGTCTACATTTTTGTAGAACATTTCATTCCCGCCCTACGTCTTCTTAGGGGATGAAAATCAAAAACCCCATTGGGTTGTTCTATAACTAATGTGAAACGTTTTCTCACCGAAAAATCTTCTCTTCCAAATTTTAAACATAACATCAAATTTATACACAGAGAAAACAGCTTCGTCGTGACAACCAAATTTCTTGCCAACTGAATATTTTAGTTGCAGCAACCAAATTATTAGTTGTTCCAAATATTCTCCTGATACAATTAAAATATTTGGTTTTAACCGAAATACTGTTTTCTCTGTGTACACAGGTAAATCATGTGACTCACCCTGCTTTTTTCGAACTTGAATTTTTACTGCCTCCCTAACCTACACCCAGAGAAAGCATTGGTTGCAATTCGATCAAAACCTTTAACATTTATTTGTAAATATTTAATTTTATTTAGAATAACCTCTAATCCATTAATAAAACCAAAATGTTATATTTGGAATTAAAAAGAGGGAAAATAAACTAAAAATTAATGCTATCGTCCAATTATTGGAATTTCCAATCAACTTAAAAATAAATTTCGTTTAGTATTTGTGTGCAGTGGCAGCAAACATTTATTTAGTAAATATATTAGAATATTGATAAAATCTATTAAATTTAGTAAAAAATTTTCGATATTCAAAAGTGGTAACTACAAGTACGGTTACTCTGGTCATATATATTATTTAATTAGGCTTTTAGTAGAAGCTACCGAATTGTGGATTGTATTGATAATAGACGTCACTTATGATTGGTATTGATAAACAAATTTTATGCTAATATTTGTTATCCTAACAAATTGTTTAAATTCAAAATTAACCTTCAAACTTTATAAGTGTTTTTGTAGAGACGAAGCGCAGTACTCCGAATATCCGAGTGCAAAACCCGTTAAAGGCAAACATTTTAAAAATATTTTTTTGAATTAAAATAAAATATTCCAATGTTTAAGTAAAAAATATATCAAAAAAAATTAATATTAGTTGTGGTGCAGTAAGCAAGGGTGTGAACTATGAATCTGAATGGCCAGATTCGATACAGGAAAAATCTTAAAATAAAATTTTGTGGAACATAATAATATTTCTGTGGAATATAAATATTAAATTGTACAACTGAATGTTGGATTTTTTTCGATACTATATTCATAAGTCACAAGTTTATTTTTCTAAAGTGGAATTGATATAATTTTCAACAACTTAAAAGGCGAAACATTTGCTGAAATATCAAACTACCCACGTATAATTCATTTACGTATTCTCTGTGCGAAGTGGCTTAATTTGTTCTAAACTAAAAAAAAAAAATTTTAATTATTTTAATATTTAATAGAAATTTACAAATCTGACTTTGGTTTACAATTTGTTTAGCCAGTTGGTACCCACCAGAGAACTGCAAAATCAACTTTTTTCTTGATTTAATCATACACAAAAATTCTTGTTCACTTTTAATAATTCAACAAAATTCACTGTAGAATAAAATCAGCATCATGTTACTGAACACTGTTAAGTGATTACATTTGCATAAAACATAAACGACAGATGATTCACACTGATTCCAATTACGCGTTCAGTAACATGATGCTGATTTTATTCTACAGTGAATTTTGTTGAATTATTAAAAGTGAACAAGAATTTTTGTGTATGATTAAATTAAGAAAAAAGTTGATTTTGCAGTTCTCTGGTACCCACCCTTATATAGAAAATAGTTAATGGACATCTTTTTGAGATGACTGCCATAAAATGGTCATTAGCCATGGGGAAAAATTTTCAAAACCTTTTCAACAAGTGACAATTAGCAAAAAATTATGATTCGTAATGAATGTGACCATTTTGTAATACCAAAAACAAACCTTAACTTTGAATAAACAAGGAAGGTAAACACCGATTTGCATGAAATTTGTATGCCCTCCGAGTGTACTCATCTTTTCCCATAGCGGTTTCCGTTTCAACCTTACCCTTATACGTGCGATCAGTAACAGACCTCTGGGGTCTCAGATGAATGGTTAATCCACTATAATTAATCCAGCCCGATAAAAGACCTTTATTTAAAAATATTTTCAAAATATTTATATAAAGTTCAAATACCAAAAATCTTATCAATTTTGTATGCTGTAAAACCTAAATTTTTGAAATGATGTAGTATGCTATAAAATTTCTTGTAAAACATGATCATACTTATCGTTTGGACGGATGTTGTACTCGTATGATGATGTACTCATCTTGTGTGTTGTGTCTTGAGCTTTTTTTTTTTCTTAATTCAATAAAATATTGTCACTGATTTCAACACACACTTTAATATTCGTTGTGGTTGTTTTCTTACCAGCTTCATGGTGTGTCAAAACATATATAAGTTTATTTCTTATTTTTTTGTATATTTAGGGCCAACATATTGACCGTACTATACATAAATTAGCCGCTTCGTTGATAATGTTAAAAAAAAACATAAATGTTCGATTTTGTTTTCGTGTGACTGGTTGTTTTTTTTTTTCTTCACTGCTTGTGCCATTTCATTTATTGAACATTGTAAGTTACAAATAGTGTCTGCAAAGGAAATTATATCTTTTACAGAGACTTAAATTAATGAATTCTTTACGCAATATAACTCTTGAAAAGAAAATACTATGTTTTAAAAAAACTTTAAAATTGTTGATCAATGTTTCATATGTTTAATAAAAGTTTTCTTAAGAATTTGAATTTTTTTATACCATAAAAATGGTTTTATTAATTTAAAAAAGGGCTGCCTTAACATTGGTTATTTATCTGTGCATCTAAATAAATCAAAGGTTGGAAGTTGACCCATCTAGCAGCTAATAAATTTTGTAGAATTAGGTTTCTCTATAAATAGAAATTGCTATAAAAATATCAAGTAAAAGAAGAATTTCTTTTAAAGTTCTGTAGAATTTTAACTAAATAAATAAAAATTTGAAAATTTTGTTTAAAGAAAATCAACTTCTGGTATCTCTCTTTCCTTTTCTTGTAGTAGTTTTTTCTTTTTGATTACTTGGTGTGGTATGTCACTTCAATATTTAATTCAATTTTCTCATGTTGTCTTTAATATTTGTTTTCTTTGCCATGTTCCTCTATCTTTTTGTCCGTCCATACCCCGATGTCTGTGTGAGTGTGTTGTCTGATAAGAAATCCATTTGTTAAATGAAAAATTTTGTACAAACACACTTTACAGAAAAAAGGCTTTAAGTGTTTACTAAAGTGGCATTACTAATTGGTTGTAAAGTGTTGACGCGCTATGTAACAACAATGATATGAAAATTATATAAAATATTCACTATATGTGTTCCGCATGTACGTGGAAACTTGTTTTATATTTTTAGTGAATGCAATATTAGGTAGGGTCGGTGCTTCGAAGGTTTTTTTTTCCTAATTCCTGTTTTTTTTGTTTAATTGAAGTTATATTTTGTTATTGAATTATCTGGCCATACTTAAAGAATAGAAGGAATTTCCTTTTTTATTTTATTTTATTTATCTTGAAGTAATTAATTAATTATTTTTTAATTCATTTATAAAATTTAAAGGATTAATTAGCAAAGAATTGATTTAAATCTAGCTAATTCAACTTTTGGGGAATGATGTCGTTTTAAATTCGTTCAGTTTTCGCACAATTCCTTGGAGGAATAAACTTTTTCGCTTAATTGCTGGAAGGAATAAACTTTTTTACTTTATTCCCAAAAGGAATTTAATTTTAATTTTAGTTCCCATAGGAATTAACTTTTTGTTTAAATTCCTTAAAGAATTAAATTTTCTTTTAATTTTCTAAGGAATTTACATTTTCGTTTAATTCCCTGAAAAATAAATTTTTTTGTTTCATTATTTTATGGCATGAAGTAATGCAATATATAGCCTTTAAAATGACAACTAATTTCCTTCAATAAAGGTTTAAATAATAGTGTACATATTGCATTACTTCAAGCCATAAAATAATCATACATTTTTAATGAACTTTATTATTATTTCTTTTGCTTTTCCTTTAGGAAATTAAACGAAAAATTAATTCCTTCAGGGGAATAAACGAAAATGTTAATTTCTTGAGGAAATTAAACGCAAAAATTAATTTCCTTAGGTAATTAAGCGCAAATTGAATACTTTCAAGAGAAGTTGATTCTGTAGTAAATTCATTTCTTGACCGAAATTGATATAAACTACACTCTAAAAAATGTTTGTAAATTTACTATAATAAAATGGGTAAAGTTTTATGTAATATTACGAAAATTCGGTAAAAATAAACACCAAATGCGTAAAACTGTTTTGTTAACACTTTCATATACAATAATACACACAAAAAGTATTTTAAGACATAATATGTTTACAATTAAACACTTTGTGCCTAAAATTAGTATTATTTTATTAAATTTAAATTTTACGCACAAATTTTGTAATTATACTACATTAGAATGGTAATAAATATTTTGACATTTTTAAATTTGAAAATATAAAAAATTAAAAAAAGCAAAAAATATATATTAAATCAAAATCATTTATCCATACAAAACAAAATGAAGTACAATTTTTAAAAACATGATCCACATATTTGGAAGACAACAAAAGCCAACTTTGTAAGTGCACGGATGTATAAAATCTATATCTCTGCAAAGGTTGCTCTTTATAATAAAGGTGACCATTATTGCACATGCCCATTAGAAAGCTGCGCTAAATGATGTAAATATTGCTAAATGCATAAATAAATCATAAATGTATGAAATAAAAATAAATTATTTGTCTTATAAATCAAATGTTTTTGTGCAGTTTAATTTAAAGCATTGCGTTGGTAAATATACGCATTTTTTGTTATTTTCACGCATTTAGAAATGCGTTTTTAGGCATTTCGTGCGTATATTTACACTTCAAATAGATTTTTTTACGCACAGTTTTAGTAAATTTGCGAAATATCTTTAAAATTTCATTTAATTTTTACGCAATTTCGATGTAAAATTACCCATTATGTGTTCACCAACTTACACATAATGTGTGTACTTTTTTTTCGATTACGCACGCAGAGTAAAATTACCCAATTTATAGTTGGAGTACAGTTTCCTACTATAAGTTGGGTAAATTTCAACAGAAATTAAGGTTGAAATGAATTCCTTAGTAAATAAATTACTTTACTCAAGACTAATTCGCTAATTTTAATTTTTTGTACTCATTCACAGAAATTAATTCCTGTTTTTTGTTCTTTTTAATATATTTATTACTTGAAATAAAAATTTGAATTAAATTTTAGAAAATTCATTAAAAAAAAATAATTATTGTTTCAAGATCTGGGTAGGGTTCTATAAATCGAGTTTCAATTGATCGACATTTTGTATATATTTTTTTATGTCGACTTTCCTTGATGCAAAATTTAATTTAAATGCAACAATAACAAAAGAGGTACATATTTAAACAAAGTATAGTAGCAACCCTAATGTTTAAGACAGGGCTGCGACTTGCATGTGTGTGCAAGTTTGTATTCAAGAGTTAAACAACAATGTTGACTGTATAATTTTTAATAAATTTTTTAGTTGTAAGTTCGCAGCACGATACCACAAATTTGAATATATCGATTCTTAATTAAGCTAAAAAAGTGATTTTTTGTCAACCCATGTAAAAATCGAAATGCATACATGGTCGTATACGTCCATTCCTGGTTCAATATATGACCATACATGATCTCACATATGACCATATATCTTCGGATCCGAAATTTGAGGGCATATAGCCGTATGTGGTTATATATATGATCAAATATATATTATTTATATATGCTCATATTTGATCACATAGGGCCATATACAAATATATATATTTGATCATATAGGGCCATATCAGAGCCGAAGATATATGGTCATTAGACCGAACCACCTTATAGGCAAAAAAAAAAGTTCACCGTACACCCTCAAATATAAAGTATTATAACAAGAAAATTTCGAAAATGTTTTTTTTTTTTTGGCCGAACGTAGGGGTCGCCATTTTATATTTTTCGTTATATCTTCGCCATTTACCGTCGGATCTTAAAGTGTTGTATATCAATTTTTTGTCTCGCGGAGACCGATGTTTTCCTCGAAGGAGCCATTAACCTCAAGTAACCCGTTCTAGTATTAACCCACCAGATCTCAGTTGCTACCACCTTAATGTACTGCCCTAATATTTTAAAATGAAAGCTCGCAAAAAAGCAATAAACTTTTGCTAGTAAAGAATTCCAATAATTCCAGCGGAACTATTATTTTATTTTTTTTTTAATTTTTTTTTTGTTGCCGAATGTAGGGCATTTTTAATTTTTTTTGTCATATCTTCTGCATTTACAGTCGGATCTTAAAGGGTTATATATCAATGTTTTTGACGCAATGATACCAATTTGTTACATCAAAAATCATTGACCTCTAGCACCCTTTTATACTACTTAAGGGGTAACACCTACGTAAAAAGCCTATATATAAAAACTTCCTTTTTTTATTTTCTTTATTTACGGAGATGTGTTAACAAAGATTGGTTTTCACAAGATTTATGAAGGAGTACAAAAAAATATTTGTTTTACACAAAGTTTTACAAAATGATAGTATATTTACAATAGAGGTCCACGGCACGCAGCATTACTTAATCAATTTTTGGTGGATTTCTCTGAAATTTATAATGCATATGGAAAACTAAATTATCTATGGATGCGCGTAGGAGTTTTTGATAGGATAGGAGCTGTTTCTTTACGAGTATAAAAAATATTTTGACTTTAACACTTCGCTGTTTTGTCAAAAAAAAATAATATACCCAAAAACTCATACGCTTTTCTCTAGATAATTTAGTTTTCTATATAAAGTCTATGTTTCAGAGCGATCCACCTAAAATTGGTTAAATTATGCTGAGTGCCGTGGATCACTTATAAAATAACACAAATTTTAATCGATCATATTTTGACGTGATTCAAGTTGGCTGTATTAGTTGGCTTTATTATTTATTATTTGGCTGTATTATTTGACCTTTGCAATGGTTCGTATGCCTATAATTTTAGGTGGATCGCTCTGAAACATACACTTTATATAGAAAACTAAATTATCTAGAGAAAAGCGTATGAGTTTTTGGGTATATTATTTTTTTGACAAAACAGCGAAGTGTTAATGTCAAAAGTGTCAAAAAACTAACAATCGGTAATCTTAAAATAGCACTATCGCAAAAAACTTAAAATACCGATAACCTTAAAATAATCTAACAAAATAAATTTGAATTTGTGAACAATTTACTAAGTTTTTGGTACATAAAAGTAACAGCCTTGAACATAAATAACTACACCATAAATTATATGGGCAGATTTGAATTAATCGATTTCGATATATCTCAAAAAGCGATATCTTTGACGAACTACAATAAAAATTTCTATATAAAGAGTCGGCTTTTACTTGGAAAAATTATATAGAAAATTCGACCTTTTGTTTTGTCTAAAACCCCAAAATTCGGGTCTATTACCAAAAACTATGTTTCTTTTGATTTTGCTGCTCTTTGAGCTGAATTCATATTCATGTGCTACAAATTTTTTAAGAATTATGTTTAGGATGTTTTTTTGTTTTTGAACCGTGTACAGGAGGAGGCAGTCGACACTCAATAAAGACAGTTCTATTGACTCATTGTAGCATTATCTGATTGTGGGTTGTGTTTCAGTGTTATATCGTTATTGCCATGGTGTTTGTTCTGCCGAGATAAGTAAGATGATCCCTAGGGCCCGGGCTTATGCACTTCTCCCTCTTTCCTCCTTCCCATAACCTATTTTCCGAAGTCCAACACAATGTACTGTATTAGTAGGTGTATCCCCTGAAAAAAATAAACTAAATTTTTTAGATTTAACAGTTTTTTTCTTTCGTTTTTATACCCTCCACCACACCCAGAAAACGGTATCTGTTGTGGCCAACGAATTTGTTGCCAATCGAATTCTGGCGGTTACGACAACTATCTTCATATTAAATTATATTTTTAGTTGTGAAGGCCAATATTCAGTTGGCTTATTTAATATTTATATTCCACATAAATATTGATACGTTCCACAAAATTTTATATAAAAAAAAAAATTTTTAGATTTTTCGGGTATCGAACCTGGGCATTCAGATTCATAATTCACACCCTTGCTTACTGCACCACAATTTAATTAAATTTTCTTTGATATATTTGTTATTTTTTAAACATTTCAATATTTAATTTTTATTAAAAAAAAATATTTTTTTTAAATGTTTGCCTTTATGAGGATTTGAACTCGGAAATTAGGAGTACTAGACTAGCTCTCTACCCACTAGCCCAAAAACATTTATAAATTTTAATGACTAATTTTGAATTTAAATAATTTTTTAGGAAAATAAATATAGCAAAAAATTCGTTTACAAATACCAATCTTTAGTGGCTTCTATAATTAATATAATCCACAATTCGGTTGGTTCAACTGAAATCCTAATTTAATGATATATTATATCAGGATAACCATATTTGTAGTTACCTCTTTCGAATATCGGCAATTTATTAATAAATCTGATAGATTGTACTAATAAATTTCCACATTCACGAAATAAATGGTTGCTTTTACTGTACACAATTTCTAAACGAATTTTATTAAAGTTAATTGGAAGTACCAACAATTGGATAATAGTATTCTTTTTCAGTACTTTGACCTTTTTTTAATTCCCAGTGCCACATTTTTAGCATAATAATGGATTATATCTTATTCCAAATAAAATAAAATTCTTACAAAAAAATGTTAATGGTTTTGATCGAATTGCAACCAATATTTTCTCTGGGTGCATATATGGTAAGGGCATATATCAGTTTCTCATTCCGTTTGAAATATGTTGAAATAAAGGTCTAAAACCCCATAAAGTATATATATTCCTGATCCCTAGCGATGTCCGTCTGTCTGTTGAAATGGCGACCACGGCGCGCAGACGCAAGCGGAAGTGCTAATTTTTACCTAAATTTATGTACTATTGCTATTGAAAATGAGCAAAATCGGTCAAGCGGTTAAAAAGACATGAGTCTTTTTAGTATAATTTCATATCAGTACAATTTCGTTTTAGCGTATTTTTTCACCAGTCACTTAAAAGTGAATAATGTTTTATACCCCCTCAATTATTTTTCACCTCAAACATTTTTTTCACCGCAAAATTTTTATTTCTCCTCAAAAATTTTTTTCCACCGCCAAAATTGTTTTGAAATCAAAAAATTTTTTCACCTAAAACAATTTGTTTCACCTAAATAATTTGACTTTTTTCACCGCAAAAAATTTTTTTCTCCTCAAAAATTTTTTTCCACCGCCAAAATTGTTTTGAAATCAAACAATTTTTCACCTAAAACAATTTGTTTCACCTACATAATTTGGCTTTGTGTGTTTTACACTGGGTGTGTCTAAGCACTGTAGAGGACAGGAATGAAAAAGTTTGTACTCATGTACTTTTTTTGGTACTATTAACACCTTAAAAGTACTATGATATTGCTTTGAGTCATTTGGTACTATATACAAATGTTCCCCTTTAAAATTTTTATTACAACTTTTGTGATATAATTCCTTTTATATGCTATTTTAGATTACACTATAGTAAATTTTGTGCCACAATTTTGAACGGCTAATGTACTTTTGTGTCTAAAAAGATTTTAAGTAGTTTCACGTTCTACAGGGGAATATGTACCTTGCTTTTTTTTATTTCAAAATAGTACCACGTCCAAAAAAGTCTGCATATGTTTCGGAACTTAGCTGACAATTTTTAGCGGTTAAACTTCTTTGGGACCCTTAATTCTAAGCGTACACATATGTTTACGTTTACCTTTTAAAAAGCTTGCAATTTGTTCTTTTATAAAATTTTGTAAAATATTTTAGATTCGCTCTCTAAATGTGTAAGGTAAATATGTGTGAAGTCAACAAACATGTTCAATACCTTTTGTTTTAAAACATTGTGTGCACTATAGTGCTCCCAAATTTAAATAAACAAGGACAAAAAGAAATATGTTATTGCACAATAGGCTTGTTTTATTCGAATTTTATATCTATATCTATAACTACTTCTAAAGAAAGCAGCTTTAACTATTTACCTGACTTTTCTTATTTTTTAAAAACAAATACACTTTGTTCCTTTTGGACCGCCTTTGTACGAAAGCTGTTTTCGTTTATGGACTTCGCCGGATCACGAAATAGAGCAAACAGATTATTCATTTGTTAGCTTTTGTTGTTTTTAATATTTTATTAAAATCACAATACAAAAATTTCAAATAGTTTTATGACAAATATTTTTCTTTACATTTAAAAGAGAAAATCCAAGAATTTCCAAGACTTGGCAGCATTTTTATAAATTTTTAATTTTTATGCAACTATATCTAAAACTACTTAAAAATATTTTGTTGACATGTGAAACGTATTATCTATGATTTTGTAAATCATTGTTTTCTTAGGACATGGGTGGAGGTTTCTCAAAGATTTGGCAAAAATTAATTTAGCATTTTTTACTTGTTTTTTTGCAGGGTAATTTTTAGCAGCTTTTTCTGCAATTTTACAGATTTAATGTAGGTCACAACCTTGTCTTAAATAACATTGCAAAAATTTATACAAAAAATAACTTGTTAACATGATAACTAAGTATTAATATCAAGAATATTAATGACTGACAGTTTAAAAAACCATAAAGAATATGAATTTCAATTTGGAGTCATATCGGTAACGTATTTCACTTAAAGATGCTGCCAGAATGAGAAAAACAATTATCTTTGTGTTTAATAATAAAGAACATAATCCCTTGAAATAATCTTCTGAACAAAAAACAACTTGCTTTAAGGGATTCATAATAAAATATTAAATTATTTATAAACAACCACAATATTGAAACAATTTACAAAAGTGACTACAACATTGTTGCTGATGCAGTTCAGTGCTTTTGTTTCTCTTGTTTTTAATATTTTTTAATCAAATAACTGTCACATAAATCTGACTGAACAAAACACAAAATGTTGTTTGGGATCGTTAACTGATTATTTGTAAGATTTTGAAAAGGCATACAGACTGAAAAGAAACCGATGACTCTAAATTGAAAAGAAAATGATTGTACATGTAATATATTTACAAAAGACTACTCTACAGGTCATTTCAATACAATTGTTATCAATTTTATGTGAATGAAACAAAAAGAGGGATCATATTTTCAAAGGCATTCCATTGTGCTATGACTGGAGTCAGGCTAAAGCCTGAAATAATAACGATTCAAAAATATGACACTTATCAAAACAAACAACTCATTAATGGATTTTTATTAAATATTTTTATTTGTTTTTGTTATATCTAAAATCCACAGAACTTATAAATGACCAAACAACATGTGTTATTTAAAATAATGAACAGATCTGAATTAATTTCGAATAAAAGTATGAGGGCAAGTCAATAAGTCTTTACAAAATCATATAAGGAAATAATTAAAAACAAAATAGGTTTTTTAACAAACTATTGTTTTTATTTTTTTTAACAACCCATTGTTTGATCTAACTTTTGTTGTTTTAAAAAATGGCAACAAATCAATTTTGTGCTGCCATCAAACTCTTCTACTTGAAAGGATATCAAAAATCAATTAGAAGAAGTCTATGGCACATCTATTTAGAATTGGGTAAATGAAGTCAAACGTAGCCGGTACAGCCACATATTAAGAACCTCATTCAGGAAGACTCGTTGAAGCAGTTTCTTTGGAAATCATTGATAAAATCTACGATATAATTGTAAACGACGCAGGAGTTAAAGTGTGTGAAACAGTTGAGGCCACGGGCATATCACATCATTCAGTGATTTTAATTTTGTTCGAAAAGTTGCGTATAAAAGAGCTATCGGTAAGTTGGGTGCCGCATTTGATTCAGTAAGTGGTTTGGAGCTTTCCCTCGTGAACCTGATAAATTTCTGCGCTGATACATAACTTTTGATGAAACATCTATTCACTACTATAAACCAGAAATGAAATAAAAGTTAAAGCAGTGGATTTTACCAGGTGAATGCCCCCCGAAGAAAACAAAGATAGTGAAATCGGTTGGCAAGGTTATGACAAGGGGTTATTAAATACTTGGAAAGGGAAAAACAATAAATGGAAAATGTTTTCCGTCATTATTGGAAAAACACCCTATTTTAAAAGAAGAGGGCTTACAAAAATTGGATCTAAAATAAGACTTTGTTGAAAACAAAATGGATTTTCTATGTTTTTGTAAAGACTTATTAACTTGCCCTCGTATTAGAGAGTTTAAATGAACATTATATTATTTAATGATTACACTGTGTTACAGTGATTTTATACTTATTGAATGACTTCGTACAGGTTTTAGGTATGGTATTGGGTAGATCCATTACAGATTTTTAATAATTTTAAAGTTATTGTCAAATAATCTAAAAACTTGACTTCCCAGCAAAACTTCGATAACGGTTGCGCTATACTCATGCATTACCTTGTAATGATTTATAAACGTAAAGTAATAATTAAAATATTTTTTAAAATCTATTTTTATACTCATTACATTGTGTTTGTTAGGAAGCAAAAGGGTAATGTATGTACTTTTTGACATCATCAACGAACACACAAAGCACAAGTATTCCTTTTATAGCTCAGTGCGTAGAGTTTTCGGCTGGCAACCAGAGCTCCCAGGTTCGATTCCCATCATGACCACGTTATATTTAAAAACGTTTGAGATATTTCTAATATTTTTTTTTATTCAAATCTATTTTTGGACACACTATTTCGTAATGAGTGGTTTTTGCTGGGTTATTAATTTTTTAATAGATATTTTATTTTTCAACGTGCTTAGAAAGAGAAATAGTTAAGGCAATGACTATTTAACAACAGGATGTGCAGAATGAAGAATCAAAAGCCAACCAGAAAGCCAAAAAGCCGCCAACACAAAAAAGCCAGTTTCAGAAATTCCAGTTGAGTTACACGAGTCACCACGTTGAGTTTAGCAAGGACTATTCAGAATATACAGAGCATGTACAAAAATCATCGAAAATCAACGTATTAAAAGTTTCGCGATTCGTGTAACTCAAATGAATAACCCAGTAAAACCATGGACGAGTCGGCTATGTGACAACCAATCGACGACTTGCATCTTTGTTTGGTCTGTAACATATAAATTTGACAGGGGAAATTGTAATAATTTGATCCTTTTTAACCGATTTATGGTTTTATTACATTTTTAGAAAGTTAATTTACTATACAAATCAAATTTTTTTTAAACTTTTCCATCAAATTCGATTAAAAATATCAAAATTTTTCAGAAAATTAAGAAAACCTCATATTTCCTCTTAGAATCCGTTTTTAAAACTTTAGGGTCTATAACGCACCCAATTGTTATGAGGTTCCTTCTTCAATAAAGTGGATTAAATGTGTTGAAAAATATGAAATGTTTCATTATATTAACCAAATACCAGGGGCGATAAAACCTTATTTGGAACTTTTAAAATACGAGAGCAGCTCAATAAGTTTGTGACTTTTTGAATGAAGCACAGTTTTTTTTTTTTGCAAAAAAAAATATTTTTCAACATAATCTCCTTTAAGCTCAATATACTTAGTCCAACGTTTCTCCAATTTTTGTATCTCTTCCAAAAAATAGGATTTTTCAAGGTTCATAAAATAGACATTTGTTTAATCAATAAATTTCATCGTTGAAGCTTAATCTCCTTCCACCGAGCCATTTCTTTAGGTTTGGAAATAGGAAATAGTCACTGGGGGATAAATCCGAAGAATTTGGCGGATGACGTACCAATTCGGAATTTTGCCATTGAGACTACACACGTCACACGATTACCTTTATGGTCAATTGAGAGAATACGCGGCACCCATCTTGTAGACAGCTTTCTGAAATCTAATTGATCATTTAAAATCGAAACCACACTGCCATATGAAATGCCAATGGCATCAACAATCTGACACACTTACTTTTCGATCGGCCAACACCATATCGTGGACTTTTTCTGCATTTTCGGGTGTATTGACCTCAATTGGCCGTCCAGAACGTTCGGGATCTTCCGTGCTTGTAAGGCCACAACGAAAGTCAGTAAACCACTTTTTTACCATTAAAATCGATGGTGCAGAGTCCCCATAGTATTTATCAAGCTTTTCCTTGGTTTGATTGACGGTTTTTTTTTTTTAGCAAAAAATAATGTTTAATGAGCACTTTTTTCCATTTTTAAAAAAATCCACGAGGCTGTATGTTTTGAACAGCTGTTAAACGCAAAAGAAAAGAACGGAACTTGCTCAAAATTTGACAGTAGTCTATTAACAAGTGGTACTTGATGGGAGCATTTCATACAACTACGAGGAAAGTTCGAAGAGTCACGGACTTATTGATCCGCCCTCGTATATTTAACAAATTTCATTTAAGTCTATGTTAATTTTTTTTGACAGTAAACTGAAAATTTTTTTATTAAATGAAAAAAATACATTTTAAGAAAACTTCAAACATACGAGGTCTGTTCAATAGAAAAGTTGAATTTTGATTGGCGATTTTTTTTATGTTGGCACACTTGTCTCCGACATATGTTCAGTTAGACGTTTATAGCTTGTATGGAGATTTTCTGCTGTTGAAAAAAATGGATCGAAGAATTTGCATAAAATTTTGTTTAAAAAACGGAATTAAGTGCTCAAAAGCACATATGGTGATTGTACTCTGAGTCAGAAAAATGTTTACCGATGAAAATGTTGAGAAAGTAAAGAAAATTGTTATGGAGAATCGTAGAATCACTATTAGAGAAGTTTCAGAAGATATCGTCATATCGGTTAACTCATGTCATACAATTTTTTCGCAAATTTTGGGCATGAAGGGTGTGGCAGCGAAGTTCGTTTCAAAATTGCTGAATTTTGAACAAAAAAAGTCGTCGCATGGGAACCGCATAGGAAATGTTGAATGACATTATCGTCGATAAAGATTTGCTTAAAATGGTCATAACTAATGACGAATCATGGGTATATGGTAATGACATCGAAACCAAAGTCAAATCATCCCAATGGAAGAGCCAAGGAGAGCAAAGACCAAAAAAAAAACACGCCAAGTATGATCAAATGTCAAGGTTTTACCCACTGTTTTCTTCAACTTCGATGGCGCAGTGCATCATGAGTTCTTGCGTACGTTTAATAAAGAGTATTATAGCAATACGAAAAAAATTCCGGAATTGTGGAAAAACAATTCATGAGTTTTCCATCACGATAATGCACCCGATCACTAGTTCGTAATTTTTTGGCCGACAAAAATACCGTAATCATGCCTCAGCCACCGAATTTACCAGATTTGGCCCCCTGCGACTTTTTCCTGATCCCAAAATTGAAGAGACCCATGAAAGGACAGGATTTTGCGACGATTAAGGAGATAAAAACCGAATCGCTGAGAGAGCTCATTGCATAGCAGAACTGCTTCGAGGATTGAAAAAAACGCTGGCACAAGTGTATTATATCTAAGGGGGAATACTTTGAAAGGGACAAAATATAAATTAATGAATAAATAAATATTTTTTTTACGTTCATTATACACTATATCATACAATATCCACCGCTTATTATCAAATAGAAAAAGCTAAGCTAATTAATAAATGTTTGCCTTTAAAATAGGAAAGAAAAA
This sequence comes from Eustalomyia histrio, assembly GCA_949748255.1. Taxonomy (NCBI): domain Eukaryota; kingdom Metazoa; phylum Arthropoda; class Insecta; order Diptera; family Anthomyiidae; genus Eustalomyia; species Eustalomyia histrio. The sequence continues at coordinate 53,361,550 of OX456525.1, forward strand.
AAGTGGATAAGATATCCGTTTGGTATATGTCTCCACTTTGTGTATGTGTAGACAAAATAAAAAAAACACGACTGGTAAATAATTTATTTATTTATGAGTTCCGATAAACGATTAAACCGTCATAAATTAAATTCCATAAAATAAAAATAAAATTTTTTAAAAAGCAAATCACCGACAACTAACAAATTTAAATTTGACACCTTTTGTCACATTTGAGTTGGAATGATGGCGTGAGTGCTCATGTATTACATTTGGTGATATGCATTAAAGTTTTCACATTTTTTATTTGTGTTGAACAAACCTATTAAAGTATTTATTAGATAATTGATAACACTCAATATTAGATGACATTTTATGAATAGGGTAACCAGTTGGTGTAATAATGGCTTAAAATTATGTGTAAGGTTGGAAGGAGTTGCAATATGCTATTACTTGTTTTAAATTTTTTTATGGAATATTTTTATAAATCTTTGTAAAAATTTGTGATGCAGTATCGTCTTCGATTGGAATGCAACTTAGTCTGCATTCTTTGAAATAAAAACCACGATTGTTTTAAATTAACAAATTTTATTTATCAAATTCTTAGCATCACTTAATCTCGGCTCGGTTTCTTGTTTACACCTTCGCCAACTCGGGTAATAAAATGCTAACATGGATCTTCGCGAACTCTAGCGGTGGTTTCGAACTAAGTCAACTCTATCTGTTCGTTACGTTTAGCGGCCAGATTAACGGCAGTGATCAGTAAGTACGAACGATGTGGTGCGTTCGTGTGAAAGTAGGTAAAATTGTAGGTGGGGCAATAAGTATTATACTTTTGGAAATAGCATCGTATGTCTGTTTGGTTTGAACATTCGTGAAGACGGTAACAACAAATCGCTCTTTTGGATTTTTGATTAAAATTGATCATGCGCGAAGAGGCTAATTTTGATCTAAGCTAAATTCTCAGTACGAGGAACGTAAAATCTAAGCATAATTTATGAATCACAATTACTTCCTCTAGAAGTGTGCTGGTGCGCGGGAAATGTATATTGGCCCTTATTTTTTCAAATGAGTCGACGGTAATGCTATTACAGTGAACGGCAATAACTATAGAGTCATGCTGACTAATATTTTCTTACTGGAAGTTAAAGATCTATATATGGAGGACATGTGGTTCCAACGGGTCATACTGCACGTGACAAAATTCCTATTTTGAAGGATGACAATTCGTAGCGAGAGTAATTTCGCATTTCGGGGTTTTGGCTTGGGCAGTCAAATCTCCAGATTTGAGTGTTACGGATTTCTTCCTTTAAGGATGTTTGAAGTCTTTGGTTTACGTGGACACATCTTAAAAAGGTTAAAGAACAACATTTTATCCGAAATTTAATTTCATCAACACCGGCGGAGACTGTCGGATATAGTTTTTCAGAATTAACTGCAACAAAATTTATAAGTGCGAATAAACATAATCAATTTAAACCCAAATAAGTTTTTATTTCGAACTACGATTGCTAAATATTCATAAGTAACTCACGAGAATTATCGGTAGGTCAGATGGGTTGAATCATGAAATGGAAAACATGGTTGTCTCTTTTTAACTCATGAACTTATATCAAATCCTCAGCTGGGAGATAAGTCGGGTTAAACTAACTGCTTTCTGACAACTGAAAGTGTTGGTGAATCTATAGTAGTGTCATGATTTGAAGATTGATTAATCGGTTATTCGGTTCGATTAATCGGAAAAATTGGCGATTAATCGTTTAATGCAAAATAAATTTATTTTTTTTTCATCAATAAGAACCCAAAGAGCTGCTTTTTGCTGAAATAACAAATAGACTTATTTCGTTGGTTCCTAAAGTGTTTGTTTAGGGACAATTCAAAGCATCATGAGATTTTTTAAGAATCATGCCTTAGAATCTTGGATTTTTTCAGAGGAATCTGGCGACTCTTTAAATATAACATGTCAGAGTTAGTAAAGTAAACCCTTAAAAACGCTGTGTACATAGATAGTGTTTTTCCGAAGTGGGACATTTCGTCGATAAAGTTGGTTTTTATTTTCTATATATGACACTGTATAGCATAAAAAATGCCTAAATAAATAAGAGCTGCCTTCAAGAAATTTCTATAATAAATTCTTAAAAATAGTATGAATAGCTTAATCTTTAGAGTTAAAGAGGTTTATCTATTAGAAAATATATAAAATTCACGCATATTTATTACAAGTCCTCGCCGATTTTTCTGTGTTTGTGCAATTAAGAATTCAAGTAAGCGAATTCTTAAATATTTTTGACTAATAAATTAGAAACAATTTCCATGTTATTTTTTAGTTTTTATAAACTTATTCAAAGAATTTCAAATGAAACTGTTTTTTAAAAGAAAAAGTTTTCGAATTTGAAGCAATTTTATATTATTATTTTATAACATAAGTAACGCCATAGTGCTTGTAAGGAATATACCTACACACGTGTTTCATTGCTAAGGAGAAACATATATATTTTAATAGGTTTTTTGTTAAAGCTCTGCTTAGAGGCTCTAGCTTTTCCAAAACTTCGCGTTCTGATGAGATCTTTTGTCAGCTAGAAATGCATGTATACGCAGGTTTAAAGCTCTAATTCCATTTTTTTGGGCATGCAAATATAATTTCATATTATTTTAAATTTATTGGTTAAAGGAATTGAAATAAAAATAGAAATTGTCTATCATATTTCCTAAAGCCTTTATAACATTTGCTTTGATTCAGTCGATTTGAAAAGAATATGACTATATTTTAGTTAATTTTTTTCTACGATTTTTTTGCCAAACTTGAGATAATTAGGAAGTTTTAAGAAAAGTAACAGATTAATATTGTTTTTTTTTAAGCTAAAGATCTTTATTTTATAAAATTTCTTATTTTATTTTCGATATTTCGCTAACAATTTGTTAGCAGAAAAATTCATATTAAAAATTTAACCGGCTAATCAAGCCATTTTAATCTATTATTTAGATCGAATAATTATTTGAGATTTAAATTATTTGTTTCGACATTAATCGAAGTAAAGGCGATTTATTGAGGAATCGGTTAATTAATTAACCGAATTGAAAACACTAGTTTATGGGGTGTAAGGTAACTGGATTGTACAATTAAAAAAAAAAGATATGAACTAAAATGTAATAAAAAATTTCCTTTAAAATAATTTATAAATTGTCCTCAATTTAAGTAAAATTTTGTTAAAACTTAGAAAAATTTTCTTAAAAAGAATAAAAATTCCTAAGTTTGAGGAAAAACGAAATAGTTTATATACTCTTAGTATATAGTTCATATTTTTCCTAAGTAATATTTCTTGATTTTAGGAAAAAACAAGTCAATTGAATAAAAATTTATTAATTTTAAGAAAAAACATCTTAGTTTTAAGAAAATTGCATACTCAAATGTAATAAAATAAGGTTTAATTAATAAAAAATGTGTCTAACTTAAATCGAGAAAGTACTTAAACTTAATGTGTGTTCATTTTTTGTTCGCGAGTAGTAAAATTAACTAAATTTTAGAAAGCCATTTCCAAATACAGTCTACCACTTTCTAATTTTTAAGAATTGTTTTATAAAAGTTAGTTCAGACAATTAAAAACAAAAAGTAATAAATGTTTTCATATGTAGTAATAAAAATTTACTTATTTTAGAAACTGATGAACTATTTCTAAGAAAACTTTTAATGCAACCTAGTTCAGATAAATTTTAAAAATTTTAATAAAACATTATTTTTTCAAGTAAAAGTTTTCTAATTTTAAAAAAATAATAAAATTTGGTATAGGATTTTTTTTGTTGGAAAAAGTTTAAATTATTTTTATATTCTATTCCAAAAAAACAATCAATTAAAAACAAACCAGTAAGTTTTCCTAATTTTCAAGAAAAAGTATTTTTAAATAAAAGAAATTAAGGTTACCATTAAAAAAAAAAACTATCGTGCATGATTTTGATTTTTGGTTCGTGATCGTGCGTGAACTTAAAGTAGCTTAAAATATATTTTAAATTTTGTTAGCAAAGGGTAAAAAGTTTTGCGCTTTTATGTTATAAATTTGTTTGTTGACTACAATACAAAATATCGACATTTTATACATTACGGCATAATGGCTTTCCTATAATTGACGTAGCGCTTATTAAACTTTATATTTATCGAACTATTTTTTCACTTAATAATAAAAAAGTTTAAATTTGTATACTATGTCAAATAAAAACATCCCATAAAATAAACTTATCACATTTTTCCATTTTCCAATAATAACAAGAAATTAACCTGTGATATTTTTTATTTTTGCAATAATTTCCTTAAATAAGTTCATTTAAGAAGACAAAGGACCCCCAGTGTTCCTTAGCCATAGATGCCGTGTATCACGTAGGGCGTCCCTTTTTGTAGTTTTCTCTAGCAGAACCGTTAATTAACTACGAAAAGGATCTGACTTTGTCACAATTTATTACGTTTCAGGATATCCTGCAGTACATTTTTTTAATTTGTTTACCTTTTCGCTAATAAAATTTAATTTATATTTCAAATACATGAATTTAGTATAATTCAGTTTAATTTAAAGACAAAAAATATATAGCAAAAATCTTGTAAAGAGCAGTGTCCTCACAAAGCGGAAGTCCTCCGAAAGTGGAAAAATACTTACAAAATGAGTGTAAAGTACTTTAAAATATATGTTAAAATATATTAACTTACCGTAGAAGCAAATTTAGTTCTCAGTAGAAAAATTTTTCTATAATTAAGAAATTTTAACCAAATTTAAAGGAAAATTTGTTTCTTAATTTCAAGGAAAATTTTATTAAATATATGTAAAAAGTATCTTTGGCGCCGTTTTTATTTCAATATTGCCTCTAAATAAGTTAATTTTTCTAAATTATAGTTCATTTTTTTTTTTGAGTGTAGCTTTTTTTTTTGGCTAACAAACCTTGGCACTATGTATATGATAAGTTTTTCTAACTTACTGAGAATTAGTAACTCCATTAGGTATATGAGTCAGTAGCTTATTTGTAACGTCACATTACAAATTTATAAAATATCTGGTCACCCTAATGAAATTGAACAGAAATATGTTTGTGTTTAAAACTTTCGTAATAAAATCCGTCTGTCTGCATGTGTTTAATTAATTAGTAATGTTTTTAATTTCATGTGTTAGAGATTGCGGTATATTTATTGAATTTATCTACACCATTTAATGGCAGACGACCCCCTAAAGGTGTCAAATTGTGTTTTGACATTTATTCGATTATGATTCACTATCTTGTGGTTTATTTTAAATTTAAAATTTTAATTCATTCACTTTGTGGTTTTGAAATTCTATAGGTAAAAAATTAATTAAAATGATAATGACGATTACGATGACAATGAACATATGATAAAGAATTGACAAAATTCAATTTATAATAGTGTTTTGATGGTTATTGAACTTTAAATACTTTTCAAAGTTATTGTAATTAAAGTTATAATAAATTTTAAAAATGCAGATTTTCGCCAGCTTTGTTTTATAATATCTGGTAATTACCACCAAATTCGAGAACCTGAAGATTCTTTTAGAATGGATTTTCCATCCGTCCTGGTTTCCTTAAGGAAGTATAAATATTAAAACACATTTCAACTACATTACTTCCTAATCTGTTTTTACATTTCTCGCCTAAAAATCCCATCTGGCATAAAGAAAATGTTTTGAAAACTATTTATTTCCTTATTACATGAACATCATGCTGCATCTACATGAATGTATATCCAAATGTATCCAAAAAATAAATAGTATGATAAAATTTCAAGACAACAACAGCAATCTGCAATCATATGCAAACAAATAGAAAAGACAATAAATCTGTTAACATTCGAAAGTTAGTTGGGGTTTTGTGACATGATGATTTGTAGCCAGACATCATGCGCGACAATCATTATTTGAATACGAATTGAATTGCAACAGACTAATAGACAGACTAACTTCTTAATAAACCATGAGTGAAGTTAACTAACTACACACATGTAGTGTATTTGATGGTTAAAGTTATAAATGACTTTGAAATTAAGAGATACCACCAGCAACATTATCATTACTATCGCCAGAAATAAAAAGAATCATTGAGACACATATACACAGATAGAATAATTCAAAAAAATTTTTAATCAATTAAATTTTCTTTGATATAATAAATTTTTCTTCAAAAAATAAAAAAAAAAAACAATTTATTAACACTTGCTGTACTTTCGCCTTAACTATATCCGTTAACTCTCAAAAAACATTAAAGTTCACAAACTGGGTTTTAGACGAAAACTCGCACATAACATTTCATAGGCATGTTTACTTTGAACCTGAATAATTTTCACGTTTAAAACATATGATTTACGATGTAGTTGGGTTTAGTAGTCTGTCTGTATCTCTAGCACCGCGACCAAGTAGATCTATTGTGCACCCTCTAGTATTCTTCTCAGTTGTTCTCCAGTGCAGCCTTGAGTACCAGTTTCATATTTTGTTCCTCCATGCCAAATGTGATAAATCGTAGGAATGCAATAGGCAGGGCATTTAGCCATTACATGCTCCATGGTCTCCTCATCTTCCATACAATATCTGCCTGTCGTATCTCGATCATGTCCCATTTTGTTTAGGATGTAAGTTTAAAACATAACTTTTTATGTTTTCACTGTTAACTTTAACTTACTTTAGATTTTACCGCAAATCTGTTAAACACTAACTGATTTAAATATTATTAACTTAAATTTTTTTAAATACAGGATGGGGCAAAAAGCATCATCTGATTTTCTTTTGCTTAGCTTTTGTTTAAAGTAAAAAGTCATTTGCCTTTAACTGAATATAAAGCATGTAAACGAAAAATTCTTTACAAATTCAAATGCGAATTTCGAGATAAAAACAACCAATACAAAAAAGTGCCGTTAGTTTTTAAATTCCGTGATTTGTAAACAACAAAATGCACACAACGTTTTCAGTTTTAAATAAACGATAATGGCGTCAACATCAAAATTAGAAAAACAGAGAAAAAAAATTGTGGACACTTTTTTAATTAACCCTAATGCCTCATTTGCAGCTATAACTGGTACATCCCGAGCAACTGCAAGGAACATCATAAACCGGTTTAGGGGGACCCAATCCACTGAAAGAAAACCTGGATCTGGGCGAATTCCTGGATTTGTCAATAAAAAATTGGCGTTAAAAGTGAGGAATGCACTGGTGTCTAAAACAAACATGTCGGTTCGAGATTTAGCGAAAAAGTTCAAAGTGTCTCATATGTATGTTAAAAAAGTTAAAAAAAATATAAGCTTAGATCATACAAAGTAATAAAAGTGCCAAACAGAACAGATGAAATTGATGTGAGAGCAAAAAAACGGGCCAGAAAACTATTAAAGACAGTTCTGAACAATTTTAAAGGCTGTATATTGATGGATGACGAAACATATGTCAAAGAGGATTTCAAGCAAACTCCTGGATCCCAATACTATACTGCATATATGAGGGGAGATGTAAAGAAAATATTTAAATACAAAAAAGTTGACAAATTTGCAAAAAAAAAAAAGTTCTTAGTATGGCAAGCAATTTTCAGCTGTGGGCAATTCACTAAGCCTTTTGTCATACGAGGCACATTGAACAGGCAACGGTACATAAAACAGTGTTCAAAAAAACGTTTATTGCCTTTGTAGAAGCTTCATTCTACCCCACCAATATTCTGGCCTGATTTAGCAACAATTCATTATTCCAGAGAAACTGTCGAATGGTTTAGGAACAATAATATACAATTTGTCGAAAAAGAGTGCAATCCACCAAACTGCCCTGAACTTCATCCAGTGGAAAAATTTTGGGCTCATATACAATTAATGCTGCGAAAAACATCCAAGGTAGCTAAAACTGAAAGAAATTTGAACTTCAGGTGGATTAAAGCTGTTAATAAAATTGGTAGAAAAGGTGTCCAAAAACTTATTAGTGGGTTAAAAGGTAAAATAAGCACCTACGCATTATCTCGCCGCGAATCGTAAACTTTTTACTAGTTTTAAAAACTTTGAAGTATTGTACTTAATTTGTGATATTAATTAAAATTTTGTTATTTTAAGTTTAAATTTTATTAAATAATAAAAATGTAAAAAATTTTTCGTTTACATGTTTTATTTATTTGCAATTATAATTTTTTTTTTTAATTGTGGAAAATTTTGTGTGATAAATGGCCGCCGTCGGCGTTGATGCAAGTTTTGACGCTTTTGATTACATTTTAAATTTGTATTCGCTAGAATGTTGTTTTTAACTCCTCCAAGGTGCGGAACTTATTGGCGTATACGAACGACTTCAAATATTCCTAGAGGAAGCAGTCCGGGACAGTAAAATCGGGAGATCTGGCTGGCCAAGACGAAACACCAAAACGCGAGATTACACACGCTTGGAAGGCATCCTTGAAAATATGCCTTTTTTCTCCAAATTCAGATCCTAGACTTCCATCGTAATAGCGTTACGAGCAGTTCCTTTGAAAAAATTAATTCCAATCATCTTTTCCGACTTAATTGCACACCGCACAGTGATTTTATTTCTTTTGTGTAAGGGAAACAACACTCAGGAAATTATACATACTAACTATTGTGTTGCTTTCTTTGGAAAGGGGACAAAGGAAAGATAAAAGGTGGTGAAAGATGAAGGGTTTCAAATATGGCAATATTTTTTTTTGCGTGGTGATAAATCTTAAAAAATTTGTTGTTAGCCGTCTTGGCGAAAAAGCTTTTTAGTTCATTGTAATGTTACGTTACTTTACTTCACTTGGATTCTTCATCCTTCAGAACTGAGAATTTGACTTAGAAACGTGGCCCTGAGATAAAAATTGATCGAAAATCATTCATTTCGTCGTTGAGTTTCAAATTCGCACGTTTATTGCACAAATGTTAACAAACTAGCATACGACATAAATTTTCGCAAAAAAAAAAGCAATTGCAACACTTCCCAATATGGTAATACTTATTGCCACATCTTGTACTTAACGTCGCTAATGAAAACATTTAAAGCCGGCCAGTATTATAGAAAGTACCCTCATGTGAATACTCCGATTTTAATGAAATTGGAATATGTGATAGAAAAAAATCTAAGATCGACCTGTCTCGTTTTTGGGGCCACCTCAGAATTAAAAGGGATCAAAAAGGAGTTAAAATTCATGGTTTCATTGGAAATGGATTTTCGGTAATTATTTGGTTTTATGAATTTTCTTTTGTAAAAATTTTAAAATTTTTAGGAACCTTATATGAAGAATTATACTGTTATGGCTGCCGAATTCACATTTTTTATAACTTATTTAATTTAAGCAGACACATATTTTTTAAATTTTTTTTGTTATTTGTGCTATTTTCGATTTCACCAAATTGTATATAGAACTTCCAAAATTTCCGGCATGCTGCCGAAAAAAGTACCCAAAATGTCCGTATTTCTTCCCCTAGATCCCAATTTTATCAATATCGGAGAGATAAGGTTGATCTACCCTGCGGGAAAAAGGAGTTAATTGGGAATCGGGACCTGTCCTGTGATAGGTAAAAACAGGACCGGTCCCGATAGGTGTAAAGAGGACCGGTTCGTAAAGTATCTAACACGTGAACGGTTTAAAAGTCTATATCACGTAATGGGTCTGCAAGTACATACCAGTCCTGTGGTAGGTAAAAACAGGATCGGTTTCTAAAGTACCTATGACGTGATCATTATAAATATTCTCTATTACGTTTTGGGTCTGAAAATACTAGTCCCGTGTTAGGTGAAAACAGTAAACAGTACCGGTTCTCAAAACACGTACAACATGCTCGGTTCAAAAGTCTATATCACGTGATAAGCTTGAAAGTACGAGTCCTGTAATATTTTCTTTGGGGTTAATTGTGTGACATGTTATTTTAAAACAGTCCAGTGGTAAGTCACAGACCCCCAACTAGGACAAGCCCATGTTAAAATGAACGGTGTTTTTCATATAAAAAACCGGTCCCGTGACCGGTCCCTATCACAATGAACTTGAGCGGTCGTGTCTTGGGATTTGCCATTCTTAATTTTAAGATTTCTTAATTTTTTATGAAAAATTTCATTAATTCCTGTAGAAAATCTTGCAGTGTATTTAGTACTAATGCAATTGCTTCAATTTATAAATTTGTACTTGTATTGCTTACATTTATGACTATGAATGAGTACGAGTATTGGATCTAAACACATTGCCACCTTTAGCTAATGCAAATTGTCATATAATGTCTGGTATACAAATTAAATTTATTTACGTTTGTTTGTTTTGCCTTTGAAATCATGAATACTTTATGTGTTTGTAAAATCAAATGATGATGAAGATATAATATACATTGGGGATCTCGTATTTTTGTTTTATTATTTAAAAGAATTAAATCATATCATTATACCCTACAATCATTTCACAGTTATAACTGTAAAGAGCTTATACAAGAGTAAAGTTGTAACTACAATTGTTAATTTACCGATAAGTCATTTGGCGACATAAAAATTTTAACATTTGGTAAGAAACTATTTAATCCTGTATCTGGTGAAAATAGGAAAGATCCGGCACATATCAGTGAAGTGGTACACTCAGAAAAAAAAGTTAGTAGAAAAATTTGTAAACGGTTTTCAATCCCTATTTTTGTACTGATTTTTAGTAAAAAAATTATTATTTAGCAAATCTTTTTGCTATTTTCATTTTACAAATTACAGAATTTTTATAGAATATTTACAAATTTTTGTTGCTAATTTCAGAAATCATTTTCCAAATTTTTGAAAACCGATTTGCTAAAATTGGCAGAAAAAATTACTAATTTTAAAAAAGTGAATATTGAAGGAAATATTATTTCCTATAAAAACTTACGCCTACAAACTTAAATTGCCTTAAAATGTTACATAAATTAATAAAAGGCAGGGGAAGTGAATATACCGACTCATGTTTAAAAATGGGACATCCATTTAAAATAGCATTTAAAAGTTTTTTTAGTTCTACAAAAATCAGCCCTAAAAACAATTAAAATTTAAACTTAAAACTAAAAAAAAAATTGACTAATATATTTTCCAAAACAGAAATTATAAAATTAAAACAAAATTATAAATTCGCCTTTGATTTTTTTTTTTTAATTTTGTATAAAATATTTTTTGAAAAAATAAATAAAATAAAAACAATTTTGATGCTCGATAAAGAAAACGAAAATAAATTTAAAATTTTGTACTAATATTAATAATATTTAGTAATTATTTTTTTTGTTGATTTTAGCAAACAGATTTTAAATTCCACTTTACAAAAAGTATACTAAAATGTAGTAGCGGCTACTAATTTTTCTACTAATTTCATTGTCAGCAGACATGTGTTGCTAAGATTAGCAAAAAATACCGCTGGGCTCAAATTAGCAAAATTTCCCGTAATAACAGCGAAATTTTCAGTTGCCATTACAGACTTTTTTTGGTGAGTGTAAACACATGCTTAAGAGAACATGTTTAAAATGTCAAATACAAAAACCCTTTATTTTAACTTTCAGTTGAATTTTTAGTCTAAAAATTTGAGCAGGAAAATTTGAAAAAAGTTTTGGAAAAGATATGAATTTAAAATTTTAGCTAAGACCGCACTGCACCTTTTCCAATTGTATTTCAGAAATAGTCAATTGTATTTCAGAATAGTCAATTGTATTTCAGAATAATCAATTGTATTTTAGAAATAGTCAATTGTATTTCCGAAATTGTCAATTGTATTTCAGAAATAAAAAATAGTACACCCTACATTGTAAGAACATATACTGTGTTACAAAGGGTGGTTAAATTGTAAGGGCCGATGATGTTGATTTCGAATAAAACACAAATTATTTAGGAAATTATTGTTATTTATTTTTATTATGATAATATGGTATGGTTCAATTATGTATGGAACAGAATATCTGCCAAATGGCCGCCGCGACCTCGGCGGCACACCTCCATCCTATGGTCTATATTTTCGATGACGCTGAGGCATAATTGAGGTTCTATGACATTAATGTGCCGAATTATATCATCCTTTAGCTCTTGAATTGTGGCTGAATTACCGACGTACACCTTTTCTTTCAAATAACCCCAAAGAAAGAAGTCCAACGGTGTCAAGTCACATGATCTTGGCGGCCAATTGACATCGCCACCACGTGAGATAACACGGCCATTAAATTTGTCGCGCAACAGAGCCATTGTTTCGTTAGCTGTGTGGCAAGTTGCACCGTCCTGTTGAAACCACATATCGTGCACATCCATATCTTCCAATTCGGGCCATAAAAAGTTCGCTATCATCTCACGATAGCGAACACCATTCACAGTAACTGCCTGACCGGCCTCATTTTGGAAAAAATACGTCCCGATGATGCCGCCAGTCCATAAGCCGCACCAAACAGTCACTCTTTGTGGGTGCATTAGTTTTTCGACAATCACTCTTGGATTATCATTCGCCCAAATGCGGAAATTCTGCTTATTGACGAATCCACTGAGGTGAAAATGTGCCTCATCACTGAAGATGATTTTCTTCGAAAATTGAGCATCGACTGTTGTCATTTCTTGCCACCACTCTGACCATTGGGCTTTAGTTCTTCAGTCAATTGCACCTTGTAAGCTTGTAAATGCAAGTCTTTATGCATAATGTTCATCAACGACGAGCGTGAGAGTTGCAATTGTTGGGCACGACAACGAGTTGAGGTGGACGGCTCTTCAGCCACACTATCGCGAACAGCAGCAATATTTTCTGCAACTATACGAGCATGCACTGGTGATTTCACATCTCCTACAGACCCGTTTTGCTCAAATTTTTGCACGATTAAATTGAACGAAAAAATCACGAAGTGCACGATGTGCATTTTGATTTGAAGTCCCATTTTCATAATATGCCTGAATAACTTTAACGCGTTGCTCGATTGTGTATCCTTCCAAGGTTCAAATTGAGTTAGTCTGAAATTGAGAAATTTCAAATAAAATGCAGAAAAAAGCTTGACGTTTAGGTGTGGTTCACATTCAACATCGGCCCTTAAAATTCAACCACCCTTTATTACACATTTGTTTCATTCCTCAAATATATTTTACTGCACCCAAACGCTTATATTTTTATACAGAATATTTGAGTTTCGATTCACTCTGTAAGATGTATTAGAGATTCCAATCGATAGTGATGATTTTAAATTCTGGAATATTCGAATTTTATTCTTGGCTTCCCTAAAATTTACGTAGTGTTTTAAAATATTTTTAATTATTATTGTACTTTTTGTCGATTATTTGTAATTTTTTTGTTTTTTTTTTTTGTGAATCCTCTAAATTAGGGCAAAATGGAGATATATTAAATTGGCCCTTTTCAAAGTCACAATTTTAAGTGATTTTAATTTTGTTTAAACATATTAACAAAAAAACAGATATTTTTGAGCGGATATTGTTGAAACTACCCTGCACTCACAATATATTTTCCGTTACCGACTGTAGTTTATTTAAAAAGTTATACGTAAAGTTTGTTTTTAAACGAAGAATCAATTGAAATTTATAGAAATATATTTTTTAACTATTTGAATCAGTCATTCAAAAAACAAACTACCCATGTAAAAATCGAAATATATATGAACATACATGAGCTTGTATATGACCATACATGGGCATACATGGTCATATACGTCCATACATGATCTCATATATCTTCGGATCCGAAATTTGAGGGTATATGGTGATATATGTGCATATATTATCATATATGCTCATATTTTATTCATGTATGCTCGTATATGATCATATACGTCCATATACCCTCAAATTTTAGATCCGAAGATATATGATCATATATGAGATCATGTATGGTCATATATTGAACAATGTATGGACGTATATGACCATGTATGCCCATGTATGATCATATACAGGCCCATGTATGATCATGTATGCTCATATATATTTCGATTTTTACATGGGTATAAAAATTTACAGACATTCAATAGGAGTTGACATTTTCTGTTAAATGTAAAATTTTATGTTTTCTGTTTTTTTAAAATATAAATGCGTATAATTCCTTATTTTTTTTACCAAAATAGTTTGTTTATATACAAATTTATTTCAATGAAAATTACAAGAAATTATTCAAATATAGATACAGACAGAAAATAGAAATATATATGTTACATCTGTGTGTTGTGTTTTGTAAAATTACATACAAATAAAAAAAATTTCCATTTGAAAAACAAACTAGGAAAATCGTTTTTTTCTACTTTTTGTCTGTTAAAAATTGATGGTTATTTTAAACTAATTTCGATTGCTTTTACTACTTAGGTCGATTATTAAACAATGATTGAAAATAAACAACAAAATGGGCTGAAAATAATGAAAAATCAGTAGTCCTCTTTTTGATGTATTTTCGATTAATTTAATATGTATTTTAGATTATTTTTAATGAAATAATATTGTGAGTGTGGGGAAAAGGAGCTATCCCAGGACACGTCACGTAACCGGTTCATTGTGATAGGGACCGTTCACGGGAGCGGGTTTTTTATATAAAAAGGACCGGTTACTTTAACATGGGCTTGTCCCAGAAGGGGGTCAATTGCCCTTCGTGACACATTTCATTACTGGTCTCAAAAAACATGTCATACAACTAACCCCGAAGATCATATCACAGAACCAACGCAAAAGAACATGTCATGACTTTTAAAGCGATCACGAGGTACTTTAGGATACCGTTCTCTTTTCACCTATTCGTGATATGTATTTTCGGAACCGGTAAAGTTTTCACCTATTACGGGACAGGTTCCAATTCCCAACTGATCCCTTTTTTCCCGCAGCGTACTTTCTATTACTTTCCTTGGTCTAAAAATTTCTTATTTTAATTCTAGATCATTAATCCTAACGTGCTGTTAGGATCTATATAACCCTACGATGAAATAAAAAAAATAGTCTTATTTTCAGATAAAAACACAAAATTCTCTGCATAAAGTGGAGAATAAATACTTTATGCACTGCTCGTTTTAACAAAATTTCTCCAGAGAATTATTGTTTTATTTCTTGTTTCAAGGCTTTTAAATCACTTTATATCTAAAAAAATTTGTGACTAAAATGATTTTGTGATCTCACTTCCATCTTTAAGATATTTACTTTACCACAAACATATTATCACCTACTGCTTCTTTTATACACTCTGTAAAAATGTTTATTGATTCATAAAAGAACTCCATTCTTTGCAATATCTGCCTTTGATCACGTCGTTTATTATTTTATATGCACCTTTCTTTATGGGATAAATATTGCATTCTATTTTTTATAGAGTTGTTTGTTTTAGTACGAGTATGTTTGATGTAACATGTCTAAATGTTATTTTATATTTATGCCACCATCACAATGAGTGCGTGTGTGTTTATTTTGTGAAAGGGGGAAAAATTTGTTTTTCTTTTTTTTTTCTTTTAAATTTATTTAGTATACAAAGAAGACCGTGTTAGAAACATTTATTACTAAATCCATTCATGCACATTATTGGGTGTAGTGCCGAGTACTGGCTGCCTTAATAATTTTATTTATTAATGTTTAGCGTTGATATGTTTATGGCTGTCAGTTTTATAAGCCTGTCAAATGTTTTATTAAATGTTTTTGATAATGGTTTAATAAGACTTTAATATTGATGAAATTTTCATTTTATAAATATTTTACAGCAAGGAAGTGTTAAATAAATTATTTATTGACCTTGTATAGAAAATTATGTTCATTAACCCTTGCACAACCAACAGGGTTTAGGAGATAAGCAAAATTTGATGTTTTACAGATTTCTTAACACTTCTATCAAAATTTGTTAGAAACCACGTAATTTTTAAATTTGATAGACAAGTTTAATTGGTGATGTGTTACTACTGTCCATTAAATTTGATATTTTAAATAAAAGGCATACAAAAAATTTATAACTTATTTATTACTTTAGCTTAAGGTTTGTTTTTTTTTATAAAAAAATAGTATTTATTTCGCAATATTTCGGTAGTCCATTTTATTTCCTGAAGATGCTACACAATGGAGTAGCGAAATATTAGAAAATAAATAATATTTTTTATAAAAAAGCAAGTTGTTAACAATAGATAAAAATAAAGAATAAAAATAAAGAAAGAACAAAGTTAAAAACTCATTACCGGCAGTTTTCAAAATCGGAATATTCCCTACGGGAAATGAAGGGCCGATTGATCCAAGGGATCATGTCACAAAGCTGTTGTAAAATATAATTGCAGTGTATAAAGTAATGTCAATCGGTGGCGAAAACCCAAATCCCGCGACTGTTGCAAAGCTGACATAATTCTGAACTGATTTAAACAGAACCGACTTTGTGACTGCAGAAATGATGACATAACCTTAATCTAGTTGAAAAAGAAATGATTACGCATCTGTGTAGATAGTGACATATAACTGCATTAATTCAATGTGCATGATGAAGTGTCAATGACAGGCAAATCAAGCCGTCCACGATTGGCTAATAGGTATCACAACACTTATGGGTTTATTAAGAAACGCTTAGGAGGGATGTTATCCCTAAAAATCCAAAATTTGTTATTGAAATTTTCGATCGACGGCTCTTTTCCCTTAACATTGTTAAAATTTTATTGCAAAATTCATCAAATTAAAATATATAGAAATTATTTTTCACTTAGCACCATTACGGACACTGTTTCATTTACACGGCTATATAATTGAAAGTGGCTGTTTATTTAATAAAGTGGGATATGATTTAATTTAATTTATATTAAATTACTTTCATTTTGTGAAATATATATTAATTTCACCAATTTTTGTGAAATGATTTGTTTAAAATGATTCATCGATTAATATTAATTCAAAACTTCTAACGATCACAAAAATTGCATAAGTGTCAAAAATTCGCGAAATTTTAAACTGAAAGTCGCTTAAACACTCCACCCTAGCTCAGCTTATTTTAAAATAAATTAGAATTCAGCTTGTCTATGCGATAGTTGCCTGTGTGTAAAATTTTATATAACCCCGATGAACCACCAAATAATTTTTAATATGTCCCACTGTGTAGTTAGCGCGGTTTTGATACTATTCTAATTAATATCTTAATGTTTGTTATTATAAAGATTAACATATCTATATAACCCGTAAAATTATAGCAATTTTTTTAAATATTAAATTTTTTAAATGTTCAAATAGCAATTTTTAAAGGAGCTTCTAAATTTTTTGTATTTTATAAAAATGTGTTTGCGAAAGGTTAAACTAACATTTTCTGACGAGAATCCTCAATACGCCTCGAATGCGTTTATGTAATCATATTCGAGTCAAATTTAATTCATTTAAAAAAAGTGAATTACAAAACTAATTCTTTATCCTTCTTATTAATAAACAAGTAAAAAAGGGCTAAATTCGGCCGTGCCGAATCTTTAAATACCCTCCACCAATATCCTAAATCCATGCCTAGGTCGCATGACCCTGTATTTGGCTTTCAGTTGTCTTAGTAACCACAGATATGAGATTTAATACATATTTAAGCTGTCACTAGCAGACTTATTTCAAAATACTAAAGTCAATTTTTGAAATGTTCGACGTGATAAAAGCATTTGTTTCACATTTTCTGTAAAAAAAAAAACAAATTTTCATCGATCAAAATGGTATTTTTTCGTTAAATTTGTATAATTTTGAAGTATTAAGGCATTAGAAAATCCATATTTATGTTAATTCTTTCTTTCTAAAAAATAAATACACATACGAAAAATTGCAATACTGTGCTCTTGAACATCTAAATGAATATTGATTTAGAAAATTAAAGTATAATATACACATAAAACATATATTTTGCATAGCTTTTGGCAAACATTTTTTTATGTTAATAAATAGAAAATCAATAATACCCTGTTGTGTATTGTAGCAGAATATGCCTAACAGATGCGCCACCTATTGGGAAATAGTTTCAACTAATGTTCTTTCTTTAACAATTTAATGTCTTTGATTTTTGTAACAGAACTTTTGTTATTTAGTTTTAGTAATGTTATTTACAGAGGTCTGCTCTGTTAGCGACTCTAACATTTCTACTTACTTAACAGAAAAAAAATAGATACAGAAAAATTGTACCAATTTGTATGGAAAATTTAGAGGTATCTTCACATTTTCACTCATAACTTTTAAACCGCTTGACCGATTTTGCTCATTTTAAATACCAAACTGTTCGGGAGGATGTTTAATAATCTGGGTAAAAATAGGCAAACCCCGCTTGCGTCTTCGCGTCGTGATCGCCATTTCAACAGACAGACAGACAGACAGACGGACAGACAGACGGACATCGCTAAATCGACTTAAAATTGCATAAGGATCACGAATATATATACTTTATGGGGTCTTAAACCTATATTTCGACATATTACAAACGGAATGACAAACTGATATATACCCTCACCATATATGGTGGAGGGTATAAAAAAGTTGGCAGCCACTTATGTTTTTGGCTGTACATAGAAAACCTGATACTGACTTGAAAATCTTTTAAGTCTAAAAATTTTACTGAATCAAATAAATTTTCTGCAGGATAAGAACAACTAAAATTTCGAGAACTTCTATTGGGCAATATGTTTGAAATCAAAAAATAAACCCATAACGGTCTTTTTGAATTAGCACTAATTCGAGAAGATCTAACGTTTTTGATTTGCGAAACATTAATTTTTAATTTGTTTAAAGTATTCGATTTTTATAAAAACATTGATTTATTAGGAGTAAATTTAATTTATATCTGCAATTTTTATTCGCACAATGAAAAAATTGTGAAAACTTTTGTAATAAACATTGCAGGTAAATTCAGTGACTGGACCTTATGGAGTCATTCTAAAACACGTTCTTAATATGAAACACGCGGAAGATATTTTCACAGGTTACATGCTAACTAATTTTCGTTTGCTCTATGACATATTCACTTGCAACAGTCAAGTGATATGTAACGAATCTTTTCTTCCCTACAAGTTCTGCAACATAACACATTGTGATTGATATGTAACCAGTTTTTTTTATTAATTATTTGTCCTCAGTCCTGTGGTATGTACATTTGAGCCAGTCATGAGACTAGTTATGTGTAAGATAATTCTAACCTATTCTGTTGTGCATTCACTTACACCAATGCAGTGATATGTTACCCTACACAAGGTCAGAGATATGTCGCAAGTAGCTTAAAAGGTAGAAATTGCCACCTCCTATGACAAGCGCATGTTAAAGTTACCGGTTACTTTCATATAAGAGAACCAACTCGAGGACCGGTTTCTGCCACAAAGTAACTCTGTGATTGGTCCATTTCCCGTAGGGTTATATTAGGAAGAAATTTATATTATTTTCTAAAGATTTTCCTTATTAAATAAATTAGTTTAAACTTTTTGTAGTGGATGTTTCATTTTAACTTGGTTTCTAGCTTATAGAGTTTGCACAGGTCATTAAAAAAGAGCTCTTCTCTTCTATTAAACCCCATTTCTACCAATTATTGATTGGAAATTCAAAAAAATATCTTTAGACACATATTTTAAATTTTAGATTTTTAGCTGAAAGTTTTTTGCAGGGCAATAATAAAGAAAATTTCCCCATTATGTCCCTTACCCCAAATAATTTTCAAAAAAAAATGTGAACTTACACGATGATAAAGAGGGCTCCTTTTTCCTTTTCAACTACAGTTTTACGACGTTCATATGGAATATTCCAAAAAGTACCTTATCGGTGCTTTTTATATGCCCTTGGGCAAATATATTTTAAACTTCAGATTTTAAGCAGAGGGAGTTTGGGCAGCTCGTTATTTGACCTTTCCCATAAAAATTTTAGGTCTAACTACAACGGATTAGCAGCCTACAAATTTTAAAATTCCATCTCAAGCATTGTGGAATTGATGGCCGTTTTATCTCCATTTTTACAATGTTCTTATTGTAAATTACAGAGGATATATTTTTAATAAATTAGCTCATACTCCAAGGAAAACATATTTTCAAATTCAAGTCTTTAAGCCAAAAGGATTTGGCCAAGCTTTTAGGGGAATTACGTTTCTGGTAAAATTATCCAATTGCTGATAAGTCAATAGTCCAGGAAACACATGTCTTAAATTTCGGGTTTCTAACTTAAGTGGTTTCGGCAGGTCACTAAAGGGGAGCCCCCACTTTTAACACGTTCCAGTCAAAAATTCCAAAAAGTACCATGTACATGAATAACCCTATACATCAGGAAACCAGATACATAATTTTAATCTAAGGTTTTTGGTAAAAGCGTTTTAAGCAGGTCGTTAAGGGAGGTCCTTCCCTTTGTGAAGGCCCATTTTCACTATGTTACTGGCAAAAATTCCAATCAATGAATTAGCCCATACCCCAACATATATTTTGAATTTACCCCATTCGAAAAAATTTCCAAAAATCTGAATTGTGTAGACAAATTAATTGATTTATCCATTCCTCTCAATTGTAATCGTAATTCATATCACTTGTAGCAAAATCAGTTTCAGGACGATTTTTTAAGTTAATGATAATGATTTAAGAAATTGATTTTATTGACAATCGTTTCGAATTTCATTATCATTGCATTTCTATTTCGTTCGCTGTATTTTCCCCCTTTTTTTGTGTTTCAATTCCACTTGTTCCCCGGTTAAATTAAATTCGTAACCCTGGGGGTCAATTCTCTTTCTGTGATAATGTGAAGTGAAAAAAACTTTTCATTTTCGTTTTCATAAGCACTTTTCACTCGAACTTTTCACAAATACATAATTTGCGATTCTCGTTTGTATTGTGAAAAAAATGTTTCATTCGCACTGTACCCATGAAACTTTTGTAACTGTGTTATCCAAAATTTAAAGCAAATGTCAAAACAGTAAACAAAAGTGAATTAAGTTTGTAAAATTTATTTTAAATAATTATATAAAAATGTCTGGATTAATTGTATTATTTATTGGATATTACTCAAAGAATTCGGGATGAACAAAGGTAAGACAATGATGTTACAAGCATTTCATTGCTGTAAATAATTTAATAATTTATAGGAATTTTTTGAGAGTGCTGAGACGCATACTTCGTGCTGACCACAATCCACTTTGCACTTCATGGATTTATATCGACTTACTTTAAGTGAACTATATTTGGTGCGCGTATGAAGTCTAATATTACTTAAAGAAAAAAACATTTCATAAAGAATATAAATAAACTATAAATAAATATGCCATACTTTTGCCATTTTTCACTGTCCTTTTGGGTCCCACTAAAACTGTTAAGGCTCGCCGCTAATTCGTTACACTTTTCGTCTCTAAATTTTCCACCATCTGCAGTTACAAATCTGTAAATATGGGATTAATAAAAGTGCGATTATGGTAATTAGACTACTTACTTATCGTTTGCAATTTCCTCTTACAACCTTCTCAATGTTTATTTCACTTATAAATATTCTGTGTAAACAATATTTTCGTATGAAAATATTTTGACAGTTGTTTGCACTATTACACAAAACAAGAATCGCCAGTGCTGTGCAATCGTGAAAAAATCTTGTTTCGTTCCACTTTTTTTTCATATGAAAACGTTTTGATATTTCTTTACATTTTTTCACAGAACGCCAATCAAAAGTACTATGAAAACTTGAAAAAACTTTCCATTTCACCGTTTCACAAAACGAGAATTGACCCTCTGGTCTAGTATTTGAATTTCATTCATTCTCCGTTTTATTTAATTTCGTTCCCCTTGTCTATAAATTCAACTTTTATTTAATTCAAGGTTGCTATCCAAAGCAGTTTGGGCAGTTTTGGTCGTTAGGGGGACACTTTTACCCTTACACTTTTACCCTTAACATATTAAAAAGTAACTTATCCAGGGAACATATGTATTGAATTTCACTTTTCTAATCAAATTGGTTTGGGCATGCCGTTGAGAGAAGCCTGTTCCTTTTTGATCATCCAATTTTGTAATGCTTCTGGCGAAAATACCTATAAGTACCTTATGACTGAATTAGCCCATACTCCAGGGAACAAATATTCTAAATTTTTGGTCTTTAGCCATAAGGGTTTGGGAAGGCTGTTTTTGAGACCTTTTCTCCTTTTGAACCCCCAGGGGACATACATTTTAAATTTTAAGTTTCTAGGAAAAGCGATTTATGCAGGTCGCTAAGGGATAAACTTTTCTTCTTTTACCTTTTTTACCACTTTCCTGCAAGTAATTTTAATAGAAATCTTCTCACATTCCAGGGAACATATATTTTAAATTTCTGTTTTCTAGCAAAAGCGGTTTAGGAAGGCCGTTATAGTGGGGACTTTTTCTCTTTTCACGCAGTTTTCCCACGTTTCTGGCAGATATCACTAATCTTACAGATTAGCCCATTCATTAAGGAACAAATATTTTAAATTTAAAATTTCTAATCAAAGAGGTTGAGGCAGCAGGCCTTCAAAGAGGGAACTTTTACCCTTTTCGCTCCTACTCTTAGAATTTTCCAAAAATCTTGTAGGCTGTAGGACAAACCTACATGCTAAATTTTCTATTTGTAATTCTAGCGGTTAGTCTATCATATGTTAAGTGAGTGAATCAATGAATGAATGAATGAGTGATTGAGGGAGTGCGTGCGTAATTGTGTGAGTCAATCAGTAACTTTATTCTTTTACGTATATATGGAGATTAATCATTTTATGAATAAAAATAAACTGGTTGAAAATTAGAATATTTTTTGGCGGATTCGTGCTTAACGTCAAAAATATTTATATATTTCTTAACCCTTCCTCTGATAAAAGCCATAGCCATATCCCATTAGCCGTCATGGTCAAGATTTCAAAACATATACCATTGGAATACCGCGAAATTTATTTCTTATAACTTATTTATGTCGTCTCATATGGCAAAAACAATTTAAATTACTTAGCGCGCAAATCAGGGTTTCAGCTGTAATCGCAAAATATTAATTTTATACATTTTTAGCAGCGATTTTTTTTTTTAAATTGACCAGTTTAGAAATCAGAAGTTTAAAAAATGTAAATCCCTTTTTAAAACTAACATCATATAAAAATTACTTGAATTCCAATGCGAACAACAAATTCCCCAATCTGGCACATTACACAGAATAAATGAAAGATGTTTAATATTACAAACAGAATTTTGTAATTTTATTCTGTGTATGTATCAGAGCGAAGATGCAAATGGGTTTCGCATTGTTACTCAGATTCGTTGCTACACAGAGAAAAAATGTTCATTGTAACAACCGAATTTATTGCCAACTGATTAATTTAGTTGCAGCAAAGCCATGGGACATTATAAGGTTGATGCAACCAAATGTATTCCTAATCCGATTAAAATATATAGTTACAACCAAAATTCTGTGTCAATTACCGAATATTTTCGCCACAAAAAAATATATGGGTGGCTTCAACCAAACCATTCGGTTGGAAAGCCATTCGTTTGTCACAATAAATATTTTTTTTCTGTGTATCCTTCCGAACATCTTAATATTGTGTATTTTACTACAATTTCAAAATAACAGCGTCTGTAAAAAAAAACCTTTTGTCATATTTTATCACCACACACTTAGAATTGAATAATATTTTATATTCACCTGAAAAGATTTTTACACCTCAAACAAAAAACACTTTTCACTTCGACAATGTTTTCTCAATATCACTTTTTTATTTTATTTGTAACATAAACATCCCAGCAAAAATGAAGCTGCCAAAGAAGCAATAAAAGCATTACTACTACGGCAAAGGCATCACTTCTTTTCTAATGGTTTCATCGATGAATTTAACATTAGCATGTCATAGGATGGAAGTATTCAAATGTAGCTACTAGCATTACTCATACTTTACTCTAAGGAAGCAATGAAGATGCAATGATTAGATATTCTGATGCATGAGTGGAAAATGTTCATATACTTTGTAGTATTTAAGCTTTGATGAAAATTTAAATCATAAGAATGCAGAAAAATAAGTTTAAAGAAGCGAAATTTATGCATTGATATACAAATACTCTATTAAAACAAATAAATAATTCTGCATTAGTGAAAAAGCATTTTTGAAACATGTTTCAAAAATTTTAATGAATTTTGAGACAAATTTTAAAATAGTTTTGGATAATTTAAAAACTGGTTGTATAATTTGGAAATATTTTTAGATAATATTAAAATATTTTTGAACAATTTTAAATAATTTTTGCACAATTTTAAAACATGTTTGGGTAATTTGAATTAATTTTTACACACCCATCTAAAAATCGAAATATATATGAGCATACATGATCATACATGGGCCGGTATATGATCATACATGGGCATACATGGTTATATACGTCCATACATTGTTCAATATATGACCATACATGATCTCATATATGATCATATATCTTCGGATCCGAAATTTGAGGGTATATGGACGTATATGATCATATACGAGCATACATAAATAATATATGAGCATGTATGATAATATATGCACATATATCACCATATACCCTCAAATTTCGGATCCGAAGATATATGATCATATATGAGATCATGTATGGACGTATATGGCCATGTATGCCCATGTATGATCATATACAAGCCCATGTATGATCATGTATGCTCATATATACTTCGATTTTTAGATGGGCAATTTTAAAATTATTTTAATAAATTCTAAATTAAAACTGGAAATGGTGTAGTGTTAAATAATAAACATAATCCAAAAATGCACAGATTGCGTCCTCATAAATATTTAAGGCTGAAAAAATGCAAATGACAGGCCAGCTAGTTTCAATTAAAAGTTAAAAAAAAATCTGTTTTTCTTGATTTTTCAAAACTTTTATAAAAAAAATTGCAAAACTGCATAAATTCTAACCCTCATGAAATTTTAAACTCAAATATAAAAAATGGTTTAGTAAAAAAATTAAAAAAGTTCATCAGAACTATTTTTTTAATTTGAATAAATGCTTTAGATTCAAAAAATATACGATATACTATAACTTATGCTTTAGAAGTAATGAAGAGTGATTTTTTAAGATATGCATCGGGTTTATATCCAGATTACTGCATTTGAAATATGAACTCATCAATTCTTTTGAAGTGCCTTAGAATAACACCAAAAAATTATAAAAGAATGTCAACTGAAGTTTAGGAAGCAATGAAAGAAGTTATAGTCACAGAATGACTACCATTTTTTGCTAGGATTGGAAGGGTATAAAAAAATTTGCAAAAAGCCGAATCTAATAACTTTAATTGTTTTTATTTTAGTATTACCTCATTTGACACTGATTTATGTGGTTGGTATGATCTGCCTGAAAAAATCGGTTAATATGGTTAAAAATGTGGCTAATATGAACGGCCTATGCATAACTTCCAAAAAAATTGTGTCTCTGATAAAAATTTTAAACTTTGTTTTTATAAATTTCTTAAATCAAACATTTATTTTCTGATCGTTTAATGACCTTTAGGCCATAGAAATTATTAACTACAATAACATGTTACAGAAATTGCTTTCAGATATCTTACAATGCTAAAAACAAAGAAAAAACTACTACAGAAACATTTTTAATTGTGATCATAAATATGAAATTTTTATTGGTATTGCAAAATCACTGTCATAAGTTAAGGAAAAAAAAGCAAAAAAAAAAGATATACACACAAAAACACACAACCTAAACCAATTTGGTTTGTTTAAACATCTTCTATGAATGTGTCTGTTGTTTGTCCATCTCTTTGGCCGTTGGTCCATCTGACCAATAGTCTTTATGCCTAGTTAAACCTTTAACAAAAGTGTTTTGTAACTTTCAAATGTTAATTACTCTTTTATAGGCGATAATATCTGCCAGATGATGCCACAGCACCAACTGAACGGACAAATGTGCCTTTGGGCATTTCAAATACGAACATTTGTTCAATATTGTTTGAATGTTTTTAAAGCTTAGCTATTGACCATTGCACTATGGGCAAAAACGAGATATTTTTGCCATTAATTGTTGTTTTAAAGCTACACACTTAAAATTTTGCACGAATTTAACTAACACCAAAATGGAATTTTGGTTTTTTTTTTTGGACCACGCCTTCTTCCGCCTCCCCATTAAAACATTCGGTCAAGTTTTGGCATAAATTCGGCATGGGTGCACCTCAGCTTTTTTTTATTTTCGTTATTTGAAATATATGTCACTAGAAAGCTGTTTCAAGAATCTGTAAGTTTGCATCTAAAAATATTTTATTTTATTTACCCATTAGGGGCCAGTACTAAAAAAACAAATTCTTAACCTCACTTTTTGGATAAAACCACTTAAGTTTAATGTGTTTATATTTTTTTGGTAAACTCAGATGATAGACAAGGCTTCAGTCTTTTTGTTAAGGTATAAAACTGCTCATTAACCCTTCAAAGACCGGAGATATTTAAATTATGCTTACATTTTATTTTCCACAAACTTTTTTAAAGCTTAAGTTATTAAAAAAGATAAATTGAATAAAGGTTAGTTGAATAAAAGTAAGGTTGGCTCAACCGGATCCCTGAAAAAAAAAACATATGAGACAAATTCTAATATGCCTTTGTCATTTTACAAACCATATATGAATATAGATTTTCTAACTTATTCGTCTTCATTTTCTTCTTCGAACTCAATATTCTCTAGTCCAAAACTGTCAATTTCGTCGGCCCCATCGTCTTCTGATTAATTTTCATAACCTTCTAATGTGCCTGAAAAGTCAATACCAGGTGTTTTGAAAAGAGCAATGACTTCTCTGGGCAGGCTCTTCGTTTTGTTGATTTTTGTTTTCGTTTTGTTAAACTTAGGGTGGACATTAGTGGGTCTGAAGAATCCAATGCTCTATTAAAAACGTCTGTCATGTTATCCAATCGGCTACATTTCCTTGCATGCGATCTCCTGTCGCTTTTATACAGCTTGTTTCTCGCTTCTGATGCATTTTCTCTTAGAACTCCAACAGGAAGTATGCAAGTATCCATTATTTGGTGCCCATGTACCAAAATTTTGTGCACAGTTGGAGACATTGGATACCAAGAATACTTTTCAAAATACATATTGAATGTTTGGGCACAAAAGTTTTTGAATTTTTCTGTATCAATCTTATATTCAAAAGAGATGGCAATCAATATAATATAAAAGTGTTTGAGAATATTTAAATAGCAATTTAAAATGGAAGATAAGAGCTCAAAATTACTAAATGCTCTTCTTGCAGTATTTCCATCGTTGTTTTGGTTTGTCTACATTGAGACCCATTTCCGTATGAACTCTGTCCTGTCGAACCATCGAACCCATAACTTACAATTAATTTGCAATGTGTTGGTGCAGCAACATCAAGAACGTCCTTCTGCATTTCAAGTATGCGATCAGCTGTATGGTCCAGTAAATTTTGCATTGTTACTTCTGTTTTAGTATCACAATAGCTGGTTTCCTTAGGTCTGCATTTCAATTTTGATTTTACAATCTCGGAGTAAGGGGGATAAATGTAACATCCGTGCTGCTTATTTAATGCTTTGATGTTAATGTATTGCAGCTTTGTAAAGCCATTGCAGCTTTGTAAAGCCTCATCAGCACTTATTGGCAACGGATCACTCCTTTCCAGTGTCCTTATAATTCCTGTTATGTTCTCGTTGCTAATAGCTTTTTTCAACACAAATGCAGTTTGTTTTTCGTTTGATTTTTTAGCTGAATTGGAAGCAACGTGCAATAAAAGAGGTGTTGAATGTTTTTGTTCTGCGGCAAGCTCAGATGCTAACTTTCTCTTCAAACGAGGCCCTGCATCAGTGTTAATGCATGGCAGCCCTAACAGGGTATGTTCATGCAGTTTTGTTTTTTTTCCTCTTCTGCTTTGTCGTGCGATCGACAAGCAATTGGTTTTACACTTTTTCTTACAACATTCATTCGTCTGTGAACCTTTAAATTAAAAAGAAGTCAAACGTATTAATTTATTAAAATAGTGAACCGCGTGTTGAAAACTTTGCTAAAGCAGTATTTTTTTGAACAATAACATTTTATATTATATTTTTATATTAACATTTTATAATCAAAATAAATTGATCATAAAATATAAATGCAAACAGTAGACGTGTTAAAACAACATCAAACCATTATAATTAAACAGAAGTAAAAACATCATTGAAATTGTAATAATTTGTCAATAAAAAATCATAAAAAAAAAAATAAGTTTTTATTTGATTTATTTATCTTAAAAAAAAAAGAGAGATTTAAATAAGAAGTCAATAATAAAAAAAAGGGAAAAGAATTTGTGTTTTAGCCAGTTCAGCTAAAGCTTTTAAAGGCAAAGTGAAGTCACAGAAAACAAATAAAGTGACTTGGAAAATTGTATTTTAACAAAAAATTGTAAAAAAATAAAAACGTCGTCTCTGCAGGGGAATAAAAAGTGAAATCAACAGGCAAAATACTTAATAATACTCTTGCCTCTGGTTTATTTAAATCCTGTTTTCATTACGGGTCAAGAAGTTGTTTTTGTTATCTGCCAAGAATACATTGTTCCAGTTGTGCGGGATCTTACTGGAAAGCTCAGCGTGCAATCCCCAACAGCAGCCGCAGCCACCAACCACACGAGTAACTACCACCAGGAAGACGAAGCGACAAAACCAGGTATTCAACATCAGAACCAGTAAGTACCCCCCTTTTAATATATTTTAACCCCCGTGTATCCGTACATTTTGGTCCTTCGAACTGGATCCGGGTCCTCCAAAACCCGGTAAACCCCATAAACCGACATATTTGTCAATAATCTTTTTTAACCCCCATGCGATTCAATATGTATTGCCCTTTAATACATATTGCCCGCCTTCTCCTCTAGAAAACATTAACTTCCATAACAATGAAGAAAATGGAATTTACCCCCCCGCGCAACTTAACACGCGTCATATTTTAATTTATCATACGATAAATTAACGGTACCCCGAAAAAACAAAGTAACATGAAATAACTGTTGACAAAATTCGTAGTACAGTCAGCACAAAAAAAACAAAGGGGCATACCTAATCAACAAACTTAGCAACTATCGGTCTAGTTGCAAAGTTTTGTACACTATTTTGTACAACTGTACCAAATATTAAGGCATAAGGAAATAAAACCGAAACAACTTGCCTAATCATTAGGCTTAGTAACGGTCGGTGTTGTTGCAAATTTTTGTACATCTTAAACTGTACAAAAATACTAGAAAGGAAAAGCTAAGGAAGAGCAGCAAAAAGAAGAAAACAACTGCAAGCATCATAACATACGTTTGCCCCCGCAGTACTTTTTCCGTTATACACGGTAGCTTGTAAACAAACAAGAGACAACAGAGGGGTCATAAGTACATTGCATTTTGCTGTTTGATATTCAAGGGCAATAGAAGTCAGCATCTCATGTGTTTGTTTTTTACTTGACAACGGGATCATTTTTTTTTTTTTTGTTGCTGTTTTCATTTTGCTTCATCCATCAATCAAACGCATATACCACAACTTATTGGTTTGATGTTCGATGAGACAACAAGTATAAGAAAACAAACAAGTACATGTATGTACTAGTTTTTTGTTTCTTAATACAAATCATAACTAGGTCACTGGCACAATAACAAGTTGTATATAAGAAGTTATATGTACAGTGGCTACGTAGGACGTTGGATAAGTCATCGGATTAACATTACTGTCATATGCTAATTTTTTTTGGTCAACAATTATTAAATAATGAATATTTTCTAGGAATGTCACACCATTAAGAAAAATACCTTTAGACACGTTACCCATTGGTTCCAAATGGCTTTCAATCATATAGCCACATAATAAAATAATTATTGAAATTTTCTTAAATAAAATTTTTTCCGGAAATAAAATAAAATTTTTAAATTTTCCTCAACAAAATATTCCGGGTCGCTTTTACGAAGCACACTTAAAATTCTTCATTTTTACTTCCTTAAATAAAATAAAATTTTCTTAAATAAAATAATATCGGTCGCTTTTACGAAGCACCATTGAAAATTTCTTAAATTTTCTTAAATACCATAATACTGGTCGCTTTTACAAAGCACCATTGAAAATTTCTTAAATTTTCTTAAATAAAATAATACTGGTCGCTTTAACGAAGCACCATTGGAAATTTTTTAAATTTTCTTAAATAAAATTTTTACGTGAATAAAAGTAAGAAATTTTTAAATTTATTAACCCAAAATAATACTGGTCGCTTTTACGAAGCACCATTGAAAATTTCTTAAATTTTCTCACATAAAATTTTCCTCAATAAAAAATATAAAATTGCATAAATTCTCTTACAAATAACCAGGGTCGCTTTTACAAAGCACCATTAAAAATTTCGTTAAAATTTTCTCACATAAATAATATTGGTCGCTTTTTCAAAGCACTTTTTAGAATTTTATTAAATTTTCTTAAATAGACTGGCCGCTTTTACGAAGCGCCATTCATAATTTCTTCGAATCTTCATAAATTATAAACAAGTCACCTGCAAGATGACCTTGCTAAAGAATTTAATTCGTTTTTCGGACCGTGTGGTCGAATTCAAAAGCTACTTTGATGACCTGATGGTAGAGTCGCACACGCGACACACCCTGGAGGCTCATGAAAAACAAATCGAGCGACTCTGGTCGAGCTTCGAGAATTCTTATGAAGCTGCGTTGGATAAATATGAAACTATCCAAGAGGACATCGATCTAGAAGCCCTAAAGGGACGTTTTTACTCCACCTTTGGAGCTCATACAAGTGTGATCGCAAAAATTCACGAATTTCGTGAAGCGCTTCAGGCCAAGGCCAAAGTAGCTTTCCCCTCAACTGACCACTCAGGTGACCTAACCCATCATATATCTTTACCGCCATGTGACACCGAAGTATTTCACGGCGACTATAAATCGTGGCCAACTTTTCGTGACATGTTCACAGCCCTCTACCGCAACAACAAGCGCCTGTCACCCGTGGAGAAAATGTGCCATCTGGTAAAGAAAACGCAGGGTGAAGCCCGCGAACTTTTAAAAACGTGCCCTATGACCAACGATGGTTTCAACATGGCCTGGCAGAATTTAGTGCACCGCTACGAAAATAAACGAATTTTAGTAAACGCGCAACTAAAGACGCTCTTCAACCTAAAACCTATATCAAAGGAAACCGGTTCTGATCTCAGACGTTTACAGCGCACGATTAACGACTGTATAACAAACCTGCGTTTAATGCAAATTGACACCGCAAACTGGGATGTAATATTCGTCTACATCTGTTCAACGTGTTTACCTGAGATCACACTCAGCTTATGGGAACAATCTTTACCGAATACAGCAAATTTGCCTACATGGAAAGCGCTGGATGAATTTTTATCATCCCGGTTCCAGACTTTAGAGTCAGTTGCGGACATCCGATCCACCTTTTTAAGCTCACATGCCCCAAAACCTTCCCAATCGGACAGATCTAATAGATCTAGAACATTGCAGGGGACCAAGGTCAAAAGCTACCAAACTCAAGTTTCTAATGACAAAATGGGCAAGTGCGCTCTGTGTTCTCAGTTTCATCCGCTAAGATTTTGTTCCATTTTCCTATCTATGGCCGTTGAAGAACGCTATGCCACAGTGAAAAAACAAAACAAATGCACTAACTGCCTGGGAACTTCTCATGGTGCTAAAACATGCCAAAGCAAATTTCTTTGTAAAATATGCAAAGGGAAACATCACTCGTTGCTTCACCGCGTAGATCGAGAAAAAACGCCCGTTACTGCTAGTACCGCTGGCAAGGGCTCTGTTCATCTCACCAATAACCCCCTTCGTGATTTAGAAGTAACCCCCTCTCCATCGTCACAAGCAGCAAATCGAACGCTGCAATCTTTCTCAACTCATCTTGAACCCACCCCAAAATCTGTCATACTCGGTACCGCGCTAGTCGACGTGTACAATAGTGATCTAAAGTGTACTGTTCGTGCCTTAATCGACTCGGCATCCGAGGCAACGTTCATTTCGAGAAAACTTCAGATGCGTCTCGGTCTTTACACTCGGTCTTCATCAGCCCGAGTGCACGGGTT
Source organism: Eustalomyia histrio (assembly GCA_949748255.1). Classification (NCBI taxonomy): domain Eukaryota; kingdom Metazoa; phylum Arthropoda; class Insecta; order Diptera; family Anthomyiidae; genus Eustalomyia; species Eustalomyia histrio. The sequence continues at coordinate 53,393,432 of OX456525.1, forward strand.
AAGTGACTCGGTGACCGCCACCTCAACTCAAAGCTGTCACATCAGAATCGGGTCCCCCGTCGACAAATCGTTTGAACTTTTTTCAAATGCCTTGGTCATCAAAGGTCTTACAGGTCATCTGCCTCACTATCCCTCGTCAGCATTAAAAAATGACAGTTTTTCTAATCTACAATTGGCTGATACTTATCGCCGTAACTGTTCTGAAATTGATTTACTGCTCGGTGGTGATGTGTACCCAAAAATTATTCAGGACGGTCTACAGTGGGACACACATCAATCTTTGTTAGCCCAAAAGACAGTTTTTGGGTGGATTATTACTGGCAAGATACCAGCAAGCCCGTGTGGGAGGGCAGTCTGTTCATTTTTTAACACCATCGAATTAAATGATCAACTTCAGCGCTTCTGGGAACTCGAGGACCTCCCGAAAAGGAAACTATCCTCCCCGGAGGACACATACTGCGAAAATTTGTACACAGCCACTACGTTCCGCAATAAGGAAGGTCGATACGTCGTTTCACTCCCTTTTAAAAAAGATTACCCCGAAAAATTAAACATAGGCCACTCTAGAAAAATCGCTCTCTCGCAGTTTCTACGAAACGAAATGAGATTAATAAAAAACCCACAACTTAAAACTGAATATGACCAAGTCATAACAGAGTACCTTACTCTGGGCCAAATGAAAAGGGTAACCCCCGTGAATGGTGACAGCGGCACATACTACTTGCCCCACCATGCTGTTATAAAACCCGACAGCACCACAACTAAATTGCGCGTGGTCTTCAATGCCTCTAGCCCCTCATCCAATGGCACAAGCCTCAATAATCTTCTCCACCCCGGTCCAGTCCTGCAAGCGGACTTGATGGTTCTCATTTTGAGATGGAGATTTTTCCGCTACGTTTTTAATGCGGATATCGAAAAAATGTATCGCCAAATCTTGGTGCACCCCACGCAAACCCCTTTTCAACGAATTTTGCACCGGAATTCTCCGAATGAATTAACTCAGGACTTTGAGTTAAACACAGTCACCTTCGGTGTCAACTGTGCCCCCTATCTAGCTATCAGGACGTTGTTAGAACTTGCCAAAGAAAATGAAACCGCGTACCCTCAGGTTTCAGAAATTTTGCGAAACTACATGTATGTCGATGATGTCCTATCAGGAGCCCATACAATATCGTCGGCAGTGAAATCTCGCGACGAACTTATAGCAGTTCTGGAGACAGCGGGTTTCCCGTTACGAAAATGGACATCAAATAACGAAATGTTGCTGCAAGGTCTGCCGTCAACACACTTGCGCGGCGAAGAATTCCTTCAACTGTCTGAGTCCAGTATTACGAAAACTCTTGGACTAAGGTGGAATGCTGGTAATGACCATTTTATATTTAAACTCCAGTCTAAGCCCAATCGTGAGGTGACCACAAAGAGATGTGTTCTATCCGAAATCGCAAAGTTGTTCGATCCAGCTGGTTGGTTATCTCCCAAGATTATAGTGGCAAAAATCATTATGCAGCAAATATGGAAAGATGGAACTGATTGGGACGAAGATTTGCATCCTTCTACGATGAACAAGTGGCGCGAATTTCTCGATGACTACATAAACATTGAGGAAGTGAGAATTCCCCGTTTCATTGATTACGACCCTTCCTACAAAATCGAATTACACGGTTTCTGCGACGCGTCGGAAAAGGCGTACGCAGCCGCCATCTTTCTTCGCTCTGAGAACCAAGGATTTGTCGCTAGCCACCTTTTGGCAGCAAAATCGAAAGTTGCCCCCATTAAATTTGTTTCCCTGCCTCGCAAGGAACTTTGTGGAGCAGAATTGCTTGCAAAAATGATAGATTCTATTCAAGCGCAGCTCAATCTCAAGAACTATAAACTTTTCCTGTGGACAGATTCCACCATTGTGTTGGCTTGGTTGAAAAAACCAGCTCATAAGTGGAAAACGTTCGTACAAAATCGAATTTCATCTATTGTCGAAAAGGTCGGGATAGACGCGTGGTCTCATGTCGAATCCAAAAGTAACCCCGCCGACTTAGCATCTCGCGGCATTACAATATCTGATTTGTCATCCAGTGAACTGTGGTGGCATGGGCCAGCTTGGCTAAGACGTCCCCATTCAGACTGGCCGTCACGTGGAAAGGAGTTTGACACGGAAGAAGAAATCAGACCAGTCCGTGCACTTACAACTTTAATACAGCAGGACGATATCCTTGAGAAATTTTCGGACCTGCCTCGCGCGTTAAGAGTCATATGCTACATTTTCCGTTTTTACAAACGAACGAGAGCCAAGGTGAAAGCGGAAGAGATCCAGCGAGAAGAGCTGTCTGCCAAAGAGATAATTTTCGCCCGAAATCGCTTAATAATCGCCTGTCAAAAATCACACTTTTTCAAAGAATACTTACAGTTATCTGAGGAAAGACAACTATCCCGGAAAAGCTCGCTTCTAACACTTAACCCCTTCCTTGATTCCAAAGGAATAATGCGAATAAATGGTCGTCTAGCGGATTCCCCTACTTTGGGTTATGATGAACGTTACCCCATTTTACTGCCTTACCATGCGCGCTTTACAAGATTATTTCTCATATATTTACATAAATACTCCCTACATGGTCAGAACGCCCTCTTATACCGCTTGACAAGACTACGTTATTATGTCCCTAAACTTAAAACGATTATAAAAACCATTTTATCTCAATGCATAATCTGCGTGAGACATAAACGCCAATTCAGTCAACAAATCATGGCGGCATTACCCCCCGAGCGTGCCAGTTTATCACGCCCTTTTTTCCACACTGGCGTCGATTTTGCGGGACCCTTCGACATAAAATCCTATGCGGGTCGTGGCTGCAAGGTTACCAAAGGGTACGTGCTAGTCTTCGTATGTTTTTCAACGAAGGCGATTCATCTCGAAGCCACAGGCGATATTTCCACCCAAGCCTTTCTAGCCGCCTTCGCTCGTTTCTTTTCGCGCCGAGGGACCCCCAACGATATATATTCGGATAACGGCACCGCGTTTGTCGGCGCCGCTAACATCCTACATGAGGATAAACAACATTTCTTGTCCACGATTAAAAAGGGTCTTCTCTCTCAGGATTGTTTTACTCCCGTCGAATGGCATTTTATTCCCCCTGGGGCACCCCATATGGGTGGCCTTTGGGAGGCAGGCATCAAAAGTTTCAAATCCCATTTTAAGAAACTATGCCATAGTCAAAGCTTCACTTATGAAGAATTCAGCACCATGTTGGCACGAATTGAAGCGTGTTTAAACTCCAGACCCTTAAGTCCAATGAGTGAGGACCCAACCAACTTATGCGCTCTGACGCCGGGTCACTTTCTCGTAGGAACCCCCCTTTTATCCCCCCCAGAGCCTGATTTATCAAACCATTCCCTCAGCTACGTCAACCGTTGGCAAAAGCTAAAAGTACTTCACCATCACTTGGCCCGCAGATGGAAAGAAGAATACCTGGCCGAACTTCACAAGCGAAATAAATGGAAATACCCCCATCGAAATTTCGTTATCGGCGATCTTGTTGTCGTTAAACAGGACAACTTACCCCCCAATCAATGGCGTCTCGGTCGCATTAATAAAATCTTTCACGGCCCTGACAATAGAGTTAGAGTTGCCGAAATCCGAACCGCTAATGGCAACGTCACCCGGCCCATAGTAAAACTAATTTTACTACCACTCCCTCTGGCATCATGACAATTAATTATTTACTCTTATTTCTTCCTCGTTGCAGTAATTATGCGCCATCATAGCCGAGATAAAAGTTCTCCCATTGAGGAAAGGAAGAGGCAAGGAAAACCTCAGCCGAAAAACCCGGATTGCCGCCTATGCCGCAAAGGTCATTCGCTACGAAAGTGCGTCAAATTCCAACAAATGACCGTCTTCACCAGGCAAGACGTCGTGAAGCGCCACAATTATTGCCGCAACTGCCTCGCGCATTCACACAGCCTGCCAAACTGCCGCAGCCGCGAGCGCTGTCACGACTGCAATGGTCAGCATCATACTCTCCTTCATACACCTGTCATCCCCAGGGTAACTGAGAGTTTGCGCCGAGCAGACGACACCACCGTGATCCCCACAGTGATCATCAGGCTACAACTTAGCAAAGAGTGGATCCAGGTACGAGGCCTTTTGGACCCGTGCGCTTCAACCAGCGCCATAGCCGCTTTTGTGGTCGAACGGTATCACTTGCCGTTCGAGCGTTTTAATTGGCAAATTTGGAATTTAGCCAAATATCTAACCTAAATTGATGAACTTTACCCATTTATTGTACTTTATTGAATGAATTATATATTAAACCTTAACTTGTACTTATGTAAATTATTAATAACACTATTGAATTGTTAACCCTATGAATTATTTTACCTAGTTGGTTAAGTATATTAGAACCCAATTGCTTGTCCCTCGTAGGGAAGTTTGAACTAGAGAACCTACCCTCGTTTGTTATCCTGGGTGATAACAAGGGGGGGCGGGATGTTAATGCATGGCAGCCCTAACAGGGTATGTTCATGCAGTTTTGTTTTTTTTCCTCTTCTGCTTTGTCGTGCGATCGACAAGCAATTGGTTTTACACTTTTTCTTACAACATTCATTCGTCTGTGAACCTTTAAATTAAAAAGAAGTCAAACGTATTAATTTATTAAAATAGTGAACCGCGTGTTGAAAACTTTGCTAAAGCAGTATTTTTTTGAACAATAACATTTTATATTATATTTTTATATTAACATTTTATAATCAAAATAAATTGATCATAAAATATAAATGCAAACAGTAGACGTGTTAAAACAACATCAAACCATTATAATTAAACAGAAGTAAAAACATCATTGAAATTGTAATAATTTGTCAATAAAAAATCATAAAAAAAAAAATAAGTTTTTATTTGATTTATTTATCTTAAAAAAAAAAGAGAGATTTAAATAAGAAGTCAATAATAAAAAAAAGGGAAAAGAATTTGTGTTTTAGCCAGTTCAGCTAAAGCTTTTAAAGGCAAAGTGAAGTCACAGAAAACAAATAAAGTGACTTGGAAAATTGTATTTTAACAAAAAATTGTAAAAAAATAAAAACGTCGTCTCTGCAGGGGAATAAAAAGTGAAATCAACAGGCAAAATACTTAATAATACTCTTGCCTCTGGTTTATTTAAATCCTGTTTTCATTACGGGTCAAGAAGTTGTTTTTGTTATCTGCCAAGAATACATTGTTCCAGTTGTGCGGGATCTTACTGGAAAGCTCAGCGTGCAATCCCCAACAGCAGCCGCAGCCACCAACCACACGAGTAACTACCACCAGGAAGACGAAGCGACAAAACCAGGTATTCAACATCAGAACCAGTAAGTACCCCCCTTTTAATATATTTTAACCCCCGTGTATCCGTACAATCAGTATAGTCTAAATGCCTCCGACCTCGTTTATTACCGGGCAAACCGCAATCACTTATTTCAATAGTTATATTGGATGCAAGCCAATGGTAGTGTTTTTTTTTAAATCGTTCAAGCATTCGATTGCATTTTGGCAAATTTAAATTTATGAAAGCAATAAATTGCTTGTCTCTTTGTGTAATTAACTGATGTTGCTCATCTGATAAGTTTTGTTGTGTAATATTCTCCAAAATAAACTCTTTTACACTATCTGCTTGTCGATTTTTGCTGCTCCAAACTTCAAGCAGTGTTGAATGGCAAAACTCGTATGAAACTACAAAATGAAGTTTTTTCCAAAAAGGAACAAAAAGGGGCAAAAAGTGTTGATGATGTTTGGTTATATACAGTTTGATTAATAACTTTTTTCAGAAATATTGCAAATACCTTTCTATACACAGAAGTTATATTCCACACAACACACGTATTTTTGTTAGTTCTGACCTATAATAACACACCAACAACACACTGAATTACTAGACAATAACACACAACTATTTTTTAAACTATATCACAAATTGTTTTACATACCTTGTCTAACTTCTTCCATATTTAAACTTTCTCACAGTGTTTACAATTAATGTTTTACTCACGATCAAAATTAGTAACAATTTCGCGCGCATTTTCTGTTCATAATGCAACCGTGAAACAGCTGACTTTTTCCTTTCATAAAATAACAGGTTGCAACATAAAAATTATAAAAAAAAACGTTTATATACCCGTTAGAGTATACGAATTCAAAAAACGAAAGCAGATATTAAATTTTAAACAGAAAAAAAATTGAATTTATGCCAAAAATATTAACATTTTACCCATAGTGCATTGGTTGAATCTCACACTTTTGATTATTTTTTTTTCTATTCATACTTTGAGCAAAATGAAAACAAAACTTTATTATATTCTTTTAGGTTTCTGTTTTTTTTTTTTTTTTTTTTGTTGTTACAAAATACAAAAGGAATAGATGTAGTAACAACATTGTAACAAATCTACCTCAAACATCATTATCACCACACCATTCTCATCATCATCGTCATCGTAGTCGTGTCATCGTTATAAATGTTTAAATGCCAATATTACAAAGAATTTTTATTCAACGAATTACAGATACTCTACATTTAGTTGGTATTTAATGGAATATTTAAATTTATATTGAACGAGTTTTTTTAATATATGCATTGCAAAGTCAACGAAAACTTTTTTAAAATTAATGAAATGTTTCATAAATATTACTCTGAATTCTTGCATTAGTTTAATGAAATGTTTTAATGCACCAGTTCCAGTGAAACTTCATTGATTTTGTGCAAAAATTCATTAAAATCTTTAAAATAATTCTTTCACTGTATACATTTTACTACATATATTGCATAATTATCTTTTTCAGACGGATACTTAATATTATTTCGCATGCATATCACTCATACGCCATTGGCGAACAAATTAAGAGGGAAGGCATATGTATGTGTAAAACTTTGATTTTTTATAACTTTATTCTGTGTTGTCAAAAATCGATTGATGTATACTAAAGTAGAAACTATAATTAATAATTTAAATTTTCCTAAGCTGCAAAAATTTCGGAAAAATGTTTCTAAACACAGAAAAAAGTACAGGTTGGTTGAAAAGTTCCTGCGCTCACCAAGAGATGGCACTGCTAGCTCCAAACTTTTTTTTTCTTAAGTTGGTATAACAGTCTTGAGAACACATGCGAAGTTGCAAGTCATTCTGTCAATTCTTTTTTGTGTTTACAAGCCATTTGAAGTTGACGTGTCATTGATTTTTTTTAATATGGAAAAAATTGAATATCGTGCAGTCATTAGATTCTTTGTTTTGAAGGGTTTAAAAGCAAAGGAAATTTATGAATAATTGTTAGAAGTGTATAAGGAGTCCCCACCTTCAAAACGCACCGTTGAATTTTGGGCTGGTGAATTTAAACATGGTCGTACCAGCCTTAAAGACGATCCACGCGAAGGACGACCAAAAAATGCAACCACAGCAGAAATCATTGAGCAGGTACATAATATTGTTAGTGAAGATCCAAGTTTGACTTAACGTGAAATTGCTCAGACGAACGAGTACTCCATATTTTACATGAAGAATTACGTATGAAAAAAACTGTTTGGAAAATTAGTGCCGCGCACATTAACAATTCAACAAAAACTGGATCGAAAACAAATTTCTCAGCGTAATTTGGAGCGTTTTATGCCGAATAAAACCGACTTCTTGCGTCGCTTTATAACTATGGATGAGACTTGGATCTACCACCATGATCCTAAATTGAAACAAGAACGTTTACAGTGGACTGAAGCTGGTTGTTCAGCTCCAAAGCAGGTGAAGTCACAACGATCAGCAAAGAAGGTTATGGCATCAGTTTTTTGGGATGCAAAAGGAATTTTGTTGATTGATTATCTTCAGAAATGTAACAATCAACTCTGAATATTATTGCAGCCTTTTGGATCAGCTGGATGAAAAAATTCGCAAGAAAAGACCTGGTTTAAAGAAGAAAAAATCATTTTTCATCAAGACAATGCACCTGCTCGCAAAAGTGTTTTGACGATGGCTAAATTCAAAGAATTTAAGTACAAATTGCTTGAACATCCACCGTATTCACCAGATTTGGCTCCCAGTGAATACTATCTCTTCAGAAATCTCAAACAATTCCTTCGTGGAAAGCATTTTTCATCGAATGAAGAGGCCGCAGCAGTCGTAGACGGTTATTTTGCAGAGCTTTCGGAAAACCATTATCAGGATGGGATAAAATTATTGGAATATCATTGGAACAAGTGTATTGAGCTTCTAGGAGATTTTATTGACTTTTCAACCAACCTGTATCACAAAATTTTAAGTAATTAAAAATATTTGTTAAAATTCATATTCCATTTGTTAAAATTCATATTCCAATTGTTGGACCGAGATGCTCACATGTACCAACTACAATCTGGGTCATACTAAATCTTTCCTAAGTAGGGGTAGAGAGATGTTTCGAGACTGACGGCCGTGCTTACTGGTCACTGGCTGATAGGCAGACTTTGCGCTTTCATGTATGTTTGAATTTTACTGTGGATTAGGTCACTCCTTTACCTCAAACGCTCGCTATTTTCCCGGGCTTGCGACCGGCTGACTTCAGTCAAGACAAGATTTCTTAACAAAACCGTTGCCTTACTTGAGATGCAAGAAATTTTCAAACTAGTAAGGTTTTTCTAAGGATTTAGAAACAGGTATTTTCTTTATATAGAAAAATACACAATCTTAAATTTGTTGAAAATGTTGTGTCGTTTTCTTCGATCTTTTTGATTTAAATTCTATTTAAATTTAGTTTCAGATCCTTTAAAAAAATTATAATTATATTCTTCAGTATTTAAGGAATCTATAAAATTTTAAGAAAAAACAATGAGTAGTTTTTGATAAATACAGCAATACAGAATTCTTTATATCGGCATCGAAAGTGCAAAAGAGCATAACAAAAACTTGTATTTTCTTTAATACACATTTTAAAAAATTGGACCCAACACGAGGGTATCGGAACCATTGGGAAAGTGGCCAATGGTATTCCAAGCTGAACTACAGACTTTACCCACATGCGCTAAACTCAATATTGATAAGGGTGTAAAGGGCGCACTTCAGGCTTTGTCGTCGTGGAAATTCACTTCAGAAATAGTTCTGGAGTATTTAAATACCCTTTGACAATTGGCCGCGAGTAACAGGGTTACTTTTTAGTGGATACCACCCCGTCGTGGACATGGTGGTAACGAGGTGGCGGACAAACCAGAACCTGGTTTTAAACATTTTATTAATTACTCTCTTTTTCATTTTAGCTGACTATATACCAAAGCACTTAATCTAAATTTTTTCCATACATAAAATTCGTCATAATAATCACGTTTTTTTGAAAAAAGTATTTAAAACCAGAAGGTTTTTTTCTATACACACAAACAAATTACAAAATTCTGTTTGTAATATTGAACATCTTTCATTGAATAGTTTTGTAAATACAAATAATTTTTTTTTAAACGCACCAACAATGGAATTTGTAAATACAAAAAAAAAAAATTTGTTATTTTTTTGTAACTTAAATATTTATTTTCAAAAATTTTTTATATGAAAAATAACAATTTACAAACATTTCAAACTAAAAATTGGTAAAAATTGAATTGGAATTTTAAAAAATATTTTTCATTACTTAGATTTTGTAATATATTTTTCTGTGTAGAAATACTTCTTAGAATAGAATATTTTTTTTTTTACAGAAAAAGTTCTTAGAATTAGAAGTTTTTATATTGAAGTGTAAATGGAAGAGACAATTTTAATGAACTGATCTAGAAAATAAGGGAGTATCGTTTACAAAATAAAATTACAAAATTCTGTCTGTAATATTGAACATCATCCATAGAACATTTTTGTAAATTCAAAAAAGAATATTTTTTAAAAATGCACCAACAATGGAATTTGTAAATACAAAAAAAAAAATTTTGTTATTATTTTTTTTTTTTTGTAACTTTAATTTTTATTTTCAAAGAATTTTTATATGAAAAGAAACAATTTACAAACATTTCAAAGTATCCACTGTAAGTTTTTTCCAGCGGTGTATCGACTGACATCGCTGTGGAGACATTTAAGTTATACCTCGACACTTTCTAACTCGTCTGTCCGCTCATTACCGTAAGTAAGTCCCTGTAAGTGGGGAACCATACCAACGTAATCAGGAACTGGCAACTTAGTCCAGACAGTACTTTCTTACACTGATTAACGAGGATGGTAGATGTAATATACGGGTTCAGGGACATAACCGCCGACTGGATGTCGATTAAGATACCCACGGTTTCCCGAACACCAACCGCACACAACAGTTTGCAAGCTTGCCTGATAGCCAGAATCACCATCATGATCAGTTAACCTAAAGGAACCTTGTCGCAATCACCAGTTCCTACCCTATAATATATCTTTGAGCCGTTGATGTCAAATCCTAATCTATTCCTCTCCAGAATGAAAGATGACTCAAAAAGAATTATCGAAGTTGATCCTAGGAGTAGAGTAGCCAGAGCTGAGGAGGGATCTGATCTAGCATTTCCGCTAGTTCTGACATTCCAGGAACCCAGTAGCAGCGAGTGGTGTCGAACTGCTAGCAGAAGCCACCATCACATACAGGTTGGTTGAAAATTTCCTGCGCTCGAAATGAAAGAATACTGTTTTTGTTTCGAAATATATTTTTTTATTCAATATAATCTCCTAGAAGCTCAATACACTTTTCCAATGATCTTCCAATAATTTTATCCCATCCTTATAATTGTTTTCCGGATGCTCTGCAAAATAACCGTCTACGGCTGCTATGGCGTCTTCATTCGACGAAAAATGCTTTCCACAAAGGAATTGTTTGAGATTTCTGAAGAGATAGTATTCATTGGGAGCCAAATCTGGTGAATACGGTGGATGTTCAAGCAATTCGTACTTAAATTCTTTGAATTTAGCCATCGTCAGAACACTTTTGCGAGCAGGTGCATTGTCTTGATAAAAAATGATTTTTTTCTTCTTTAAACCAGGTCTTTTCTTGCGAATTTTTTCATCCAGCTGATCCAAAAGGCTGCAATAATATTCAGAGTTGATTGTTTTACCTTTCTGAAGATAATCAATCAACAAAATTCCTTTTGCATCCTAAAAAACTGATGCCATAACCTTCTTTGCTGATCGTTGTGACTTCACCTGCTTTGGAGCTGAACAACCAGCTTCAGTCCACTGTAAACGTTGTTGTTTCAATTTAGGATCATGGTGGTAGATCCAAGTCTCATCCATAGTTATAAAACGACGCAAGAAGTCGGTTTTATTCGGCTTAAAACGCTCCAAATTACGCTGAGAAATTTGTTTTCGATCCAGTTTTTTTTGAATTGTTAATGTGTGCGGCACTAACTTTCCAAACAGTTTTTTCATACTTAATTCTTCATGTAAAATATGGAGTACTCGTTCGTCTGAAATGCCTATGGCATTAGCAATTTCACGCTTAGTCAAACTTGGATCTTCACTAACCATATTATGTACCTGCTCAATGATTTCTGCTGTCGTTGCAGTTTTTGGTCGTCCTTCGCATGTATCGTCTTCAAGGCTGGTACGACCACGTTTAAATTCACCAGCCCAAAATTCAACGGTGCTATTTGAGGGTGAGGACTCCTTATACACTTCTAACAATTGTTCATAAATTTCCTTTGCTTTTAAACCCTTCAAAACAAAGAATCTAATGACTGCACGATATTCAATTTTTTCCATATTAAAAAAAATCAATGACACGTCAACTTCAAATGGCTTGTAAACAAAGAAAGAATTGTCAGAATGACTTGCAACTTTGCATGTGTTCTCAGGACAGTTATACCAACTTGAGAAAAAAAAGTTTGGAGCTAGCAGTGCCATCTCTTGGTGAGCGCAGGAACTTTTCAACCAACCTATATGTTATATATCAATGAGAATAATATGAAGCATAGCATTGACAGCTTCAGAGGAGAAAGTTTGTTTTTATCGTGACAGTATCTCCAATACAAGCCGAGCGCTGAACTCTGTACAGTGGCTTCCTAACCACCTGCTTAATAGTTGCCTTCCCCATTTTGAACTAAATGACTTCCTGTAGTAGAAGAAAGCAACCGTGGCCTTTCCAACCCTGTGTTCGGTATTAAAATTCCAAGATCCAAACTTTAGTTTTTATATGAATAATATAAAAATAAGATTTTAAAGCTGTTATGTAGGGTTCAGTGAAATATTATTTTTTCGGCTCAATAGAAAAGTTATAATTTTTGTCTAATAATAAATAATAAAGAATATACAGAAAATTAATGAAATGCAAATTCGAGTCATAAATATTCTTCTAATAGTGTTTTAATTGTAATAATTTCTTATATCTAACTCACAAATTTAAAGGTAAAAACTGTTAAAACTAAAACAACATTAATTTATTGTGTTAAGATGAAATTTATTTGTGAACTGCCTGTGTTTTCATAATCCCCACTAATGATATATGTCAAAGCAGCTCTTGGCTAATATTTGAAAGACCAGTTTGTTTTCTTTCCCTTTTGGCTGTAAATGCAAGTGGAAATGTCCCTGTTCTTTCCAGATAAGTATGTTATTGCTACAAATTAAATTGTTCTATACACCCTCATTCATATCGAGTAGGGTATTTGTACATAAACTTTAAAGTTAACATTCTAATCTATTTTGTGAGATCAGTTACTGTCATAAATAAATACGCGTTATTTGATATTTTTAAAGCTCTTGTTTAAATTGTGAGTTAGGTTTTCATATTCTTATGTTTTATTTTTTTGGCCTGGCTTTTATGTATAACTAAGGCTCCTCATCTTCTGCCTGTTTTTTATGCCCTTGTTAAAATTAGTTGTTGTTGTTGTGCCATATATTCGATTACATTGTAACGCCCTTTTATAGTAGGTAAATGCATGCTCATACTTGCATTTAGTATTTAATTTGATATACAATCTTTGAAATGTATTCGTATAAAAAAGAGAGAGCTTAAATGGTATTAAATTCCTTCTTTCTTATTTATTTTGTGATAAAAAAATAAAAAATAAAATATGAGCATTTTGTTGTTATAAAATTTGTTTTCATTTTTATACATTTTATGATCATTTAGTTTTCGTTACTAATTTTATTTTATTATACTCATTAATATAGTGAAATTCAATCTGATAGTATATGAATTTTAAATAAAGGTTAAAGTATTTTTTTTTTATTATTATTAGATTGACAGCTAATTTTTATGAGTTCATTTTTGTTAGTAGATCATCAAGATATTAATTTAAAATGATTTTTAAAACTATTCATGGTTTTCCTACACCCAGAAAAAAATTATGGCGGTTACGACAACTATCTTCATATTAAATAATATTTTTTGTTGTGAAAGCCAATGTTAAGTTGTTTTATTTAATAATTATATTCCACATAAATATAATTTCTTCCAAAAAAATTTATTTTAAAAAAAATGTATTTTTTACATTTGAATATTTTTTTTAATTTAAAAAATATATATTTTTTTAAATGTTTGCCTCTAAATTTTAATGACTAATTTTGAATTTAAATTATTTTTTAGGAAAATAAATTTAGCAGAAAATACCTTTACAAATATCATTAATTATTAGCTTCTTTAATCAATACAATCCACAATTTGGTTGGTTCAACTGAAATCCTAATTTAATAATATATTTAATCTAGATGACGGTATTTTTAGTTACCACTTTCAAATATTGAAATTTGTTTAATAAATTTGATAGATTGTGTTAATTTTCTAGTACATTCACTAAATAAATTGTTGGTTCTACTGTACGCAATTTCTAAACGAATTTTATTCGTAAAGTGTTGATTGGAAATATCAATAATTGGATAATAGTACCCTTTTAGTTGTTCCTTTTCCCTCTTTTGAATTCCCAATGCCATATTTTTGGTATAATAATGGGTTATAGGTAGTTCTAAATTAAAAAAAATCCTTACAAAAAAATGTTAATGTATTTGATCGGTTTGCATCCAATCTTTTCTCTGGGTGTACGGCTCTACCAGAGGAGGAGAACTAAGTCTTAAAAACGTGTTTATAAAACCTTGTAGCTTTTGTAGTTTTGGTCAATTCCTCAAGGTGGAGATAAAATGGTCAATTGAATTGAAGTATCTATTCCGTCACCGAAAGCAGTCCAACCAGGTGACAAACAGAAGCAGTCTGAAAGTACCTAAACTGTCCCATGAGTGGTAAAAACAGGACCGTCTGAAAGTACCTTCCTGGTGCCTGGTGAAATAGGACCTATTTGAAAGTTTGACCTGTCCGCGTCCGGTAAAAATAAGACTGATCTCAAAAGGACTGATAGAAACATGGCACATTTAGCATTAATCACTGAAGTGGTACAAATATGCTTAAGTAAACATCTTTGGTAAATCCAAATGTCAAAATTTAAAAACACTTTATTCTAACTTTTAGTTAATTTTTTAATCTAAAAATTTTAGGGGAAAATTCTGGCAAAAAATAAGGGCCACTGAAATACTCAAAGGAAATTATTTAATATTTTAAAGGGAGGACAACTGCACTCTTCAAAAAAAAGTCTGTAGTGGCAACTAAAAATTTTGATGTTATTACGGGAAATTTTTTTAATTTAAGCTCAGCAGTATTTTTTTTGCTATTCTTAGCAACACATGTCTGCTGACGTGTAGTACAATGAAATTAGTAGAAAACATTAGTAGCCACTACTAAATTTTAGTAATCTTATTGTAAGGTGGTTTGCTTAAATAGGTAAACAAATTACTAAATAGTATTAATATTAGTGCAATCAAATTAGTATAAAAAATTAGTAAGCGCTACCAAATTTTAGTAAATTGTTGTAAACTAAATGAATTGTAAAATATAGCAAAATTTTAATTTGAAAAAAAAAATATTAGTAAAATGTCTAAATTAACTCAATTATTTTCAGAAACACTTTTTACACTTTAAAGCTGCTCTTTTGAAATTGCCTTACGAATTCGAATATACAAATTTATAAAGGGTGTCCCAAGAAGAACGCAATTTTTAAATTTTAAATAAAACACAATTATTTAAAAAAAAATTGTGAAACTTTATTATATCATAAAGTAGACAGAATGAGGTTATGTATGGAACAATATATCGTGCAGATGGCCGCCGCGGCTTTGCTGGCATGCACGCGATCTTTTAATGAAATTTTCAATGACCGTTTTGCATGAATGCTGCGGTATTTCATTAATGCAGCGTCCAATTTCCTCTTTTAAGGCTTGAGTCCTCGTCGGCTTATTCGCGTAAACCATCGACTTCAAAAAACCCCAAAGAAAAAAATCTAATGGTGTTAAATCGCACGATCTAGGCGGCCAATTCTGATCTCCAAAACGCGAAATAACACGACCGGGAAATGACTGATGCAGCAATTGAATTGTTTCTCTGGCTGTATGACATGTGGCGCCGTCTTGTTGGAACCACATGCCCTCCACATTCATTTCTTCAATTCTAGGCAAGAAAAAACTGGTTATCATTTCACGATACCGAACACCATTGACTGTTTGCGCTTGACCTGCCTCATTTTCATAAAAAAAAAGGTCCAATGATTCCTCCAGCCCAAAAACCTCACCACACAGTGACACGTTGAGGATGCATTTGCTTCTCGTGAATCACTTGAGGATTTTCCTCACCCCAAATGCGACAATTCTGCCTATTGACGAAGCCATCAAGATGAAAATGGGCCTCTTCACTGAAGATGATTTTATCGGCAAAATCAGCATTTTCATGTTGTTTCTCCAATACCCAATTAACGAACTCCCTTCGCTGTCCATGGTCAGCTGGCTTCAGTTCCTGAGTCAATTGAACTTTGTATGCATGAAGATGCAAATCTTTCGTCAAAATTCGCTGCAAAGTGGATTTGGAGACACCAATTTGCTGAGCTCGGTGTCGAATTGAGGTGGATGGAGTTTGAGCGACATCATCACGTACAGCTGCGACATTTTCGGTCGATCGACCTGGTCGACTCTTTTGGAGCATTATTGGGACCCCAAATTGATCGCAATTTGCGAACTGTAGCTGCAAAACTTTCACCATTTTGGTAAAACAATTTCACAATGATAATGCGTTGTTCATTCGTGTAGCGCTCCATTTTTACTAACCTCGTACCTTCTACTAGCAAACAATAACAATTGTTCAAATGTCAAACAATGACACTTCGAATATTTTTTTATCGAGCAACATTTTTTTTTTATTTATTTTTTTAATATTTTAGACAAAATTAAAAAAAAATCAAAGGCTTAAAAAAATATAAAAACATAAACGAATTTATCATTTTGCTATCATTTGCTAATTTTTGTTTTAAAAAATAATTTTAGGACCAATTCAGACGGTGACTTTGTTGCATGCAATTATTGCGTGCATTTTTTGTTTGTTGGAGAATGGGGCAAGCGGGGTAAAAAAGGAAACAGTTTTCGTTTTTTGAGCATGTTTCTGTTATCTCTCTTTCACACTCAGTTTCTGTTATCTCTCTTTCACTTCAGTTTTCGTGCAATTAAAGTCACCGTTGAAATGCGAGTAGACATAACTTTGGAAGGGAATTAAGAAAATTGCACACAATCAATTGCATCGTATTAATTGGCTCTTAGTAAATTGTTGGATTTTAAGATTAAATTTTAATTGTTTTAAGGGCTGTTTTTTATAACTAAAATATTTTTAGTTCTATTTTAAGTGGATGTCCTATTTTTGAACATGAGTCCGTTGTGAAAAGTATTTTCTCTTCCGATCCAGTTTTTCAACCTATGTAACATTTTAAGCAAATTTAAGTTTTAATTATTAGAAATAACATTTCCTTCAATATCCACTTTATTAAAAATTATTATTTTTTTTTTTGCCAATTTTAACAAATCGGTTTTCAAAAATTTTGTAAAATGATTTCTGAAGTTAGCAGCAAAAATTTTTAAATATTCTGTAAAAATTGTGTAATTTGTAAAATGTATATAGCAAAAAAATTTACTAAATAATAATTGTTTTTACTACAAATCAGTACAAAAATAGTAAAGTAGGATTGAAAACCGTTTATAAATTTTTATAATAACTTTTTTTCTACGTGTAGTTAAAAACCTCACTGGTCGTTCCTGCTATTAACTTCCCAGCAAAATAAAATGGATGTTTTCTTTACGAATCTCTTTTTCAAAACATCCAAAGAAGTTAATAGTGCAAATTTTTCGATTTGTAAGAAGTCATTTTAAACAACTTCCAAAATGTTGATATTAACCCCTACTAGTAAAAAAAAACAATCATTTAGTTGGTCCATAAATGGTTAATTCCGGCAGTCATTTAATGCCTTATTAAAAAAATATTTTGAATAACAGTGATGTCCACTTTGTCCTGAGGGTCAATTCTCGTTCTGTGATAATGTGAAGTGAAAAAAAAAAAAACTTTTCATTTTCGTTTTCATAAGCACTTTTCACTCGAACTTTTCACAAATACATAAATTGCGATTCTCGTATGTATTATGAAAAAAATGTTTCATTCACACTGTACCCATGAAACTTGTGTAACTGTGTTATCCAAAATTTAAAGCAAATGTCAAAGCAGAGAAAAACGTAAACAAAAGTGAATTAAGTTCGTAAAATTTATTTTAAATAATTATATAAAAATATCTGGATATTACTCAAAGAATTCCGAATGAACAAAGGTAAGACAATGATGTTACAAGCATTTCATTGCAGTAAATAATTTAATAATTTATAGGAATTTTTTGAGAGTGCTGAGACGCATACTTCGTGCTGACCACAATCCATTCGAGATGACAACCGACAAGCACTTCATGGATTTATATCGACTTACTTTAAGTGAACTATATTTGGTGCGTGTATGAAGTCTAATACTACTTAAAGAAAAAAAATTTCATAAAGAATATAAATAAACTATAAATAAATATGCCATACTTTTGCCATTTTTCACTGTCCTTTTGGGTCCCACTAAAACTGTTAAGGCTCGCCGCTATCTCGTTACACTTTTCGTCTCTAAATTTGGCACCATCTGCAGTTACAAATCTGTAAATATGGGATTAATAAAAATGTGATTATGGTTATTAAGCTACTTACTTATCGTTTGCAATGTCCACATGCTTTTCTTAATAATTAATTAAATACACCTTTTGGCTTTCGCTGGCACGCTTTCCTCTTACAATCTTCTCCATGTTTATTTCACTTATAAATAGTCTGTGTAAACAATTTTTTCATATGAAAATATTTTGACAGTTGTTTGCACAGTTACACAAAACAAGAATCGCCAGTGCTGTGCAATCGTGAAAATATCTTGTTTCGTTCCACTTTTTTTTTCATATGAAAACGTTTTGATATTTTTTCAAAGAACGCGAATCAAAAGTACTATGAAAACGTGAAAAAACTTTTCATTTCACCGTTTCACAGAACGAGAATTGACCCTCTGGTCGGAATAATAATTCCTGGCGTGTTCAAAATCACATTTGTAACTTAAAAAAAAGCCACTCCCTATATTTATTTTGTAGTCCCTATATTTAACAATTTCCGTAAACTAATGAAAAAGTCCATCTGCTCATAGATTTTTCATAGCACCGAAATAAACTACTTGCTCCCAATGACACGCCAATGTTAAAATCATTAATGATTCACCGAAATTTTCACAACTTCGTGTTCAGTAGATGTAGAGTTTAACTAGTTCTTCCTCAGCTCTTATTTTGCTGGGTTATTATTAAACTTTACTCCACTATTTCCAATGTCTAAAATGCAACTAGGGGAATTTAGGAGAAATTCCATAAATACAACTTAAATTTTTTTGAATTAAAACTGAAAACACTGATAAGATAATTTAGGCAAATTTTAGAAATATAAACACAATTTTTTTTGTTGGGTAGGCTTTTAAAGGTGGATGTCTTTATGCATATGAACGTGTATGTATTGTATGTGTGTGCCAGATTACTTTTGGATGCATAATTTTGGAAACCTTTTAAAAAGTAACTTTATTGTATGTTACGAAAAAAAGTTGTTTTTTTTGACAAATATTTCGAATTACTGACCCACGATTTACATAAATTACAACAACCTACCTACCTACACGATGGATATTAAAACTGTTAAAACAAAAATATAAAATAAAACAAAAAAATGCGCGATTCATATACAATGTAACAAAGAACAAAGAAGATGAATTTAAATTAAATTCAGAAGATAAATTACAATGAAAAAAAAAAAACAGAGTATCAGCAGCAGCAACTGCAATCGAAAAAAAAAACCGAAAAAAATATTATCACATACACATTGAACGTGAGATATTTTATGCAAATAATGAAATTAAAATCCAACGATGAAAAAAAAATGCTATACTCTACATGGCTGATCCATCTATGGCCATAAAGATGAACAGAAAACTACTGCTATAAAAAATAAATTCACATAAACAAAGTGTTAATTTTGCCACTGTGCTCAGTAGTAGTGGTGGTAGTGAGTGAGTGGTTGGCTTGGTTAGTTGTTGCGGTAAAGCTACTGGTTGCTGAATGAATGACTGACTAGCTTGCTGGCTGACTGACTGTTGCAGTGGCAGTGGCTGCCAAATAATGCAAACACGAATGATGATTTGTGCCTTGACATTACAACGATTTCACACCATAGACGACATATGATGTGGCTGTGGCAATAATAACAGCGAAAACGACAACAAAAACAGAAAAAAACACCTAAAATAAGGATGTGTTATCGATGTGAATGGATAATAATGTGTGCACGTAGATATATGGTTTTATTAAAAGTGCTTGAAAGTTACTTACATATTTACACATACACACACACACATACTATTACATTAGTAATATTAGTTGTGAGAACAAAACTTACCTTAAAATGAACGATCGAGCGAACCATGTCGCACAAATGAAAATAAGATAAGAAGATAACTTAACTCACAATAAAATACTTGCTAACCATACAAATATTTCATAACGCGAATAAAAATACAGCCAAAAAGACATTGAACACTAAAACTCACGTTTTCATTGGCACATACTTAACAAACACATGCACAAAAAAAAATAGTTTTAAAAAGCAAATGTGAGTTTAACAATAGCGGTACGAAAAACTCCTAACAAGCGGTGGTACACAAGGCGAGTTGGTTCAAGTAACAGCTTTCGCCCTCGTAACCATTAAGTAGAGTCCAAAAGCTATTCTGTTTTGAAAGACCACACTTCTTGTAGGGAGCTGTTATTTGGATAACTAGACCCAACCCAAAAGATTGAAATACTATGTCCGATATCACAAACAAGTCGTCGAGTATATGATCACCCAAAGTTTTATCTCGGCAATCGCTAGAGATGTGTCGCCCGTTATGCCACCCATTCTGTTGCCGTATTTGCCTACCGGCCAGTGTCCAGTCAGCACGGCCGTCAGTCTCGAAACATCTCTTCTCTTAGTACGCCCCAGATCGTAGTCGGGCCACATGAACCTCGCTGTCCAATTTACGCTATTTGACCCTCGTATTCCGGAGGAAAGCCCAAAGATATAGTTTCCAGCTGTGTAGCGACTGACTTCACTGTCGACGCATTCGTCTGAGCGCTCAAACCGCAAAAGTCCCTGTGACCAGGGAACCGTACCAATGTAATCAGGCGCTTGCAACTTAGCTTAGACAGTTCTTCTTTGGACTGGTCGACGAGGCTATAAGGTGTTATATACGAGTTCAGCGTCATAAACTCCGCCTGACTATCAATAACGATACCCACTCTGCCCCGAGAATTCGTTTTAAAAATTATCATTAACAAGAGTTGTGAATTAAAACGTGATTTTTTTCTCTGCAATCATCTTATAGGGTGTCTCAGTACAGTGCATTTTTTAAAGTTAGTATAATTTATTTTGTGTCAGTGGCCACTCTGAAATGTATAGCTGTCACATATGTTTATTCCGATTATTATAAATGGAGAGCTTTACGCAAGAACTTCGCAAACTTCGAAGAATTTTCGGTCGACAAACTGCAGCTAATGTGTCAATCATTCGAAGAGTGGTCAAAAAATTTAAAGAAACTGAGTCGGCTATGGACAGTAAGACTCCTGTGCGTCAATGTACCGGTCGTTCTCTTGAAAACATTGCTGCTGAAAACGAGAGTGTCGCCGAAAACCCAAAAACATCACTGCGGCATCGTTCTCAACAACATCAAAATTCACGAAGCACTACACAGCGAATTTTGACAAAAGACCTCCACAAACAGTAATGACCTGTCATCATAGCCGTAGGGGCCATTTGACGGATATATTATTCCATACTTATTCGCAACATGTCTTCTTTACAATCCAATTAAAAATAATTACAAATATCTCAAAAAATACTTGTATTTTAAAATGAAAAAGTGCATTCTTGCTGAGACACTCTTTAAAAACTCAGAATTGTTTACAATTCTCCTAAAGACAAATCTAAAGTTCAGAAAGCTTTATCTAATCAAACTCGCGAAAAAAGAACCTTTTCTTTTTTCAAAAAGTTTGTTTATACATATTTCTCTTCTAAATCGATTTGACTTTCTTTATTTAAAAAAAAATAATTGATTCAAAATATTGATTAATATTTCAAATATTTTCAAACAAGTAAATGGATTCTGGCTTCCCATCAGTCTCATCCACGAAATGTGTGTTTTGTTGGAACAATCAGATTTTCTAAGGGCCGAATGAGGAATTGAGTATCCTAGTTCGTATGATGAATGTTCACGCTACTAATCACTTTATCCGAATACTTCTAAGGAAAATAATTTGTAATCGGTTCCCAAACACACCTATCTCATAAAAACTCAGAATTGTTTGCAGATGAGTTTTTTTTTCTTTAAAACCCATTCGACTATCGGTTCTAACACCGATAACTTTGTTTCAAAATTGTCAAAAAAGCAACAGCTTCTATTGCTTCAAAGTAAAACTGGTTCCCCAAGAGCAAATTCTTGAAATAGTATTAAAACTGGTTCTTTGTCAGATATACATTACACGTAAGTTTCGTGGAAAGGTTTCTGCAACTAGTTGTATGAATTTGGTTCTAGTAGAACCAGTTTTAGAATTGTAGTGGTTGACAACCGATTGTAAGAAAAACCTTCCTGGTTGGTTCCTTTGATTAGATGAAAGTAGTTTTGAAACCCATTCCCCGGAACTAACATGTAATGTATAATTGACGAATTCGGTTGTATAGAAAAATAAAACTAGTTCTCTTCTAGTGTAATTTCAATCAAAGATAAAGGCTGTTAGAATCGACAGTACACCAAAATGAAAGGCTTTATCGCTCAAAATCGATCACCCTATCGGAAGATGCTATAACTCTTGTACATGATCAGTTTTTGTTTTAATGTTTGTGAAGTAAATAGATACAGAATATACTTCGACAAGACATGGAACGCTATACTTCTCTAGAACGCGGAATACAAGTGACTATTTTTCTATGGACGATTTTCTGTTAAAAATAAATTTAAATGGCCCATTTTTATCGAAACGGATACGTAAACAAACAAAATTTACCTTCTGCGGGATTGAGAATCCACGTATCAATCATGAAGAGTTATCACGTCCATTCAAAGTCACTGTATGGTACGCCATTGATGCCAGAGGTGCTATCGAACTTTATTTTTTCAAGAAATCCGTGGGTTACATGGTTACTGTGACTGATGAGTGATACAGAATCATCATCAATAAATTTTTACTGCCGTAAATTGATGACTTGGGACTGGAGCAGAGGTAGTTCAAACAGAATGGATATTTTAAAGAATACTCTTCCAGGTCGCCTAATGACTCGTTTTTGCGATTTGCATAGGCCAGCAAGAAAGCCATTATTTTCCAGAGTTTTTCCTTTAGGGGATTTTAGAAGTCACGGGTCTATGTGAATTAGCCACAGTATCAATTGATCGACATAATCATTAAATATTAAACTTAAAGTTCTAAATAAACATTAAAAATAATAAAATTTTGTTGTTTTATCAACATCGGGTAAATGTTTTTGGGCCACCCTCTGCACGTGAAATCCTTCATACATGTGATGGAAATTTCATAGTATTTCGACCAATAAAACATTTTATAAGTATTTATGAAAGTTTTTCATTACAACGCGATTCTAAATCACATCCAGTCCTGGCAAATTTTTATTATAGGTGTATGTTAGTTCTACAACGAAATCAAAACGCTTTCGTCTTTCTCTGTTTATGATAGTTTTGGAGATATGAGCTATGTTTCTGAAAACAGCATTTAACCAATTCGATGAAATAAATTTAATAGTTTTTTGTTAAATGAAACTGTTTTATTAATGATAAGAATTTTTCTACCACCTTAAAAATTTTCTGGGTTTATTTGTAACATCTTTATCCGTATAAAACCAATTTAGGAGTTTTTGGAACATGTGTAAAGAAGGCCTTGTTGCTTTAAATCATTTAGGTGCTGTGACAGATGAGAATGGATTCATTGCTGGATATAAAGGGTGGTTAAATTTTAAGGGCCGATGTTCGTTTTGAATAAAACACTAATTATTTAGGAAATGATTGTCGTTTCTTTTTACCAATTATGTATTGAACAAAATATCGGCCAAATGGCCGCCGCGAGCTCGACGGCACACCTCCATCTGATGGTGCAAATTTTCAATGACGCTGAGGCATAATTGAGGTTCTATGCCGCTTATGTGACGAATTATCTCGTCCTTTAGATCTTGAATAGTTGCTGGCGACGTACACCTTTTCTTTCAAATAACCCCAAAGAAAGAAGTCCAACGGTGTCAAATCACATGATCTTGGCAGCCAATTGACATCGCCACCACGTGAGATAACACGGCCATTGAGTTTGTCGCTCAAAAGAGCCATTGTTTCGATAGCTGTGTGGCAAGTGGCACCGTCCTGTTGAAACCACATATCGTGCAGGGTCATATCCTCAATTCCTGGCTTAAATTCACGCGATAGCGAACACCATTCACGGTTAATGCTTGGTCGACTTCATGACACACTATCGTGGACAACAGCAATGTTTTCCGCAGAACGAACTGGGCGAGCATGCACAGGTGTTTTCACAGACCCGGTTTGCTGAAATTTGCCAACAATTCTCCCAATTGTGGACACATTTGGTCGATTATGCTGACCAAAAAAAATTACGAAGTGCACGAAATGCATTTTGATTTGAACTCCCATTTTCACAATAAGCCTGAATAACTTTAACGCGTTGATCGATTGTGTATATTTCCATGGTTTAAATTGAGTTAGTCTAAAATTGAGAAATGTCAAATGAAATGCAAAAAAAAACTTTACGTTTAGGTGTGGTTCACATTCAACATCGGCCCTTAAAATTTAACCACTCTTTATTATCCTTAAGCTAATCATTACTATTATTTCAATCTCCACTGTGCATTGAAAGAACAACAAGCAACAGCTGAATTGTAAGTAGTAACAACAACAATAACAAAATCGAAAATGGCAGCAGCAGTAGTTGAAAATTGCAATATTTTGCATCCGTGCATTCCTACGTGCATACAACACAAACGATGTACCATCAACCAACCATCTATACTCTCAATAGCGGCAACTGGCATTTGACACGATATGCGAATACGCCGCTTATTCGTATCATTCTCAAAATTTACAAACATTCATACATACATATGCTACAACGAAAAATGTCAGACATTGAAAGACTGACAGTTGAGAAGATAGATAGACAGACAGTTAAAAAAAAAAAAAAGAACAGAGCAGATACGACGATACGTTACTTCTAGTTATAAATACGCAGCAGACAGAAAAACTGAAAATAAGAAGCAAAATAGTATTAAACGTGTATAAACTTAAATGTGTATCCCAGCTACGTATATGTATAGATGGATGGATAGACGGGATGGATGATGGTTTGTTATTTAGATGGATAGCTGCTGCATAGAGATGGTAGTAATAATATTTTTGGATACTGAACAATCGGGCACGAATGTGTTTTTAAACAAACATAATCTCCAAAATGCATAGTATGGCCAACTATTTTAACGGCATAAACAGAAGTGGTAAATTTCTAAGGCTCCTATTAAAGGACAGCTAAGGCTTCACGAACTTACACTTTGGGAACTCAAATCAGCTTACTTTTTATTAAAGATTTCTTTGATAATTTTAACTAAAATTAAAGAAAATTGATACTTTAGTAAACTAAAGTTTTTCTTAAGAAATCCTGCCTTGGCTGAAGTCAGCCAGCCGGTTAAGAAGTGGTCCGAAGCTGCATGAAATAGCACAACAAGCCGACTTTAGTCTGAAGTGTATGCCCTATGTTTCGACTTGAGTCGGTTGTTAAGCATATTTTCTCAAACGATTCCTTTTTTTACAAACTAGCCTAACCTAACCATTATTCCATTATTCCCAAGGAGTTATATCCGATAAATTTTCAGTCTTTGTCTTAAATTCACATAAAAGAATAATGGACCCAAAAAAAATGTATATAATTCCTAAACCCAATATGATAAAAAAACTTTCCAGAACAAAGTTCTTAAATCAAATCTTCCAAACTAGTGCCGAGAAATTTTTGAAAACTTGATACCCAATTACTTAAATTGAAATCTTAACTAATACAAGTTTTGACCCCATAGTGTTCAGTCGTTCACAATACTAAATTGAACACAGAAATAAAAGACAAGGATGTAAGAAATAAATGTAACTATTACTACCTCGGTTACCACAACTACTAGTTGCTTTGGTTAATTCCTCGTTTGGTTGGCTTTTCGTTGTCTACTTACTATTTGTTTGTTTGTTTTCGATTGTAAACGCACATTTTGGCATTTTTCAATGATGATCCCAACAAAAGTGGATTGTACTAGTAAGAATGTTGGCAACAGAAACTCTGGACAGGGTGGATCACAAACAAAATGCTTTAGGTCAATTGTAGATCTTGTTCCAAAATAAGTTTTCGATTCTGTCTTTTTTGAAGACATATTTCGACTGGACTTTGTATTGGATCAACAATTGTTCATTTATTTATAAGAAAACAGTTAAATTACGAAATTCTACCATTAGAAATTTGTTGATCCACCCTAGCTGTGTGTACTAAAGTATGTGCCCCTTTTTTCTTATTTACATACGGATGTGCTGTGTGTTGCTGTTATTACACGCTTAACTTCAAATGCCGCTAATTTCTCTTTGACGTTTTTCGTTGTTTTTGACCAAAATGACTGAATGACTGACTGGCATGTGACTACATGGTCATTTCTAAATTCTATCAAAGTCCTTGTTTAGAAATGATGAAAATCTTTATATACACATGCGGAAATTTCATCAAAATACTTTGTATTTCATACAATGGACATTTGGCCATTAACTTTGCATGGAGTTTAAGTGGTTGATTTTTACTTACTATGAATATAAAAGAATATATTAAGATTTAACTGAAGAATGGTAGAAATGTGAAATAATTTGTAATTACAAAAAAATTGGTTTATCCTGGGATGTTGAGATTTCGAAACCGAGAAAAATTTAAGTGGGTATTAGAATTAAGTTCGAAAGTACTGTGCATTAGAAGTGAGAGAATTTTTCTTTCGTGTTAAAAGGTTGTCAATGTCCAGCCAATTCCAAAAAGAGGGGTGCGGCTAACAACTCTGACAATTTATTATCTGCTCTTTGATCTCAAAGCTTATTGAAAGCATGGTTAACTAGCATCTAGTTAATTATCCAGATATCAATATACATACCAATGATTAAATGTATGGCTTTCGTAGAAGTTCCATTCACAGATTTGGTGAAATTAAAGTATTTGCCATGGATATTTCCAAGACATTTGTTCATAGGTGGCATAGGGCTCTCGTGTTAAATCTTCTCTCGATTCATATCGAGTTTTCTGAAGAATCGCACTGTATGAGTTGTTATATTTGCAGTGCTATGCAATGAATTTAAAGTTCCGTTCTTTCTCCTTCCCTCTTTCTAAACGACTTTCTCGTTCAAACTTCAAATCTTATCTACGCTTTTGCAATTAAGAGTGTGATTTGTCATTTATATTCCTTCGGCCATAGGCCAAGCCTTATGTAGATTGGCGGCAAAAGGCAAATATGAACTTTACACCTAATCGGGACCTAATAAAAATCACCCAGTGTGATCCTCTCAATAGGGTTGATTTTAATTTAATTTGTCGCGGTCCGCGGGGCCATCATTGTCATACAGTTGGTTGAAAAGTTCCTGCGCTCACCAAGAGATGGCACTGCTAGCTCCAAACTTTTTTTTCTCAAGTTGGTATAACTGTTCTGAGAACACATGCAAAGTTGCAAGTCATTCTGTCAATTCTATCTTTGTTTACAAGCCATTTGAAGTTGACGTGTCATTGATTTTTTTTAATATGGAAAAAATTGAATATCATGCAGTCAATAGATTCTTTGTTTTGAAGGGTTTAAAAGCAAAGGAAATTTATGAACAATTGTTAGAAGTGTATAAGGAGTCCTCACCTTCAAAACGCACCGTTGAATTTTGGGCTGGTGAATTTAAACATGGTCGTACCAGCCTTAAAGACGATCCACGCGAAGGATGACCAAAAAATGCAACCACAGCAGAAATCATTGAGCAGGTACATAATATGGTTAGTGAAGATCCAAAGTTTGACTAAGCGTGAAATTGCTAATGCCAAAGGCATCTCAGACGAATGAGTACTCCATATTTTACATGAAGAATTACGTATGAAAAAACTGTTTGGAAAGTTAACAATTCAACAAAAACTGGATCGAAAACAAATTTCTCAGCGTAATTTGGAGCGTTTTAAGCCGAATAAAACCGACTTCTTGCGTCGTTTTATAACTATGGATGAGACTTCGATCTACCACCATGATGCTAAATTGAAACAAGAACGTTTACAGGGGACTGAAGCTGGTTGTTTAGCTCCAAAGCAGGTGAAGTCACAACGATCAGCAAAGAAGGTTATGGCATCAGGTTTTTGGGATGCAAAAGGAATTTTGTTGATTGATTATCTTCAGAAAGGTTAAACAATCAACTCTGAATATTATTGCAGACTTTTGGATCAGCTGGATGAAAAAATTCGTGAGAAAAGACCTGGTTTAAAGAAGAAAAAAATCATTTTTCATCAAGACAATGCACCTGCTCACAAAAGTGTTTTGACGATGGCTAAACTCAAAGTATTAAAGTACGAATTGCTTCAACATCCACCGTATTCACCAATTCCTTCGTGGAAAGTATTTTTCGTCGAATGAAGAACCCATAGCAGCCGTTGACGGTTATTTTGCAGAGCTTCCGGTAAACTATTATAAGGATGGGATAAAATTATTGGAAGATCATTGGAACAAGTGTATTGAGCTTCTAGGAGATTATATTGAATAAAAAAATATATTTCGTAACAAAAACAGTATTCTTTCATTTCGAGCGCAGGAACTTTTCAGAGGTTCTATGTCAATTGTTCTATGATAAAAATTAACGATTGATATAAAAGTCGGAATGATGGTGAACTAAGCTAACTCGTTCAATTGAGTTAAAAGTTCAATAAAGTGAACAATTTCGTTCACGATGGACACAACTCCAGTTGGTTTACAGTAAAAATAATAATATAGCCTTTGTCAAAAATAGTTTGTTAGACCATTTACTGATAATAAGTAAAAAAAAAAAATAGAATAAGTCGGTGTAGGCATCCATTTGGATCCCATACATAAAATATAAAAATATGTATACAAAAATGTTCTTTATTTTAAAAGAATAAAAAATTGAATAATAATTAAACTTCAAAGATATTATTCAAAAAGGTAACTAATTTTCAATAAATTAATTTCAAAGTAGGAATACATAAAAATGTAGGGAAGGGATCCCTACAGTCGGTAACAAAGTGCCGGAGCGACGACAACACACTACCAAACTGCGTGTGGTACAGTACCAAACTGCGTGTGGTTGAAGGTGGGTAAACGGATCGTATTACGAACTACATTTTACCGACTGCGGAGGAATTTTGAGATGATTGTACCGGCCAAGAAGAACTGGGCCTTTGATTCTGTTATTCGAAGTAATAAAGGGTGTCCCAAGAAGAACGCAATTTTTAAATATGGCAACATTCGAAGTGTCATTGTTTGACATTTGAACAATTGTTATTGTTTGCTAGTAGAAGGTACGAGGTTAGTAAAAAGGAGCGCTACACGAATGAACAACGCATTCTCATTGTGAAATTGTTTTACCAAAATGGTGAAAGTTTTGCGGCTACAGTTCGCAAATTGTGATCAATTTGGGGTAACAATAATGCTCCAAAAGAGTCAACTGTAAAGAGATTAATGGATAAATTTGCCGAAACTGGGTCTGTTAGTGATGTAAAGACAACAACGCGCCATCGACCAGGTCGATCGAAAAAAAATGTCGCAGCTGTACGTGATGATGTCGCTCAAAATCCATCCACCTCAATTCGACACCGAGCTCAGCAAATTGGTGTCTCCAAATCCACTTTGCAGCGAATTTTGACGAAAGATTTGCATCTTCATGCATACAAAGTTCAATTGACTCAGGAACTGAAGCCAGCTGACCATGGACAGCGAAGGGAGTTCGTTAATTGGGTATTGGAGAGACAACATGAAAATGCTGATTTTGCCGATAAAATCATCTTCAGTGACGAGGCCCATTTTCATCTTGATGGCTTCGTCAATAGGCAGAATTGTCGCATTTGGGGTGAGGAAAATCCTCGAGTGATTCACGAGAAGCAAATGCACCTCAACGTGTCACTGTGTGGTGAGGATTTTGGGCTGGAGGAATCATTGGACCTTTTTTTATGAAAATGAGGCAGGTCAAGCGCAAACAGTCAATGGTGTTTGGTATCGTGAAATGATAACCAGTTTTTTCTTGCCTAGAATTGAAGAAATGAATGTGGAGGGCATGTGGTTCCAACAAGACGGCGCCACATGTCATACAGCCAGAGAAACAATTCAATTGCTGCATCAGTCATTTCCCGGTCGTGTTATTTCGCGTTTTGGAGATCAGAATTGGCCGCCTAGATCGTGCGATTTAACACCATTAGATTTTTTTCTTTGGGGTTTTTTGAAGTCGAATAAGCCGACGACGACTCAAGCCTTATAAGAGGAAATTGGACGCTGCATTAATGAAATACCGTAGCATTCATGCAAAACGGTCATTGAAAATTTCATTAAAAGATCGCGTGCATGCCAGCAAAGCCGCGACGGCCATCTGCACGATATATTGTTCCATACATAACCTCATTCTGTCTACTTTACGATATAATAAAGTTTCACGATTTTTTTTTTAAATATCTGTGTTTTATTTATATCTCGGTTTTTACGGTCGGGAATTGATGATACTTGCCGATTGTAGAGTTTTCTATACAATTAAAAAAGCCGTGCTGATAATTATGGAACGCATTTTAAATCTATCATTCATTAGGACCTTCGGGAACAGTCTTGCCCTGGAAAACTAGTTTAAACCAAAATTTAAGTTATCTTTATTTAACAGAATATTAACATTCTTATTTACTTAAAAAATAACTCATGCATTTATCGAAAACTCAAATAAAGAAATATTGGTGAAACACTTCAAACCTTTAGATTAAAAAAAAATATTTTTTTTTAACATCATTAGACATTACGGTACCCAAATAAAAGCTCCATTTTGATAGATGTTAAAACAATTTTAAGACCCAGTTAAAGAAATCAAACAGAAACTGGGAATAACAAACACATAGTTATTGATGGTAGGACAAATGTGGAGAAATTTTGAAAACTAATGTATCGCAAAAGGAGGTATTTTTAGTTGTTTTATATTGTTTCAGGCGATATAATGGAGAAATCTTGGGAGGGTCTAAAGATAAATATAAAATTGGACTGCTGCAATAGAATTCGTATGCTTGATTTCCTTTATTACATAATTTCATTGAAATAGGAAAGAACCCCTCCTAGTTGATTTCAATAACTGATATTCATGAGAAATATTAAATGTTTCCAACTTCAGCAGCAAAGCCGCTATGGGCCAATTTTAATTTATTAATGAATTTTAAAATAATAAATTTAAAAATTATAATTATTTACTTAAATTTAATAAAATAATTTAAATTTAAACTTATCACATTAATTTTACTATATGTAGCCCAGAGGAGATAACCTCTTAATGTGACTGAAGGTCAGCCACCCAAAAAGCCTTTATTTGTGCAAAATATTTGATGAACATAATACGGAGTTTGAAAATCTTATGGGAATTATTTTCTTCATTCTAGACTTTATGTCCATTTTCTTTTGGGGATTAAAATGGAAAATGTTTCAGCAATAGTCCCAACATCCAGTGTGTACGAAACACTTTCGGGTACAATCCAAAAACCGGAAATTGCGATTTCACTTCATTTTCACTACGACTTTAACTGTTGGTTAAATTTTAACGGGTCATTCAGAAATTGGGCCTGAGTATGGAACGAATTTTTAATATCCATTAAGGTACTTAAATTAGGGATGAGTTATATTAAACACGAAATAGATTTCGTAATCTAGTTTAAACTAGACTTCAAGCGTAATGTAAACGCAATCTAAATGAAAAATAAATACAATGTATTGGACTTTAAATAGCCATGGAGATGATTCGACTAGCATATGGTCCACTCACGCATCCTCATACGATTCGCTTGTGTGAATGTGTCAAATTATAAGTGTTGCAGCAAGTAATAATAACAACAACAGTGTGTTCTTTTCAAGCAGAATTTGAAAATACTACAACGCAAATACCAATGAAATGGAATAATAGCAGAGATTTAAAATAATTTGTTGCTTTTTTTAATATGAAAAGTTGCTCTGCAGCTGGATGATTTTAGCTGTCACAGTGATGATTTGCACTTTCATCAGAAGTTTAATATTTTTGACGAATACTAGAGTATTCAAAAAACCGGCCTTTTGAAAAAACCGGTTTCGGTTTTCTTCGAAAAATCGAATTTTAAAAAAACCGGTTTCGGTTTCGGTTATTGCAGAAAAAACCGGTCGACCGGTTTTTTCGGTTTTTTTTAATTTGAATAAAAAGCTTATATAATTTGTTTTTTTTAGTTACAAACAAAATTTAATATATAAAGTAATAAAAATAAAAGAAATACATATTGGAAAAAAATATATTTTAATTGTATTTCATTTCAACATTTTATTTATTGGTTTTAATGTTTTTAATATATCTTAAAAATTAATATTATAAAACTATATTCATATCAAATGAATACAGATCATTAAGTTTGTAAATTGGGTAAAATTAGGTACGTTAGTAATTTGAACGTTTGGCATTAAATAAGTTTTTTTAAGTGTAAATTTTGTATATTATTTGATCTATCTGTTTTAATTATATATTTCTAATTTTATCAGGCTCAAGATCATAATTTTTTAATGTTACTAACGAACCGAACTCGGGTCGAAAGTCTGCACTCCCTCTAGCGCTGATCCTTACAATTTTTTCCATTTAATAAAATAAATTAGTGTTTACTATTCGTTAGTAACATTAAAAAATTATGATGTTTAGCCTGATAAAATAAGGAAAATCTATTTTTCACTTCTAAAATAATATTTTAGAAATAATATGCAATTTAAATGTTTCGTTTTAAGACGATTTTTTGTTTGCTTTTAATAAAGCTAGAAGTGGAAAATACTCTTTTACTAATAGTAGATGTTGGACAAATAGTCAAAAGACAATTATATAAATTTTCCAACTTTTCAGTTCTTTGGTCGCATTTATCAAGATATATGAAATCATCATATAATGATGAATGATTTTGTACAGTCTCTTTTTTAGGATTTTGAACACTGTTTATTGTGTTATTTAGATCAGAAATTAAACTATTTAAATTTGTAATATCCAAAGTTAAGTCTTCATCGGAATCTATCAGACTTACATCTAAATCTTCATAACCAAACAAACGATTATAAAAGTGTTCGGAAAAAATAAAAGAGACCAAGTAACCCAGTTGGTGATGTAATTAAAAAAACCGGTTAACCGAACAAAAAAGACCGGTTTTCGGTTTTCTTCGAATTTACAAAATATTCGGTTTTTAAAAATAAAGAAACCGGTTGACCGGTTTTCGGTTTCGGTTTTTGAATACTCTAACGAATACGGTTTCTGATGTGGCAGCAAAACAGTGAAATGTTGAATTTTAAGAACTGGAATATTTTTTTAGTTCATTTTTAGGTCAAATATAAAACATTTATTTTATGTTTTCCTCGATATAGGACATTTTGAAATTTTGTTATCAACCCACAGTGAATACATTTTTAAAATTTCAACCCATGTTCTTAAGCCACAAACGGTTTGTTGTGAATTTGTTATTTGCAATTAGTATTCATTTATTTAATCTCAAAAAGAATTCATTCTTCGAAATGTTAAACAAGAGTTACATTTATGTGAACAAACTTATAAATGTACGACGACAGATAGAATGGATGAACGAAACATTGACACTTGAAATCAAAACAATTTTCACTAAATTGAACAAATAATTTTTAATATATTTGTTTCTGTACGATATGTATTGACAGTGTTGTATACACAATTTTTCTTTTTTTTTTAGATCAAGGAGCATGTAAAAAATCTACACATGTGTCAGCTAATGCAGCTAATGATATCCGTCCGGATTCTGCTTGTGCCAAAAAAAAAAAAAAAAAAAACAAAAAAAAAATAACACAAAAAAAATTTTATCAAGAAGAACATGAATGTTATCTTGAGATAATGAAGGGCACGCA
Source organism: Eustalomyia histrio (assembly GCA_949748255.1). Taxonomy (NCBI): domain Eukaryota; kingdom Metazoa; phylum Arthropoda; class Insecta; order Diptera; family Anthomyiidae; genus Eustalomyia; species Eustalomyia histrio. The sequence continues at coordinate 53,426,987 of OX456525.1, forward strand.
ACGGAAATTGAAGAGGACACACACGTTGCCATAAGGATGCACTAATAATAACAAAATGTACAAAAAATACCAGAAAGAGAAACACATTTTGTTTTTTGTTTTTTTTGTTAAAGAATCCAAACATGAAATGATGAAGACAAAATAACTACATTGAGATACAATAACAACAGTAGCTGGTAAGAATACTTGAAAACTTATATAAACACCATATTTTGCCCAATGAAAGAAATAACAAGACTTTAAGACACTCAAAACAAAATAAATATTTTCAAAAAAAATGTGAAAAATTAAAGTAACTAATTTTTTTTGCTAAATCAGTCCAATATAACGACTTAACCGCAACTAAAAATTTACAAAAACTATTTAAGATCTCAATAGCTAGGAAGATTTCTTTACAATACACCCTGAGATTTTTATGAATTTAGTACTTAGTCCCATTTCATACAGAGCAGCTTTATTTGCAGCAAAGCTTGTAAATTTTCTTTTAAAGTTTAAACACCCGGGGAAAGTATTGGTTGCAATTCGATCAAAACCTTTAACATTTATTTGTAAATATTTAATTTTATTTGTAATAACCTATAGGGCCATTCCATGCCAAACCGCACAGAAAACTGTCATTTTCGGTTTTCAAAATATGACGTCATGACAATTGGCAAAAACGTCAAAATATCGAAAAAGTGTCAATCGACCAGACATTCCTTCTCAGTGGGGTCTTTTGAATGCAGTCGATTTTAATGCACTCAAGATTGATTGTTGTGTGCTGATCCATAAAGGGCTGTAAAATCAACACTTTCATCTCTTCATATAATTTTTCATCGATATTAAGCAGTCGGATACTCTTGATGTTGTAGGCATGAAAATTCAGTATGATTTCCGCTGAAACTAGCAGGTTTATAAGATGTCAAAAGAAGTAATCAGAGGAATTGTTTTACTCCATTTAAATCATATTTTGGTGTATTTGGACCATTTGCGAAGGAGGACGTCGCCGTTTATCAACGACGGTAGGGTATTAAACACTATTCACGGTTTGGAGCATCGTCGTTATTTAGAATGTGTAACACTATCAAATCGATGTTATCATAGGAAATGTTATGCTGCAATTCTCCCCAGAGCCCCAGTTTTGATTCGTACAACCCGCAAAATAGAAGACATCCGCTGTGGGAAAGGGATCTATCCCAGGACACGTCACAATGACCTATCACAATGAACCGGCCACAGGACCGGTTTTTTATATGAAAAGGATCGGTCACTTTAACATGGGTTTGTCCTAGGAGCGGGTGAATTGCCCTCTATGACATGTAACAGGACTGGTCTAAAGGAACATGTCACACAATTAACCCCAAAAAACATATCACAGGACTAGTACTTTTAAACTCAACACATAATAGAGACTTTTTATACCGATCCCCTTTTCACCTATTTCGTGATATGTATTTTCGGAACCGGTCCTGTTTTCACCTATCACCGCATGGTCCGTACATGGTAATTTGTCCAATAGATCTCACATAGAATTCGTTCATCAGTCGGACTAGCTGTATGCGTAATAGACTCTCTGCAGAAGCCTTCCCAGATACTTACAATGTAGAGGCATTCAAATGTCCAGAAATACTACACAGTCTCTTTCTCCCCTTTCCATAAACTGCTTTCATGGTATAACAAAATGCACTGCATCAATCGAGGGCATCCACTGAATCGCGATCTAATAAGAAAAGCAAATTGTGGTGTCTTTAGTTCCTTATACGAAAGCAAGGCTTATCACTATCACGGAAAATGTTTTTATTATCCTCAATAGTTTAATATAGAAAAATTATCAAAATTAATCGTAAGGTTCAAAAGTTATGAGCAGAATTCTTTAGAAATTCAAATTCAATTTCAATTGTTTGCAATTTAATGAATACTTAAAACATCACTAAAACAGTTTAAAGTAGGGTATAAATGTAAAGTATTTGATTGATGAATCAGATTGAATTTTACAGGCAATATCCTATAAGGTAATGTTACAACCCAGCAAAACCACACATTACCAAATAATGGATTACTTAACACCTTACTTCATTGATGAATTTTACAGGCGATGAGCCTCAAAGTAATGTATACAGGTTGGTTGAAAAGTTCCTGCGCTCGAAATGAAAGAATACTGTTTTTGTTACGAAATATATTTTTTTATTCAATATAATCTCCTAGAAGATCAATACACTTGTTCCAATGATCATCCAATAATTTTATCCTATACTTATAGTGGTTTTCCAGAAGCTCTGCAAAATAACCGTCTACGGCTGTTATGGCCTCTTCATTCGACGAAAAATGCTTTCCACGTAGGAATTGTTTGAGATTTCTGAAGAGATAATAGTCACTGGGAGCCAAATCTGGTGAATACGGTGGATTTTCAAGCAATTCGTACTTTAATTCTTTGAATTTAGCCATCGTCAAAAAAACTTTTGTGAGCAGATGCATTGTCTTGATGAAAAATGATTTTTTTTCTTCTTTAAACCAGGTCTTTTCTCACGAATTTTTTCATCCAGCTGATCCAAAAGGCTGCAATAATATTTAGAGTGGATTGAACAAAATTCTTTTTGCATCCCAAAAAACTGATGCCATAAACTTCTTTGCTAATCGTTGTGACTTCACCTGCTTTGGAGCTGAACAACCAGCTTCAGTCCACTGTAAACGTTCTTGTTTCAATTTAGGATCATGGTGGTAGATCCAAGTCTCATCCATAGTTATAAAACGACGCAAGAAGTCGGTTTTATTCGGCTTAAAACGCAACTTTCCAATCAGTTTTTTCATACGTAATTCTTCATGTAAAATATGGAGTACTCGTTCATCTAAGATGCCTATGGCATTAGCAATTTCAAGCTTAGGCAAACTTGGATCTTCGCTAACCATATCATGTACCTGCTTAATGATTTCTGCTGTGGTTGCAGTTTTTGGTCGTCCTTCGCGTGGATCGTCTTTAAGGCTGGTACGACCACGTTTAAATTCAGCAGCCCAAAATTCAACGGTGCGTTTTGAAGGTGAGGACTCCTTATACACTTCTAACAATTGTTCATAAATTTCCTTTGCTTTTAAATCCTTCAAAACAAAGAATCTAATGACTGCACGATATTCAATTTTTTCCATATTAAAAAAAATCAATGACATGTCAACTTGAAATGGCTTGTAAACAAAGAAAGAATTGACAGAATGACTTGCAACTTTGCATGTGTTCTCAGGACAGTTATACCAACTTGAGAAAAAAAGTTTTGAGCTAGCAGTGCCATCTCTTGGTGAGCGCAGGAACTTTTCAACCAACCTGTATACCCATTACTTTAGAGGTGATAATCTAATGGGTTACTTATATGGTTACGAGAATGGAAAAAGTAATGTGTCTAAAAATAGATTTTTAAAAAAAGAGGAATTTTTATTAAAAAAAATTATTATAAATATTTTATTTAAATTGTTTGTAATTAAAAATAATGTGGTCAAGATGGAAATCGAGCCAGGGAAATCTGGTTGCCAGCCAATAACTCTACCCACTGAGCTATCGACGCATATAGTATTTGATTGCTTTAAACTTAAATGAATTGTTGCGCTTCGTTTTTCGCTAGTGTTATCAAAACAAACATACATTACCCTTTTGCTTACAAAAAACACTAAGTAATGTATCTTTAAAAAGATTTTCAAAAATATTTTAATTATTACTTTACATTTATAAATCATATATTACGTAATCAATAATGAGTAACTTATTGCATTATGCTTGCAAATAATGAAGAAGGTAACAAGCTATCATTACAAGGTAACGCATGAGAATATCGCACCCAATACCAAAGTTTTGCTGGGAAATATAGTTACGGGGATGTGAAAAAATAGTTTGTTTAAAATAGTTTTTGTATAAATTACAAATTATAAAAAATTGTATTACATATATTTTTTATTAGATATAACACTAGGATTCGAACGTAGTGTCTGAATTTTAACCGGGAACTCTAGCCTAAACTATCGACGCCTACAACATTTCTTTGCTTAAAATTTAAATGTATTATTCTTCTTTGCATTTTTGTTTGAGATGTCGATTAATATATATGCTTACAAAAAGCACAAAGTTATGTATCTATAAATAGATTTTCAATTTCTTTTACATACATAAAGTATGAAATACGTTTGTAGTCATAACTGTATGTTTTAAAATAATGCATAATATAACGAGTTGTCATTATGAAGTAATCCAAAGTTTTGCTGGGGGAAAATAGTAGTTACACAGTTAGCCAGCCAGCCAGTCATTTATTTAGCAAAACATTATAAAGAGAAAGGACCATTTTTTGTTGTTATAACAAGGTTTACATAGTTTACTTTATCTTTTGCCTCCAACTCCACATTCTGATTGTTTTGTAACAGTCGCCAAAGTATCGTAACAGGGTTGTACGTCCACACATACACTCGTAGCACTTATTTATAACTTTGTTGTACGTTCAACATGCACATTCTGATTCTTATTGTCACACCATTTAACACTAACACGTGTTGTGTCATGGTTAAATGCGTGACATGTTGCAGCACAAAATGTTTCTTTCAAGTGCCAAAATTATACTGTTGCACACAACAGATAAGGATTGATGTCTGTTGTGCAGCAAAGAGTGTTTGCCACATTTAGTCGTCTTGTACTCATACTCCATAAAATTTGTATGATTTTTTTTTTGTTTAGTTAGTGTAATGTCTTGGCAATAATGGTTATTTAAGATAACAATAAATATTCTGCATACATTTTTTTTTTTTTGTTTTTTTGTTAAGTATAATTTTTTCCATTTTTTGTTTTTTTTTTTAATAAGCAAAACCTTGACTAAGTTGACAGTTTTTAGAGGTCAAAGTGTCGTCTAAAATATTTTTGGCAAAACAATAAAAGTTTTGGAATGAAAAAGTGTATGAAAGTAGACAAAAATTCTAAAATTCATACTGAATTGTCGTCAAATGAAGGATAGAAATTATAAAGATGAGATCATTATAACTTTCTGTTAGAAAGTTGATTTTACTTTCCCGCCGTATGCAATTTCCAAGGTTTTTTCCAGTTATTCAAAGTTTTAGCAAGGAAATTAAAAACTGAAAATTTACTTTTCAAAACACCAAAAGATTTATTAAATTATATCATATTTTTCCATATTTATATCTTGCAAAATATGGAACTTTTCCAGAAGAAAAGTTTATCTTTACATGATTTTAAAAAATTTTTTTTTTAACATTTTCAGGAAGTAATTTTTAACATAAAATTACGTTTTTTTTCAAAAGTTCTATGTATGTTTACGCGTAATTTCTTGATCCAAATCTAAACATACTTACGCCCCTTGTCAAAGAAAACACTTTCACATAAATACCTTCGTAATGAAAATTGGCAAGTTTTGTTGCTGTTTTTTAGTTTTATTATTTAAAACTACCGATATCGGTGTTTTAAATATCGAAATATATTAAGAAAAAAAAATTAATTATTACTGTAGGGATATTTCTGCTTAAAAATATTGTTTTACCTTTTTGTAGTAAATGTTTTAATTTTAACTTTAAGATTTCTGGCTTAAATAGTTTACAATGATCATTTAAGCAGCACATTTCGCCTCTTTAATCCATATTTGTCATGATTTAATTGAAAACCAAAAAAAAAAACGATCACATACATGGTCCGGAAGAACTTTTTCAAATGACCGAAGAACTTTTTCAAATGACGGCAACTGTCAGTTAATATACAGGGTGGCGTAAATATAACCATCCGTTTTTTTTTTGTCTGTAACTTAAAAAAAAATGAAAAACTTTTATTCTTCTTGTGGATTATTTTTATTTGGTCTTTTAATTTTTTTTACATCAAGTCGAGAATATGATGTCATGTAAATGGCCGCTGCCACAGTTGATTGTCATTTGAGCCCTTTTTATGGCATTTTCCATCACTTTGGGCAAAACTTCCGGCGATAGGTCCTCACATTCTTGACGGATATTGTCTTTAAGAGCTGCAAGAGTCTGAGGCTTGTTGACATAAACCCGCGACTTCAAAAAGCCCCACAAAAAGAAGTCTGGAGCGGTCAAATCAGACGATCTTGCTGGCCAGTGCAAATCGCCAAAACGGGAGACTAGGCGCCCGGGAAATGCATCCTTCAGCATATCGGTTGTGGCACGTGCAGTGTGTGGCGTTGCACCGTCCTGTTGGAACCACATGTTTTCCAATCCCAATTCATCAAGTTGCGGCAAAAAGAACTCGTTGATCATTGCTCTGTAGCGCTCACCATTCACAGTAACCGTTTGGACCGCGACGTCTTCGAAGAAAAAAGGTCCGATGACTCCTCCAGCGAAAACAGCACACCATACAGCGGGTGTAATGGCTCTTCGTGGGTTACACGCTGATTTTCAGTGCCCCAGAAGCGTAATTTTTGCTTATTTACGTACCCGCTAAGATGGAAATGGGCCTCATCACTCATGATTATTTTTGATGAAAAATCATCTTCATTATTGCTCAAATAAATAGTCACCAATATTCCGCGTTCTGGAGCAGTGTAGCGTAACATTGTTTATTAACGTGTATTTCGCATGTGTTTACTACACAAATGTCAAAACAGAACTGACATTAGCGGCCAATCGCAAAATTTATAGCATTTTCTGATAGGAGGATTAATTTTGCGCCACCTTGTATGCAGAAAAAACATATACAGATGACATGGGCTTCATTTTTCGAGGAAGCTGTTGGTAACACACAGTAACTGTGATCGGTAAGCGATACAGGATTTGGATTGGTGGACATGTGGTTCCAACAGGACGCCACAACTGCACGCAGAGAAAAAACATGGTTGGGACAATCATCTTTGAAGAGAATAATATTTTTTGGGATTTTGATTGTGCCAACCATAGACGTACTATAATAAAAAAAATATTAGAAAAAATATGAATCATAATAAAAAATAGTTTTTTGATTTTAAATATTTCTGTTTTTTAATGATTTTAATTAAAAAATCTTGTTAATTCCGAAAAAATTGGATTTTCTATTTTAAATAAGAAAAATACAAAAAAAAGAAATAAATTTAATTATTTTATATTTAGAAAATTCCATGGAAAATCTTAATTTCACTTGTAGATTTCTCAATTTAAAAAGGGATTTCAATTTTGAAAGTTAATTTTTTTTGTGAATTTAATTAAATATATGTACATATGTTGTATTTAAGTTTTATAATATATTTTTTTTTTTTTTTTTTTTTTTCTCAATTCTTTTATTTACAATCTATCCATTTAAGGATAATAAGTAAATTTTATAACAATAAAAACAAATAACATTATTGCTGAACTCCATTGAGAACAACAATGTGTATAAAATCATAAGGATAGTACAAAATTAAAAAATATTAACAAATTTGTACGTAAATACAAGATAATAAGGAACTAACTTCGAAACGGCAAATCTAGGATATGAAATCTTTTAAGCCTTCTAACTTCTTCTGTGTCATCAAGTAGGGCTATAGCTAACGGGTTGATATGGTTACTGTTTTATAATATATAAAATTTATTTTTACACGATTTCCAATTTAATATCAGAAACTATTAATTATTTGCAGAAATTATAAATTTAGTTTTAGAAAATAACAATTTAAGAAATTTTCAATTTAATTTTGGATTTATCAGTTAATTTCATAAGTTATTAATTTCATTTCAGATATATTAATTTAATTTCAGCTATTATTATATTAATTTGTGAAATTAAGTTCTTGATATCTGAAATAAAATAACTAGTTTCTGAAAATAGTTGGTACTTTCTAAAATTAAATAAGAAATGGTGTAGTTATTCAGCTTCTTCCTTGTTATCAGTTCTGTAAGGACGTTATTATTATGCGTTATTTGCACCCCTTATGTAACCCCTTATGTAACCTATTACTATGCCCTTTATAAGCAACCTGTTATTAACTACCTTCAAGCCACCAGTTTTTATTATATGAATTGCAACCAGTTATTTTTGCGTTACATATAACTAGTTATTTTAACCTTACCATTAACTAGTTGTTTTACTCCCTACGCGTAAGGTTGTAGGTAACTAGCTACGTCCAATGAATATGTTAAAATAATGAACTTAGCAGGCAAACTTCAACCAGTTACTGCTCGTTCTAAAACCCATTATTTGGCGAGGTATTTTTTTGCTAGGGATCTCAGTATTTTTATTTTGGAAAAAGTCCTTGGAGTCTTAAAATATTTCCACTAAAAAAATTTTGGATATGAAAACAAATTTTGTTGTTAGAAAAAAATTTTTTCAGGTGAAAAAATTTGAGTTTAATATAAAATATTATTCAATTCTAAGGGACTGGTTAAAAAACAAGAGAAAATATTTTACTTGCCAGTCGCTACTATGAAATTGTACTAAAATACACCCCATTTTTATGGAAAATTTTAGGTACCTTCACATTTTCACACATAATTTTTTAACCGCTGGACCGATTTTGATCGTTTTCAATAGTAAACTGCTCGAGAGGATGTACATTAATCGCAATTTCATAATGATCACGAATATATATACGAACCTATTTTGCGACATGTTACAAACGTAATGACAAACGATATATGGTGGAGGGTGTAATAAATAAAATATTTGAATTGGGAAATAAACACAAATTTCAATTTAGTGTAATTTCGTAAGTCATACGATTTGCTATCACATGTTTTCTGAAACAGGGTTGATAGTTTGTTTCGGTTCCTTTTGAAAGTTGATTCTTGTAAATTAATTAAAACCTTTTACTATGTAGTTGGATAGAACGTCCACCCTCTTATTTATGGGACACACAAACACAAGATTGATCACCTTAACTTATTCAAAAATTTCATGACATTGTCTTTTTTGGAAACCCAATTGGAAACAAGGAAAGTGAAAACAAACTTTTAATTTTTTAGCTTCTAAAATTTATTTTTATTGAACAAGTTCTAAGCAAATGTAAAAAATAACTAGTTCTGAATATGTAACATATTTAGAGAAAAACCTTCTAGATGCAGTGAAAAAATATTCTTCAATAGACAAATTTTGGAATAAATAAAATAAATAATTACAAGAAAACTTTAACAAGTGTAGAATTTCAAATGAACTAAAACTTGGATTCATAACAGGGTCGGTACACCCCTAACCCATTTTTTTAATACAGTCCAATCTAAAATTAAGTGGACTAAAATAAGGTTTCAATAAAATTTTGAAAACCTATTTAATTATTTGTGAAGCCAAAATTGTATATGTAAATTTACCAAAGATTCCCAATTGGGTCACATAAGAAAAACTCTACAACACTTGTTCTATTATTGACATTTACACTAGTTTGCCCTACAACAGGGGTGGTGCGTTGTATACTTAAATATACGTAGCCCAACATTACGATACTGTCACTTTGACAGTTAAACAAATCGAAAATAGAGGCACTTATTACCAACGATCCATCTTAAGTAAATGCTGGAACTATTGAAATTTTTTTTTATTTTTCCATATTTTTACTAGCGTCACACAATTCGTCACTGAAACACTTAACTTTATGAAATTTACTTTTACATGGGAATATAATAAAATTTATAAATATTTTTTGGGAGGGTTTTGTGGAAAAACAAATAACGAAAACAAATAACGAAAACAAAAAATAAAAAAATTAAGAAACTTTCAAACAATTCATCAAACGTACTGTCACAGCAACACTATTGTATCAACATACGCTGATCAGCAAAAACATTTGTATGACCAAAATAAAGGTGGCATTTTTTGAAGGAAGATCTTTTTGGAATTTCCATTAGAAGTCGGAACTACTTAAATGAGTTTTCTATGGAAATAAGTTTTCAAAGACTGAGGATTTTCATGACAATTTTTTCAATTTATAGTCGTTCTAAATAATGAGGCGTTTTTAAAGGTCTAAAATGTAATGAATTAAAAAGTTTTCTATATATATTTATAAAATAATAACGTTATTGACTGACACGCACATCACATACCACTGGAGCTAAGAACTTGAAATTTAGTATGTAGGCAACCGTTAAAATGATTTTATGGAAATTCCTACGGGAAGGAGAAAAAACGCAAAAAGTATTTTCCTTGACGGCCACCCCAAGCCCCGTTTTAGTAAAAACCTTAAAATTAACTACTTTCCTGGAGAACATTCCAAAAAAAAGTGCCACATCTTTGAATTAGCTTTGAGGTATTATTTTAGAAAAAGCTTCCTCCTAACGGCATGCTCAAGCCTTTTCGTTCAAAAGCCTAAATTTTAAATTATATTTTCCCTGAAGCATGAGTTAATTTACTGAAAAGGTACTTTTTGACATTTCCTACATGGACGTGGTTAAATGGTGCATTAAAAGGGCAAAAGCCTTTCTCTTAACAACCACCCCAAACTGTTTCAGCTAGAAATCAGAAATTTAAAATGTGTATGTTTTCCATCATGCATGAGCAAATTCATTGATAAGTAATTTTTACGAATAAAAAAGGGGTTCAACGGCATAAAGCCTTAACGGCCTGCCCAAAGCGCATTCGCTAGAGTTTTGTATTTTTAAATAAGTTTTCCCTAGAGTATAGACTTATTGGCTGATAAAATTTTTTTTGGATTTTTTTTTTGGAATGTGGTAAAATGGGAATTCAAAGGGGATAAAATTACACCCTTAACGGCCCTAATCGGTTTGGCTAGCATACTAAAATTTAAAGAACAAGTCGATTTGAAACACTTCTTTTAAGAAACGAAAAGGAATGAAAACTTAAACAAGTGGAATTGGATTACTAGAGAAGAGGATTAAAGTGGAATTAAAGGGGGAAACCAGTGGAATTGAAACACTAGACATGGGGATTGATATGTAATGAAACATAGAACGAGTGGAACCGAAACAAGAGACAAGGGGAACGAAATGATATGGAATGTAGAACGAATGAAATTAAAACAATCGACAGACAAGGGGAAAGAAATTAAATGGGTTAAAATGAACAGAGGGAACGAAATAGAATGGTAAGAGTCTGGTTTTTAAAGATATTTAGAAATTGGCACATATTTTTTTTTTTTTTGTGATATAACACAAGACCAACGGACATATGACGATTTTGGGACTGTAACTTGGGACTATGACGGAAGTATTTGCGATTGTAATCTGCAAAAGAAAACGAGCATAAAGCCAAGAAAAAGGTCGAAATCCCAATATTTTTTTTTTTTCAAATTATATATTATTTTCACCGACAACCTTACCGAATAAAAGTTTTTGGATTTTCCAGTTTTGAGCTTTAAAGAAGCTTTTTGTAAAGATTTTTCAAATTAAATTGCTTCTTCCAAATTTTTTTTCCCTCGCTGTTCTTTTTATACCCTTCACCACAGGTTTTAATTTTTCACCACAGGTTTAATTTTTCGTTTTAATTTCTACAATATTGATCTTAGACCCTATAAAGTAAATATATTCTGGGTCCTTATGAAGAGCGAAGTTGATTTAACGTCTGTGTGTTGAAATGGGTTTTCCGAAGACCCCAGACATGATGAGGACTTGATTTTTATATATTTTTCTGTAACATGTGATCCGTTTCTGCTTGCTATTGAAAATCAGACAGATCGGTTAATAAATGGCTGAGATATTAGCAAAAAACCACGACTACCTCTAATTTTTTCCGTAAAATTCCTTTGTTTTTATATGTATGTTGAATATTACGCATAAGAAACACATCCATTTGTTGAAATTCTTTTCTTTCGCCTCTTCACCATTTATACACAAACAACACATACAAAGATTTGTCATTTAAATAAAAACCAAACAAATCCCTAATGAACGAAAATTTTTTATATACCTCTATTAACGATGATTTTTTATGAGCTTCAATAGCTCAGTTGCCTAAACGCTATGTCACAAATACTTTTTTCCCTTAGGCGCGGGTTCGGTTCCCCGTCAACTTTTTTTTTGTACAATTTTTTTATATTTTCTTAAGACTTTTTTTTGTTTTTTTTTAACATTAAATAATTAATTTAAATAAAATTTTAAATTAATAATTAAATAATCCATAAATAGGCTAAAAACATCAAAATTTTTATAAAAACCCTCTGATACAAACAAAATACAAACGGTTTTATTTCTATTTTTTGCTCCAATTCAAAAGAATTTATAAAAAGATTTTTAAACAATTTGATTTCTCATATATTATTTTAGAGCTGTAATATGACCTATGGATACCTCTTATATAGCAAAAGATCGAAAATCTTTTGTATAACATATTTGCTAAAAAAAACTCGGAAATATCGGTTTAGATAGAAAAAAGTTATGCCCAAAACATACATTTTTTTAAATACCTATTTTCTGGAACCAAAAATAAATTCTTCATATATTAGTTAATTCTGGCTCTCCTGGTAACAAAAATATAAATTGTGTAGGCTGTGGTTAACAAAACTTCAATCAGCCACACTGATCACTGACCAACGAGTCAAAACCTGTTTGATTCCCAGATACGGCATATACTTTGCAGAAAAAATCTTTTCATTAGGAGACAATTTAATAATTAAAAATACTTTGGTAAATTGACACATAAACTAAAGACTGACGAGTCCTTGGATGGAAAGAAACTGTGACAGTCTGATAACTCCCTTGTGTCTGTTAAATTTTCTCCTTTCTATAAATGAACAATTTAGCACACCATCACGTAGTAAAAAACGTTCTTTTGGTTTTATACGGGTTCGGCATCTTTTCAAATTGTTTTTTTTACGATTCCAATTGATTTTCTTTGCAAATCCAATTAGCTTTTAGCATATTTTCCAATAGGATTTAAAAAAAAGGTTTAAAAATCAGGGAAATTTGCTAAAATTTTTGGAGAAATCAGGGAAATTTGCTGAATTTTCCCCTGTTTTCTTCAGTTTCCGAACCTTTGTATTCGGTATAAAATTTTATTTGGCCGCTGCCGGCGTTGTAATCTCTATACTATTCTTACTCTATGACTTTAGTAAAACTTTATATATCCTAACAATAATTGTCATCCTATTAAACATATTTTTGTTGGTGTTTAAGTTTTCTTGTTTTTTTTTCCCCAGTTGTACACCTTTTTCTACTCATTGGATGCGCTTCAAACTCATGGTCATTGTAGCGTTAAAAGTGCGTAGCGAGCAAACATTGCTCTGCACTGACGCATGACATCCTCCCGCTGGCAAAAAGGTTGACTGACGAAATGTTGGTTGTATCGTACTGTATACAAATCTTAAATGACTGACCAGTTTTTTTCCCCCCATTTTTGTTGTTGTCTTTCAATGGTAAATTATTCTTGTAGAATTCGTGATCTGAGTGTATGATGTTATGTCTTATATGAATGTTGTATGGATTTATTTTGAATGAGTTTCTTTATGAAGTTGATTTAATTAATTGAAATATTTTTCATTTTTTTTTTTTGATGTGTATTTGTGTTAAAGTTTTGTTTTACATATGGCTACGCCCCTTATATTATTTATCTTATCAACCATAAAGCACACTTGCTGTGCCGCATATTCAAATTTCATAATAGTTCTTAAGTTTTGTTGTCTTTTCAATTAACCCTCAAAAGTTGCTTAACGTTTTTTAAGTATGATATACATACATTTTGTATTTTAGTCAGTCGCTAAGATACTGTTTGATAATCTTTCGCTGTAACTCTCTGCTACCAAAAAATGTATTTCGAAAGACTTCAGTCTAAAACCAAAGAGTATATATTTAAAAAAAGCGACTTCTTGCTTTTAACGATTCTCTCAATATATTTGCGAACTATCGCCGAATAGATAAACCCAAAAGAACTCCAATAAAAATAAGGAGTATCGATTGATAAGTTAAGAGAAGCATAGGAGGAGTCTTCTAAAACTCTATTAAATCATATTCGTACTTTAAATACCATTTTCGCCAAAATTTGGCAAACACCTCATAGTATCAAAATAAAAATGTTTGAATGTGCTGCATTTGGAGAATATTCTTAATATGCCTGTTTATTTATTTTATTGCTATTTTTTACTATTTCTACTACTTTTTTTTTATTAAATTGGCTATTGGCATACAATTTTCTAATTTATTTTTTCAGTTGTTTCTATTTACTTCTTTTAAAATTTTCCTGCATTCCGTGTTTACTATTTCTTACTACAAGATGGGGCAAAAAGTATCACCCTATTTCAAAATGATGCCTATTTTGCAAATCGCATCGCATGTCAGTTTGCTTTAGACATTTGTAAAGTAGAATCGTGTGAAATTTATAGTGAATAACAATGAAGTGCTTTACGCCTCAAGCAAGGGAGATTTTGAAACTCAACGACGAGGTGAATGATTTTCCATCAAAGTTTATCGTGAGCGATGAGGCTAATTTTTATCTCAGCGGTCACGTCATTAAGCAAAATTCTATGTTCTGGAGGACGGAAAATCCACTCATAATTCAAGAAGCACCATTTCACTCTCTCAAAGTCACTGTATGATTTGTAGTTTTGTCAGAAAAGGTGATTGGACCTTATTTTTTCGGAAGAACCGATAACGAACGGCGAGGGCTATAGATCCATACTGACTGAATTTTTCATACCAGAAGTTGACGATCTGTGTTTGGTTTTATTGAACGCGACAAAATGCGTATTGTGAATGATGCCTTCCCAGCGCGTACAATCTCGCTTTTCGGTGATTTTGCTTGGCCAGACAGATCTCATGATTTGACTATCCTGGCCTTTATCCTCTAGGGATATTTGTAATTGTTGATATACAAGAAGAATCCCTGCTTCTTGATGGAGTTAGAGAATATCATTCAAGACGGAATTCATATTGTAACAACACAAATGCTCCGAACAATTATGAAAAATGAAATCAAGAGCTCAATTTTCCATCAACGTCGACGGCGCCCATCTGTTGGACATAATTTTTCACAAATAATTGAAAAACAAAAAATATATTAGTGCGAGTAAATATAATCAGTTAAAAATTAAATGAGTTGCCACATTTAACAAAAGTTATAGCGACAGAAAATCAGATGATGGTTTTAGACCCACCCTGTAGAAATGTAAACAAACAGATCTTATATTTTGTAGTCCTGTATATCCGCTACATAAATGATATGTTATTATAGTAATAAACGAAAGTTTAAAGCGAGTATCAACATTTGACGAAATAACATAATTTTATTTAAAAAAAATAATTGTTAGAAAATTTACATCCCTAACTGAAATACATATCAACGCTGCTCCGACGTGATGGGTTATGTGACATTTTTTTTTTATTATTGCATCATTTGAAACCTTAAGTTGTTTTACGTCTGCCCACTAAACCGTTAAAAGATATCTTGATCGGTTCAGAGGTTACCAAATCGGCTATGTGTAAACAGCAATAAAATGTTCCAACAAAAAAGGTTATGTGTAAAACACTAGACAACTATTTTGAATCATAATGGAATTTAGCAAACTTTGCCTTAGATTTTCTATCAAAAAAACTTGTTGGTCTATAAAACCTTTTTATTTTCTTTCAAATATGTACAAAACATAATAAAATTTGTCTACTAAAATCGCATATTTCCTGCATCGATTTTTGAAGCAACCGAATTTAATTATAATAAAAGGTAAATTTCATATTTTCATAAAAGTTCTTACACCAATAGTTTTATTTTACAACAGAACTATGGAAGATCCACTGGAAAATGAGCCAAATAAAATTTTGAATGAAGAAACGGGAGTTTTTAAAGTAACAAACGAAAGTGACGAATATGAGTACGAGGATGAAGCGATGCTAAAAACTAAAAAAAAAGAAAAACAAGCAACAAAGGCTATTGGGCAAGAAATATAGAGGAAAAATGTCCAGGACTATTAAGGATAAAAGTTGTGCTCACTTAGCGGAGAAGAAATCAGAAAGAAGTTTTCTCTGTGTTGTCGTAGATGAAGATGATCGAAAAAATATATTTGACTATTTTTTTATTTTTTTTTTTTCTGTGGGCACAATGATTCTGTTTTCTGTGTGTAGTCATAATAAGTACTTACAGGTTGGTTGAAAAGTTTCTGCGCTCACCAATAGATGGCACTGCTAGCTCTTAACTTTTTTTCTCAAGTTGGTATAACTGTCCTGAGAACACATGCAAAGTTGCAAGTCATTCTGTCAATTCTTTCTTTGTTTACAAGCCATTTATTTATTTATTTATTTATTTATTTATTTATTTATTTCAGTCTATGGATACAAAATTATCCTTACAGACTAGCAACTTATTACAAAAGTAAATAACTTAAAGTAATTTATTTAATAAAGCTTTAAACTGAGAGTGAGGTAAACTAATATCTAATTGATTACAATAATTATTAAATAATCTCAAAGCTTTAGTTAGAGGTACATTTAATGCATAATTAGTTCTATGAATATCAATAAAAAATAATTTATCTATATTCCTTAAAGATCTAGGGGGAACATATATTTTTATTAAGTGTAATAAATCAGGTGAATCAATTACACCACAAATAATGCCATGCACAAATGATAATGCAGAAATATTCCTACGAGTTTCCAGAGTTTTTAAATATATAAAATCACATTTATCAACATATGTGGGAATACTAAATGTTAGAACAGAAGTTGAAGTATTCGAAGTTGAAACATTCAAGAAAGGAAGAGCAAACTTAACAAATCTATTTTGAATTCTCTCAATACGGTTTATATGAGTATCCGCATTAGGACTCCAAATAAAGGATGCATATTCCAATCTGGAACGAACAAAAGAAGTAAATACAACTTTTTTTGTATAAAAATCAAAAAGATTTCCAGAATTACGACGAATAAAAGCCAACAGAGAATAAGCTTTAGGAATTAAAGTGTTCAAATGACTACCAAAAGACAATTATGGATCAAATACCACACCCAAATCAAGTATTTCATCCACAGATGACAGAGTATGATGTCCCATTCTGTATTGTGAAAGCAAGATATGAGAGCATCTATGATACGTCATATAAAAACATTTTGAAAAATTAAAAGGCAAACCATTACAATCAGACCACAAAATAGCTCTGGACAAATCTTCCTGAAGGTCAAAAATATCACTAAAAGAAGATATTGATTTAAAAATTTTAAGATCATCAGCATACATAAGACACTGAGACTTTGTAAAATAACGACAAATATCATTAATAAAAATGTTAAAAAGCAAAGGACCTAAGATACTACCCTGAGGTATACCAGAGGTGGGTGTAAAAAAATTAGAGTAAACTCCGTCTACAGAAACTGCAGCATATCTACCAGTTAAATAAAATCTAAACCAACTCAGCATTCTAGAATGAAAACCAATCTTAGAAAGCTTAAGTAATAAAAGTTTATGCGGCACCCTGTCAAATGCCTTTGCAAAATCCAAATAAATTGAATCAATTTGAATACCTTTTTCAAAACAAGAGATACAAAAGCTAGTAAAAACAGCTAAATTGGTTGTGAAGTTGACGTGTCATTGATTTTTTTTAATATGGAAAAAATTGAATATCGTGCAGTCATTAGATTCTTTGTTTTGAAGGGTTTAAAAGCAAAGGAAATTTATGAACAATTGTTAGAAGTGTATAAGGAGTCCTCACCTTCAAAACGCACCG
Organism: Eustalomyia histrio; assembly: GCA_949748255.1. Taxonomy (NCBI): domain Eukaryota; kingdom Metazoa; phylum Arthropoda; class Insecta; order Diptera; family Anthomyiidae; genus Eustalomyia; species Eustalomyia histrio. The sequence continues at coordinate 53,444,494 of OX456525.1, forward strand.
TTGAATTTTGGTCTGGTGAATTTAAACGTGGTCGTACCAGCCTTGAAGACGATCCACGCGAAGGACGACCAAAAACTGCAACCACAGCAGAAATCATTGAGCAGGTACATAATATGGTTAGTGAAGATCCAAGTTTGACTAAGCGTGAAATTGCTAATGCTATAGGCATCTCAGACGAACGAGTACTCCATATTTTACATGAAGAATTACGTATGAAAAAACTGTTTGGAAAGTTAGTGCCGCAATTCAACAAAAACTGGATCGAAAACAAATTTCTCAACGTAATTTGGAGCGTTTTAAGCCGAATAAAACCGACTTCTTGCGTCGTTTTATAACTATGGATGAGACTTGAAAATACCACCATGATCCTTAATTGAAACAAGAACGTTTATAGTGGACTGAAGCTGGTTGTTCAGCTCCAAAGCAGGTGAAGTCACAACGATCAGCAAAGAAGGTTATGGCATCAGTTTTTTGGGATGCAAAAGGAATTTTGTTGATTGATTATCTTCAGAAAGGTAAAACAATCAACTCTGAATATTATTGCAGCCTTTTGGATCAGCTGGATTAAAAAATTCGTGAAAAAACCCCTGTGTTAAAGAAGAAAAAAATTATTTTTCATCAAGACAATGCTCCTGCTTACTTATTTTTATAATTAATTCCTGGAATTTTATTAAAATTATGAATCTAAATTCTATGTACCAAAACGGCTATGTGTAAAAAATATTCCAAATTAAAAAATATTTTTATTAGAAATGCTATAAACAAAATGGGTTATGTGTAGTTTTTGTGTAATTCCTTAACAGCTTCCTAATGGCAATATAATCTAAATTTTTTTATGGCACATATAAAGTAATTGAGATAAGGTTTCTGTAAAACGAGTGGCTTCAAAAAATTTCGCGTAATTAAGAAATAAAACAGTTGTTTTACTCTCCGGAAAATTTGTAAGGAAACACATAACCCATCACGTCGGAGCAGCAGCAACGATATATAACATTTTGTGTCTCTTATAAGGGTTAATACTTCCTCAGCATACCTTTAAATTTCTAACATTTAGCTTATCTATCTACATTTCTTCAATTTAAATAACGCTGACAGTGACCATTTTTCTAGGGTGTACTCATACATTTTATTTTACTCGAAGTTTCAGTGTTAAAGTTGAAGTTTTTTCACATTCTTATATTTTTTTTTTTAATCTATGAATGTGTGAACATTTTAATGAATTTTTATTGTTTCGTTTATGCATGAACTCAGTTTGACGCCTTCACGCATAAAAAATTCGATTAGTTTTGGTTACATGTAAATATATTTTTTATATATATATTATATTAAAATTAGTTTAATTCATAATAAAAACTCATTAAAGAATTCCCATAGAGAAACAGTGTTTAAGCACAGTAAAATTTTCGGTTTTTTATGTGAAAAAGCTGTTACACTCTATATAAAATAATGATTTTTCACTATAATGAATTTTACTGGAAAATTTCGTAAAATTTATTTTCACTCAAATTTAATATCCAAGTTTTTTTTTAAGTGAAAAAGTAAAATTTTGAGTTCATTGTGATAAAATTATAAAATAAAAAATGATTAATTCTAACATTTTGAATGAATTGATTAAATGACGGAGGACGTTGCGATATGTATGAGAGATAAAAACATATTATTTTTCTAAATTCATGTTGCCGTCGTACTAAAAATTACATTTTATTGGCCAAAAGTCTAATTTTTTTGTCACCGATTTTTTAAATTTTTACGCCTTTTTGTAGCTAATATATCCAAATTAAGGGAGACGAAAAATTAGGTTAAACAATTGCTAATTGTGGGCGTTGCATTTTCCCAGCAAAAAAAAACGTGGCAAAAGAAGAGAAAAAGAAGCAGTGATTGTTATTCCGGTGTTGTGAAAATTTGGATCGGAAGTAATGATTTTTACATAGGGGTGTCATAGAGTGAAAATCTTCTTTTATGATTCTTTTTCATTGCATCTAAAGCAGTGCTTTTGGTTTAGTGAAAAATGAGATCTTTTGTTCTTCCCATATAAATTTTAATTTGAACGGGACATTCAGTAATCATTTTCCCAATGTTCCGTTAACTATTCCAGTAAATTTGGCTGGCACATTTGTTGTTTTTCCCATATAAAATTAAAGTTTGACTGCTGGTTGAATTTTAACGGGATATTCAGAGCCATATTTATTTAATTACTTTATTTAAAATTCGAAGTTAAAAATTTATACAAATCACTTAAATCTGATAACTTGTTTTAAAATAACCAAAGTTTAGTACTTAACCATAGTTTAAAATATCAAATTTATATGAAAATATCTGTGGTTAACGTTTAACTTTGATTGTTTTTTAAAATAAGTTAGCCGTCATAGCTTTGAAAACAGCTAAATCACATTTTTGGAAGTTGTGAAAAATAACTCCTTTAGAAGAAGAAAATCAGCACCAAATGATACTTTGGAATCAATGAAAAATTGATTCCTTAAGAATCGCTTCCATGTTTATTTTTGCTGGGTTGTCAAACTCAACTGTTTTTTCAATTTTAGAAAAATGTGATTTTTTATTTTGTTTTTTATCAAAAATAAATGGTTACTACTTGCAGGTTATCATCGATAATGACCTGCGGTCCTTTTTACAAGATTGGTAGGATTGTAGTTTTTAGTTGTTGTAAGTGGTTACAGCCCTACCGTTTAATATTAGGGATTTTCTGATATATTTATTAAACTATATTTTTGTTGAAATTCAACTTTTGTGGAATATAACTTCTAGGGAACAAAAGGCAACGTATACTGCACGGAGAAAGGTGAAAGAGTTCTCTTTAAACCTATATCTACATTTTCACCCGCGACGACCCGCCGGAAGAACACTTTTTTTTCATTTTAATGAAATTACTAATTTAAGCAGCCAGCAAAAATGAAGCTGCCAAAGAATCAATGAAAGCATCACTACTATGGCAAAGGCATCACTTCTTTTCTAATGGTTTCATCGATGAATTTAACATTAGCGTGTCATAGGATGGAAGTATTCAAATGAAGCTACTAGCATTACTCATACTTAACTCTAAGGAAGCAATGATAATACAATGATTAGACATTCTGATGCATGAGTGGAAAATGTTCATATACTTTGTAATATTTAAGCTTTGATGAAAATTTAAATCATAAGAATGCAGAAAAATAAGTTTAAAGAAGCGAAATTTATGCATTGATATACAAATACTCTTTATTAAAACAAATAAATAATTCTGCATTTTTGAAACATTTTTCAAAAATTTTAATGAATTTTTAGACAAATTTTAAAATAGTTTTGGATAATTTAAAAACTGGTTGTACAATTTGGAAACATTTTTAGACAATTTTAAAATATTTTTGAACAATTTTAAATAATTTTTGCACAATTTTAAAACATTGTTGGGCAATTTGAAATAATTTTTACACAATTTTAAAAGTATTTTGATAAATTATGAATTAAAATTGGAAATAGTGTAGTGTTAAATAATAAACATAATGCAAAAATGCACAGATTGCATCGTCATAAATATTTAAGGCTAGTTTCAATTAAAAGTTAAAAAAAAAATCTGTTTTTCTTGATTTTTCAAAACTTTTATAAAAATTGTTAAACTGCATAAATTCTAACCCTCATGAAATTTTAAACTAAAATATAAAACATGATTTAATAAAAAAAATTAAAAAAGTTCATCAGAACTATTTTTTTAATTTGAATAAATGCTTTAGATTCAAAAAATATACGATATACTGAAACTTATGCTTTAGAAGTAATGAAGAGTGATTTTTTAAGATATGCATCGGGTTTAATCCAGATCACTGCATTTGAAGTATGAATACATGAATTCTTTTGGAAGTGCCTTAGAATAACACCAAAAAATCATAAAAGAATGTCAACTGAAGTTTAGGAAGCAATGAAAGAAGTTATAGTCACAGAATGGCTACCATTTTTTTGCTGGGTATACAATGGTGTGTTAAATTTGTGCTTTAGGTATTTTATAGCTTATAATAGTCATTCTTTGTTCTATTACCAGTAATGATAGCTGCTTACAAAATACACCACCCTTTTTATATATTTGTAAGTCAGGCAATACAAATGATGGCAATACCGCAAGAAGATACTTTTCAGATCCAGGAACAGCATCTGAAATAACAGGAGTAGATTTAATTATCATTTTCAGATTTAAATTAATCCTAGGAGTACTTGCGTGCAATAAAGAAATTGACTCTAGAAAATTTGAAGATTATGCTAAGAAACTGCAAAAATATATACAACCAAGTAACCATGGAGAAATATATCTGCAACAGTTCACAAAATTCTTTTATCATGAATCTATTAGAGATCTATCAGAAGGAGTTCAGGAAAATAGCAATAAGGATTAGAGATTTTATAGACAGCACAATACGAGAAAAATTTTTCGAAATTTCACAAATAAAGATTTATTTAAATTCAGATTCGTTCATCTCCAGTATTCGAAATCAATGGAAAGTGGAACATCGGGATTTATATGAAGAATTTAAAAAAAAACTACTAAAGAACAGAAATAACACAGAACAGAATATGGAATATTTGCAATCAATATTTGAATCAAATGAATAATAATTATAATTGCCTTTCATTGTTATTTAAGTACGAAAAATATAGTGTCCCAAGAAGACAGCAATTTTGCAATCTGGCAACATTCGAAGTGTCATTGTTTGACATTTGAACAATTGTTATTGTTTGCTAGTAGAAGGTACGAGGTTTGTAAAAATGGAGCGCTACACGAATGAACAACGCATTCTCATTGTGAAATTGTTTTACCAAAATGGTGAAAGTTTTGCGGCTACAGTTCGCAAATTGTGATCAATTTGGGGTCACAATAATGCTCCAAAAGAGTCAACTGAAAAGAGATTAATGGATAAATTTGCCGAAACTGGGTCTGTTAGTGATGTAAAGACAACAACGCGCCATCGACCAGGTCGATCGACCGAAAATGTCGCAGCTGTACGTGATGATGTCGCTCAAACTCCATCCACCTCAATTCGACACCGAGCTCAGCAAATTGGTGTCTCCAAATCCACTTTGCAGCGAATTTTGACGAAAGATTTGCATCTTCATGCATACAAAGTTCAATTGACTCAGGAACTGAAGCCAGCTGACCATGGACAGCGAAGGGAGTTCGTTAATTGGGTATTGGAGAGACAACATGAAAATGCTGATTTTGCCAATAAAATCATCAACAGTCAATGGTGTTCGGTATCGTGAAATGATAACCAGTTTTTTCTTGCCTAGAATTGAAGAAATGAATGTGAAGGGCATGTGGTTCCAACAAGACGGCGCCACATGTCATACAGCCAGAGAAACAATTCAATTGCTGCATCAGTCATTTCCCGGTCGTGTTATTTCGCGTTTTGGAGATCAGAATTGGCCGCCTAGATCGTGCGATTTAACACCATTAGATTTTTTTCTTTGGGGTTTTTTGAAGTCGATGGTTTACGCGAATAAGCCGACGACGACTCAAGCCTTAAAAGAGGAAATTGGACGCTGCATTAATGAAATACCGCAGCATTCATGCAAAACGGTCATTGAAAATTTCATTAAAAGATCGCGTGCATGCCAGCAAAGCCGCGGCGGCCATCTGCACGATATATTGTTCCATACATAACCTCATTCTGTTTACTTTACGATATAATAAAGTTTCACGATTTTTTTTAAATATCTGTGTTTTATTTAAAATTTAAAAACTGCGTTCTTCTTGGGACACCCTTTATTTACGAAAAAGCCTATTTTTTAGAAGGGATACAAAAATTGAAAAAACATTGAACTATGTGTATTGAGCTAAAAGGAAATTATGTTGAAAAATATAAATATTTTTTTTTGCAAAACATAAACTGTGTTTCATTCAAATAATCACGGACTTTTTGAACCACCCTCGTATTAAAATCTATTGCAGTTTTTAAACACATATGTATGAAATCTTTTAATAAATAAGAAAGATTTAAAAAATAAAAACCCATATTTTCATATCAAATTTTAAAAAAAAATCAAAATCATTGCGCTAATGTTCAGCAGATATATTTTGCTAAACTTAACAAATTTGACGGCAAAAAAATAGCAAGATTTTTAGATAATATTACTAAGATTTTTTTAAGTGTATATATTTTTTGAGTGTAATCAAATTTACAAATTAGACAAAATGGTTAATTTTTCAGTAGTAATAGCAAAATTTCCAGTTGATTTTGATAATTTTTTTTGAGTGTAAAATTTGTTTTGGTTGTAAACATTAAAGAAAATCCTATTATTACAAAAAATATTTATAATAATTATTAAAATCCAAATATGAAATTTTTAAATAAATAAAAAAAAATCAAAAGTTCAATTTTGACCTAGAGTTTTTCAAAAAGTACTTAATCAATTTTAATGAAATTAAAACTGAGTCAAGTTTAACCAAATATTTATCCATTAAAAAAAACTACTAAAATACTTTGATCGGTTCAAAAGTTACAGAATTTTGGCCAATAAAAAACGATTTTCAGCCACTTTGGATAGAAACCTAAAATTTAAGATATGCGTTCTTGGAGTTTGCGTCAAGATAATTTTTGGAGTTTCCGACAGAAACGTAGTAAAAATGGCTACATAAAAAGTTATTCAGTAAGGTCAAGATTTTGAATATCATTCAAGCAAATGAAAAAAATAACGGCTCCACTACACCGCTTTGGGGAACTCCATGTTTAGCTGAATCAAAAGAAACTTTACTCGAGTTAATTGGACAAACTTTCCCGGCACCACACCCTTTTCTACATATAATTCGAAATTTGTGAATGCAATATTATTTCAAATACGTTGTTTTGACGGACAAAATTGAAATTGCTCTATACACTTCAATAGACGTATAATTTTTCGTTTAGGAATTGGCACAACTTTGCGTATTTTTTAAAATGTCAGGATATATTGCACGTATCGTTGGGAAATTGTTCAAATTGTTTGCATCTTTAATATATTAATGGATTTCTTTGCAGCTTTTCCAAGTATATCGTTAGGAATTGCTAACATTTTTTTTGAAATTTTGTTGCATTTCATTCAAGTTATTTTTGTAAAAAGTATTATTCGAATCTATTCAAGGCTTTTTTACAATCGTTTTAATCTCTCTTATATGTTGAAAAACGTTAAAGAAAACGTAAATTATATCATATATTTTACATTGCAATACCCTCTATCAGCCAAGTTTTCAATTACAATACCCTCTATCAACCAAAGCGTCGCGAATAACGTATAATATTATATTATTTTTATACGTAGGATTCAGTAGTGATATTTAACAAATATTGTAAAAGATATATATCAGTTGTTTGCCTGTCCTTTAATAATGATTTTGGTTCATAGAGGGTATTGAATATAAGTTTTTAGTTAGTGCTATTTAAAAAAATTATTAAAAAAAAAACAACAGAAAAAAGGGGAAAAATCAACTAAAATCTTTAACAATTTTTCTTGATTTAAAAAAATAGAATCCAAAATTTTTATATATAGAAAACTTGTTGAATTTTTTAACAAATAATTTTTTATCTAGACATTTAATGCCAAATTAAACAATACTTATGGTGGGTTGTGCGTAGTTGAATGCCATACTTCCTTATAAAGGGAAAGTCTTAAAACATAACATACGTATTATTAACGAATGACCTCAAGGAAACACCTGAAAAACACGCAAAAAAAAACAATATTAAGTACAAAAATACTGAAAAAGAAAAATGAGTTTTGCAACATGTTATGATTATATTTTGAAAAATAATATGTTCGTTGTACAAACTAATTCAAGGAAATTGAAATCAACGAATTTAATACAGTAAAAACTATCGAAAATGCATAAAAGGAGAAAAGGTTTTTTAAGAAACATATTTTTTACTTTAGATCTCAAAAGTAGGTGTCATTCTTAAATTAGGATACAAATGTCCTTTAAGAGGAAGAATTACTGTCCATGTACACATTTGTATTAATAAGTATATAAATTTAACATAAACCATACCCTACATAAACTCATTGCGTATTCCGCAGAAATCCCTTTTCTCATATGGGAAAAAATAAAATGCTTAAGGGAAAATTCGTGAAAAACATTAACCGAATCATTATTCTATATAACTTTTCAAATAAGTGTACGCTTTGTTCATTCATCTTTGTAAGATTTTAAATTAAAAAGTCAAAAATTTTACAATATTTGTTTTTTGTACTTTTACAAATATGTTGTACAAATATTGTGGCTCATTAAGCGTACAAGTTCTGTGTACATTAATGATGACGAATATGGTTACAAGAACATAATTGTAGTTGCCAAGTTTTTTTATTCATTATTTTTGAGTTTTCACTTTGGGAAAGAACATATATGCAGACCTTAAAATATATGTTGTCTATTGGTAAAGTTCTGAAGTAAATATTGGCAAAGTTCTGAAAACATTTCCACCACAAATTTCCGCCAAAAGTAATGTTTTAAAAATGAAGTACATTATATCATTAATTGTTATGCTTTTTCTACTGCTTTTTACACCCTCCACCATATATGGTGAGGGTATATATCAGTTTGTCATTCCGTTTGTAATATGTCGAAATATAGGTTTAAGACCCCATAAAGTATATATATTCGTGATCCTTATGCAATTTTAAGTCGATTTAGCGATGTCCGTCTGTCTGTCCGTCTGTCTGTCTGTCTGTTGAAATCACGATCACGACGCGAAGACGCAAGCGGGGGTGCCTATTTTTACCCAGATTATTGAACATCCTCCCGAGCAGTTTGGTATTTAAAATGAGCAAAATCGGTCAAGCGGTTCAAAAGTTATGAGTGAAAATGTGAAGGTACCTCTAAATTTTCCATACAAATTTGTACAATTTTTCTGTATCTATTTTTTTTTTTCTGTTAAGTAAGTAAAAATGTTATTAAGTCTTCTTATTGTTCGATTACATTTATTGTCTTACATACTATGATAACTAAGTTAACGTAAAAATGAACAATGTTAAAGTCGCTAACAGAGCAGACCTCTGTTAATAACATTGCTAAAACTAAATAACAAAAGTTCGTTACATAAATTGACAAAACATATTCATATTACAGTTCATGCAAAATTTAGTATATACGTATATCATCTTCATCCCCTTTGGTGGAGGGTATTCAAAGATTCGGCACAGCCGAATTTAGCCCTTTTTTACTTGTTTTTACTACTTTTGCATTTATTTATTTTTTTGCTGGGAATTAATCGATAAATGAAAACAATTCAGTAAATTAAGGTTCCTTCATATACCCGAGTAAAAAAATTGTATCTGGCGCAATATTTTTTTATATCCAATTGGATATTGTTTAATATGTATCTACTGTCATACCTAGCTGATCATATTTGATCCCAAAAATGGCAGATCATATTAGATTCAGCAATATACTTGGGATTAAGTAAGATCTTAATTGAACCGAAAAATAGCAGATCATATCAGATCCAGCATAATATTTGGGGATTTATATTTGGGGATTTAAAAGGATCCAATTAGAATTCAATTTAATCTGAAAAATAACAGATCTAATTAGATCCGGCAATATAGTTAGGGATTAAGTAAGATTTAAATTTATCCTAAAAATGTCAGACCAAATTGTATCAGATTAGATCTAAAAATATAATACATACGGATTCTAGTTTATTACAAAGCATATAAAAAAAATTTTAAAAAAATATTTAAATTCTAAAAAGACAAGGCTTTCGCCAGGATTTAAACTCTCTCTGTCAGAGTTGTCTTCAGTTAAGCACTCAGCCACAAACTGCTATACATAATTGCTGACTTTACTAAACTAGGCTTGTCGTATAAATGTTTTATATATAATTATATCGTCGGGACTTACATATAATTATTTATTGGATAATTTGGAGAAAATTTTCTACATATCATGGCTGAATTAATAAGACTAAATTGGTTCTGTATATATCTGATTTTATATAATTAATAACAAATTAGGAGAAAGTATTATTATTAAAACAATAAAAAATCTAACAATTCTCAACACTTCTTGGACTTTTGAAAACAAATATCATATATAATTATATGTACCTAGATTATTATAAACTAATTAAATATTATATCCCAGCAAAAATGAAGCTGCCAAAGAAGCAATAAAAGCATACTACTATGACAAAGGCATCACTTATTTTTTAATGGTTTCATCGATGAATTTAACATTAGCGTGTATTCTATGACACGGAAGTATTCAAATGTAGCTACTAGCATTACTCATACTTTACTCTAAGGAAGCAATGACGATGCAATGATTAGATATTCTGATGCATGAGTGGAAAATGTTCATATACTTTGTAATATTTAAGCTTTGATGAAAATTTAAATCATAAGAATGCAGAAAAATAAGTTTAAAGAAGCAAAATTTATGCATTGATATACAAATACTCTTTATTAAAACAAATAAATAATTCTGCATTAGTAAAAAAGCATTTTTGAAACATTTTTCAAAAATTTTAATGAATTTTTAGACAAATTTTAAAATATTTTTGGATAATTTAAAATCTGGTTGTACAATTCGGAAACATTCTTAGACAATTTTAAAATATTTTTGAACTATTTTAAATAATTTTTTCGAACAATTTTAAAACTTTTTTGGGCAATTTGGAATAATTTTTACACAATTTTAAAATTATTTTGATAAATTCTGAATTAAAATTGGAAATAGTGTAGTGTTAAATAATAAACATAATGCAAAAATGCACAGATTGCGTCGTCATAAATATTTAAGGCTGAAAAAATGCAAATGACAGGCCATCTAGTTTCAATTAAAGTTTAAAAAAATCCTCATGAAATTTTAAACTAAAATATAAAAAAATGATGATAAAAAAAATTAAAAAAGTTCATCAGAACTATTTTCTCAATTTGAATAAATGCTTAAGGTTCAAAAAAAAATATACGATATACTAAAACTTATGCTTCAGAAGTAATGAAGAGTGATTTTTTAAGATATGCATCGGGTTTATATCCAGATCACTGCATTTGAAATATGAACACATGAATTCTTTTGGAAGTGCCTTAGAATAACACCAAAAAATCATAAAAGAATGTCAACTGAAGCTTAGGAAGCAATGAAAGAAGTATTAGTCACAGAAGGACTACCATTTTTTTTTTGCTGGGATCCTATTAAAAATTTCTAGGTATCGTTGTCCAGAAAAGGGTTAAAATTTGAAAGTTTTGTTAAAATAATATAAATAAGTAAAAGAATAAAGTAAAAAACACAAAAAAAAAATGTTTATCTCCCTGGCATAGATTCAAAACCACTAACATGGAACCACATTTGATTATATCAATATATATATTATATGTGACCCTCTCCGAGAAAAGGGACCTAGTGTGTAAAAATAAAGAAAAACGCATTTAAAGTTTCATAACGCATAATTACTGTAAACACACCTTCAGTTGGGAGATGCGATTTGGTATGGTTAGTTATGATTGGGTGCCGACTTTGGTGACGTCATGCCTATGTGGTGACGTATTTTTTTCGCTTTTAGTGGGACAATACCTTTGCTATTGTTGCTGCTCTGTTCGTTCTCAGCTATCTGTTCGCTCTCAGCAAAGGGTTGATGTGCGTATACTAATACGAAGAACATTGTAAAAATAACTATAAGAATGGAAAAGAATTAAGTGACGCTTCAGTCTTGTGCCAACTGTGTAAAGAGTGTTATCAATATCTCAAAAGTTTGGTTCTTTTGTAATTTTGTTACTAAGCTGATGTTAATTTGAAGTAATTTTTATAAAAATGGATATTTCTGACAGTTTTGATGATGATTTAAAAAGACTAGACTCGGTTTATGGCGATGATTAGATCGATATGACGTTATCTTAAAGTGACGAAAAAAAAACAATTAAAAACCAAAAAATCAAAAAAAGTAAAATTTTAATATTTTTCTCATTTTTATCGATTTCCCCAAGTTCGTTTTGTACGTTTTTATCGGCTAAATACTTTTTTATCAGAAATCTAACTCATTTCATCTTATTACACACCCTTTTAGGTACCAGTATCCACTCTTACGTCCAAATCCGTTTTTTGACACACTAGGTCCCTTTTCTCGGAGAAGGATATGTAAAAAATATAAAATATGCTCTAGATATAATAATATCTTAAATATGTTTGCAAATATTGTACCATTATAATAATATCTTACACCATATCATAAAATATTTCTAATATTGGACCATATATAATTATATTTCATACCATTTTTAATAATGGCCCATATATTATTATATCTCAAATATTTGATGTCATATATAAATATAAATGATTCTGCATAAGCCATATATGGCTCTCTATAATTCATATATATGTATATATGATCCTGCATAAGCTATAAATAATTACATATAGTGTTATATATAACTTTATGTGATATAATATATACCATATCTTATAATATAAATCATATCTTATTTTATAAAGATCAATATACATGTAACTAAATGTGGTAATGCACAATAAAAGATATTTTTAAAAAGGTTAATGTATAATATATATAAAGGGTGTCCCAAGAAGAACGCAATTTTTAAATCTGGCAACATTCGAAGTGTCATTGTTTGACATTTGAACAATTGTTATTGTTTGCTAGTAGAAGGTACGAGGTTAGTAAAAATGGAGCGCTACACGAATGAACAACGCATTCTCATTGTGAAATTGTTTTACCAAAATGGTGAAAGTTTTGCGGCTACAGTTCGCAAATTGCGATCAATTTGGGGTCACAATAATGCTCCAAAAGAGTCAACTGTAAAGAGATTAATGAATAAATTTGCCGAAATAAGGGTGAGGAAAATCCTCGAGTGATTCACGAGAAGCAAATGCATCCTCAACGTGTCACTGTGTGGTGTGGTTTTTGGGCTGGAGGAATCATTGGACCTTTTTTTATGAAAATGAGGCAGGTCAAGTGCAAACAGTCAATGGTGTTCGGTATCGTGAAATGATAACCAGTTTTTTCTTGCCTAGAATTGAAGAAATGAATGTGGGGGACAAATGGTTCCAACAAGACGGCGCCACATGTCATACAGCCAGAGAAACAATTCAATTGCTGCATCAGTCATTTCCCGGTCGTGTTATTTCGCGTTTTGGAGATCAGAATTGGCCGCCTAGATCGTGCGATTTAACACCATTAGATTTTTTTCTTTGGGGTTTTTTGAAGTCGATGGTTTACGCGAATAAGCCGACGACGACTCAAGCCTTAAAAGAGGAAATTGGACGCTGCATTAATGAAATACCGCAGCATTCATGCAAAACGGTCATTGAAAATTTCAATAAAAGATCGCGTGCATGGCAGCAAAGCCGCGGCGGCCATCTGCACGATATATTGTTCCATACATAACCTCATTCTGTCTACTTTACGATATAATAAAGTTTCACGATTTTTTTTAAATATCTGTTTTATTTAAAATTTAAAAATTGCGTTCTTCTTGGGACACCCTTTATTTATATATGGTAATGCATACCGACATATGTCTTTATATAATATTATATTATTAGATTAGGCCACATATGATTATATATAAACTTTTTTTACACGGGTAGCTACTCAAAACCTTTGAACCACTAACTTTTAAATAAGAAACTACTTGACACCTCAATTCGAATATTTATAACTGATGTGATTTTACAAAAATACGAAAATACTATTTGAAATGTCTGATATTATGACATGTTGCAATATTTTAAATTATTTATTTTCTTAAGGGATATGCGAATTTATGAAGTAAATACAGCATTTAAATTTGAATAATAAACATACAAGATTGTGTTTTGTACATGCATGTATGCAAAATCACAGAGTTACACTGTCAATTTTGGCAATTTCAAGAGAATAGTTAAAGTTTTGCAATTAAATTAACTACAAAAAAAAAGTAAGAGATTTTCGCCCCGAGTCTTCATGTATTCTTATATTGAGATCACTTGAGATCAGAATACATTAGAAATTTTAACACTCTCCCGACTTTATTAACATCATTCAAAAATCCTTCTTGAAAAATTAAATTCATTTTCATTTCATTTTGAAACGAATAAGTTTCTTAATGCTTTCTTGTTCAGCAAAAAGTTACCTCATGTCATTTGTAATTTGTTCACAAATCACCTGCGGCGTTAAATGAACATTTTGCACAAAACAGCACAAACAAAAAAAAAAAAAAACAATTCAATATCTTTAAGTCAAACAAGATGATAATTTCAAAGGTCGTTTACACGCGGCAGCAATCTGGTAGGTAACACAAGTAATATACAAAATTAGAGTGGAGTAGGTATTTTGTCCTTCTACAGTTGCAAGTTGTTTAAGCCTTTAATTTAAACATGTTTTAAACCAATATTAAATCAGTCAAATGCCACAGTATGACAAGAAAAAGATTCATTCAAAATGAATTAGCCGGCCACAAATACAGAAAAATGCGTTGGTTGCATGCAACCGCATAAACAGATAACGAAATGCTTCTGACTTGTGCCTGATGTTTGAGTTATTGTTTTTTTTATGCCATTTTTTTATTGTTGCTTCTTTAAAAGGATAATTAAGGGCGTTTTAAAATAATTTCGGTAATCTTTTTATATATCGTTGTTGCTACAAGAAATTTCAATGTATTAAAGATAATCGCTTAAATAAGACAAAAATACAAAATTTTTTAAAAGTAAAATAACAAGACGTAAACGTTTATATGTGAATTTTTTAAAAGAAATCTGTCAAAATAATTATACACTGAGAAAACAGAAATTTATCGTAGCAACCCAATTTCTTGCCAACTGAATATTGTTACGATTTTTACCCTTTACAAAATCGTTGATTTATTTATCCTTTTAAATAAATCGAGTTCTTTCTATATTGCAAATAATAAACACTGTTTGAAATTATTTATATCTCTATTTATTTATAATCGTCACTTAAAATTACAGAAATACACTCTAACAGCACACTTTATTTACACGATTTAGATAGACTAAACGTTAGCCACACTTTAGTTCTTCACACTCTGCGTTTTACTTATAAACTGAACTACTGCGTCATTGAGTACCAGTATTTATATGAGTAGTCAGGTATTCTAGTTATTTCTAGTTTATTACCACACTAGACTTTTCCAGCTGTTAAAATTAGTGTGTAGAAATTTCGTGTAACAATATGTTGGTTGGTTTGGTTGTCGCAATCAAATGTATTTATTTTTGATACAATTGAAAAATATGGTTTGAACCGAAATTCTATTGTATTGATGGAATATCGCTCGCAAAAAAAATAAAATAAAACAGTGGTTCCAACCAAACCATTCGGTTGGCGAAAAATTCAGTTGTCACAATGAATCTGTTTTCTCTGTGTAGTAAAACTCGTTGCAAACGAAATCAATTTTAAATTTATTTCGAAATCAACATCTTTTACATTATATTTTTCGGAATTTCGATTTGACAATACAAAAAACAGCTGATTAAGTCTACAAAAAAATATGAATATACAAAACAATAATAAGAATACTTTAAATAAAAAAGGATCTCATTAGCCTATTATACATCCGTTATTAAAAAATAAAATTTGCTGCAAAGAAAAAGGCTAAAACATTAATTTAATGTGTTATACCAAGAACACAAAAGAAATGTATTATCATAATACTATTCCACATATAAATGTATTGTGCACACATGCGAATATATTTTGTACGTGGGCACGTATTTTTGCGCTTTTATTGAACGCCAAACAATTGCAAAAATACTAGCGTTACCAAGCACAATAACGATTTATCGACAAAGTCGATATAAAGTCCCCACAATTTATTAGATTTTGATTTGATTTCAGCGAAATCTAACTTTAAATGGGAATTCATTTTGTATGGGAAATCATTTTCAAATCCCAAATTTCCGTCGAAACTTACTTTTAAGATGATTTCGAGCATAATTTAAATTCGCTAAAAGATGAATTCTCTTTCAATGCGCACTAATTTCAATGTCGCAACGCATTGGCAACAATTTTCGTATAAAAAAAACAATCTGTTAACACAAACTAGCTTAACCCATTTTACACTGTCGTTGCTTTAAAGCAAGGGTGCCCAAGCCCTATGCGCTTGGTGCTCATTTGTTTTTGTAAAAGCACTAGCTATATGCTGTGTGTTTTAATACACATAGAGCACTCAGCACTAGCAATACGAAATACACAAACAACTTTGTCCTATTAGTTTTTTTTGTCCTTCTTCACAGTATACACGCAAGTGCAAAGCAACAACACTTTCGTATGCTTTGCTGGTAAATATTGACGACAGCGATCATCAATGTAGATTTTGTTTTTGTTTAACGTATGATATTTTTTTTTTCGTTTTTCTTTGTATGTATTGGTTTTTACAATAAAAAATATTGAATCAAAATTAGTTATTCTTTAAATGTATTGGTGTTTGCTCTTCCATAAGGAACTTTTGGGCACCCCTGCTTTAAAGCAACACCTGCTTTCAAGACCCGATAAATTTGGATAGAACAGGAACATAATTATGCAATAAAAAGCATGTGATAGTCTGAAGTCTTGCAAAGTGCCTTAACCTAGACACTCTAAAAAAACCATCAGCAAGTGCGATATCTTCGGAAAGACCTTCTTAACCTTTTTTGGAACTTTTTTAATTTTTTGTTGTCTGCCAAATTCACATATTTTATTTTTTATTAAATTTCAGCGGACAAGTTTTAATTTTTTCTTTTTTTAATATTCGTGCTATTTTGAATGTTATCAAATTTTTCACAAATCCCTTTTTGGCTACGTTTTGAAACAACTTGATAATACTGTACTAAAGCAGGAATTAATTTCTGCATAGTTGGCTCCAAACTGGATGAAAGAACTGGTTTAGGGTTCTTCTGTGGGGATCTGGATATAGGCCGGTGGAGTTTGTAAAATCATAGGCGGTATTAAGGAATGCGATGGGCGAGCATTCTGGCAGGACAACTCGGAGGTTGATAGGAGTACCTGGACACTGTGAGGTGGATGGATATGGACAGGCTGAAGAGCTGGTTGGGTATGGATCTAATATATTCGTTACCCTTAAAAATCTGAGACTTTTCGGATGACAATAACAAAACTTGAACGATGGGCCACCAACACTCACATGGAGATCTGCAACAAAGATGATGTAGGTTCGGTCGCAATGGTTCTGTGGGTGACCCGGATGAGAAGGATCTTAAGGCTAGTGATAGCCAACCTGATTGGAATTCTTATGGGCCACTCTATCCTTCACCTATAGTCACATATTTTGCAATTGGACTATGGTTTGGGGGGAGAACGATAAGACTCTGGAGCACTTCCTTTGCTTTTGCCTGGAACTTGAAGGGAACTGAACAACCTGATGGGAATTCTTATGAGTCACTCTACATTACAATACACATTTTGTAATTGGAAGGAGTGACTCTGTGTTTTTTTGGGCCTGTGGGAAGACAATAAGTCTCTCAAGCACTTTTAATGTTTTTGCCCGACTTTGGCAGAAAGTAAGGTAAAATATTGTCACGCGGACATTGGGGTACTAGCGTGGGGGTTGATTTGGGGAAACTGATGGGATAATTAAAAGATATTGAATTCTTCAGATAGACCATAACGTTTACTTATGGCGCCCAACATGCCGATTCTTTAGAATAGGTTTCTGTCATCTTTTTCTTTTTGGATGATTATGAAGAGCAAATAGTTCTTTCTCTTTTCAACCTAACATAACCTGTTTATTAAATTTCGTCATTTCACAAATAACGAGTGATTTTTTAACCGTTTCGAAAATTGAAAAAAAACGGAAAATTTGCAAAAGTGAATAAAATATTTCTTTGGGGCGATAAATGAATGCCTGCAATTTAGATTTTAAGCATTATTTCATGTAAATGTTGCCCGTGACTATGCCGTAGGTAGTCCATCCATGAGCCGGTATCTCATCAATGGCAGCTGTAACGTTGTCTTCCAGAGCTGGAATTGTGGCTGGCTTGTCCCTGTACACGGGAGATTCACGTATCCTCAGCAATAGTCTAGTGGGGTTAAATTGCATGATCTTGGCATTCTCCAAAACGTGAGATTAATTGCTCACCAAACTCGACTCTCAATAAGTTCATGGTATCGCGTGCCTTGTGGCATGTGGCACGATCTTGTTGAAACCAGATGTCAACCAAGTAAAATTCTTCCATTTGGGCAAAAAAAAAACTAGGTAATCATCGCACGATGCCTTGCTCCATTTACTGTAACGTTTCGGTTTATCGTTCTTGACGATGCCACCGGACCACAAACCGCACAGTGCATCTTTCAGGGTGCATTGGCAGCTCTTGAACAGCCTCTGGTTGCTCTTCACACCAAATTCGGCAATTCTGTTTCTTGACGTACCCATTGAGCCAAAGATGAGCTTTGTTGCTGAAGACGATTTTGATAATAAAATTCAATGATTTACAAGCGTTGTTCGTCTGTTAGTCTTTTTATAGACAAAAGGTAAAGCTTACTGAGCACTTTTGGCATTGCCACACGTCACGAACCTTTTTTGTACACTGAAAAAATTTTAATTCAAAAAGCAAATAGCAAAAAAATCACCCTCTTTAATATTTGAATGCAGCATTTATATAAAATTTATAACCTTTCTAAAATGAACAGAAAATTTCCCGTAAAATGACGCAAGGTTATTTGCCCTATTTCACCCCTCAAATCCCCAAGGTGACTGACAAAGTAGTAAAGGTTGTTTACATACCTAAAATTCATAAAAGTCGGATTGTTTAGGTTAAGGTACTTTCCCTGTAAGAGCGTATTCGTTTAAATAATTTGAAATCAAACATTTACTCCATTTTCCACTGGGTAAATAAACTGTAAATGATGCCAGTATTTTTACAATAAACATTTATCAAAACTGTTGAAAATATATTGTTGTATTAAATAAATCCTTAACCATTAGTAATGATTGCGATATGTTTAAAACCATGAATGAATGAACGAAGAATACAAAAATGAACTGCAATTGAGTTGAAGTATATAAAAACTCAAATTCAACTTTAATTCGAATGGTAAACATTCACAATTTCTTTTTTTCGATACACAATATTTTATTTTTTTCTGTCTTTTTGAAGAAAACTATTGAAAAGAAAACATTTTTCCAGCAATGCTACTGATATCATAAGACTTTTTTTTATTTCGTACGTACATGTACTATTTGTTTGCAACATTTTGTAAAAATAACAATTGTATTAAAATATATGAACAAATAAAAAAGAGATGTGTTGTTATTCAGACAACAAAATCATGAGTAAAACTCAAACCAAATCATGTAGGAAACCATTATTATGAAAAAAAATATTATAAATGAGAATTTAACTGATTGTGAACTGAATACTGGCAACAACAACAACAAGAGGAAAAAAAGCGATGAAGGGTTTTGTGATGGCGGCGATATGTATCTGCAAACAGACAAAAAAAAAGCACTAAATATGAAAAGCTCCAGTAATAAATAATGTGAATTAAATTTTTGACAGTGAAAATATTGCAGACAACTGTGAAATTTTAAAAACGATTAAATTTTTTATGGGTAAGAAAGTATGTATGTATGTAAAAAAAAATATTCAGGGTCGACCCAAATAAGAAAAAATAATAATCTTTAAATGATAAATAATGTAAGTGAGCATATAAAATCATATCAAGTTTTGCAAAGTAATTTGTGTAATTTTATTTGGGAGCAAGAAAAAAAATTGAACATGTCAAAACATAAATACGTATCAGGATTGGTAGTCAATATCGTTACCCACTCAAGATACTTTTAACTTAAATACAGATACCGAAATACATAATATATAAAAACCATTGAATATGTTCTAAAATATTTGAAAAGTAAATCAAAAATCAATATTT
Organism: Eustalomyia histrio; assembly: GCA_949748255.1. Lineage (NCBI taxonomy): Eukaryota > Metazoa > Arthropoda > Insecta > Diptera > Anthomyiidae > Eustalomyia > Eustalomyia histrio. The sequence continues at coordinate 53,464,332 of OX456525.1, forward strand.
TTCTCTATTTAACCAATATCCCAAAGTTGAAATTAGTCGCGTTTGCAGTTCACTCGTCTATAGTTGTGACTTCGTATTAAATAACAGGTTAATTCAGAAGTCCCCGGCCTGACACATAGATGGCGCTACTGGACTTAAATCGATATGATTTTTAGACACGTGTATAAATTTGACAGCTGTCGGATCATTAGTTTGTGAATTATAGCATTTTGAGTGAAACAACTTTTGTTATTGTGAAAAAAATGGATAAAAAGGAATTTCGCGTGTTGATAAAATATTGCTTTTTGAAGGGAAAAAATACAGTTAAAGCAAAAACTTGGCTTGATGACGAGTTTCCGGACCCTGCCCCAGAAAAATCAACCCTCAAGGATAAGTTTAGACGTGGTGAAATGAGCACCGAAGACGGTGAACGCAGTGGACGCCCAAAAGAGGTTGTTATGGACGAAAACATCAAAAAAAATCCAAAAATCACGAACATTTGGGTATGAGAAAGCTCTGTGCAAAGTAGGTGCCGCGCGAGCTCACTTTTGACCTAAAACAAGTCAGTGAAAGCGAAGTCGAAAATCGATGAATTGGGCTTCGAATTTCTTCTGCATCCACCGCATTCTCCAGATATGGCCCCCAGCGACTATTTCCTGTTCTCAGATCTCAAAAGAATACTCGCTGGAAAGAAATTTTCGTCGAATGAAGAGGTTATCGCCGAAACTGAGGCCTATTTTGAAGCAAAGGACAAATCGTACTACAAAAATGGTATCGAAAAGTTGGAGGGTCGCTATAGTTAGTGTATCACTCTTAAAGGGAACTATGTAGAATAAAAAAAAAACGAATTTTGCCAAAAAGAAATGTGTTTTAGTATGGTAGGCCGGGGACTTTTCAATTGACTTGTTATGTACAAAAATAACTCGTAATAAAATCAAAAGAAAACAATACTTTCTTGTTCGCTATAATTCATTTGGAGCCAACTTCTTCACTAATTATAATGACATTTCAATCTTGGATTTTCTCGCATGTAGGGAAATTTCGAGCAAAATTTACTAATCAAGATTTTTTGCGACAGAATGTCACGCTTTATTATTTCATTTTGAGAGATACTTTCAACTGAGTTTAATTGTCAAAAAATGATCATACAAACGAAAATGTTGCTTGAAATTTCGTATTGTTTTTTAAATATTAAAATGCCTGAGGGATTCCTTTTTTCGCTTCAAGATTATGAACATTTTTTTTTATTTTGCACTCAAAAAGAAAGACATGAACTAAATATTAATCCAAAATGTCCTTTAAAATAGTTTAAAAATTTTCCTCAATTGAAGTAAAATTTTATTGAAACTTAAAACATTTTCTGAAAATTAATAAAATTCTTATGTTTGGGTAAAAACGAAATTGTTTATATACTCAGAAATAGTTCATATCTTTCCTAAGTAATATTTCTTGATTTTAGGAAAAAAAAGTATATTAAATAAAAATTTATCAATTTTTAAGAAAAACATTTTATTTTTAAGAAAATTGCAAAATAAAATGTAATAAAACTCTCTCTAGCGCTGATCCTTACAATTTTTTCCATAAAAAAAATTAGTGTTTACTATTCGTTAGTAACATTAAAAATTATGATCTTAAGCCTGATAAAATTAAAAATATAATAAAACTAAGCTTAGTTCTAAAAAAAAGAAAATAATTTACTCCCATTTAGTTCAAAAATATATCTAACTTAAAATGAGAAAGTACTTGAACTCGATGTGTGTTCATATTTTTCTCGCGAGTAATAAAATTAACTAAATTTTCGAAAGCCATTTCTAAATTCAGTTTTAAGTCTACCACTTTCTAATTAATTTTATTCTCAAAAATAGTGCAGGCGATTAAAAACAAAAAGTAATACATTTTTTTCTATGTAATAATAAAAAATTATTTGATTTTAGAAACTGATGAACTATTTCGAAGGGAAAATTTTCATGCAACTTAGTACACATAAATTTTAAAAATTTTTATAAAACATTATTTATTTTTTTTTTTTTTCAAAAAAAAGTTTTCTAATTTTTGAGAAATAATTACCTTACCTAGCAAAAAAAGAAGTAGCAAAAGAAGCAGTGATTTTGATTCCGGTGTTGTAAAATTTTGGATCGGAACCAATGAATTTTTTTATTTCATCTAAAGCCCTTATTATGGTTTAAAGAAAAATGAGATCTTTTGATGTTCCCAAAAAAATTTGTAATTTAGATTTTAACATGACATCAGTAATCGGGTATTAGCCTCAAAGTTTTAGCCTTAAAGTCTGGTAAATTGTAAGTTAAAGATTAAAACAAATAACTTAAACTTAAAGCATAGTTATAAATCTAAAATTTATATAGAAATATCTATGTTTAATGTTTAACTTTGGTTGTTTTTAAAATAATTTACCCGTGATAGATTTGAAAAGTATTAAATTGCATTAAAAATCAAATTTTTAGAAGTTGTAAAAAATAACTGCCTAGAACAAAACAATACTTTAGAATCAATGAAAAATTAATTCACTTCAATTTATTTTTGCTGGGTAAATATGCAATTGTGCGAATCTCAACTAATTCATTCAAGTCAAATATGGGTGTCGAGTAAATTTGGGCATACTTAAGTGAAATTTTGTTGACTTTTGAAACAAAGCTGAAGTCACTCAAGCCAATTGTGGTTGGGCCATCAATTATTTAAAAATTTTAACAAAATGTGTTGTCAATTGTTAAAAACTAAAAAATAAGAATTTTATAAATTGCCACAAAATTTTGTAAATAAACAAATTTAAAAAACAAGTAAGTATTAAATTTCTTCAAAATATCTTTATATTTGAAACATGTAGCGGTCAGCAAGCGTAATAGCAAAACATAAATTGATTCTAACCGAAATCAATAGGTTTCATGGTTCATCCCATATGAGTCGGTGCATCTTATTGAAATATCCTTATTATTATTTCGCAGGCAAAAAAGAAATAACCCCACCGAACTAAAATATCAGAACAGGGCCATGAACTTAAAAAATTCGCCAAGTCTCCATCAGATGTCGGGTAATAACTGTTCTAAGATTTATCAACTCTCGCAATAACAATGTTCGACACCTTTTATCACTTTTCAGATTGTTGATTCTCTTAAAATTAAAAATGTGGTCACTAGGCCTAAACATGGACCGATTGCAACTAAAATCAATGATTTGTTCATTTGAGTCAGTGTACCAAATTTCATCAAAATATCTTAATTTTTCCGACATGTGGAGTGCAAACACGATAAAGGTGGGTCTCATTCCAATATGTTAGTTGTTACAAATGGAGGGTACAAAGATGTATTCCAATTACAGGTAGTTATACCCTACACCACTACGTGGTGAAGTTATAATGAGTTTGTGCTGATGTTAGTAACAACAAAAAAATACTGGAGCTAGATCCATTTTTCACTATACCGATAGACCCATAATCGCTTTTGGAGTCTCAGGAAAATTTTGATGAAATTTGATACACTTAATTACATCCACCCGAAACCGATTTTGGTTAAAATCGATCCATTATAACAAGAAGTGCCGTTATAAAAGTCCCCTAAAAATTGAATTTTATGCTTGATCGCATTCTACAGTTTGCAATGATAAAGATATTTCTATAAAACTTGGTAAATTGATTTGTCCAACGAAGCTGTCAGAATAGGGTTATGTCTATACTTTTTCCTCATAAAAAGGTCCACCAAAAATTAACTTCTCTGAATGATATTTTAATTAAATTCGGTACACTGACACCTATGGGCGCAAGGATGAAGCAAATTGATTTTATTTATAATCGATCTGTGTTCAGACCTAGTACCCAAATATTGTACATAAAGCTCATTTGCGCGATACAACGCAAATCTGAAAATGTTTTGTTGAAATTTTTTAACTTTCATTTCACCCATTAAAATTCCGGACCAAAACATTTGTTGACTATCAACCAGACCGGGGTAGGGTACCGTATATTAAGCCCAATTGTAATTTTTGTACTGTTTTCTCTGTTTTATAGATGATTTTTTCTACCATCCATTTATTGGGAATGTGACTGTGAATTTAACAAACTTTTTTTATCAATCGTGAAATCAACTCGCTTCGAGACCATATTTTAAATAGATATGTATATTACCATTCTTCTTCTTTTAACAAACATTTTCATACACATTTATAAATTTTTTTGTATAAAGTTACGTCCACTGACAGCAGATGTCAAATAGATTTAGGAAGTCTATGGTCTCACATTCTTCTTACATTTTCTTGAGTTGCAAACAGAATGAGAAACTCATATATTCTCTCTGTGTAGTAAATTGAAAAAACCTTTCAAGAGTTTATTTATCATAAAATATCTACAAATTAATAAATACATAATTTTATACAATTTTATTAAATTGACAACATAAATTATTGTAAACAATTTTGTTTGTGTTATAAAGTTAAAGTTTGTAACCATTGCCAATTGTTGTAAACACAATGTCAATACAATATTTGTTGCAAGAGCCAGGACCGTACCCAAGGGGGGGTCAAAAAAATATCAATGTGATATGTAGTATATATCAAAAACAACAAAAAAAAGCAAAATAAAATATTCGAAAGCCAACAAACACACATCTAAAAATGACAACAACAACAAAAACCTAGCATTACGTCTAATGATTTTGCTTAAAATCGGTCTAGTTACATATGTTAAAACCTAGTACCCACATAAAGGTCCCCAAAATGTAGGAAAAATTATAATTTTGTACTGACTTTTTACTTATTTACCCATTTATACTCAAATGTTGAGACGAGCCCATTTTAACGCATTAAAATTTCAGACCAGACTGCTATCGTATAAGGCATTTTATGTTCGGCATTTATTAAAAGTTTTACATATTCCAGGTAAAAGTTGCATGTTAAAGGTTCCTTCTGAAATTAGTTTCATTAAAATTAGGAATTTTTTTTTTTGGAAAGAAATTTTTTCTTCTACGAATGTAGAAAATTTATATTAATTTAGTGAAAAATTTAATTAATATTATTGGCTAAAAATTTTGGTAAGGAATGATTATCCAAAAAAAGCCGAAAACATACCTTTGCTTAAATCTTATCCGAATAAATCACTCCAAGAAATTGACATTAAGCATGTAGAGTATAAGATAGGTCTCAAAAATATATTCAGTTTGACAGTCATTTTCCTTATACTTGCTTCGGCAGAAATATAAATACAGTATCGTAAACATCACACACCATATTTGTTCTTTACATATGAGATTGGTGCGATAAGAAAAAATATAGGTCCGTTGTCTGGAATATACGAGTAAAAATTTTATTATAGGATAGACTCCTTCTAGGTTTCTCTTAAATTCTCAACCGTACTCTATATTTGTGATAGTGTTATTTATGATAGGATTTCTTACGGGGTTTTTTCTATCATCGAATCCACTAAAATATCGAGAAAACCGTGAGAAGCATAACTTCTCCCTAAAATATGTATTGTCTCAAAATAGGCTCAGCAATTCAAACAACAATATGTCTCTGAATAAAAAAAAAAATGTTTCTTAAAAAAAACTAAATCGCTTTAAGCTCTCCCCAGAATACATTTCTGCATACGACCCTGTCATAAATAACAACATTGATGCAACTGACAACGATTGCGTTAGTACATACAATATGGCAGACAGAAAGTTAACAAACATGGCAGGAAGGATATATCAAATGCTTCAACGAAATGTTTGATTTTAATACTTTCACTACAGTTTGACCGATTAATTGGTCTCATTTCAGGCCACGACCTTTAATTCTTCTTTAATTTAAAATCGTTAAAAGATATTTTTATGAAAAATATATTGTTATAAAAAAATAGGATTTGTTATATACCGACCGAAGCTGATAAATTGTCCATAGGTCCATAGGAAGAAAACAACAAGTTTTCAGAAACGAAGATGTTATCTAGTAGTAGTTAAATCTATTTTAAACGACAATTATATTACGGTAAAAAAGTATAATTTTTCGCTTTTTAATAAAAGGCAATTTCCACCAATTATAACCAAAACTACGGCCGATTAATCGATCGGACACAGATTTTTTTATACACCAACAAACACACATATACATAAGTAGTACTTATGGTTTTCTTATTTTACTACAACAATATTTTTGTTGATGTTATTGTAATTCACTGCTGTAGCCATGTGCTCAAAAATCATTTCAGTAAATTTTCAGAATAGTACACAGGAGTAAATAGTTATTAATACAACAGGTCATACAGATAGCAGTGTTAGAAAAAAGTGACACTTTACTGCGTAACAAAAAAATCTGATAATTCATAATTACCAGAGCAAGGGACTTCGTGTAACAATAATAAATAAATTTATTTGCGAATTAACAAAATGGCAACATATTTTTAACCTATTTATTGACAAAATTTGATAGAAGGACACATCGGTTTCTCAGTAAGGTTTTTTTTGGTAATTTTTGGAGCTTAATCGCGCCCTCTAGTTTTGGTATAAGTAATTTTAATTCAAATTTTGACGCTTTGGACAGTAGCGTAGCTGAGTCATCAAACTTTGCCCTTAACACAAAAATTCAAAATCACAAGTACTAAAAATCATGAAACATTTTATTTTAAATCACGAATAATTTATATAATAGTTTGTTTACCATACTTGGTATTTTTTCATTGGCATTAAAATTTCATTAGCATTAGATGAATAATGTTAATGGCAAAATAGCAATGAAATTTTCTGAATATTTAACTTGCTTACATAGGCTGTTTTATAAAATGGATCACTCGGGATATCTCCCGTACCTGCTCTATATTTATAAACGCAATTGTCATGGTAGAGCAAAAACTTTGCCAGTTTTGTTTTATTTCGCTTAATTTTCGAGATACCGGCCATTTTTAAAAGTGGTAATTTTACAAAATGGCGATTATCTCCGAATCTAATCAAGATTGCGCAAATTTTTGCAAAGTTCGTCAAAGTTTACCCTTTAATTTGGTTTTTACAAAACAGCCACAAGATGACTATTTTGTTATTAAATAATATGATAATATTATTTAATAACAATGTTAATCGATTCCAATGTTTTAAAACTACAACTACAACATGGACTTTTACACATGAATATTTTCTCAGTATCTGATGGTAATGATGTTGTTGTTGTTAGTGTTTGTGATGTTATTGTATCTTGTTTGACATTATTTCTGAATTTCATAGATCTTCTTACTCTCTTATGCAAACATAGTTTTTGTTTTTTCGTCATAAGTTCTTTATTACATATAGGAAATTTGGCTTCTTTCTTAACAATATTATCAATTATGACCATCATTTTAATAACATTTTATAATCTTCTTAAGATTTTAATTATCTGAAATGCAACATCAAAAAATAAAATTATTAGAATGTTAGTGATAATAAAGGAAATAAAATAAAATATTAAACATACACTCACCGAAAAAAGTCTGTAATGGCAACTAAAAATTTTGCTGTCATTACGGGAAATTCTGCTAATTTGAGCCCAGCGGTAATTTTTGCTAATCTTAGCAACACATGTCTGCTGACGTGTAGTACAATGAAATTAGTAGAAAAATTAGTAGCCGCTACTAAATTTTAGTAGACTTTTTGTAAAGTGGAATTTAAAATCTGTTTGTTAAAATCAGCAAAAAAAAAATACTAAATACTATTAATATTAGTACAAAGTTAAAGATTTATTTTTTTTATCGAGCATCAAAAATTTCAATCATATTTTTAAAAAGATGTTTTATACAAAATGAAAAAAAATATAAAAGGCTTAAAAATCTTAAAAATTCTTAAAACATAAACGAATTTATCATTTTGTTTTAATTTGGTAATTTCTGCTTTGAAAAATATTTTAGTCAATTTTTTTTTTACTTTTAAGGTGAAATTTAAATTGTTGTTAGGGCTGATTTTCAGAAATAAAAAAACTTTTTAGTGCTATTTTAAGTGGCTGTCCTATTTTTAGACATGAGTCGGTATCTTCACTTCCAATCCCTTTTTTAATCCTATGTAATATTTTAGAGCAATTTAAGTTTGTATGTATAAGTTTAAATTATTAGAAATAACATTTCCATCAATATCGCCTTTTTTAAAATTAGTATTTTTTTTTGCTAATTTTAGCAAATCGGTTTTCAAAAATTTGTAAAATGATTTCTGAAATTAGCAACGAAAATTTGTAGATATTCTGTAAAAACTCTGTAATTTGTAAAATGTAAATAGCAAAAAGATTTGCTTAATAATAATTTTTTTACTAAAAATCAGTACAAAAATAGTAAAGTGGGATTGAAAACCGTTTACAAATTTTTCTACTAACTTTTTTTTCTGAGTGTAAAGACATATATTAGACAAAATTAGCGAGCTTGATAATTATGTGATTTTGATTATATTTGGCTGCGATGGAGCTTTTTTATACCCTCCACCATATTTGGTGAGGGTATATATCAGCTTGTCATTCCGTTTGTAATATCTCGAAATATAGGTCTAAGACCCCATAAAGTATATATATTCGTGATCCTTATGCAATTTTAAGTCGATTTAGCTATGTCCGTCTGTCTGTTGAAATGGCGATTACGACGGGAAGACGTAAGCGGGGGTGCCTATTTTTACCTGGATTGTTGGACATCCTCCCGAAAATGAGCAAAATCGGTCCAGCGGTTAAAAAGTTATGAGTGAAAATGTGAAGATAACTCTAAATTTTCCATACAAATTGGTGTATTTTAGTACAATTTCATAGAAGCGACAGGTACAAAATATATTTTCTAATTTTTTTTCACCACAAATAATTTTTTTCACCTCAAAAAATTGTTTTCACCTCCAAAATTTTACTTCAAAAGTTTTTAACATTATTTGTATTAAAAACAGTAGAGAACATTTTTTAGATATTGATGTAGGGTATTCAAAGATTCGGCACAGCCGAATTTAAGCCTTTTTTTACTTGTTTTATAGTTAAAATATTTTTAATACTTTGAAAACCTCATACGATTAGTGATAATGAAAATTGTATCGTTTGGGGTTATGTTAAGATTAATTTAGATCTAACAGTATTATAAGATATTTCGTAAAGTAATTTTAAAATAATGGAACTCGCGTTCCATTTCGTTCGTATAAAAATGGGTCAAACTTTTTCTCAGTTTTGGCCTAACTCGTCTAGTTTTCGAGATACCGGTCATTTAAAAAAAATACCATTTTACAAAAAAAAATAAGCGAGATTTTTCAATTTTAATGTTTTACTATTTCGTTTTAATTCGCAAGTCAAATCAATCTTATGTTTAAAATGATGTGATTCCATTGAATCAAAAATGATTCCAATTAAATTGATTAATCAATTTTTATTTTAAATCAGATTTAATGAATTGATTTATAAAATATTCAATCAAAATTGCATGTAAACAATTTTCTTATTTTGGCATTCACATTTTCATAAAAAAAACTATTTACTACTATCAACAAAGGGCCCCTGTGGGCCATGGGCCCTGGTGCAGTGCACCACCCAGCGACCATTAATTTACGCCACTGGCTTTGTGCGTAATTAAAGGGTTTATATATTTTAAAAATATATATTTTTATGTATTAATACATACATTTTATTATTTTTCGCATTAGTTTAAAAATTTTTTAAAACAAATTTTAGCATTTCTTTAATTGCTATTTGGCAACTCGGGTTAGATTCGATGCATATTCAAACCTACCTTCCATATAAAGGTTCTATCTGAATTGGTCTTAAGTGGTATTTAGACACACAAAACCGTATATAGCCGTTTGAGATATAAATTGTGAATCTTATCTGACTATATTAGGACCCTCTTTCCGATATTTGTTTAAATGCAATTTTTATGTAGAGAGGGTATAACAGGTTAGTGCAGATGTTTGTAACTAGTAAAAATATCGGACCTAGAGGTATACCAATTGAGTCAGAATCTCTTTCTGTCTGTCCATGTCCGTGTATAACTGGATTTTATTTGGGTTGTAAAGGACCGTAAATCACGCTTTAACATTTAAAGAAAATATTTGGAACTACACTTAGAGAAAAAAGTTTGAAGAAAAATATAAAAACGATTTTCAATCCCACTACTATTTTTTTACTGACTTTTAGTAAAAAAAATATAAATTAGTATTTTTTTTTGCTATTGACATTTTACAAATTGCAGAACTTTTACAAATTTTTATTCCTAACTTTAGAAATCATTTTACAAATGTTTGAAAACCGATTTGTTAAAAAGTGAATATTGAAGGAAATGTTATTTCTAATAATTAAAACTTGAAATGTAACATAGGTTGAAAAAAGGGATCCGAAGTGAAGAAACTTTACACAATTTTGTCTAAAATATTTAAAAAAAAATGTTCGATAAAAAAAGCTATAAATTTTAATATTCGAATTCGTAAGTCAATTTCAAAAGAAATTAGCAGCAGCAAGTGTATCTAAAAATAATTGAGTTAATTTGTGCATTTTAATAATTTTTTTTTATTATAAATTAAAATTTTCCAATATTTTGCAATTCATTGAGTTTGCAGCAATTTACTAAAATTTAGTAGCGCTTACTAATTTTTTATACTAATTTGATTTTACTAATATTTAATAATATTTAGTAAGTTTTTTTTGCTGATTTTAACCGATTTTAAATTCCACTTTACAAAAGGTTTACTAAAATTTAGTAGTGGCTACTAATTTTTTCTACTAATTGCATTGTATTACACGTCAGCTAAGATTAGCAAAAAATACCGCTGGGTTCAAATTTGCAAAATTTCCCATAATAACAGAAAAATTTTTAGTTGCCATTACAGACTTTTTTTGGTGAGTGTAGTCCCCATGTAATCCCACCTTCTGAAAATTTGCTTAAATAAACTTTATTTTAGCAATTTCATTCAGATTTTTTACTCTATTAAACTGTTAGTTTTTTCCGCCCATATGATAAGGATCAGGATAAGGATAAGGATCAGTTACCTTGCCAGAATTTGGTCCGCTTGCCTTAAATATGGCCCAAATCGTACAATGGTGAGTGTATCTCTTGGCCGGTGACCGACTACGATTTGTTTATTTGTTTTTTTTTTTTTGTTAATCAACATATGGCAACCCTAGAATTATAATTTTTGGTAATTACGCTTTTTAAGTTGCATCTATGAATTCAAAATGAAAATTTCTAAAAAAAAATTCCTCAACTCTTCGTTTGTACCAATTTTTGTAATTTACAGTTTGGTAAAAATACTAAATTGGTTGTAGAACAACTTCCCAGCAAAATTGACTGTTTTCAAAAAATTGGCTGCAGAACAATTACTTTTCCTTTTTTTTTAAACTGTCCCAAGACAATAATAGTATAACAGATTCGCGTAGAACCAGTTCTGGAACTAGTTACCCATCATTTAAGTTCCGTGGAACGGCTCCCAGAACTATGCTAGTTGGTTAAGAGCAAATAACAAAAAAATTTTCTTGGGACACCATTCTCTCCAAATACAATCTCGAAAGTTCAAATCCCTCTCCCAATGTAAAATGCTACTTTGGTGTCCTTCACTATTTATTGACTTGTTCTTTTAGTCGTATCGTATTGTTTGTTTCTCGTAGAGTAGTTTTCCTCTTTTTTCTATATCTGACAACTCGCTGATATCTCATAGATTTATTGTGCGAGCTGACAGTGACAAAGTGCATTTGAGTTACTTTGTTTTTTTTGTTGTTTGTTGTGTTTCTCAACATTGTTGGGGATTTTTTTCAGGTTTACTTTTTATTTGTTTGTAATGTTGCAGAGAATAGTCGTATATGTCCGTCCTCCATTGTTTGTCCCGGCATATGGGTTTTTGATTTTTTTAACTTTTGTTGTGATTGTTTTTTCTTCTTCTTCTTCTTTTTGTTTTTATTTTATGGTTTGATAACAATGCCATTACTATGTGAAAGAGTTTATAATACAACAAATATTTTATAATAATAATAAAAATGGTAGTAAGTAGTAGAAATAGCGATGGTGTTCATAATATAAACATGCACTCTAGCGCGTTGAATTAGTATTTAAAAAAAAAAAAACAAAGAATTCGAAAAAAAAGTGTGAGGTCTTTTTTGTCTTGTAATGAACGTGCATATGTGTAAAATACCAATCCAGAATCTATCAATCTATGAATTTTGTAGTACCAACAGTGTCTGGTAGTTTTGATTTCATTGGCTCACTAGTTGATCGTTTAAACAGTGGTTAAAAAAAAAACTTTTATTTTCAAATAAATCCATAATATTTCGCATTCACGAAATGTGTTTAATAATACTAAATCATATCAGTCCTCGACTCTGATGGGAAAGGTAAATTTCCATTCACAATGGCAGAGTGTGCAGTACTTCAGAGTGAAATGCACTAAAATAGTGCTGACATAATACAATAAATATGTAAATGAGAAGAAGAAGGGAACGAAATTCACTCCAGCGGTATAGATTAGTCCAGTATGAATGCAATTGGCAGATTCGAATTATGGAATCATGAATACAAAAAATTGACAGTAAAAGATATAATTATGCCCCTGAGAGCTATATACCAGAGTCGTTCGAAACGTTCTTAGCCTGACACAGAAATGGCTGGCATAAACAGCAAAAAGTTAAGTGTGTTGGAAATTTCCATATTTTATATGAACACATAAATTTCATTTCGATTTGGCAACTCATTCGCTGTTCAAAAAGGACGCTTCAGTGCATTTTTTCTATATAATGGAAAAATAAGAAATCCGTGGTTTCATTAAATGTTTACATAAGAAGGGTTTGTCGCGACAAGAAATTTATAATAATATAGCGAATGTGTTAGGTAAAAGTGCTCCTTCATATGCAACAGTAAAAAATAGAAATAGGCAGAACTTAAACGTGGTCATACAGGCATTTAACAATAGCAGAAATCATAGCTTATTTACATGATATGATATTAGAACATCGGCGAGTGAAAGTGCGTGAAATAACCTAATGCCATAGGCATCTCAAATGATCGAATCCACTTCATTTTGCCTCAAGAATTACAGATGAAAAAGCTTTCTTCAAGATGGGTGCCGCATTTGTTAACAGTTGTCCAAAACGCATTCGAAATAAAAATTTCTCAACCTTGTTTGGATCAATTCAAAAGAAATGAAATATATTTTAAGTGTAGTTTCATAACTTTTAATAAAAGATGGATTCTCACTATACTGCAGAGAGAGAAGAATAATGAAAACAATGGACTGAAGCTGGTGGAAGTGAATAAAAGAAGGCAAAAACAATTCATAAGGCTGGAAAAGTTGTGACAACAGTTTTCTGACTATGACTATCTTCAAAAAGGTTACACATAGAAACCTTTTGGTTCAATTGAATGTGAAATTTCGAGAAAAAGTACCTGATTTACAAGACGACACACCAGCACACAATAATGTTTCAACAATAGAAAAATTCAAGGAATTGAAGTACGAATTTCTTGACCAAACACCTTAATCTTCTGATTTAGTTCCCTGTGACTTCTATCTGTTCCCAAATGTAAAAAAAAAAAAATCTTGCTGCCAAGCATTTTACCTTGAATGAAGGTGCAATTGCAGCTGTAAACGATAATTTTGCAGAACTTTAGGAAAATTATTTTAGTCAAGGAATAGAATTGCTAGAAAATCGATGGACTAAGGGTATTGAAGTTTCAGGAAATTATACACAGATAAAACATATTCGTGCTGACAACCGAATTTGTAGCCAATCGAATGGTTGGGTTGTGGTAACCGAATTTTTTGTTTGTGACAACTGAAAACCAAATGAGACATGAGTAATTTGACTGTGACAGCAGTATTTCGGTCGCCTCAATAACAATTCGGTGGTCACAACCAAAAAATTCGGTTGCAGAAACTAAACCATACGATTGACAACAAATTCAGTTGTCAGCACGAGTCTGTTTTCTGGGTGTATATCAGAGAACTGCAAAATCAACTTTTTTCTTGATTTAATCATACACAAAAATTCTTGTTCACTTTTAATAATTCAACAAAATTCACTGTAGAATAAAATCAGCATCATGTTACTGAACACTGTTAAGTGATTACATTTGCATAAAACATAAACGACAGATGATTCACACTGATCCAATTACGCGTTCAGTAAGATGATGCTGATTTTATTCTCAGTGACAAGAATTTTTGTGTATGATTAAATCAAGAAAAAAGTTGATTTTGCAGTTCTCTGGTGTATATTGAAAAATAAAATTTAACACTTGTTTTTAATTGTTAGGCTAGAAACATTTCGATCTGTCCTCGTACAACTGAGATTCAACAGAGGGAACACAATAGATCTTATTGGTCGCGAGGACATACAACTTAACCCAGTTCGTTGTAAGTCGGTCCAATATGTATTAAAAATGGGCCTGAATGCAGAAAAAAGAGCTGCGAATCCAGTCCCTATCACGAGACCTAAATCACTGATACCCCAGAATTATTTATACCCGGAAACTAAGGTAAACCCGGAAGTGGTCGGAACTAGCCTTCGACTCACGTAGACAACGTGCGTTTCAGAAATTGAATTTCATTAAAATTGTGTTTTTACCAAAACCAGCACTCAGAAGACGACCCCTGCAGATGAAATGCATTGAGTTGATAGCAATATTGGTTATAAATATTTTGCCCATAGCATTAGAGGATTTGGTACCTTTAGTTATTTTCCTAAAAGCTGGCCATTCCAACCACTGTGCAGCCTCATACTTTTTATTATTCTCTTTTGGTCTGGATGAAAACCGAGTAGATTTTTCTTCTTTTTTTTTTTTTTTGTAAACCAAAACAAAATAAGTTTGTTATCTAGTATGTGTAGAGGGATTCTGCTTGAATTGATTGCCGTCAATCAATCAATGCTAATGTGTTGATATCTGTTATGCAATTAAAATTTTATTATAGCAGTATTTGGTGGTCATTTATTTATACTCTCTCTCTCTCTATGTTATATGTATATTTCATAAAGTCTTCTTCACATACATATGAATGAATGTCTCTTCTTTATGCCAGGAGTAATACAATACGATTGTTTGGTATATCATCATCATCATCATCGCTGTCGCTGTCGTATTGTATTTGATATACACGTCGTACATCTATTTTAAATGAGGAAGTCTTATCTGGTAAATTAAACATAATTTATAACCGTAGGAAGTTAATAGGATTGCTAATTTATTTCCTATAATTAATTATTATATTGGGAATTGAATTAATTTTAAAATTACAATACAAAACAAAGTTTTGGAGTATTAATAAATCTCTTTGACTAAAGTCAAATGTAGATAGACAGTATTAATTGATTTATGATTTGAAGGCTTTAAAAGGGTTGTTGCGTTTTGTCTTTCTTGTTTTTTTTTTTTTAATGAAAATTATTTGAAGCTTAAGCGTATTTTGATTTATTTATTTCAAATGAAATGGTTCTGAAAAAGTAACAATTTATTTATAGCAATTCCTTTACAATTTCCAAAAAACAAATGCATACACAAATATTTGAGTTTCGAAACTTAAGATGAAATTTAAGATGAAATCCAGAAATATATTAAGTGTATCCACCTGCAATTAATATTAGCATTATAAATAAACTTGAAAAGTTGTATAAACTGTAGTATTTTGTTGTCCAGTAACATTACTCCCAATCTATGTTTACCACTTGTAGTAAATTAAAATTTATATAAAAAAAAAATGATAAGCTAACAAAAATTAAAATAAACATGACAATTAAGACTAGATGTCATTTGCATTTTGGACAAACAAAAACAAGTAAAAAAAAATTGAATTCAGTCAAGGCCGACCATATGATAGCCTACACCACAGATATCCTTTTATGTACCACCTAGAATACTTCGTCATCATTATATATCCGATATACCGCCTTGGGTACGAACAACTTTGCTTAAAATTTCACAAAAGTTTGGGTTAAAAATTTAAATATGCCTCTTCAACTTATTAAAGTTTCAGTCTGATCATTGGTTCACATATATAAGTTTCATAAATTTGTTTTTATGAAAAAATCGATTACATGGAAACTGGATCTAATTCTTAATAAACAGATAACCCAATTCTACATCCAACATCACTAACAAGTCGTCTAGTATATTATCGCCTGAAGTTCTGTGTCGGATGCATTGCAGTTAAGGGCAATCACAAAGAAGATGATCCACCGTCTACTCCACAACTACGGGATTGTACATCGCGCACCCGCCCAAGTCTGTTGGCTTGTCTGTCTATCAACCAGTGAGCAAAGTCGTTAGCTGCGAAACATCTCTCCTACTCCTACTGATAATAGATTTAGTATGCCCCAGATCATAGTCGGGCCACATGGTCCTACAAGTTTCCAGTCCATGCCATTTGACCGTCGCCTTCCGAAATATAGCAATCTTAATGGTTTCCGGCGGTGTATCGACTGACTCCTCACACGATATGTCACTGCTACGGGATTGTACATCGCGCACCCGCCGAAGTCTGTTGGCTTGTCTGGCTATCAACCAGTGAGCAAGGTCTTTAGTTGCGAAAAATATCTTCTAGTCCTACTGAGAATATATTTAGTATGCCCCAGATCGTAGTCTTGCCACATGGTCCTACAAGTTTCCAGTCCATGCCATTTGACCCTAGCCTTTCGAAATATAGAACTCTTAATGGTTTCCAGCGGTGTATCAACTGACATCGCTTCGTGGAGACATTTTAGTCCCTGTTACCGGGGACCCTTACATTGACCGACGAGGATAGAAGATGTAATATACCAGTTCAGGGACAAAAGCGCCGACTGGCTATCAATCAAGATACCCACGTTTTCCCGAGCTTGAACCACACACAAGAATCTGAACTCTGTACCGTTGCCTCGTAAGCACCTGCTTGGTAATTGAGTACTGGGCCACAACACCATTTATGGACTCAAACCCCATTTTGACCCAAAAATTTTCTGCAGGAATAGAAAAACGATGTAAAAATATTTAGCATGCTCAGAGCTCTAAACCTGCGACAGTCTGGAGCTCGATTTGGTCCTACCACTAGGACCAGTTCTGTTTTACTCCGATTCTTTGCAGTACCCAGAGCCCTCGTCATCATGTCACTTATCACATGCTGGTATCACCAAATTGTCCGCACAAGCTACGACATTAGCACTCTGATTTTCCAACTTTACAAGAACTAAGTTAAAAACCAGAACCCTCCTTTTCCTCTTTTAACTTATTTTGACCTGAAAGGAGTTTCAAAACCAAGATCAAAAAGGGCGTCTTTATTGCATCAGTTCTGACATTACTGAAAGCACCATCTATATCTAAGAAAGCAGCCAAGGTGTATTGTCGAAATCCAAGGATCTTTTCAGTACCGTCAAACCTCGAGAAGCGCAGTTTTCGTTGAGCGGCTCTTGAGATATGCAGGTTGACTGCTGGAAAGCTGTGACGATCTCTCAAGTTGTAGTCTTAGGAATACTACCATCTTAATCTTTCTCCTGCTGGCAGGTACGTAGTTGAGAGAGACAGAGCCAGCACTCTGTAACATTATATGAATAATATCATCCAGACCTGCCGAATATCATTCAGAAGACCGAAAAGAAACTTTAAATTGCCCAGGTTATCTTTTCAGAGGTATTTATAACATATCCAAGCTTATCAATATAAAGTACAGAAAAAATTAAGATTTTATAAAAATCTTCACAGGAAAATAATAAATTTGAGCACATGTTTTAATTTTATTTTAAAATATTGTCAATAATCGAAACTCATAAAACAAATTATTTTTATTTGTATAAACTTGATTTTGACTGTAAAAAATCACTTAAAATAAAGCACAATAAAAGCACTTGAATTTTTAACTTTTCAATGTTCATTGAGATTCTATGTCCTATATTTTTGCTCATTAATTTCCGATCACTTAATGGTGTAGGGTATAAAAAAATATGTTGACAATTGTCATGTATCGCACATGTACTTGTCGTCATAGCCATTCGTAGTCGTGTGTACATAAATGTAACAGAACAAAAAAAACATAAATGAATAAACGGGAGCAGTCTAATGTTTGTACAGACAACCTTTTAAAATAAGTTACACAAAGTTATACAAACTATTAATGGAATGAGTCAAATGAACAACAATAACAACACTAACAACTCTAACAACATTTAACCAAATGGTAACAACAATTGTAATGAAATGTAACAAAACTTCTGAACTTAATACAGAAAGCAGCTACTAACACGTTGGTCACGAATTTTAGACCATTTTTTTTTTGTTTAGTTAGTTAATTCCTTTGTTGGGTTGGTGGTTTACTTTGATATTATGCACCATTACTGCCTCAACAATACCAACAGCAACAACTACAGCAGCAACATTGGCAACACTAAGTATTAATACAGACAATTGCTGCTAAATGTTATGCTCTACCACTTCTTCTATACCAATATGTACAATATAGTTTCCAATACAAGTCAACTGTAAACGAAAATATTTTGTATGGTGGTAATAATGGGACAAAATCAACAAATATTTCTCAAATCAGATTGAGCATTTACTCGTTTAGGGCTATCCATGAATATGCCCAAACTCAATTCAGGTCTGCTTAAAATTGCCGCTTGGGCCTACTAAGCCTTATATGTTCTTCTTATAATATTTAAAATGATGACTCTTTTCCTGAGCAGCCATTGGGATATTGTGAATTCAGCATAAACAGCTGGATACGCCCAAACCCCATTCAGACCTGTTTAAAGTTAGGCCTTAAGCCTCTTAAATTTTATATATATTTCAAAATGGAAGAATTATATTTTTAAAAATGTTGACTCTTTTTCTTGAGCTACTAATGAATATTGTAACTTCACCTTAAGCATCTTCTCATTTGGTGCTTTCCGCTCAAATGCCCAAACCTTATTCCGGTATTTTTGGCATTGCCCCTTTGGCCTCCAAAACCTATGTTAATATGTTACAAAATGAAAAAGTAATAAATTCAAAACATTTTGAACATGATTGAAATATGGATTGTATTCAATGGACTTTAGCATGTGACCTGGCGATAGTAGTGAAAAGAAAATTTCCTTCCACCTTGAGAGATATTATGGGTTGAGTGAGTTGGATGCTTGGGCAAGGGCCTGAAGACTTGGTATCAATTCTTACAAATATTTGGTGGTCGACACTGGATATGGTGACCTATCATAAATAATTTCAGGAGGTTCAGAGAATGGTTTCTGTGTATATCACGTGGGCACTACATACTACGGAATCCGATTAGTTGGATATTATACTGCATCTTCTACGCCTGAACTTACTGGGGAGGCAGGCAACAGCTGATGCGGTTATAAGACTGTGATCAGGGTCTTAATGGGCTAAATGATTGGTGTTGCCACAGTGTGATATTAGGAAATGGTGATTTTCCTCGGAATATGGATCATATGACATTGGTGGCCGCCAATGAATACCTGTTTTATAGACGTTAAACCGAGCAGGAACTTCTGACGGGTGGCGAACCCATGAGGAGGCGTTGACTATTTTACGGACGAATCACAATTTAGCAATCGAGTTGGCTTTGGAATCTATTCCTGCAAGCTTGATATGTACCTGGCTCGCTGATTGCCAAATCAATGCAGCGTGTTTTAGGCTGAGATTTTGGCGATAGGGGAGGTTGCTACTTGGTTTGAACGCAATGTTCTGTAATGAAGCTCGAGCTAGGAGTCTTATTGACAGTGAAACATCTGACTCGTGACATCACAATGGACCTTGAAGTCGTAAGTGTGCTGGTACACAAGATGCCGTCTGATACTTCACCTCAACCTACCCTAAATATGCTGTTTATCCCTTCTTTATTAATCAAACGGGTCGGAAATTTCTTTCTCCTGCATGACAGCAGATCCTATTCCAAACAAGTTGGAGCAGCACTTAATTTTTCAGAATAGGACACAGAACAATGGTACTCCCATCATTTGACCTATAGCCTTAAACCAGTTAGCGTACTTAATACATTACATCTTTATTGCAGGCTTGGATGTAAGAGGATTGATAAAGTTATCTTTCCCCAGCTTTGACCCATTGTGTAGTATGGTGGAAAAAAAAAACTTTAAATACAGTAGTAGTTAGTTTCGTTTGTATCGAATTGAAAATCACACATGTTGTCTACGTTGTTTTTTTTTTCCTCTCCCCAACCAACAACAACAAAAGATAACTTTTGTGTGCCCCACTCCAAGATAGGAAACAAACTATGGTCACAACAACATCAGCCGCATAAACATTAAAAAAGTTTTCTGTTCACATGTAGATGGATAGTTGAATGTTGTTTTGTTGTTTGTATATTAAAGGCACAAGTGCGATGTTTACACTTTGCACCTTCGCGTACGTGAACTTGTAAAACTTTTTTTCTTCCATTCAATATTCGGTCTGTTTAGTTAGTGCGAGTTGAAATTATTTGCTCTATACAAAATAAAGTTCAGTTAAGTTGAGTTTTGTATGATACAGACTGTTTCATTGTTTGTTGTTTTCTATAGAGCACATGTTAACTTAAGCAGTTGAGTTTTTTTTGTTTTTAATTTTTATTATTGCTAAATGAAAGAAAATGGTTGGCTGGCAGGTCTTTAAATGAACTTGTTGAAAATTAAAGTTTTCTGAAAAATTAAAAATTCCAAGTCTAATGAACGGTACACAATGCAAAGCATAGAAACGTTATAACAACCGAATTTCTTGCCAACCGAATGGTTTAGTTGGAGCCACCGATATATTTGTTTGTCGCAACCGAAATTCGGTTAATGCAACAGAATTTAGGTTGAAACCAAATATTTCAATTGTATCAGAAAAATATTTGGTTGGGACAACTTAATAATTTGGTTGCTGCAACCAAAATATTCAGTTGGCAAGAAATTCGGTTGTTACTCTGGTCTATAGAATGAATTTTTGCTCTGCACACCCAGGAAACAGTCTCAGTTGTGGCCACCGAATTTGTTGCCATTCGAATTCTGGCAGTTACGACAGCTATCTGGAGATTCAATTATATTTTTAGTTTTTAAAGCCAATATTTAGTTGTCTCATTTAATATTTATATTTCACATATTTTTTAATTTTTTTTTAAAGCTGGCAATTTCTAATCCTAAATTTTTTGACGTTTTTGAAGCATTTAAACAAAATTTAGAGCCTTTAAATTCATAAACAATTTTTATTATAAACTTATTTATTACATTAACTGAGGTCTAATGTATACGTTAAATATTAAGTACATTTTGATTGTTTTTGTATTGTAAAACTTCTCTCCGCTTTTAGATCATTTTGATAAAAATCTTTTATGCTACAAAATTCTTTTGGCGAAGCTTTAATGACTCGGCTTGTTATAAATTCCTTACCGCAATATCGTGACCGGAAAATCTATTTGTCAGGTGAAAATATTTATCGAAAATCGGGCGATTTTTGTTAAAAAAAATTTATTTTGTTTGTAGAAATTTTGTTGGTAGAAATTTTGTTTTTTATACATTAAGAACAAATATAATTCTTAACAGGTTGCCAAATTGCCAAGCTCTAAGACACAATGTCATAGAAAACCATTCGCTCTAAAATTTTACAAGATTGTCGAATGCTGCAAAAACCGCATATAGGAAATTGAAAGCTCATCCATTGTTACCAGCAAATTTTAAAAGAAAGGGCTGGGAGGACACACTAATGGACGGAGAGCAGAATTTAACTTCATTTTTTAACTATTTTGAAAGGCAGTGGTTGCGCATAGAGTATTCAAAAACCGAACCCGGAAACCGGTTAACCGGTTTCTTTTTTTTTTTAAACCGATCGGTTTCGAATATTTTGTAAATTCGAGGAAAACCGAAAACCGGTCTTTTTCGTTCGCTTAACCGTTTTTTTTTTAATTTCATCACGAACTGGGTTACTTGGTCTCTTTTATTTTTTCCTAACACTCTTGTAATCGTTTGGTTATGAAGATTTAGATGTAAGTCTGATAGATTCCGATGAAGACTTAACTTTGGATATTCCAAATTCAAATAGTTTAATTTCTGATCTAAATAACACAATTAACAGTATTCAAAATTCTAAAAAAGATACTGTACAAAATCATTCATCATTATATAATGATTTCATATATCTTGATAAATGCGACAAAAGAACTGAAAAGTTGAATTATTTATATAATTGTCTTTTTGCTATTTGTCCAACATTACTATTAGTGAAAGAGTATTTTCCACTTCTAGCTTTATCAAAAGCAAACAAAAAACTCGTCTTAAAACGAAACATTTAAATTGCATATTTTTTCTAAAATATTATTTTAGAACTGAAAAATAGATTTTCTTTTTACATATTTAAAATGTAATATTAAAAAAACTTATTTAATGCCAAACGTTTTAAACGTTCAAAATACTAACGTACCTAATTTTACCCAATTTACAAACTTAATGATCTCTATTCATTGGATATGAATATAGTTTTATAATATTAATTTTTAAGATATTATATTAAAAAATATTAAAACCAATAAATAAAATGTTGAAATGAAATACAAATAAAAAAAATATTTTAAAATATTTTTTTTTTTTTCAAAGTATGTTTTATTTTTGTTACTTTATATATTAAATTTCTATTTTTTATTGTTTGTAAATAAAACAATTAACAAATTATATAAGCTTTTTATTCAAGTTAAAAAAACCGAAAAAACCGGTTGACCGGTTTTTTCTGCAAAAACCGAAACCGAAACCGGTTTTTTTAAATTCGATTTTTCGAAGAAAACCGAAACCGGTTTTTCCAAAAGGCCGGTTTTTTGAATACTCTAGTTGCGCATCACTAAATATTTGATTTATATTAAATGATTTTTATTCTAATTCTTTAAATAATTTCAATTTAGGTTAGCCCCAGTAACTTTAGTGTGTATATGGAGTACATTCAGATGTTATTGATGACAAGCAATATAAATGAGTATAATGCTGTGCATAAGCAACATTTAGTTGCTATGTATATTTTGGTGTCATTTTTCATATCATTCTCTATTTCTTCAAATTTTGTCCCAAAAAATGGGGATGAAATACATTTTTAGATTAGGGTCATATTTCTTGGGGCCATTTTTTCATAACGCCACCGTGAACTACATCGAATTTTTAAAAATAAAAACAGCACAGATATCATCAGATATCAAATTTTTACTCAAATTCAAAGACCATTTCAAAAACGATTAGATTTTTTCAAAAACTTTCGGAATAACTCCAAATATAATTTATAAAGCATCAATTGAAATCTAAAAACATCAAATTAAATAAATAAATATTTGTTGAATTTTAATAAATTTTTTATTGCGTTTGGTATTTTTTTTCTAGTTTTAATTGATCATTAAATATCGATTGCGAATTTTTGAATTTAAATTGCGTTCTTAAATTTGGGGTTTTTTTTTTTAATTTCAATTGCCATTTTTGGCCAATTTTCTCTATTTTTTTAAAAAAGAGCTTTATTTTTAGATTTCTATATCTAAAGGGTGTCCCAAGAAGAACGCAATTTTAAAATTTTAAATAAAACACAGATATTTAAAAAAAAAATCGTGAAACTTTATTATATCGTAAAGTAGACAGAATAAGGTTATGTATGGAACAATATATCGTGCAGATGGCCGCCGCGGCTTTGCTGGCATGCACGCAATCTTTTAATGAAATTTTCAATGACCGTTTTGCATGAATGCTGCGGTATTTCACTAATGCAGCGTCCAATTTCCTATTTTAAGGCTTGAGTCGTCGTCGGCTTATTCGCCTAAACCATCGACTTCAAAAAACCCCAAAGAAAAAAATCTAATGGTGTTAAATTGCACGATCTAGGCGGCCAATTCTGATCTCCAAAACGCGAAATAACACGACCGGGAAATGACTGATGCAGCAATTGAATTGTTTCTCTAGCTGTATGACATGTGGCGCCGTCTTGTTGGAACCACATGCCCTCCACATTCATTTCTTCAATTCTAGGCAAGAAAAAACTGGTTATCATTTCACGATACCGAACACCATTGACTGTGTGCGCTTGACCTGCCTCATTTTCATAAAAAAAAGGTCCAATGATTCCTCCAGCCCAAAAACCACACCACACAGTGACACGTTGAGGATACATTTGCTTCTCGTGAATCACTCGAGGATTTTCCTCACCCCAAATGCGACAATTCTGCCTATTGACGAAGCCATCAAGATGAAAATGGGCCTCGTCACTGAAGATGATTTTATCGGCAAAATCAGCATTTTCATGTTGTCTCTCCAATACCCAATTAACGAACTCCCTTCGCTGTCCATGGTCAGCTGGCTTCAGTTCCTGAGTCAATTGAACTTTGTATGCATGAAGATGCAAATCTTTCGTCAAAATTCGCTGCAAAGTGGATTTGGAGACACTAATTTGCTGAGCTCGGTGTCGAATTGAGGTGGATGGAGTTTGAGCGACATCATCACGTACAGCTGCGACATTTTCGGTCTAACGACCTGGTCGATGGCGCGTTGTGTTTCGGCAAATTTATCCATTAATCTCTTTAAAGTTGACTCTTTTGTAGCATTATTGTGACCCCAAATTGATCGCAATTTGCGAACTGTAGCCGCAAAACTTTCACCATTTTGGTAAAACAATTTCACAATGAGAATGCGTTGTTCATTCGTGTAGCGCTACATTTTTACTAACCTCGTACCTTCTATAGCAAACAATAACAATTGTTCAAATGTCAAACAATGACACTTCGAATGTTGCCAGATTTAAAAATTGCGTTCTTCTTGGGACACCCTTTATAACTACTTGTTTTCATATATGGACTTCGCCGCAACACGAAATATAACAATTATATTGTATTCCCTGCTCTACATTTACTAACAATCACATAATTTATTTGTTAGCTTTTTTGTTTTTAATATTTTATCAAATTACAAAAAGAAAAGTTTTAAAAATTTTTATGACAAATATTTTTGTTTACATTTAAAAGAGAATTGCCAACACTTGGCAGCATTTTTATAAATTCTTACTTTTTAACTACTAATAACTACTTTGAAAGTCTAAATAAGTAAAGTTGTTAATTAAATATTTTCTATTTTAAATACATATGCTTTGATATAAAAATAAACTCAGATTTTTAATTAAAAAAGTAATACAATTTTAATCACGAATTTTTTGAAAAAAATATAAAAATTTCCACTTAGGACCTGTGCGAGGTAGCTAAATATATTCTAAACTAAATACAAATTGACAAAAGATTTTACAATTTCTTTGACAAAATATTTGAACAATTTTTAAAATTTCATAGAAATTTGGATACCAGAATTTAGTTTAGATTTAGTGAGTAATAGCAGATAAGTATAGTCGACGTGTAAATCAATCTTTAATTACTTCATTTTTAGAAAAGGTTCGAAAAAAGAAAAGGCGTTAAATTAAATAAAAAGTCAATTCATCAGTTTTTAAAAACTTAAGTGTATTTTTGGTTGTTTTTACTAAAATATTATTACGAGAAATAAATAATAAAAGAGGAGGATAAGCGTAGAGATTTTGTAGAAAGAAGCGGCCAAATAAAATTTTGTACATATTACAAGGTTCAGAAACTAAGAGAAAATTGAAGAGATTTTCCTGATTGCAAAGCAAATTTTTCTCATTTCTGCAAAAATTTAAGCAGAATCTGGTCATGCAATTGGAAACAAACAAAAAAAAAAGCTATTTTGTATATATGTCTTCTAAGCATTGTAAAAAAAATAGTATTTTGGAAATAATATCGGGGGGGGGGGGGGCACCCTGGCACCCAATCATTTTTCTGGGTGTATCATTCAAGAAGAGCTATTACATCCACTCAAAGTCTCTGTCATGAGCGCCATTTACACCAGCCCTTATTTTTCCGAAAACTCACAGCCATGACCAACGAGTGTTTATTGCCAAAAGTTGATGTATTGAGACTGGACTGCAAACACAGTTCGCACGACAATGGACATTTTGAAGGATGCGCTTCGAGGTCGCCTAATGTCTCTTTTTGGTAATTTGCAACGGCCAGGAAAATTGTCCTATTTAAATGCTCCAGACTTTTTTGAGGGGTTGTTGAAGTTATGGTTCTATGTGAACAAGCCACAGACTCTGGAAGCTTTCAAAGATGATAACAGACAAGAATGTGAGAACTTATTGCCCGAAGTTCTCTCCTGAAAAATGGAAATGCGATTAATGATTATCAACAATGGTGGCGCCCACTTCATTGATAAAATCTTCAATCAACATCCGGTTTATATTTTTGGGCCACTCTGCATATGCTGTTTTTCAGATCAACGAATTGTTTCTTTTACAAGTCTGATCTGTATAGTTTTGTATATTGTAATTTTGTTTTCAATTCCTAATAATGTATCGGAAACTAATTTGATACCAAGTGTTAAGTAGCTAACGGAAATGTTTGATTAAATAAAATCTTTCGAAAATTATTTCTTCAAAACTTAATAAAGTGTTAATGACGATGTCATAATTGAGTGTATTGAACAAAAAAAAAAAAAAACTTCCTCTAGTTTAGAATGTTAACTTGAGGTTAAGGAAGAATACAACTATATATATACATAACACCATACTTTAAGAGAATTTAAGCTAAGATATTTTAATTATAGAAGACGCAAACTGTTTCGAATACAATCATCATCATTTTGGTATCACTGGTGCCCGCAAGACAAGTTTAAATTATTTTTAATGTTCAAAAGCTTCTAGTTTAAACCTACTGCCAAAACGTAGTATTAACTCTAATGACATTTATTTTAATTGTTTATTTAAAATAATAAAATGACCACACAATGGGAACTTTTCCACTATAATGTCTTCAAATTACAAGGTCTTGGGTTTTTTTTTTTTGTCATTAATAAATTTTCATTAAATCTACATGATTTTTTATACTCATTAATTCACCTGTATTCCAATGTCTGAATTAGTCACAGATAGATATTTGATTACCATAGACTTCTTAATCATAAATGAGAAATTGATTTCTATCAAACCCAGTAGGTTACGCTTGTTAATTTATTTTTGTAGTTGTGAATGAAACATGTCGCATAATTAAAATCCTACAGAGTTTTTTTGCCAACAAAAAAAAAATACTACTAACCCAAAAAAAAATTAATATGTATAAATAATTCATAATATTTTTTTGAATTGAAACTAGTGTTAAAACAAATTGTGCTCCGGACTTTGGTTTTTTTGTATGAATGATTATGAACTACTTGTGATGTGATGTTGTAAATGCTCAGACTTACAAATTTTATGTTTTTTTTCATATGTACTGCTTGGTTACGGATTAACAATAAAAAAGGGGGTTAATAAATTACCTTGTCAGATTATTTACATTAAATGAATGTTTTCCCAAAAACAGAATTAAAACTAAAGTTTATAATACTAAATATATGAAGCTTTCCATACCAACTGCTTTCATTCAGGCAGTTAATTGCGCGAACTAAAAAGTTAATTCCTTAGGGAGCTAAAAGCAAAAGTTAATTTTTTAAGGAGTTTAGCGAAAAAAATAATTCCTTAATGAATTAAGAGTAAAAGTTAATACCTAAGCGAAAATTTTAATTCCTTAAGAGAATGAATTCCTTGACCAAAATTTGAATAAATTAGATTTGAATGAATTCCTTTGCGAGTTTATTTTTGAATTTTATGAAGAAATTAGAAAATAATGAATAAATTCCTTCAAGATAAATCGCATGTATGAACTCCTTCATACAATTCCTTAAGTTTGGTTAGGAAATTTATTCCCAAATTATTAATTCAGTTCAAAAAAAAGGAGTCATAATTTTGGTAAAATTGGTTAAAAAATGCATTTAGTTTGTCGGGTCAGCACTTCTTTGAGAATTATTACGCAATCTAAACTCATCAAGTAAGCAATATTACGTATGTATATTCGCGAATGGCATTTGGTCAAGTTTTTCAGTTTTGAGTTCAAGTCTTAAAATATACAAAAAAAAAACTGAATGGCATTGATAACCCTACCGTCGAAATCATGCATATTTAGTCCCATTTAATGTTGTTATAAGAACCCTTTGGAACATATAATCCCAGGACATATCTTCTTTCTAAAGGATACTAGAATTTTTAACTTTTTTATGATTACATATTACATATATACAAAATAAAAACCTTTGAGTTGTTAATAGTACGGTAGTAAAAGGGTTAAAATGTCACGATTTTCTCGTGATATTTTTTTGTCCTTTTGCGTTATAAAACAAATATTTGATATTTTTTAAAAAAAAATATTTATTTCGGTAACAAAGTTAAGTAACAAGCTAAAACTTTTTCTATCGATAGAAAAACATCTCAACTAATAAAAAGTTACACTGAAAATTCAGAAATAATTTTTAATTTAATATTGCCCATATAAAACTCTATTATTAATATTAAAGTAAATAACAGTTGCTATCGAAAGCCCCATATACTTGGGGTTAGGGCTACAGTAATTTCCGATATTAAACTTTAATGATACACTCGGAATAAAGTTAGTGGAAAAATTTGTAAACAGTTTTCAATCCCAGTGTACTATTTTCGTACTGATTTTTAGTAAAAAAAAAATATTATTTAGCAAACTTTTTTGCCATTTAAATTTTACAAATTACAGAATATTTACAAATTTTTGTTGCTAACTTCAGAAATTATTTGACAAATTTTTGAAAAACGATTTGCTATCATTAGCAAAAAAAAATTTACTAATTTTAAAAAGTTGATATTGAAGGAAATTTTATTTCTAATTTAAACTTAGTCCTACAAACTTAAATTGCATTAAAACGCCACATAGGAAGTGAAAATACTTTTCACAACCGACTCATGGCCGAAAATAGGACATCCACTTAAAATAGCACAAAAAACTTTTTTAATTCTAAAAATCAGCCCTTAAAACAATTAAAATTTGACCTTATAATCCAAAAAATGTACTAAAAATATTTTTCAAAATAAAAATAAGCAAATTAAAACAAAATGATAAATTCATTTATGTTTTACTATTTTTAACCCTTTAATTTTTTGGAAAAAATTAATAAAATGTTGCTCGATAAAAAAAGTTATTAATTTGTATATTCGAATTCGTAAGACAATTTCAAAGAAATCAGCAGCTTTAAAGTGTAACAAATGCATCTAAAAACAATTGAGTTAATTTGTGCATTTTAATAATATTTATATAAATTAAAATTTTGCTATATTTTACAATTCATTGAGTTTACAGCAATTTACTAAAATTTAGTAGCGCTTACTAATTTTTTATACTAATTCCGTTGTACTAATATTAATTATATTTAGTAAATTTTTTTTGCTGATTTTAGCAAACCGATTTTAAATTTCACTTTACAAAAATTTTACTAAAATTTAGTAGCAGCTACTAACTTTTCTACTAATTTCATTGTACTACAGCAGACATGTGTTGCTAAGATTAACAAAAAATACCGCTGAACTCAAATTAGCAAAATTTCCCGGAATAATAGCAAAATTTTCAGTTGCCATTACAGACTTTTTTTAGTGAGTTTTTATTCTGACAAGTAAGGTACCGGATTGGTTTATTTTGATTTTAATGAAATTTGGATATGTTGTAGAGGAGACAAAATTAATCTAAATATATGGATTGAAATGGAGAAACAAAAATCGTGAGACATGCTCGCAAATATAATAAAATTCAAATCTATTTTAAAAATTATATTCCAAATAATCGGTTGTAGAACAACTTCATTTCCTTCGTAAGCCGTTTTACTGTCTGCTCGAAAGTCTATGATATTTATTTAAAATTATACCAAACGTAAACGCTTCTATGGCTCCAAAGTAAAACCGATTCCCCTAGAACTGATTCTCTGTCAGTTATACCTTGCATTTAAGATCAATGAAACGGGTTCCGAAACCCGTTTTAAGGAAACGTTTAAGTTGTGGAATAAGGTATAACTGATGGAGAATCAGTGCTTGAACTGGTTCCAGAACAGGTTCTAGGTTCTTTAAGACAAGCAGCATTCAGGAAATTCTTCCTACTAACTAATGTATTGCTTGTTGCTGTAATTGGGTGAGATGATAACTTTTCGGTGGAGTTAAGTGGGGTATATTTCCGTCAGTGGGAATCAAACCCCCAACCATCTGTGTTACAGACCAACGAGCTTACTACTACAAAACAAATCAACAAAAATAAATAGTAAAAAATTAAAGTTGGGCATGGCGACTATATGAGGGCGGTCTTAAAGTTAGCCGACCTGAAATATAGATGGCAGCAGTAGCTTGAAAAAAAATGATTGTTAAAAAGTAGGGCAACCATATAAAACATATGTTCATAAGTTTCAATGCGCCACATTGTTAAGTATTCTTTGGAGCTATCAAAAATAAAGTGAATTTGTAAACATGAAAAAAAGTAGAAAAAACTTGCCGAAAATTCAAGTTCAAATTCAATTGAACACTCACCTTATTCGCTGGATTTAGCTCCCTCGGTTTATTTTCTATTTACAAATTGGAACAAATGGCTTGGTGGTAAAAGATTTGCTGTTGATGGCTACTTTAAGGAGCTAGACAATTCTTACTATAAACAGGGTATGGAAGCTACTGAGCATCCCTGAAAAAAGTGTATCCAGATAAAAGAAGATTATGTTGAGAAATAAAGAAAATTTTTCTAAGATTTGTTGTATTTTCTTTGTTAGGTCAGCTAGGTTTGGGACCGCCCTCGTACGATACCCTGCACCAAAAGAATTTGTCTTAGATTTCTAGAAGCGGTTCAGATTTCGAAAAGGGTCAAAAATATGGAACGTAATTGCCAAAAAAAAATTAAAGCAAATACCGATAAGGTGGGTTTATATAGAGACTAGGTCCAAATATGGTTAACTTTTATAAAATTTAGATTCGTTTTTATGGTTTCATGTAACATTTGCAAACTTCAAGCAGATATCCTACGGTTTTGTGTATCTAGATAATATTTTAAACCAATTAAGAAAGGACCTTTCTATGGAAGGTAGGTCTGCATATGAACCTATTGCAACCAAAATTTAATGACGTTCTTCCCTGGGGTTATACAAATTTCATCCAAATATCTTTATAATTGCGACCTATAATTTGATTACAAGGATAACAGACCAACACACTGCTGACATGGTAAAATCGAATCAGAGAGTAATTCTGAAGGTGTAGGATATAATCACCGTTGTTAGAATAAATAGTACAGGGCGGCCCAAAAATATTCACCCGACTTTGTTTTCCTAATACTATACTATATATATACATTTTTTTTTTTTTTTTTTGAAGTTTAATTTGAACCTTAAAGTTTTTTCTATTAATTTTAAAAGATTATATCGGTCAAGTTGATGATCATTTGGGCTCTTTTTACCGCATTTTCCATCGTTCTGGAGAGAACTTCTGGCGATAAGTTTTCTCAATATTGTCATTTATTCTCTTTGTGAGCTTCTGGACTCCGTGACTTGTTCAAATTGACCAGTGATTTCCAAAAACCCTAAAGAAGAAAGTCTGACCTTGCTGGGGACTGCAAATCGCCAAAACAAGACAACCCCGAAAGCCAATCTTCAAACTGAGAACTAAAAATTTTGCTTGAAATGAGTTTCACTACCCAGATTTAGTTGGGGTTGGTTTTGCGAGTTCTCATTGGGATTTAAAATCATTTAGAAAAGTCTTGTTCGCTGAACAACTTTTTCCCCTAACCAATAAAAATTTCCGCACATAGTTTTATATTTCGTTGCATGTTCTCATAGCCCACAAAAACAACAACAACTACAACAACATATTATAATTTACTTTCTTAGGTCGTTGGTCATTTTGGACTCAAACTCATTTAGTTTGATGTTTTTAAAGTACACAGATGATGATAATGATGTTTAATAGTCTGCTACCTGTTTTTTATTTGTATGTTTACCAAAAAAAAAAAAAATAATAAAATTTCATGGAATCATTTTTTACAAGTCTTGATATAAATCTCTTCAGGGTAGTTATTGATAGTTTCATATTAAGGTCAAGTATTAATTTAAATTGTTGTGTATTTTTTTTTTTTTTTTTGGTTCCATCAACTCTCCACATGATCTCGATAGCAATTTATATTAAGCTTTATTTAGTTTAATATTACTTTGCCAGTTCTGTTTGTACAAATACACTGCCCGGTGTGTAACTAATACACCGTTTCCAATATTATGTCGCCTAACCAAAATATTGAAGTTGAATTGTTTAAGAAAAACATCGACTTTTGTTGCCCAGACTTCTATAAAAACTGGTTTCTGTTTTTAATACCTGACCATAGGATTGTTTAAAGTGACAGACTAATAACCTTATAAATCTGTAATACTTGAATAACAAAATGAAAATATAAGGAATTAGTGTAAGGAGTATTTTTATATAAGTAAAGGGTGGTCCAACCGTAATTCACGATGTTAATTGTACATACAAAAAAAGTTTTCAGAGAATTATCTTAATATTTTTTATTATGATAGAAGGATCTATGACAATTATGTGTGAAACAAAATATCGGCCAAATGCTCGCCACGGCTTCGGTGACATACTTCTATCCAATGGTCCATGACTCTGAGACATAAATGAGATTCAATGTCGTTAATGTGCCGAATTATCTCATCCGTTAGCTCTTAAATTGTTCTTAGCTTATTGACGTACACTTTTTCTTTTTAAAAATCACCAAAGAAAGAAGTCCAACGGTGTCAAACCACATGATTGTGGCGGCCAATTAACATCGCCACAACGTGAAATAACACGGCCATTGAATTTCTCGCGCAAAAGAGCCATTTTTTCGTTGGCTGTGTGGCAAGTGTCACCATCCTGTTGGAACCACATATCTTCCAGGTCCATATGCTCAATTTCTCGCCACAAGAAGTCATCTCCTGATAGCGATCACCGACGACGAGTCGAGGTTGACGGCTCTTC
The DNA here is from genome assembly GCA_949748255.1 of Eustalomyia histrio. Taxonomy (NCBI): domain Eukaryota; kingdom Metazoa; phylum Arthropoda; class Insecta; order Diptera; family Anthomyiidae; genus Eustalomyia; species Eustalomyia histrio. The sequence goes on from OX456525.1 coordinate 53,497,063, forward strand.
TCCCACTCTATCGCGAACAACAGCAATGTTTGTTTGTGTCGTGTGTTTTCTCATTTCCCACAAACCCGTCTTGCTGAAAATTGCGCACAATTTTCCCGATTGTAGACACATTTGGTCGATTATGCTGACCAAAAAAAACCACGAAGTGCATTTTGATTTGAACGCTCATTTTCATAAAAGGCTTCAACAATCTTAACGCGCTGTTTGATTGTGCACCTCTCCATGGATCAATTTGTCAAACAGTGAAACAAAGAAATGTCAAATCAAGTTGGGCAACAAACTTGACGTTAAGGTGTGACTTACAATTAACATCGTACATTATGGTTGGACCACCCTTTATTTATGTACCAAGTATTTTGTTTATTGTGGTCATCAAACACTTTTCAAGTTAATTTATATTTTTGTATATGTAAATGTTTGATTGGCTGGGTTTTTGTTTAAATTTAAGCCTCAAGTGATCAAAACAAAAAAAATCATTGGGTTAACAGTAGTCGCGCATTTTAATTGTAGTGGCAAACTCAAATATTCTGTAAAGAGAGTGGGCTTGTTGGTAATTTCTTCTTTTTTTTTTTGTCTAATACTTTATTTGTTAAGACCCAAAACAAAATTTGTTGTTACATTTATGTATTTTGTTTTTATTTTTAATAGCAGTGGGTCTTTAATTAATTAGAATTTGTTTCATTTATGTTTTAAGGTTTTGTTTTTCTGGAAATATTTAATGAACTCGTGCTAAGTTTTTATGTTTGCTTAATGAAAGCTATAAAAATTGCTAATGATCTTAAATGAAAAAATAAATGATGGACTCAAATTTTAACAGTTTTAATAGGTTTGGTTAAAATTTGATAAGAAAATAAAATAGGGTGCAACTGTAACATCTAAACACACAATGTAAGTAGTTAGTAAAAAAAAAATATGTAAAATATGAGGGGAGGTTGTGGTGTTATGGTTTGCGCGTTTGACTAATACACTGATGGTTCCGTGATCGAAAGCAACGTCTTTTTAGAAAAATATTATGTATGAATATTCTATCCCTCATACATATTGCAATACTCAGAATATTATGTAGTTTACTGGTTGTAGTTTAATAAAAAAGTTTTCCGTTCCATTTAAAAATAAAGGAACATACATTTATTTTTCAAAGAAATATCTATATTAACTTTTTTATACATTTATTCGAAATAATTTACAATCACTTACCGATTTTTTTCAGCTTTTTTAGATTTTTTCATTTGTTTGAAATTTAATAAAAATTTACCCACAAAACGAAAATTTGTGGTTTATTTGCATCCGTAACAGTTTCAAAAAAAAAAAAAAATTTTCAAAAAATTTCAATTTGTTTTTTTTTTATTTAAATTGGTTGTATATATACAAAATTATTTCAATTCAAATTACAAGAACTTTATAAACACACATACATACACAAACACATTCACACAAATGTGTCTATAGCTATGCATACATACATTTTGTATTACAAAAAAAAAAAATACAGAAAGGGAAACAATTTCAATTAAATGATAAAATCATTTATTTTTTAAGGAATTGGTTGGTAAAATTTTGACATTTATTTTAACTAATTATATCATTTGTTTCTTACGGATGTGTCAGTTGTTTAATCAAATCAAATTTAATAATAAATAACAAAAGGCATTTAATTTAAATGAAAATTAAGTAGACCCGTTTTTAAATGAAATGACATTTTCTGTTATTTCAACTTACAAACTATTTTAAGTGAATGGCCTACTTCAGTGTTTCCATAGCACTTAACCCCAAAGTAGTATAATAACTAGTGTATCCAATTCGGTTAATCGATTAACCGATTTGGGTTAACGTCGAAACAAATAGTTTCGGCTAAAATAGGTAGACTAACCGGTTAAATTTTTAGTATAGAAATCTGAGGAAAAAAACTAACTTAAATACGATGAAATTATTTTAAATTCGAATGAAAGAGATTCTTAAGGATTACATCATTTTTTGATGGAACAAAAAACAAGTAATATATAGGCTTTAGGATATACAGTAGGCAATTTTCAATTTTTGTTTCGATTCCTTTAAAAATAAGAATTAATATAAATTATAATTTTAAGTCTTTCTCTACAAGGTTAAATCTGTGTCAAATCAATATCGTATAATTGTCTTTTAAATTCCGTAGGAATTCTTCCTTTAATTCTCCCAAGAAAATTTTTAAAATGGGGTTCAACCACATTGATTATACAGCATATTCCACTGGAACCAATTCTATGGAACCCGAAACCATTTACACAAAAATAATAAATGTCAGATATAGCTAACAATTAACAAGTTTCACAAGTGGTTCTAGAAGCAATATAATATATTTATTTTGAAAAACATATTATAAAGGATAAGAAGTTTTTCTACAAGTCGTTCTTTGGAACAGAATATTTAGCTGTTAAATTATTGCTTTAGATTATGAGAAATAATTAACTTTTAAAAATTCGATTTTGAAGCTATTTGAACCTTAGAATATGAGATAATTTTTGATTTTTTTTTTTAATATGGAGAACTTGAACAAAACCCTATTAAAACGTTTATTTTGCTTCTTATCGATCATCAAACACATGACTAGGTATTTTTATAGCAAGCACTATGACGTTACTTATGTTCTAAGTTTTAAAAAATTGCTTGCAATTTGAAAATTTTATTTTATAAGTGAATAGTATAGTAGGATTTTAAGATCATATCATATTCTTTTTAATTATTTTTATTGTAAAGAAACATGAAAATTTTTATTAGTAAGTTATAGAGAATAAAAATTGAGAAATTCCACTGAGCCAGCAGGATAGAATACTTAGTATTTTCGGTTGGCGCTACGCAACCTTGTCAATATCTATGCTCTTCTTCTCCCTTTGCGGTCATTGCTTGTTGATGATTGTCTATTTTATATTGAGTGTAAGGAATATAATTCAAAATATTGTCTATTCATTAACTATCAACATAGATTAGGTTGTAGATTTAATATGGATCAGGACAAACATTTGATATTAAATGCTTCATATAAGCTGTGTTATTTGATACTTTAAGAATTAAAGTTCATAACAAAAACTGTAAAATATAGAGGATAAATATAAATTGTTAAATTTCGTTGATGTTAGTCTAATTGTGTTGTTGTTTACAAGTTTGTTAATTTGTTTCCTTACACTCAATATAAAATAGACAATCATCAACAAGCATTGACCGCAAAGGGAGAAGAAGAGCATAGATATTGACAAGGTTGGGTAGCGCCAACCGAAAATACTAAGTATTCTATCCTGCTGGCTCAGTGGAATTTCTCAATTTTTATTCTCTATAACTTACTAATAAAAATTTTCATGTTTCTTTACAATAAAAATAATTAAAAAGAATATGATATGATCTTAAAATCCTACTATACTATTCACTTACAAAATAACAGATCAACAATTCATAAAAATTCCATTATTTTATTTTATTTAAAAAAAATACAATTACATGAAATTTTAAAACTTAATTTATTTATCGAAAAAAATAGTTATTTCGTTAAAAGTATTTAAAAATTCTCTTATTTGAACATTTGACTAGGTAGGTGGTCCTCCTATAGAATATGAGTGTGCAAAAGTTTTATTGATTTTTGTAAATCTTGAAAAATTTTCTAAGGTCGAATTTTTGAATGCAGCTATTCTTTATTTAAAAATATTCTAAATTCTCGACAGTGACAAATAAAGAAAATAAAATATCAGCTTTATCGACATAATGTTGTAGTTTGGCAAAACACTGTCGACACTGCGTTTATCTGTTTTAGGCTTAAAAGTTTACTCCCACTGAACATGTCTGACAACATTTTCTTTTTAAGTAGTCCTCAGATTCTTCCAAAAACCATTAAGATTCTAGGGCATGATTTCTTATAAAGCCTCAGGATGCTTCGAATATCTTAGGCAAACTCTTTATAAACCAATGCAGTAGACATAACTTGATATTTCACAAAATAACAGCTCATCGTTTTGTTATTTAGGAAGAAAATACATGTAGTTTGAATTCATCGATTAATAGCCAATTTTTCCGATTAATCGACCCGAATAACCGACTAATTATTTTTCGTAATTTTTCGGATAACACTCTACCCGGTTAACCGGTAGGGTCAAATAAAGTTTGCAATTTAGTTCAAAGCCCTGTCACGTTATTTTACTTCCGTGGGGTTAACGAAACAGAGAAAACTCATTCATATTATTTTTGCCATCTGTTGTTGCCGTCGCTGGGTATCGAACCCCCAACCTTCTGTGTATCAGACAAACATGCCAACGATTACATCATAACGCTCTCAATTAAGTATCAAGCAAGTTTCAAATCTTGTTTCTTAAGTGCTTTGTGGAATTCAAATCATACAACATATTTTAAATTTCATAACGGCATTTAAAAAAAATCGATACGGTGGATGATGCTGGAATATACTTTAAGTTGCCTAATAGATGGTCATCAGCCAATATCTTACCCAGCAAAATAAAATGGATGTTATTCTTTACGAATCTCTTTTTCAGAACATCCAAAGAAGTTAATAGTGCAAACTTTTCGATTTGTAAGAAGTCATTTTAAATAACTTCCAAAATGTTGATATTAACCCCTACAAGTAAAAAAACAATTATTTAGTTGGTCCATAAATGGTTAATTCCTGCAGTCATTAAATGTCTTATTGCAAACATTTTTTGCATACCAGTGATATTAACTTTGTCCTGGTCGGAATAATAATTCTTGAGGTGTTCAAAATCACATTTTTAACTTTAAAAAAAGCCATTCCCTATATTTAACAACTTCCGTAAACTAATGAAAAAGTCCATCTGATTATCGATTTTTCATAGGACCGAAACAAACTACTTCCTTCCAATGAAACGCCAATGTTAAAATCATTAATGATTCACCGAAATTTTCACAACTTCGTGCTCAGTGTATAGTGTTTAACTACTTCTTCCTCAGCGCTTATTTTGCTGGGTATATAAAGCTGTCTGTTGGAGACATTTAGAAACATCTTACGAATCTGACTCCATACAACAGAAATATCAGATACAGTGTGAGTATCCTTGAATTAATAATGACGGTTTCACACTAGAGGCCGCCACTAGTATGAGAACTAATGTTCCAGTTACCAATAAAACCTATTGTGAAAGAGCATCTTTGACAGCTTGTGTCAGTTGGTTGAAACGTAAACAATTAAATATTACCTCGAACATGTTGAATTTCGTACCAGATAAATTGGATAATAATGCTACTTAATCGGTTTGGCGTCACCAGCTTCAATAAAATGTTTTCTTTGGGGGGTAATAGAGAAGGCTCTTAATTCGCCATTTATATGATGGCTCTTAATCCCTAGATGGATTCAGAGCCGTCACAGGGAAATGTCGAAATGCGATTTTTCTTTTGTAAACAGCTCCTTAAACGCCAGAAAAAAAGGAAGGGGTTTTTGCAGCGCATTATGACTGGCGTTGAAAAGTGGATCCATTACGACAACCGCAAGTGCAAAAAGCCATGGGTTTGGCCCGGACAAACGTTTGATGAATCTTAGCAATAATGAAAAAGAACCTGATGCATTTAGTAATAAGTTTTCTAGCAATCTTACTATTTTTAAAAATGTATCATTTTTAATTTTTGATATATTTCTTTAAATTTTTCCTAAAATCCAAAAAGAAGAGGTTTTCTTTTTGGAATTTTATATATACATATATAATTTTTACCTATTTCTCAAGCATATTAATTGGAAACTTTTCAACTGACTTAAGATCGGTCTGAATGGTCTGTCTATACACGTAGACTCTTATAAACTACAAAATACTTAATTTATTTTAAAAATGTTCACTAGAAGTGTGCAATAAAATTAAAACACGATTTTAAAGAGTGTCGGGGTCCAATTTGTTTCCTTTCTATACAAAACTAATAAATATAAAGTTTGATGAGGGCAATCGGATTAAGCAAAGTCGAGGCGGAAATCGATTGAAAATTTTAAGAGTGTTTATATGGGAAAAATATGACTTTTTTCAGTTTTTAGGAAAATTTCGTTCTATTATGAATCGATTTCAGTATACAATTATCTTTTCAAAAAGGTACAAAACTTCAAAATCGGTTAATAACTCACCAAGAAATAGCAAATTTCCCCAGAAAAATATTGTGACAAAAAAACACTAGGTCATGCAATTCGATGTCACTTTTTTAAACTTTCAGAAATTGATTAAAGCCAAAATTATTGTTTGCTCTCTATGATTATAAATACTTAGATATGAAATATTGTTTTACTACATGTTTGTTAACCTGTCGCCCAATAAGGCAGAAAACGAATAAATTTTTTGGCATAATTCTCAAAACTCTATTTTTAATTTTTAAAAAAGTTTCTTAAACAAATTTTGAAAAAATATATTTTGCACTTCAAGATCTTGTCAAATACATCCTAGAGATGAAGTATGCCAATTTTAAGGTAAATACCTCTATGGACCCGTCGGTGTCGAGCTTTTATTTTTTGTGGATTTCAAGAAAAGTGCGATTTTTATAAAAAAAAAATTATGTAAATTTACTCTTTTAAGTAATTTGTATTAAAAATCAATAAATTTTGTACTTTTTAATATTATATTTCATCTTAATAGCTTAGCGGTTTGGGGTCACATCTGACCGCAAGCTAATAAAGGACAATTTCTTCAAAATATGCAAATATTTTTTAACTACTATAGAATTTTTAGAAATGATGCCAAATGTGCGGATATTCCATGCTTAAAATTTGGAATAAATCGAACAACGTTAACCCATTCCTTGCCAGGGCCAAACTTTAAATATTTGCACATTTAAAAAAAAATATCAATTGGTTTTCTATAGGCACAACCAAAACATTCGATTGGCTGTAAATTCGGTTGACAGCACTCATCTATATCAATACACCCAAAAAAACAGAAAAGGTTTTCACAGTCGAATTTATTTTCATTCCAATGGATCGGTTGCTAAAGCCGAATGTTTTAGTATAAGACATATGAAATTCTTGTGTCACAGTCAAATAACTACTGTTGTCGTAACTCATCTTCAATTGTCATAAATGTAAAAATTAGTTTGTCATAAGCGAACTATTCGATGGGATATAAATTCAGTGGTCTGCTCTAATCAGCATCTAATATGCATGAATATAATTAAAAATATGAAAGGATTATGAAAAGATTTACAAAAATAATCATGTAATATTGTTGCACGCATCATCAGCCTACTCTATGGCAATTAAGAATGAATATTTCAAATCCCACACAAAAATTAATTACTTCCTTCTAATAACATTTTGTTTTTCCCCAAAAATAATCCCCATAATGGTTAAAGATAAAAATTAAAATTAAAATACCACAGATAAAATAAAAACAGCAACAAAGTATTTTGATAATTGCTCAATTTCTTTTCATTATTTTTTTTTCAAGAAAATTAATCCCTTTTTAATTTACTACTGAAAACAAAACCCCCAAAATACTAAATAATGTTTGATTACAAACAACAATATATTCAAGTGTTGTTAGTTTTGGAAAAGAGAAAACATTGAATAATAGAATGAATGAAAAAGTTTTATATGAATTTAATAATTTGTTTCATTTATCACGCGTCAACAACATACACACAAAATAACGCATCAGATCAAATCATTTTGTTATTATTCCTGAGTAAAATTATGATGATGGGATTTTTTGTTGGTGGTAGCAGCGTTTAGACGAAACATTTTGTAGACTTATTGTTGTAAAGTGCAACGCCCTTTTTATTTACGAGTATTTAAGCAGCCAGTCAGTCAGTCTACTTGCTGCCTGCCTCATAGATGTCTTTTATGCAGTCAAAGCTGACAGCATAAAGACAAGAGTTTTGACTATTATGGCACACACCATATTCTGTCAGTCATTTTAACACACTCTCTTTTTTTCAACATTTTTTTCTATAATTTTCTATTCTATTATGGCTTTGTATTTTCATCATCATTATAAGCACTTTACTGTTGTATATGCATAACATTCACTTTTTTTTTCGTTCATCAAAGTCACCCGCAACATCATCATTATTATCACCATCATTATCATTACAAAGCAATAGCAACACGTTTCCCAAAGTAAGTACGAGTATGTACTCAAACTAGAAAGCGTAGTATAACCGGCTGTGAACCAAACTGATGCGATAGAAAATACGTTGGTCGAATTTCAATTTACCACATTTCCATTTCTTTTTTTGTTGTACAAATATGTGAATTTTGTTGTTTTGTTGCCTTTAGTTACACCAGAATTACTGCTGATTATGGTGGTGAACATTTCCCGCTTAAACCGACACTTTATAAAACTTTTGCCACTAAATGCAGCTGAACGGTGGTTAAAAAATATGACTACAATATCCATCCATCCATCCGTCCGTCCGTCTGTCTTTAATGTATGAGTAAAGCTTACAACGCCTCCACTTTCAATATTTGTATACTTTTAAGCATCCATCATATATATGTTAGAGTCTAACAGTTAGACTGTCTAATGTTTGGAATAGTGCTTAAGGTTTATATTCTGTATGATTGCTTAAAAAGTGCTAAAGGTTTTTTAATAATACGAAAAAGTTATGAATAACATTTTTTTTCTTTGTACAGTAAACACCTTTTGTTCATTATGAAAGTTTTGTTTTTTCTAAATAAATTCCCCCCTTTTAAAAAGGTTGTTTTTTTATAATTCAACGTCTCTTTTTTATAATTTAACAAAGAAGTTTACAACATGCACTTGAGTGTGGTTTAGTCATTTATTGTTTTCTTTGACATGTAGCGCCCTCAGACTGTAGCTTTAACCGAAATTAATGATTGAAATTATATTCTAGGAAAGAAGAAAGAATAATTGAGAATGTTTAAATGTTAAATCTTCATTGAAAAGTAGAGTATTTATAAAACCGGCTTTCTCAAAAATCTGATTTTAAGTTTTTTAAAAGGATTAATTTAGAAATCCAGATTTCGGTTTCGGTTTTTGCAAAGAAAAAAAAACTAGTTAACCGTGTTGTTTGTTTCACATTAAATCGGCATCGAAAGAATAATTGAACGGCTGTAAAAAATTCAAATAACAATTGGGTGTTTAACCTAAAAAAGCGGAGTTTTTGTTTTTTTTTTTTTTGCAAATTTTGAGCGTTTATTGTGAATTATTGCTACCTACAATATAAATTTTTTTAAAGTATTTGTCATTGTTATTTATGACCTTTTCCCATCTTTCTGGCAACATATGGATTCCACGTCAAAAGAACTATTATTTTTTTTGAGGCCAAAAACGAATCAAGGCAATTTCGGATACCCTGTCCTGGCTCCGAATTATAGCATTTGTGATCAATTGAAATCGTTCAAAAACCGTTTCTATAATAACTACTCTGCGGAAAAAGGGGTCAGTTGGGAATTAGGACCTGTCCTGTGATAGGTGAAAACTTTACTGTTTCCAAAAATACATATCACGAGATAGGTAAAAAGAGGACGTGTTCCTAAAGTACCTACCACTTAACCGGTTTAAAAGTCATGAAATGTTCTTTTGCGTTGTTTCTGTTATATGTTTTTTGGAGTTAGTTGAGTGACATGTCCTTTTAGACCAATCCTGTGGCATGTCACAGAGGTCAATTGACCCCCTCCTAGGACAATCCCATGCTAAAGTGACCCGTCCTTTTCATATAAAAACCGGTCCCATGACCGGTCGCTATCACAGAGAACCGGTCACGTGACGTGTCCTGGGTTAGGTTCTTTTTCGCAGTGTAACTACAATAATACTAAAGCACCAACTTTAATTAATCTAAAACCGAACTACAACAACCTGGATGAAAAAAATTCAGCTTTAATGTTTTATTTTCAGAAATAAAAATTTAATTTCGATCCAAAAATTTTCGGTCATGAATACTGTAATTCGACCCTCGAAGTGAAGCGTATTCCAGTGAGAGCGTTCTGCATCGATCGAAACGAATTGTAGTCGAACGGGGCAAGTTCTGGACTATAAGGCGGGTGAGGCAAAACTTCCCAACCACTATTTTCTAAATAGTTTTTAACCGGTCTTGCAACATGTTGCCATATTACGGCTTCATGTCTGGTCGCATATTCCGAGCGTGTTTTTAGCCAATGCTCACTACCCATGTAAAAATCGAAATATATATGAACATACATGATCATACATGGGCTTGTATATGATCATACATGGGCATACATGGTCATATGCGTCCATACATGATCTCATATATGACCATATATCTTCGGATCCGAAATTTGAGGGTATATGGTGATATATGTGCATATATTATCATACATGCTCATATATTATTTATGTATGCTCGTATATGATCATATACGTCCATATACCCTCAAATTTCGGATCCGAAGATATATGATCATATATGAGATCATGTATGGTCATATATTGAACAATGTATGGACGTATATGACCATGTATGCCCATGTATGATCATATAAAGGCCCATGTATGATCATGTATGCTCATATATATTTCGAATTTTAGATGGGTACACACGAATCAATTGTGTTTGTTTCATGACGCCTGTGATCGACTGGACCCTTCTGGTTACGCCAAATACAAAGCATTTCCTTGGCGCCATGAATATTTGGCTTAGGCGTTGATTTGGCTGGTTGACCGGGCTTCACACATGTATGATTCCTTGCGCCAGTAGTGATTCGATGCAAAAATTACTGATTTTTATGGCGTTCAAGTAGCATTTCGGACATATAAAATCGTCTTTCAACGTGTCTCGGCTTCAATTTATACCCAGTTTCCTTGGTTTTTGCTAATTGCAAACATTTTGAAATTGTTGCTTAAGTGACTCCCTGCACTCACTATCTTATTTCGTTAAAAACAATCTAAAATACATATTAAAGTAATCGAAAATACAATCAAAAATAGGACTACTGATTTTTCATAATATTCAGCCCATTTTGTTGTTTATTTTCAACGATTGTTTAATAATCGACAAAAGTAGTAAAAACAATCAAAAGTCGTTTAAAATAGTCATCAATTTTTAACTGACGAAACGTTAGAAAAATTGAAAGTTTTTTATTTGTATCGTATGTAATTACACAGAGCCATACATTTTTATTTTCTCTGTCTGCATGTATATTTGAACAATTTCTTGTAATTTTTATTGAAACATCTTTGTATTTAAACAAACTATTCTGATAAAAAAAATAAAAAGGAATTATATGAATTTTTAGAAACGGCAACATAAAATTTTACATTTTACAGAAAATAGTAACTTCTACTGAAAGTCTATATTTTTTATAGTTTGTTTTTTGAATAACTGATTCAAATAGTTAAAAAATATATTTATATGAATTTCAATTGATTTTTCATTTAAAAACACACTCTACGTATTACTTCTTAAATAAACTACAGTCGGTAACGGAAAATATATTGTGAGTGTATGATTTCGTAAGTTCTTTTTGAGTTCGACAGCAATCTTCATCGAGTAATGCCTCCAATCTTCAACTTCTTTGGCTGACCTGAGTGCTTTTTATCTTCCGTGTAAAAATCACCACTTTTGAACCGCACAAACCACCTTTCGCTGAAATCTATGGAACATATTAAGGATAAGCTTCGGTGGGCAATCGATGTGCTTGAGCTGCACTTTTTTTATCAACTTGAAGAAGTAAAGTAAAACTTGCAGCAAATGATGCTTTGTTGACATAAAATTCAACAATTTCGATGCAATGACATTTTCACTCAGTGACTAAGTGAGAATACATGACAAGTGTTTACCCTTCAAAATACCATAAAAGTTATTAAAGATACAAACCATGTGTACAATGTACGCCATCTGCTGTGAATACCCAATATAAATACTCAATAACTTTTTATTTAAATCAAAAGAATATTTCATTAATTTTTAAATGTTATTAACTTGCAATATCGGTAAAAATAAATGTTTTTTTTCGTTTATTTAAACCATAAACAAACTTACCAAATATTCAAAGAATTAAATTATATTTCCTTAATTTTTTTCTTTTAACAGTCAACAAAGTAACTGAAAAGTCTGTAAAAAACGACTTTCAGTTATTTTGTTTATCTAAATTATCATTAATTATAAAAAATAAAAAGATTTTTTAACAAAACATTTTAAATGAAAATATTAACTCTAGTTTATTTTTAAAATAAATGTCAAAAAAAGTTCAAATATATAATTCTTTGTATTTTAACTTTTTAGAAGCTGTGCGGGATGGCTAAATAAATTCTAAACTAAATACAAATTCTTAAAAGTTTTAAAATTTTATTGAAAATTATTTAAAAATATTCTCAAATTTCATTGGAAACAAATGTACGTATAATTTTTTTTAAATAAACAAAAATAAATATTTTTAGTGCAACTGAGCAGAAAATGCATTTCATTCATAACGATCTAATTTTTCTATTTATTTTGAAAAATTTTTATGATCTTGAACCGAAAGAAGAACAAAATCTAACGTTTTATTTTTAAATAAAATATTAATTTAAAATTGACAAGTTTGAAGCAATTAATAAATAAATAAATAGTAAATGAAATGTTATTATAGAAAAAACGAGCTCTTTTTACCATTAAGCCCAAATTTAACAATGTTCCTTTAGCTACCTTGTGGGAAAAGGACATATCCCGGGACACGCACGTGACCGGCTTATTTTGAAAGGGACTGATCACGGGACCGGTCGCTTTAAGATGGACTTGTTCTAGGAGGGGGTCAATTGCCCTCTATGACATGTCACAGAGCGACTAATTCAGAGAACAATAGATATATTTCGGACCACATTTACTGTTACTAATAATGTGCATCCCGTGAAACGCCGAACAGTGCCTAATAAGCAGCTCTGGAGGACGATTATGTACGCCATAAAACGGAAGAAGTGTACGATTAGTTTGACGATTAGAACAATTATTTTGATTAAAAATTAAAACAATTTGAGTCGATTCATAATGAAATTTCAAACCAAACTAAACAATAAGCAACTATCAGCTGTTAAATGGGTTGTCAAATAAAGCAGTTAAGCCAACTCAAAATTGTGACACTCTAAAAAAACACCCTTTATTTGATGCCGATGTAACGGCACAAAGCACGGGTAAGGGGATTATTGTATTACCAGGTAATAGCAAATGAAGGGTAAGATTTTGCTGGGTAACCTACATAAAAATAAAATTTTCTTAATATCTACAGTGTACACTGTACACCTAATTTTATTTAAAAGGTGAGGTAAGAAAATTAAAAAAACCTAACAAGTTTTAATTGGACCTTTAGCAGACAATTTACTAAACCACAAAAATGAACGCCTTAAAATTATACAGTAACCTGAAAAAATAAATAAAAACACTTGTTTTCAAAAATTTATTGTAAAATACAATAACTACAATGTCATGACATGTCATGTTAGTTAATGAAAGAATATTATTTTAATCTGACCTGTTGTTATAAATAGTAAGAAAAAAAGTTAACCTTGTGGTCAACCAAGCGAACTCAAAATATTTTTTTTATTTCTTTTATATTAAATTTAACTGTCAAAATTCTACTTAAAATTCATTTATCATTCAAGGAGACAAATGAAAACAGTCAAGCTGACAGTTTACTACTACATTTTAGAACATTGGTCAACATGTCAAATTAGTTTTCAAAAATAAAATTTCAAAATGTGCTAATGAACTTTTATGAGGAAAATATAAAAATTTTAATTACATTAGCCTGTGTTTAAAGATAAAATTGTTATCATTTAAAGAATTAAAGTAATTTTATAAAGAAAATAATATTTTATAGTATCGTATTATTTTAATTAAATTGTACAGTTTACTGTATGTTATATTAATAATTCTTGGAATTTAACACACACATATGCCTTTAAACGGACTTTTGTTGATTACTTTTTGTTAACTGTCATAACAAAATAATAATTTCTATTATTTTGTCTTATACACTATGTTGACATAAAAGTGTTTCATGCTTTTTAAACATACGGTCCTAGATGGCGACCACCTTTAGATTTTATTAATAAAAAATTTTCTGTATATACTATATGGGTCTAATATATCTCCTATATACACGAGTATTTATGTGATGAGTGTGTGGTAATAATAAATATAATACAAGCTATGTTTGTGTGGATGGTGAACGTGTGTGTAGGTAGCCCCATGCGATTGTCTATATGGCAATTACACACGCTTTGCTTAAACTATGAAAAGTTTGCCCTGCGGCAAGGACATCTCTGAGCTTCATTTGTTATCCAACAGTTGAAGGCGAAAAACGGTAATAGGAAAATATAGAAAATTTTAATCAGAGAATCTAAATCCATTGAAAAAGTGTGCGATACACCTTAAAAAAATTCAATAATCATAAATTAATAAATTCTTTTTTTAAAGAAAATCAATAAAAAAATAGTTTCTGATTCGCAAATTTTTTTTTTAATTTATTTTCATCGCGCCAATTATCTTTATTGTTTGATTCGCGTATAAAAATTGTTTGTTTATAATTTGCGAATTAACTTTTCCCTTTAATATGATTCTAAGAAATGAACTTTCATTGAAATCATTGATTTAATAAAAATTTCAACTACAAAATTTAAATTTCTCTCCATATGTTGAATCTAAATAGGGGCTTTTTAACAAATGAAGTAATTAATAATAATTTGCGCCCATTATTTTCTTCTTTTTTTTTATTCGCAGATTTAAAAGTCATGTTTTTTGAATCTTTAAAAAAAAAATTATTTTTAAATCACTGCTTTAAGAGTGGGATCAGAAAAGCTTATTTTTATTGGTATTTTATTTAAATATAACGCACTAAATATTGTATTCAAATAATTAAGTATATCAAAAAAACAATAACTTTGTGAAATTTTTATTTAAAAATTTTTAAAATACAGCCATTGGTATCTCATTTCCCTTGGCCTCTCAAAAAAAGTTCTCTCGTGTAATAAGGATAACTCATGACTGGTTCATCAAACATTAAAAAAAAATTGTATCTGTTAGTAGATGTATAAAGCTCGTACTTGAACGAAGGAAAAATAAAAAAAAATAAAATTAGAATTGTTAGCGGAGATGTGAACAAAAAGTGCCTTTTTTTGGTGAAATTTTTAGTATGTATTGCCTTTTAAAATAGGTTATTAAAAAAATCCTTCGTTCCAGCACTAGATAATGTAATTTTATATAATTTTGCAAAATTTTAACAAGATCCGTTCATTGCTTATTGAAAAATCTTGACTGCCGAATTCAAAAATATAGTCTTGCGAAAAACGCGATTGAAGATTTAAAAACAAATAAAAAGCTATTTTTAATTCGGCACCATAAAGTCAAGAACCAGCTGCAGCGGTAATATGCCAGACATGCTTCTGCTCTTGCCAGTGACGAATTCGAATTTCAAACCCACCTAACGCCTGAAAGCTCTGATAGCAGAGGGTCAATTCTCGTTCTGTGATAATGTGAAGTGAAAAAAAACTTTTCATTTTCGTTTTCATAAGCACTTTTCACTCGAACTTTTCACAAATACATAATTTGCGATTCTCGTATGTTTTATGAAAAAAATGTTTCATTCGCACTGTACCCATGAAAATTTTGTAACTGTGTTATCCAACATTTAAAGCAAATGTCAAAACAGAGAAAAACGTAAACAAAAGCGAATTAAGTTCGTAAAATTTATTTTAAATAATTATATAAAAATATATGGATTAATTGTATTATTGGATATTACTCAAAGAATTCCGGATGAACAAAGGTAAGACAATGATGTTACAAGCATTTCATTGTAGTAAATAATTTAATAATTTATAGGAATTTTTTGAGAGTGCTGAGACGCATAATTCGTGCTGACCACAATCCATTCGAGATGACAACCGACAAGCACTTCATGGATTTATGTCGGCTTACTTTAAGTGAACTATATTTGGTGCGCGTATGAAGTCTAATATTACTTAAAGAAAAAAAATTCATAAAGAATATAAATAAGCTATAAATAAATATGCCATACTTTTGCCATTTTTCACTGTCCTTTTGGGTCTCACTAAACTGTTAAGGCTCGCCGCTAATTCGTTAAACTTTTCGTCTCTAAATTTGGCACCATCTGCAGTTACAAATCTGTAAATATGGGATTAATAAAAGTGTGATTATGGTAATTAGACTACTTACTTATCGTTTGCAATGTCCACATGCTTTTTTAATAATTAATTAAATACTCCTTTTGGCTTTCGCTGGCACGTTTTCCTCTTACAATCTACTCCATGTTTATTTCACTTATAAATAGGCTGTGTAAACAATTTTTTCATATGAAAATATTTTGACAGTTGTTTGCACTGTTACACAAAACAAGAATCGCCAGTGCTGTGCAATCGTGAAAAAATCTTGTTTCGTTCCACTTTTTTTTCAACGTTTTGATATTTCTTTACATTTTTTCACAGAACGCGAATCAAAAGTACTATGAAAACGTGAAAAAACTTTTCATTTCACCGTTTCACAGAACAAGAATTGACCCTCAGAACCAATGTTGAGATGTGTTATCTGAGAAAAACTTTTAAACTATTATGCATTAAAGACATAGACGACAAGACTACATGACTACACAAGCTGATGGCTGCAATTGTAGTCGTGCAGTCAGCCACAAAAATGTTTTCGAAAACGATAGCAACTAATGAAACCACCAAACAATTGTAAAATATGAGCAGCTGTTTCTTATACAAATTTTTATTTCAGTGGTGCCACTTATATTGATTTTTACTTTATTAAAATAAAAAAACTTGCATGATTGTAGACTCGTATAAAATATTAACTTAAAAATAAAATTACTTATTTATAATACATTATAATAGAGCAATTCCATATGAAAACGATCAAAATTGGCAAATTTTTGGACGACCCCTCTCCGATTTTAAAATAAATAGTCTCAATCGATTGCCCAGCAAAAAATAATGTACCTACATATTTTTTTTTTTTTTTTATAGTGACTGGTTTAGTGGTGGTGTACACCACTGTCATGTGACAAAATTGAAGAATTCTTCATAAGGGACCTCATTGAAAGTTATTTTAAAATAAACTACTAAAGCGATCGCAACGAGTGATAGCTCGTTGGAAAGGTATTGAATCAGGCTTTAATTGAAAAATAAAATTTTCCTAATTTTTTTCAGAAATTTACCTTTTTTCCCATGAAAATTAAATTTTCCCATGAAAATTAAATTTTCCGATTTTCCACAGAAGCTCCTAAATTTTCCGGCTAATTTTATTTTTTTTGGATTCCTCATAATTTTTGCTTTAAGAATCAGCAATAAAAAAATGGGCCCCGACTCCTTGTTTGGACAGGAGAAGAGCATTTAAGAGACCACCTTGTTCTCATTGTTTTTATATTTTTTATAATTGAATTATTTTTAATTATTTAACATTATTTTATTTTATTATTAAAAATACATTTTAAAAATTATTTTACAGTTAAAAATACATTTATGAAGAAAAAATCAATTTTTTTTAAGAGCCCCAAGTTGAGTGTGTAGTGAATATGGTCTGCCTGCCTTCACAAGATCGGCCATAAATCCATGGATAATAGCAGCAGTGGCATGTAATGGCACACCAAACCCGACTGAGGCTACAGGTCATAAAATGTTTTGTAAATTTTTTAAATTACCAGGTAATAAATATTTCGCCTAAAATGACACGTGCAGAAACAAGTCATAAAACACGGATTTTCCATAAATATGGCGAAATATTTATTACCTGGTAATTTAAAAAATTTACAAAACATTTTATGACCTGTGGTCGGCTTATTGGCAGTAACCAATTAAGTCCCTCTTTAAAAAACATTTTATGACCAGTAGTTCACGCAAATTTTCCTATTAAAGAAAAGCAAATATCGCTTATTTTTTTTACCTATTTTTTACCAAAAAAATAAATATAAATACTTCACACACTCTGAGTCAAATTTCAGTTGAATACTAAACGTGAAAGTGTTAGTGTTTTTTTTTTTTTGTAAAGTAAAGAGTGAAGCTGTAAAGACAATTTAAAGTAAAATGAATAAATTTTGCTGCAATCCGTTTAACAAGAGTGGACATCGTTCGAAAAAGATAAAAGTATTAAAATTAACTGGTGTTTCGAAGCGATACATGAATGAATTAAATATACAATACGGTGAAGAAGCAGAATTCATTTGCCCCAAGTGTAAAATCGATTTGTCTCAACAAGCAAATGCATTGAAACAAATGCAACCACAATCCGAGAGTTAAATGACAATTGAACAAAATGTTTCATCTGATAGTGAGGCAGACATTCCGATGGTCAATATGTCTTTGAGTCCTTTGAATGAGGCTATTACCACTTTAGGTGAAACGCCTATTAGAAAAAGAAAGTTGCGAAGTGAAAAAAACAGGAAAGATAAAAAAGGCAAGGTTATGAGTGCAATCGCGACAATATTTGATGAAGGCTCTGATAACGAATGCAGTCAAGCAGATGACGTTGATGACGGCAAACAAATGATTGAGCAGTTGAAAAGAAAATTCAATTTAGCGACCACTTTTCCGGAGAAATATCTCATTTTATCTGTGCTGCCTCAATCATGGTCTATACGCAAGATTTCTGAACAGTTTCAAACATCTTTTTACATCGCGAGAAAAAGCAAAGAATTAGTTCGACAGAAGGGCATATTGGCGACTCCCACCAAGAAATTTGGCTGAAGGACCCTCAGCGAAGCAACGGTGAAATTGATTCAAGATTTTTACTGCAATGATGACAACAGCCGCGCCTGCCCAGGTACACGTGACTATGTTATCACACGTGAAGATGGAGAAAAAGTACACAAGCAGCGCAGATTATTATTATGTAATCTATCCGAAGCATACCATCAGTTCAAAGAGAAATACCCAGCAGAAAAAGTGGGATTTTCTAAGTTTGCCATCCTACGACCAAAAGAATGCGTGCTGGAATTAGACAGGCACGGAACGCATTCAGTCTGCGTTTGCATGTTTCATCAAAACATCAAATTAATGTTCTTTCCATGCAAGAAATTGAAAGTATTTCACGGTGAAATTGAAACATATAGGGACCTCCTGTCGAAGTCGTTGTGCGCATACCCCACGGAAAATTGTCATCTGTCCAAATGCGACAACTGTCCGAAGATTGACGAGCTAGAGCAATATTTGGGGGAAAAGTTTGAACAGCTGTTATTTCAGGAGGTGCATTTCAAACAGTGGATAATTAGCAGCGGCAGATGTTCCCTTCAGACCGTGGTAAAGCAGATTCCGGAATTCATCGAGGAATTCGGATTCAAGTTGAATGAACTGAAGGCGCACTATTTCATATCCGAGATGCAATCGAAATTGTTAAAGGACAGTAAGGAGAAATTAGCCTAAAATGAATTCATTGTGATAAGCGACTTTGCCGAGAATTACACTTTTCTCGTTCAGGATGAAATTCAGGCTTATCACTGGGCAAACGACCAGTGCACGGTGCATCCTTTTTGCATATATTTCAAAAACGAAGATAACGAACTACAGACCGTAAGCCTTGTTGTTGTCGCGGAGAGTTTAGCTCATAATTATGTGTCCGTTTATTTATTTCAAATGAAACTGTTTGAATTCTTAAGATCAAAATTCGATGCAATCGACAAAGTAACGTTTTTCTCAGACGGCGCGGCTTCTCAGAACAAAAATAAAAAAAATTTTTACAATCTTTGCATAATTGAAGAAGAACAAAACTGCAAGGTTGAGTGGCACTTTTTTGCGACGTCCGACGGTAAGGGCCCATGCGATGCGTTAGGGGGAACCCTAAAACGCATGGCGACTAAGGCAAGTTTGCAAAGGCCATATACTGACCAGATCTTAAATGTACAACATTTGTTTTCGTGGATTCAAAGCAAGGAAATTGCCATTAACACAGTTTTATGCACTCAAAAAGAACACGATGCCATGGAGCGACGACTTCAAAACAGATATAATAATGTCAAAACTATAACTGGAACGCAAAAGTTTCATTGCTTCATACCAAATATTTCTGATATGTCAATTAATGTAAAGCGGTACTCTTCGTCTGCCGACGTGCTAAATTTAAAGTTACTTTAATTTTATAATGATGTCAAGACAATTGAAATTTTTAATAAATATTGTAATTAAGTATAAGCAGCAAAATAAAAAAGATTTTTTCTTCATAAATGTATTTTTAACTGTAAAATAATTTTTAAAATAAATTTTTAATAATAAAATAAAATAATGTTAAATAATTAAAAATAATTCAATTATAAAAAATATAAAAACAATGAGAACAAAGTGGTCTCTTAAATGCTCTTCTCCTGTCCAAACAAGGAGTCGGGCCCATTTTTTTATTGCTGATTCTTAAAGCAAAAATTATGAGGAATCCAAAAAAAATAAAATTAGCCGGAAAATTTAGGAGCTTCTGTGGAAAATCGGAAAATTTAATTTTCATGGGAAAATTTAATTTTCATGGGAAAAAAGGTAAATTTCTGAGAAAAATTAGGAAAATTTTATTTTTCAATTAAAGCCTGATTCAATACCTTTCCAACGAGCTATCACTCGTTGCGATCGCTTTAGTAGTTTTTTTTAAAACAACTTTCAATGAGGTCCCTTATGAAGAATTCTTCAATTTTGTCACATGACAGTGGTGTACACCACCACTAAACCAGTCACTATAAAAAAAAAAAAAAATATGTAGGTACATTATTTTTTGCTGGGCAATCGATTGAGACTATTTATTTTAAAATCGGAGAGGGGTCGTCCAAAAGGTGATCGCTTTCATATGGAATTGCTCAATAACGTTTAACAAAAACTATTTCATAGCACTAATTTATTTCACATAGTATTTTGTTATATTGTCAA
Organism: Eustalomyia histrio; assembly: GCA_949748255.1. Classification (NCBI taxonomy): domain Eukaryota; kingdom Metazoa; phylum Arthropoda; class Insecta; order Diptera; family Anthomyiidae; genus Eustalomyia; species Eustalomyia histrio. Next base: position 53,517,837 of record OX456525.1, read on the forward strand.
CACTATTTTTGTTTTGTAGCCAACAAAAATAGAAATTATCCTAAGTTGGCTACAGCGGCAAAAGTCGAAGTGTAGCCATGTAGCTGTGTTGGTGTCAAAATAATCGTATGTATTTTATTTTTTACAGTCTGTAGTCGCGTAGCCGCAGTCGTCTATGTATTTAATGCATAATCTTAAAATTGAAACATCCACTAAAAAAGGATAAACAAAATTTCTTTAAGAGACAAATCCCTATAAATATAATTCGATTTTTTTCTAAATGTAATCCCATTTTTCAAACTACCGGTAACAAAGCATCGAGCTAGCTACATATATCTTTATATATAAACGTGACTGATGATTGACTGACTTATTGACTGAGCATTGACAAATAATTTCCTTCCCCGGCGTAGACATCCGCTGAAATGGGATTTTTGGAAATTCCTACGGGTATTGGAAATTCAAGGGTATTAAAGTCTCACTGTTTAAACTCTAAATGGTTAGAAACCTGAAATTTAAAATATTTATCTATTATACGCTGAGCGACCCGGTAGGTTAGTTGGTAGCGTGCTAGCTTTTCAGTGCGGGGGTCGTGGGTTTGATTCCCACCAGAGGCTCTGGTCTGTTTTCGCTTCAACGAGCCGATAGCCTTTATTGGTAGTGTTCGTTTAGGGTATTAGGATATAATTTGTAATTATATGATTGATATAAATAAAATAAAAATAAATAAAAAATCTATTCCACGGATTATGAGTTAATTCACTGATAAGGTACCTTTTGGAATATTTTCCAAAAAATTAATAAATCCCCACCTTATAGGGTTGCCTAAACCGCTAGAAATAGAAATGTGAAAATATATTACTTTATTCACTTACAAATGTACTCTTTGGATCGTGATAAAAATGTTGATTCAAAAATAGAAACCTGATATTTGAAATTGTTATTCTTGGAGTATGGACTAATTCACTGACAATAAACTTTTTAAAATATTTAGAAGGTCTACTCAAACCACTTTGGCTAGAAGCTTCAAATTTAATATATTTTTTTCTATTTTAGCGCTTTTTCTGCATTTTAAAATTTTTCGGAAACTTATCTGTCAATGGTAATTATTTTTGTTAACTGATGCATTATTAATGACAATAAAAAAAAACGATTGTCATTAATCGATGACATCAAATCCTTGAAACATTATCGTTTATTTGAAAATTTGCTTCTCTCAATTCTTTAGTCCCATTTATTATGGTAAACATCCACTAAGATGGTATTTTTGAAAATGAAGGGTAAGGTAAAACGGTCAAAAGTCTCCGTCTTAATGTACTAGCAAAACCCCTTGATTAAAATACATATTCCCTGGAATATGGTCTAATTCACTAATAAGATTTTTTTGGTATTTTCGACAGTACGTCCCATAACGACCTGGCCAAACCACTTTGATTAATTCACTGATAAGGTTGTTTTTAAAGTTTCCGTCACGAACTTGGTAAAAGTTTGGATTTCAATGGTTAAAGTCTTCCTACCGCACAAACCGCAAAAAATTTAAAATGTGTTTTCCTTGTTGGAGGGGCAATCTCTGTCTGAAATTTTAAATATTTGTTCTTTGGAGTATAGGCAAATTCTCAAGAGATACTTTTTGGAATATTCAGTGTTAATTTTATAACAGGTGCAAAAACTTCTTCGAATTCTGCACAAATATTCCAAATATTATCATTCGTATTTAATGCAGCATCCAGTAATTCCGAATAAAAACTTCTGTATTTCAATAAGGCTTGAACCATGACAGTCTAGTACGGCTTTTTTCAAGTTTAGCTTATTAGATAAATAAGAAATTTTTGGTATTCGGAATATTTTGCAAATAGCTCTGCTTTGATGAAGTATTTGCTTAAAAGAAGGACTACATATAATGTCGAGCACTGCAAACTGGAATGCAAGAAATGTAATGTTTTTTATGATTTTTCTATTAAACATTTCACACGCCATTACAGAAAGAATTAATCTGGAGGTCCATTTTTCGATAAGGTTTTAAAACCTTTTGGTCATACATCGTCAATCGCTTATCGGCAGGGACTGGCGATTTCAATTCCCCAGTGGTGTTAAATCAAAGGCAAAAAACGCAGAATTATGAAGCTCAAAACGCATAATGATCCCCTTTATCAAGGCGTTACAATTTAAAAACGAAACAGTCACTGATAACACGCAGGGAAAAAACATTATCGCAACATGATCACTTCTACTATATTATGCTTGCTGCATTCGGGTATGGTTGTCACGATCAAGTTATTGGTTTATAAATCGATTCTAACCATCCATGGTAGCGAGCACCATCATTAATATAGTAAATATTTTATTATTTCATAATTGCCACTTTCTATTTTATAACAAGATTGGCTGTAATCATACGGTGGTAACAAAAATTTGAACTATTAAAAAAATATAATAATTATGGAACTATAAAATGGTGACAACAATCAACGAATTTTTATAAATCAAATAAAATATGACTTTGACATTTACAGTCATAAAACTGTAGTGTTTTATTTTTAAATGAATCTTATCAGTTTATTTGAAATGACTCGACTTAATGGAAAAGTCTCTTTTTATGAAAGCATCAATAAAACTTAAGTGTTTTATATAAACTTAAGTGAATAATATAGGGTCCGCCAAATAACTTTTTTTTTTTTTTGAAAATGCTATAAAAAAAAACTACTGAATATTTTCTCAAATTTCTTTTTTTATTTGAAAGTACAATCCTTGCGGTTAATAATGGAAAAATTTCATTCATTCGGCTGGCCATGCAGTAGCCTACACGATCGGTCCAATTTTTAAGCACATTATCGATTGTGTGCAGCTGTATTTCACCAATGGCTTCACGAATATTGTCCTTTAAAGCGTCAATTGTCTCTGGCTTGACGGCGTAACACTTATCTTTGACGGCACCCCACAAATAATAGTCCAACGGTGTCAAATCGCAGCTCCGAGGTGGCCAAACGACATCAGCTCTGCGGCTGATAATGCGATCTTCAAAAACAGGGCGCAAAACATCGAGTGTAGCTTCAGCTGTGTGGCACGTAGCGCCGTCCTGTTGAAACCAAATTGTTGCCAATATCCTCCTCTTCAATTTTTGTGAACAAAAATTCGTTCAACATGGCCCGATAACGATCGCCATTGACTGTAACGGCCAGCCGAGGCAGCCATTTGAATCAAATTATTTTCCATTATTAACCGGAAGGATTGTACTTTCAAATAAAAAAAGAAATTTGAGAAAATATTCAGTAGTTTTTTTTTATAGCATTTTCAAAAAAAAAAGTTATTTGGCGGACCCTATATAAAAAAATTCCTAGTCAAAATAACATATTAAAACACATATACTTTCAGTTGGTTCTTTTAGATATATAATTTTTTCTTTATTTATAAAATATGAAACATTTATTTTGTTTGTTCATTATTGTGATTTTTTTGTCAGATTCTTTCAAAATTCTTATTTGTCTCATACTTATTGCATTCAATTTTCTTTTATTTTAGTTTGATTTGTTAACACTAACATGAGGAGTATATACGTTTTGTGTGTTTGTTAGCCAACATTTTGAGTACAGGATTTTAGATTATAGTTTAATGCATTTTGGTTTTTAGGTAATTGTTTTCATAAATATTTTTTTTATTCTTAAATACATAAGGCTTTCAATGATAGAGACTTTAAAGTTGTTTTCGCGATATTATTTCACTTAAAAAATATCTCTTTTTCCAGTTAGAGCCTTCAAACGATACTAAAATTTAAGTACTACTCATGATAATTATATAAATTCTAAATATTCAGCATTTTTTGTTTTTTTTTCATTAAAATTCCATTTTCATCTTATAATTTTGAAAAATTTTATAGTAAATAGTTAAGATGTTGTTGGTTTATATAAGGTTTTTTATGTGATAATTTTAAAAATATATATATTGGATATTTGTTAATAAAATAATTGCAAAATAAATAAATTTTTGCAAATTATTTTATAATGAGGATATAATTTGGGGTTGTGGTTTTCGTCATTTAAATACTCCTAATAAAATTTCAATATAATGTTTGACATTAATTTTTATATAGTCGGCTTTGAAAATTTTAGAATAATCACAAATTTAATATTCAATGGAAGATTTTTCAACTGGTTTAAATAAGAAAAGCAATCTGCTGTTAAAGTTTTAATTTAAACTGGGGCATTGACTTTTATATCCAGTGTAAATATTGTAGAATTTATTATATACTTCAATAACAATAAAGTTGGCCATTATAGTTCACAGCGAATATCATTCAATTCCATTTTGAACTAGTTCGTTTTTCTAGTTTGCTCGTTTAGTTCCCAATTTCTTTCAAATATTCATAACAAAATCAGCGAACTATAATACCCAATTCTATATATTTCTAAATTTTGTATTTCGATTTATTGCTGCACTTTGAAGCCTTTTCATATTCCAAAATTTTAAAAATAAAGTAATTTCAACTTCTTTTTTTTTCGTTTTCAACGAAATACCGAATATTTTTAATATCCTTAAAATGTTTATGATTTTTTTTTTCATTAATATAATTTTATAAATTTTTGTTTTATTTTGATTTTATTGTTAAATAATAATAATAATAGTAATATAAAAAAGAAATTATTTGTTAATATACTACAAAGAAAAATATTAGACTTTTGTTGTAATATTATTTTTTTTTTTATTATAAAATAAGTTCAAAAAGATCGTTCGTCAATTTTAAATGTCAGTTTTGAATGGTCTCATATTATTCGCTATCACTATGTATGTTAATAATATTGTTTCGCATGTTTTGAGTTGGTTTCTTTGGGATTTTAGTAGGGATATAGACTTTTACGTTTCAGTTCCATATCTAAGTCAGCCAATTGTTGTAGGAAACCATCATTAGGATGTATGTCACGACGCATGCGTACTGTGCGTATGGCCTCGACAGCTGACATTTTCCGGCAAATCATTAAATAAGCCAAAACACATGTGGCCGATCTGGATACACCCACTAAACAATGAACTAACACTTTGCCTGTGAAAAAATAAAAATATTTTCTTAATATCTTTTGTTGATATAGAGGAGTAATTTTATAACTTCTTAATTTTGTTAATTTTCTTTTTATAATTTTATAATTTTATAGTTTTATAATTTTAATTTAATAATATTATAATTTAAAACCTTTAAAATTTTAAAATTTTCTTATTATACAATTTAATAATATTATAATGTTATAATATTATAGATTTATAATTTTATAATTGTATAATTTTTTTAATTTCAAAATTTTATGATTTATTAATTTTATTATATTATTATTTTATAATTTAATTATTTTATATCTATATAATTTTATAGTTTTATAATCTTATACCTAACTAATTTTGTAATTATTTAATTTTATTATTTTATAATTTTTTTTTTTTTATTTTATAATTGTATTTTAAAATTTTATTGTTTTTTAATTTTATAATCTTAATTTAATAATATTATAATTTTAAAATTTTATACTTTTAAAATTTTTGAATTTTATAATTGTAAAATTTAATAATATAATTTTTTAATTTTATTATATTTTTATTAATTTTATTATCTTATTAATTTATTATTTTTATGTATGAAAATGTATTTTTAGTTTGGTTCGAGACCATAAATTTTTTTTTTCAAATTTAAAAATTTTCTTATTTTTCATGGAGAATATACAGAAAAAGTTATTAGACACAAGCTGAATGAAATGCATTTTATGGTCCACTACGACCTTCATCAACATTCTTCGCGCACTTAAAAGTGCTAATTTTATATATCTCTATTTAACTCACAAATCAAATGAAAAAGCTATTTGTGGGTTAAATAGAGATATTTACAATTAGCACTTTCAAGGGCACGAAGAATGTTGATGAAGGTCGTAGCGGATCAGAAAATGCATTCCATTCAGCTTGTGTCCAAATAAAAAACAAGAAAATTGTTTTCGAACCAGACTAAAATACATTAATTTTTATAATTTTATTCTTTTATAATATTATAATTTTATAATATTATAATTTTATAATATTTTAATATTATAATTTTATAATATTATAATTCTATAATATTATAATTTTATAATATTATAATATTATAATTTTATTATTTTTTAATTTTGTTATTTTACAATTTTTTAAAAAATTATTCAGTTTAATTTCTTCGACCTTTTTTAATATAAATTCCAGGTAATAAGTATTCAAGCTCAAGGTCTATTTTATACAAAATTATTTATTATTCATCCAATATTTCTCAATGGATAGCTTCTTCAGGAATTTTTTGTTGTTTTAATTTTAAACAAATTTTTTAAAAAATTTTTTGTTTTTTTAGTTTTAAACAAATTTTTTTTCAAAATTCCTGAAGAAGCTATCCATTGGGATAGCGAAATATTGAATGAAAAATAAATAATTTTGTATAAAATAGACCTTGATCTTGAATACTTATTACCTGGAACAATTTTATAATTTTATATTTTCCTTATTTTTTGAATTTTATAATTATACAATCTCATAATTTAATAATATTATAGTTTTATAAATTTATAAGTTTATAATTTAATAATTTTTTAATCACATAATTTATTAATTTTATTTTATTATTTTATAATTTTATATTATTATAATTTTAAAATTTTATAGTTTTATAATCTTATAGTTTTATAATCTTATAGTTTTATATTTTTATACTTTTGTAATTATATAGTTTTATTATTTTATATATATATATTACTTTATTATTTTATAATTTTGTAGATTTTATAATCTTATAAATTTAAAATTTTATAATTTTATTAATTTTATATACATATTTACAATTTTATAATATTAAGTTTTTTTTAATTTTATAGTTTTATAATTTTACAGTTTTATAATTTTATACTTAAATAATTTTATAATTTTGTAATTTTATAATTTTACAATTTTGTAATTTTATAATTTTTAATGTTGTTATTTTATAATTTTAGTATTTTATCATTTTACAATTTCTTAATTTTATAATTCTGTAATTTTTTAAATTTTATAATTTTTTTATTTTATTATTTTTTATAATATTATAATTTTAAATTAATATTTACAATACATATATTTATAAATCTGATATTACCTCCACTGCTGATGGCACTATCAATAAATTTGGCTGCCACATAGAAATAGCGTGATATATCAGTTGTAGGAGCATCTATCATAGGAAAGCCCATATATCTGAAAAAAGTGTCTTTGCTGTTTCTTCTACACACATTTTTTTTTTATAAATTCATATATAAAATTTTACACAGATGTTGGGGTGCAAAAATTATGAAAATCATATCATGGATTCAAGTGCAATATTAACAAAGCAAATGAAATTTAATTAAAGAAAAGTGAAAAATGATTGTGTAGTGATAAAGTGAAACCGACAGACAAAAATTTTTAAAAAATATAATTTTTACTTAAGAATGATTTAAACCAAAAACTCATATTTGAATAAAAAGCCAATAGAACTGATTTGAAATGTTAAACGAATGATAACGAAACCATACCTTACACTAGGCATATCACGATAATAACTGTGTCCTGTATCAACTTGACCATAGCGACAACCTTCGGCGGCATTAAGAACATGTGTAATGCCCATCATACGCAGGTAGGTTTTATTTTTAGCAGCAGCTCTAGATGTTGAGGAGAAAGGGCAAACAATTTAATTAAACTTTTACATTTGCAAAAGAGCTTTTTTCAACTTACGCATCTCCTATGTAGATGCCTGGATATACTTCATCACAGTCAACATCGTGAATGGCACATTCTGACCTTCTTAATCCTGGCAATGAACGACATGGTGTCATTGAATAATGTAATACACGTTGTAGTTGACGTCCTGTGGTGTGTTCACTTGAAGAGGCTGCCGATGACTCCAGACGGCTGGGCGACTATAAAACAAATATGTAGTAAAATAAACGATTACTTAGAAATGTATTTGTGTGTCATATAAATATTACTTGTATGAATTGTAATATCATTATCATTATTTAGAAATTATTGTAGGATTTTGTACATTATTCATAAAGCCTTGACTTTTAGTAATGAATGTGTTGACATTCATATATGTATATGAATGCCAAGATCTGAGTAGGATAATCACACACAAATAACTACAAATTGTAGTGTTAAGCTGCTACTGGTACGTACAATAATACGAAATGTTAAATAATGCACAAAAAGCAATGTTCATGTTCAATGTTAGTAGCAGTTGTTTTAATTGTCATTGTTTTATTAGGGGAATAGTTGGGTTTTTTTTTTGGTTATAAGGACACTAATTAGGAAATTATCTTAACCCTCTAAAATATGATTGCCCTAAAATTTTCAATTAAAGATTAATTTATTACTTTATTACTGGTAGAAAAATTTTAAAAATACATATTTTTTTGTAATTTAACTAAATATTATTATTATTTTATAGTAATATTATATTATTATTTAATAAATACTCAATTGAAAAGAACTGTACGGATTTTATTTTTAAATAACCATTGAAACTTTATTGTCGGTGTGTTAATATATTTAGAACAACTTTAGTTAGCGAAGCCGGAGTTAAACATAAAACAGAGGTAAAAACCTCTAAGTCGTGCCAAAGGCCGGCCACACAAAAATCATTTTGTCAGCAACGCCGTTTACTACATACAGAACTCGAAAATATAAAGGGGATTATGACCCAATTTCTGGAATTAATACACTCAAAAAAAAAACATAAACTAAAAATTATTCCAAAATTTCCTTTAGGTTAGGTTAGGTCGAAAGGAGGAAGAAGCATCGAAATGCAACCTCATATCGCTACGATATACACCTAGGCCTCTGCTGGGTCTGTTGTGCGCTCCCTAAGAACATGGAGATTGTTAACGTCCGGTTTTCAGAAACCCGGTTTCCCGGGCGTAACTCAAGGTTTTCCAGTCGACGTTCCTCAGGTATTCCAAGTCCGATATAACATCGCCCCCGAGGTGCCTGGATCTTAATTCTGCAAATGCCTGAGAGTGGCAGAGAAAGTGCTCCAGCGTTTCGCTCTCCTCGCCACACGCTCTACACTCGTCAGAATCTGCCCGTCCAATCCGGTACAGTTGTGCGCGTAATCCTGCATGACCAGTCAGGATACGTACCATCACACTGACCTCGGACTAACTTCCATTAAGGAGGCCTCTTGTCCTCTTCTCGTCTTGGCAACCCTACAAAATCCTAGTGGTCCTGGCCACCGTCCTGTTGTTCCAACAGGCCGTGTGGGTTTCTCTTGCCCACGACTTCAATTCCGCTTTCGTTGCCTCAAACGGTTTTGCGTTCGCCAAGTTAACTGCCTCGAGTTCTCTTCCCCCGACGGCTAATGTATTGGCCCTCTCGTTCCCGGCTATCCCCGAGTGGCCCGGTACCCATATAATATGGATCCTGCGCTCAGAGGAAAACTCAGTAATGGCTCTTATACAGTCCAACAAGGTTCTGGACTTAACCCTACTAGCTGATATCGCCCTAATATGTTAGCGTCTACTCGCCCCATATTCGATTCAATCCATCTCACACACTCCGTAATAGCACGTACTTCCGTTTGAAAGCTGGTGTTATGATCAGGAAGACGGTAGGATATCTCGGTCTCCTTTAAAATAGTTTAAAAATGTTCCTCAATTTTAGTAAAATTTTATTAAAACTTAGAAAAATTTGCTTAAAATTAATAAAAATTCCTGTGGGTAAAAACGAAATAACTTATATACTCAGAAATAGTTCATACCTGTCTTAAGTAATATTTCTTGATTTTAGGAATAAAACAAATGTATTAAATAAAAATTTATCAATTTTTAAGAAAAAAATAACAGCTTCGCGATCGCCAAACAAAAAAAAACTCGACAACTTGTTGTCAATTTTATTTTAGATAAAAAATGCTGCCATATCTGTTGGCAAACTGAAATTTGACGTTTTCACTTGTCTGTCATTTTAGACGCCAGTTCGTGTGCATAACTGACCTCAAACTCAGATGACACCATATGACAATCCGTTTTCATACAATTGCCAACAACTTGGAAAAATTGACAATAAAAATGACATAGTAAAAACCATGCACAACTTAATATGAGAAAGTATTTGAACTTAATGTGTGTTAATTTTTTTTCGCGAGAAGTAAAATTAACTAAATTTTAGAAAACTGTTTCTAAATTCAGTTTTAAGCCCACCACTTTCTAATTTTTAAGAATTGTTTTCTAAAAATTAGTTTAGTCAATTAAAAACAAAAAGTAATAAATTTTTTCCTATGTAATAATAATATTTTTTTTTTTTTTTTGTTTTTAGAAACTGATGAACTATTTCTAAGGAAAATTTTCATGCAACTTAGTTTATATAAATTTTAAAAATTTTAATAAAATATTGTCTTTTTTTCAACAAAAAGGTTTCTAATTTTTGAAAAAATAATAAACTTAAGTATAAGATTTTTTTGTTAGAAAACGTTTAAATTAATTTCAATATTCTTTTCCAAAAAAACAATAAATTAAAAACAAACTAGTTAGTTTTTTTAATTCAAACCAAACCAGTAACCATTTAAAAAATTATCGTGCATGATTGTAATTTTTAGTTCGTGACCGTGCGTAAGCGAGAGTCCAAAATGGCGTGCCCATTTCTAATATTAGCTGTCTTAAATATTGAACTTAAAATAGCTTAAAATATATTTAAAAATATTGTTAGCAAAAGGTAAAAAATTTTGAATTTGCGCTTTATTACAATTTTGTTTGCTGACTACAATACAAAATATCGCAAGCACATTTTATACATTACGGCATAAGGGCTTTTCTATAATTGACGTTGCGCCTATTACACTTTATATTTATCGTAAGAACTAAAATTATTTTTCACTTTATAATAAAAAAAAAGTTAAAATTTTTATAAGTCAATTAAAGTTTAGGCTAAAAATGTCATAAAATAAACTTATGACATTTTTCAATTTTCCAATAATAACAGGAACATTTTCTGATATTTTTTCCAACAATTTCCTTCATTTTGTTAATTTAAGAAGACAAAGGACCCCCCAGTGTTCTTTAGCCATAGATGCCGAGTGTCACTTAGGGCGTCCCTTTTTTTAGTTCTCTCTATGGGAACCATAAATTAACTACGAAAAGTATCTGACTGTTTTTTACGTTTCAGGATATCCTGCAGTACATTTTTTAATTTGTTTACCTTTACCTAATGAAATTTACCTTTTACCTATTCAAATTTAATTTATATTTAAATACATGAGTAAACTTTAATTCAATTTAATTTAAAGATAAACATGTATTGCAAAAAGTTTGTTAAAAGCAGAGTCCTTCCAAAGCGGAAGTCCTTCGAAAGTGGGAAAATACTTACACAATGAAAGTAAAGTAATTTAAAATACTCGTATATGGTAAAGAATATTGTAGAAACAGTTTCATATTTATTAGACAATTTTTTTCAAATTTAAAAATAATTTTCACTTAAAAGAAGTGCTATTTAACTTAATGTTAGAAAATATTTGCTTATTTTTAGGGAGTTAATTCCTAGTTTTTAGAAAAATTATCTAATGAATTTAAATAAAATTAAATTTTTCTTAAAACCAAGGAAACATTTCCTAACTAACACTAACATTTTAGATAATGTATGAACCAATTAGGAGGAAATTTTACTGTTTCCTATTAAAAATTTAGTTCTCAATTGTAAAATGATTCTATAATTTAGAAATTTTGATCAAATTTTAAGTAAAATTTGTTTCTTAATTTCAATGAAAATGTTATTAAATATTAGTAAAAGTGTCTTTGACGCCGTTTTCAATTCAATTTTCCTCCAAATAAGTTAATTTTTTTAAATTCTAGTTCTGAGTGTGTCTGTTTTCTTCTGAAGATTACAACCGAAACTGCTTCGGTCATAGTACCAAGTTTCAGTTTCGTACATAATACCAAAATTGGAATTATTTTCGTTATTTATCACCTGCTTGCTAAACCTTTTTGCTGATTGAGCTTCAAAAGTTGTATTCTCCCAATTGTAAAAATTTTAAAACTAACCTTTTTATGAATTTTGTTCATAGTTCTATCCATTATAAAACTACATTTCTTTTTGTTCCACTGTACATAAAACATCGTAATAAAATTAAATAAATCACTTGTTTAATAAATATGTAATAAAATAAAATAAATATGAATGTACTACTACTACTACGTTTCTATATTTAAATTGAAATACTTTCACTTTCGACTGTAATATGCAAAATGTTTGACCCTGAATACAATTTTGTTAATCACAGAAAAGAAAAAATACTAATTTGTTGATTTTATTTTTGACTCAATTCAAAGCCAAAATATAAAAAAAAAAGTTTTTATACTGTAATGGTATTTAGAGAATCTGATTTTTTTAATATGACAATTTTTATGTAAAAAAAAAAAAAAGTTTTCGATTCGTCTGTACAATGCACATTATTGGCTAAAAGCCAACATGTGACAACAACAAATAGCAAAAAAGGAATTTCTACAACAATAAAAATTAGCTAATTATATGCAAGAATTATTCGCTTTTTTTAATTTTAGCCACAAAAAGACCCTTAAACTTTACTTTAGTTAAGAAACTTTTATCAGGTTGTTCAAGTTACCTCCTCTTTTATTTCTTGCAACAAAAAAAAAGACATGTGAAAATAAGGGTGCCACCTGTTTTTAAATTTAGAGTTTGTTTTTTGAACTTTTAAAGAAAATAAATGTTAGAAGCTCATGTGCGGAATCATATATGCTAAATTTTTATATAATTTTTTCATTTGTACATGTTAAGAGTTAACGCGTTGAAATATTGAATTTAATCTCAATTTCTTTTATATTAATGTTATCAGTTTATAGTGATTGTTCCAGTTAATACTTTGGCTTACCCAACAAGTCTATGAATTATTTTTTTAACGATTATGGAACATTTACCATAATAAAGCATTAATATTAATTAATTGTTTTAGAAAATATCTCTGTCAAATGAAAATTTCTATAAAAACACTAAAAAAAACAATTTTATCATGGGATGACAGTCTAAACACATTTATTCTTTATATCTTTAGATACTTACTGTTAATTTATAAAAACTCCCCCGGTTCTGGTTTAAAAGTAAAGAAAAACAATTTTGAAAACGTTAAATTTATACCTTTAAATCGATTTTTTTTTCGTGAATTATGGAACAGATTTTGAATTCCAACATAATGTATAACAATTTTTTTATTCACAAAACAAAACAATGAAGTAGTTCTAGCAAAGTGTTTGTAAAGTTATAATGAATTTAATACTCTCAGTTACTAAGAAATAAAATTCCAGACAATGTGGCTGCAAATAGGAGTTCGAAATTTTTCGCGAACTTAAATTGACAAAAAAAGTCATATATTATTAGAAATAGCACCAGATATAATTACATCAAATCATTTATAACTATATTAAAGCAAATAGCAACAGATCTAATTTTTTTTTACATGGGCGTAGGAAGCACATTTGATAATAGACTGAGTTAAAAAAATCTTAAAAAGTTTTTGGCAATTTAATCAGATATGACCAGATCCCAGAAGATCTAATTCTACCAGATCTGATTAAACCTATCTGATGCATAATTTATCTGAATAGATTCAATGAGAAATTATAAAGCATCTTTATTTTAATATACATTAAGATATGGTAATAGATTTGGTACCAGGTCTGGGCAAATAGATTACGTATTATAGCACATATTTTTAGATATGAACAGATATGATCTAATATCGCAGCAGATATACAGGTTGGTTGAAAAGTTCCTGCGCTCGAAATGAAAGAATACTGTTTTTGTTACGAAATATATTTTTTTTATTCAATATAATCTCCTAGAAGCTCAATACACTTGTTCCAATGATCTTCCAATAATTTTATCCCATCCTTATAATGGTTTTCCGGAAGCTCTGCAAAATAACCGTCTACGGCTGCTATGGCCTCTTCATTCGTCGAAAGCAATTCGTACTTTAATTCTTTGAATTTAGCCATCTCGATAAAAAATGATACGTAATTCTTCATGTAAAATATGGAGTACTCGTTCGTCTGAGATGCCTATGGCATTAGCAATTTCACGCTTAGTCAAACTTGGATCTTCACTAACCATATCATGTACCTGCTTAATGATTTCTGCTGTGGTTGCAGTTTTTGGTCGTCCTTCGCGTGGATCGCCTTTAAGGCTGGTACGACCACGTTTAAATTCACCAGCAAATTCAACGGTGCGTTTTGAAGGTGAGGACTCCTTATACACTTCTAACAATTGTTTATAAATTTCTTTTGCTTTTAAACCCTTCAAAACAAAGAATCTAATGACTGCACGCTATTCAATTTTTTCCACATTAAAAAAATTAATGACACGTCAACTTCAAATGGCTTGTAAACAAAGAAATAATTGACAGAATGACTTGCAACTTTGCATGTGTTTTCAGGACAGTTATACCAACTTGAGAAAAAAAAAGTTTGGAGCTAGAAGTGCCATCTCTTAGTGAGCGCAGGAACTTTTCAACCAACCTGTAACCTCATATTACCAATTCTGCTTATATCTGGCCATAAAAATTGCCCAATTTTCCAGATCTCTTTAGATGCGAACATATCAAGCACCATATCTGATTAGATCTCACTATATAGAATATTTATTTACTCACTTAAATTCAGAGATTGTACGTTTATACCCGGATGGCGAAAGATTTCCTTTCGAGACTATTAATTTTTTGGTGGTGGACATAAGAAGCTGAGTAAAGGTTTTCTAAGTCGATGGCATCCGATAGGAATTAAGAGATTTATAGTATATGGTTTGTCTAGCGAAACTAACTCCTTTTAATCAAAATGCGGGATTTGGAAGATAAAAAAACGCAATATTTTTAATTTATTTGCCAATATATAAATTTCAACAAATTTTTGTTAAAGGGGCTCAAACTACAAGGGTGCGTCAAAATGTCCAAAATTTTTCGAATAAAATACAGGTTTTTGAATAAAAAAAAAAAACATTTTAATATTCCAATAAAGCTCTATATACTTTGTCCAACGTTTCTTAAATTTGTTATCCTTCCAAAAAATAAGACTTGTCGAGGTCATCAAAATACGTACGACTTATGGAACAGCTCTCGTACAACTGATAAATAAAAAACTATTTTCTTTAATAGCACCTAAATTAAAAAGGATCATTGTTATTTACCTGAAGCTATTTTGCTCTTTAGGCTTACAGCTGACATTGGAATAAAATAAATAAATTTCTAAGATGAAGGTTATCTTTCGAACTTAATCCCTTTGATTTTAAAGAGTTTTTATGGAGAATTGTTGTGTTGTAGGTTTGCCTTTCAAAATACTGTTGGATTTTGAGGAAAAATTTTCTATAAAAAAATTATTAAATTTTAGAAACTACACTTTTTTTAGGAGACTTGTAACATTTTTAAACATTATACAAGACTTGCGGATTTCTATTAAAAAAAAGTTTATTCAAAATCATTATTAATATAAGATATACGGAAATTCTATTCAAAGGCGGGATTAATCTTTAGAAAGCGGCATAATTCGTTAAAAGCGGGATGGTTGGTCAGGTTAGGTATGTTCGAAGCCGGGTAAAGATTTTAGGCGAGGTTAAGGGTTTTCTCCTTACTCGGATGTCTGAAATATGCTCGTCTTGCAAATGGGGGTAACGACTGAATTTTTTTTATACCAGTTTTTATTATAAAACTTGACACCAAATTTGATGTGGGATTTAAGTATTTTTAAATTTTGGTTTAAATGAAAAGTACCACTACTCCACATCCTATCCCAGCCATATTTAATGTTTTGTTATAAAATAGTATTGTAGAAATTTTGTTTGCGTACACTTAGCAGGATTCGAATTAGAACGTTTTTCAATTTTGGAATGTTTCACTTATATGTCACATAGGTATTGGTGCCAAAATTTGTTTGAATATATTCAAGAGGGTCCAAACATTTTAACAAAACAAAAAACACAAAATTGTTGCGAAAAAGAAAATCCTCACGAAAAATCAGTGCAGTAGTTCTTGAGTTTATCGCTTAAAAACCAAACACGTGTCTTCTATTCAGAGAAGAATAGTGTTTTAAATTTGATGCCTTCAAATTTTGTATTTACAAAAAAAATGTACAAACTTTCTATTAACCCGGTTTAGAATTCATTTAAGTAAAATTTCTTGGAACTTCTAAAACAGTGTGAGTAATAAACAATAATAGAACTTAACTGATATACAGGTTAGTTGAAAAGTTCCTGCGCTCACCAAGAGATGGCACTGCTAGCTCCAAACTTTTTTTCCTCAAGTTGGTATAACTGTCCTGAGAACACATGCAAAGTTGCAAGTCATTTTGTCAATTCTTTCTTTGTTAACAAGCCATTTGAAGTTGACGTGTCATTGTTTTTTTTTTATGGAACAAATTTAATATCGTGCAGTCATTAGATTCTTTGCTTTGAAGGGTTTAAAAACAACGGAAATTTATGAACAATTGTTAGAAGTGTATAAGGAGTCCTCACCTTCCAAACGCAGCGTTGAATTTTGGGCTGGTGAATTTAAACGTGGTCGTACCAGCCTTAAAGACGATCCACGCGAAGGACGACCAAAAACTGCAACCACAGCAGAAATCATTAAGCAGGTACATGATATGGTTAGTGAAGATCCAAGTTTGACTAAGCGTGAAATTGCTAATGCCATAGGCATCTCAGACGAACGACTACTCCATATTTTACATGAAGAATTACTTATGAAAGGTAAAACAATCAACTCTGAATATTATTGCAGCCTTTTGGATCAGCTGGATGAAAAAATTCGTGAGAAAAGACCTGGTTTAAAGAAGAAAAAAATCGTTTTTCATCAAGACAATGCACCTGCTCACAAAAGTGTTTTGACGATGGCTAAATTCAAAGAATTAAAGTACGAATTGCTTGAACATCCACGGTATTCACCAGATTTGGCTCTCAGTGACTACTATCTCTTCAGAAATCTCAAACAATTCCTTCGTGGAAAGCATTTTTCGTCGAATGAAGAGGCTATAGCAGCCGTAGATGGTTATTTTGCAGAGCTTCCGGAAAACGATTATAAGGATGGGATAAAATTATTGAAAGATCATTGGAACAAGTGTATTGAGCTTCTAGGAGATTATATTGAATAAAAAAATATATTTCGTAACAAAAACAGTATTCTTTCATTTCGAGCGCAGGAACTTTTCAACCAACCTGTAATCAGTAAGATAATTAAACAATATTTTTATCCGATTCTCGGATTATTTTCCTTTTTGGATTTATTTACGGGAAATAGGAGAAACAAATCCATTATAATTAAAACTTTAAAGATCTTTATGGTCTGTTTCTTTGTACAAACCAAATGTTTCCATGCAAAAAAAAAAAAAATACCACCTTAATAAAATAAAAAGTCTCAAAAAGCGTCTATTAATAAGCCAATTAGCATATGGTAACAAATAACATTTAAAGATTACAAAACATTACAATTGACATTAATACAAGGTAAAAATAACAAAGCGTTAGGTTATATTTGCGTTTTAATTTGCATTTGTTTTGTTTAGTTTTTTTTTACTTTTAGCGCGCACCTAAAAGTAGACTTTAGATATTTTTAACATTATAAGCCTAATAATAGGCAAAAAATAAACATGCAGCGACTGTAGACATAGAAGACATTCAAAATGTGACAATTACAAAAATAAAACACAACAACGATTAAAACGATGAGAACAGCTTAAAGGTACAATGTCAACAAAAACAACAAGAATAACGAAGGTGAAAATGCAAAAACCAAATACACATTTTATGTGTATTTTTTTCAATTTTTAATTAAGCCAACCTGATAATACAAGGAACTGTATTTATCACCCAGACTACTAGCATGAGAATATCTATCACTAGAATATCTATCACTAGAGTATCTATCAGTGCCAAGCTGTAATAAATAAAAAAATAAAAAATTAAAAAGAATTAAATAGAAAATAATATCAATAAATTATAAAATATAATATAAGTACAAAATTTCTTTAAAGGAATGCTTTACACAAATAGAAGAAATGTAATCTTAAAAAAAAGTATTATTTACTGTTGCCAGCAGACAGCAAGGTCTATACACACAGGTGAAATAACAGTAGAGGGCAGAGTAATATCATACATTTGTTAAAAAATACATTTATATTTTCAAAGAAATTTTTTAATATATTTTATAAATTCAAATCTCAATAAATAATCAAGACTTTGTAAGAAAAAAATATTAAAACTCAATTTGAGGGAATTTTTTATTTTGTTCTTTTTTAACATTTCTTACAAAATTCCGACTAAGATTTTTATGTGCACAAACCTTAAATGAAAATTTAAAAACTTTTTAAAATCTTTTTCTCTTTCAAATCTATTACCATTTTAAATATATATCGTTTGTATGGAAACTAAAAAATAAATTAATTCATTTTTTACTAAAATGAACATTTGTAAAATGGGCAATAAATTAGCATAAAAAGTAATCATTAAATATTATTTTATTACTTCTGAGTAAGTCCAAATCTTTGCGGAGAAAAAATGTACATTTTAAGAAATTTCATGAATAAATTCCGAAGTTATGCGACTGTAGGTAGAATATAATTGTAGAATATAATAGTAGAATATAATCAGTAGAATATAATTTGAACAAATTAGTGTTTCTTTTTCTTATTCGCGCTTGAAATTTGTTTGTTCTGATTAGCGAATTAAAGTAAAATTTTCATTTCATTGAAAAGTATCGATTTCAATTCAAAATATTTCTTTTTTATGGGTAAATTAATCCTTGTAGTTTTAAGTTTTTTTGAATCAATGATTTCAATACACAAATTTATTTGTAACTTTAAAAAATTTTTTAACTCAATATTATACTCAAATGAAAGGGAATTTAAAGGGAATCTCTGCGAAATTCTGAAATGTAGTATAGATTTTGCATTAAAGTGCATTAAAACTGTCATAATCGATCCTCCATAATCATCATTTTCTCAGAAACCAAATGGAATTTCGAAGTGAAAAGTAGTTTTATTGGATGCGCTTAGTATTCCCTTTCATTTGAGTATAATAAAGGGTAGTTAAATTTTTAGGTCCGATGTATTTCATTTGACATTTCTCAATTTCAGACTAACTCAATTTGAACCATGGAAAGATACACAATCGAGCAACGCGTTAAATTTATTCAGGCTTCTCCGTTCGTTCTGCGGAAAACATTGCTGTTGTGCGCGATAGTGTGTCATGAGGTCGGCCAAGCATTTACCGTGAATGGTGTTCGCTATCACGAGATATTAACAAACTTATTGTGGCCAGGAATTGAGGATATGACCCTGGACGATATATGGTTTCAACAGGACGGTGCCACTTTCCACACAGCTAACGAAACAATGGCTCTTTTGCGCGACAAGTTCAATGGCCGTTTTATCTCACGTGATGGCGATTCAATTGGCCGCCAAGATCATGTGATTTGACACCGTTGAACTTCTTTCTTTGGGGTTATTTGAAAGAAAAGGTGTACTTTGGTAATTCAGAACAATTCAAGAGCTTAAGGATGAGATAATTCGTCACATTAGCGGCATAGAACCTCAATTATGCCTCAGCGTCATCGAAAATTTGGACCATCACATGGAGGTGTGCCGCCGAGGTCGCGGCGTCCATTTGGCCGATATTTTGTTCCATACATAATTGAAAAAAAAAAAAATTTTTTTGCAAAAAATCATAAAACGAAAAGATAATTCGCCTAAATCAAGTTATATTGAATTACTATTACTGATGATTGGAATATGTTTATAAAGTTTGACCAAAAAAAGAAGCAAAAAGTCGACCAAATTAAAAATCGGCTAAAAAATAAAAATTTTACAGAAAGCTTAATAAGAAAATACACCCAAACGCCACGAAAAAATGTACAAAATGAAATGAAAAATTACCCAAAATTGAATATACTACAAGGTGGAGCAACAAGTATCATGCTATTGGAAGTTGCTGCCATTTTTGCAAATAGCATTGTATGTCAGTTTCGTTTTGCCATTCATGATGATGCAGACACACGGTAATTGTGGCAATTCGTCAGTGGTGTTCACGCAAAGTGAATTTCGGCGAAAATACGAGGGCGGATCAATAAGTCCGTGACTTTTCGAACTTTTCTCGTAGTTATATGAAGTGCAACACTGCTACCATCAAGGACCACCTGCTAAAAGACTACTGTCAAATTTTGAGCAAGTTCCGTCATTTAATTTGCGTTTAACAGCTGTTGAAAACATACAACCTCGTGTATTTTTTTTTAAAATGGAAAACATTAAATTTGAGTGCTCATTAAACATTATTTTTTGCAAAAAAAAACCGTCAATTAAACCTAGGAAAACCTTGATAAATACTATGGGGACTCTGCACCATCGATTTCAATAATAAAAAAGTGGTTTACTGACTTTCGTTGTGGTCGCACAAGTACAAATGAACGTTCTGGATGGCCATTTGAGGTCAATACACCCGAAAATGTCGAAAAAATCAACGATATGGTGTTGGCCGATCGAAGAGTAAAATTTGCGTTGGATTTAAGAAAGCTATTTGCAAGATGGGTGCCGCGTTTGCTCTCAATTGACCATAAACGTAATCGTGTAACGTGTGTAGTCTCAATGGCAAAATTCCATGGATTGGGCTACGAATTGGTAACTCATCCGCCATATTCTACGGATTTAGCCCCAAGTAACTATTTTCTCTTTCCAAACCTAAAGAAATTGCTCGGTGAAAAGAGATTTAGCTCCAACGATGAAATTATTGTTCAATCAAATGCCTATTTTATTGACCTCCTATTCCTATTTTTTTGGAAGGGATACAAAAATTGGAAAAACGTTGGACTAAGTGTATTAAGCTAAAAGGAGATTATGTTGAACAATATATATTTTTTTTTTTTGCAAAAAAAAATGTGTGTCATTCAAAAAGTCACGGACTTATTAATCCGCCCTCGTATATTTAAATATTACTGATGATTTGAATATGTTTATAAAGTTTTGCCCAAATATTGAAGCGAAAGGTGGGCCAAATGAAAATGAAGTTAAAAAAAATTCCAAAAAGCATCGTTTGTCGCTTCGATTTGACATTCATGATGCAGAAACACGATAATTGTGACAATGTTTGCGCGTAACAATTCGTCAGTGAATTTCGGCAAAAATAAAATATCCCCAAGAAAACATGCTCAACAAATGCACATTTCGCGGCATTCCCTTCGCCGTATTTTGACATTTGATTTCAAAATGTTCCAATACAAAATTTCAGGTGCACCAACAGTTGTTAGCAAACGACCGTGTCGCCGGTTTAGAATACAGCCGTAAGATTTTGGAACTCAACGACGAAGTGGATGATTTTCCATCAGAATTGGTTATGAGAGGCGATGCTTATTTTTATCACAGCGAATTCACGGTTCTGGAAAACGGAACAATCCACGAATAATCCATGAAGCAAAATTATAGTCTCTCAAAGTGACCGAATGATATGCACTTACGTCGGAAAAGGTGATTGGTCCTTATTTTTACAAAGAAGACGACGGTAGAGATATTACGGTTGAGTGCGACTGCTATAGAGCCATGCTGACTAAATTTTGCTTACTGGTCATGTGGTTCCAACAGGATTGAGACACTTGTCATAGTGCGCACGACACAATGGACTTTTTGAAGGATGCCTTCCTCGTGTAATCTCGTGTTTTGGTGATTTGACTGTCTCAGACTTCTTCCTCCGGGGGTGTTTGTCGTTAGCGTACAGGAACAAGAACCGCACCGTGAAGGAGTTAAAAAAACAACATTCAAGCTGAAAAGGACAACGTGACATCACAAATGTTGTGCTTAATTATATAAAATGTAATCAAAGGAATCGAAATTTTCATCAACGCCGACGGCGGCTATTTGTCGCGCATAAGGTCCCAAAATTAACTTAAATAAATTTTGCAAGTGCGAATTAACATAATCAGTTAAAAACCAAAACAGTTTTCACTTTGTACAAAAGAGAAAGAAAATCAGATGATGGTTTTTGCCCCACCCCTAAATAATTTTCACAGCCATAATGTTACTTAATACGTTTACAGTTGTAAATAATTATTTTGTACTTGAACAACACAACGTATGAGTAATAGCAATTTAAAATTTATCCGGGGATATTATTGAAATAATTATATAGCAATTTCTTTGTTAATAACATATTTGCTATTTTTATTTACCCAACTGTCTGAGACAACATCCACTACATTGACCTTCAAATTGTGTGTGTTTTTTTTTCAAAAGTGTTAAAGAAACACAAACAAATTATAATTAAACATGAAATGTGAAACATAAAAGAAAATATTTAGTGTAAAACGTAAACAAGAACAATATCATAAAAATAGAAAACCATTTAACTAACATGTTTCTATAAAAAAAACACTTTCGCGATAAAAAAAAAAAATCAAATTCACAGCTACTAATGGGTTAAAATTTATATTTTTCACCTTTAATTTCATTCTAATTTAAATAGAAATTTTCACGTTGGTGTGAATGTACGCCAGTATTTTTTGCTTTGATGGCTATTGAATCATTTTGTGTTGATTTTGTTTTTGTTATACAATAATATATATTTTATTCAATTCATCTATAATTAGAATTATTCAACATTCCTACAAAAATGTTGTTTTGCAAAAAAAAAATGTATATAAATAAAAAATATATCTAAATTTTATACATATTTAAATTTATCTACAAAAGATCACAATATACATACACACATAAACAAATCAATTTAGATAATTTTTAAACTTATATGCAATATAAAATATAACACCTAAAAATTTGCCAAATATTTAGGAAAATTTTAAATTTTTCACAACGTAATTATTATTAATTAGTTTCTACATATATAGTATTGAAATGTTTTTATTATCATTCTCGTGATTTTGACTTAAATACAAAATTATAGAAAATAAATATATGATTCATAATTGTTGACATACAATTGTTTACTTTAATATTTATTTAAATATAAACAATGTCTATTTGACATTATTCAATAAGTGTCAACTTTAATTATTCACTTTTATGATTTATTTAAACAGGATTTTTCCAAATATAAATAGATATTTTCAATTGTTAATTTATCATTGCAATCAATTAAATAATATATTTATTTGTATAAAATATCGTATTAGAAAAATCTTTTGATAAATTAAGAAAAAAATTTAAGTAAATTATTTTTAAATTTTTTGCAGCGTATTGAAAGCCGAAAAATTACGAAAATCTTATTTCTATTTCATGTTTTTTATTTTTTTTTTCATTAGTATAAATATTGATTCATAGAAAACATTTCTCACCAAGTTATTACGTAGCAAGCTCGGGCACTATGTGGCCCATTTTCAGAGGCTTCGTTCACTACGGAATACTTACGAAAACTTTTGATAATGCTAACGTTTCCTTTTTTTATAGAAAATATTAGACATCTCTACACTCAGAATATTATGTAGTTAACTGTTTGTAGTTTAATAAAAAAGTTTTCCGTTCCATTTAAAAATAAAGGAAAATACATTTATTTTTCAAAGAAATATCTATATTAACTTTTTTATACATTTATTCGAAATAATTTACTTTCATTTACCATTTTTTCAGTTTCATTTATTTTTTTCATTTGTTTGAAATTTAATAAAAATTTACCCACAAAACGGAAACTTGTGGTTTATTTGTGTCCGTAACAGTTATTACAAATTTAAATTTTGTTTAAAAAAAAATATTCAAAAAATGTCAATCTGTTTTTTTATTTAAATTGGTTGTATATATACAAAATTTTTCAATAAAAATTACAAAAACTTCATAAACACACATCCATACACAAACACATTCAAACAAAAAGTGTCTATAGCTACATATGCATACATACATTTTGTATTGTACGAGTATATTAAAAAAATACAAAAACGGATACAATTTCAAATAAATGAAAAAACATTTATTATTTAAGGATTGGTAGGTAAAATTTTGACATTTATTTTAACTGATTATATCATTTGTTTCTTACGGATGTGTCAGTTGATTAATCAGCATTTGAAAATAAATAACAAATGGCATTTAATTTAAATGAAAATTAAGTAGACCGGTTTTTTAAATGAAATATCATTTCTTTTAAATGATATTTTCAGTTATTTTAACTTACAAACTTTTTTAAGTGTATAGATCCGTATGTTGCCCTAAACACCATTTTTATGGTTTTACCAAAAAAAAACTACGATATTTTGCCTCCGCCTTCGCGTCAACACTAACGTTAGAAACAAATTGCAATATCTATGATAGCACATTCGTATCCTTTCGAAGGAATATCTTTAGTTTCACTTTTACTATCGCAAGTTCACTTTTGCTCTTCTAAAACACGCTTTACGACAAAAAAAAAAAGTGTTTCAAATAAATATAATTGTATGTCGTCGATTTCGATCAATAAATCGCCGAATAATTTTAAAAATGGGTTCGTTAAAGATGAAAATTTGTGTTTGCGATATAAACGAAATTTTTGGAAATTCTTGTCGATTGAGTCCAACTTCGTGGATAGTCGAGCGTTTCATTTAAGTTTATTTAAACGTTATCGAACATTTTGAATATATTTCTATGCAAAAGTGTATTACGAAACGATATTCTTAAAAATATGAATTCTTTTTTTCTTTTTCCTTCAATGTTCATGTACTATGATCCCATCATTCCTGCTTAGTATTTATGTCCATTCTACGATTACCGATCCTGCCTTTTCACATTGCACAGTTGTTGAAAACGGCCAAAAACCATGACTTCTATAATTCCTTATGTAAATTTACAAAATTTGGTACCCACGCACCAACAATATAATATATGAACTAGAGATGGGCACGTGAGAGATTTGTAACTCACACTTACGGACGATCACGAACCTTAAATTACAAAGATTACGAAGATTTTTTTTCTCGATCACGTGATTAATTTAAATTTTTGCATTAAAATGGTATCAACGGAAAAATTTTAGGTTGTATAGTTTAGAAGTTATGGGCGACTTTGTATGGACACTTTTTTGATATTTTGACGTTTTTTTTTTTGCCAATTTTCGTGACGTCATATTTCCAAAACCGAAAGGATTTGTGGTCGAAAGGTTAATGATGTGATAAACACTACACATTTACAATATTTGTGGCTTATTTCATTAAAATCGGAGATGAAAAATCTGAAAATGACAGTTTTATGTGCGATTTGACATGGAATGGCCCTATTTCATAATTTATTTTATGTTGATGTGCTTTCCAGACATCAGAATGCTTTCCACACTCAGAAAAAAAATTAGTAAAAAAATTTGTAAACAGTTTTCAATCCCACTTTTCTATTTTTGTAATGATTTTTAGTAAAAAAAAATGTTATTTAGCAAATCTTTTTGCTATTTACATTTTACAAATTACAGAATTTTTACAGACTATTTACAAAATTTTGGTTGCTAATTTCAGAAATCATTTTACAAATTTTTGAAAACCGATTTACTAAAATTAGCAAATAAATTTATTAATTTTAAAAAAGTGGATATTGAAGAAAATGTTATTTCTAATTAAAACTTACACCTACAAACTTAAATTGCATTAAAATGTTACATACATTAAAAAAGGGATCGGAAGTGAAGATACCAACTCATGTCTAAAAATAGGACATTCACTTAAAATAGCTCTAAAAAGTTTTTTTATTTCTAAAAATCAGCCCTAAAAACAATTAAAATTTGACCTTAAAAGCAAAAAAGAAATTGGCTAAAATATTTTTCAAAACAGAAATTACCAAATTAAAACAAAATGATAAATTCCTTTATGTTTTTACAATTTTTAAACCTTTGATTTTTTTTTTAATTTTGTCCAAAATATTTTTTGAAACAAATAAATAAAATAAAAAAATTTTAATAGTATTTTTTTTTTTTTTTTGCTGACTAGCAAACCGATTTTAAATTCCACTTTACAAAAAGTTTACTAAAATTTAGTAGGAGCTACATATTTTGGCAAGATTAGCAAAAAATACCGCTGGGCTCAAATTATCAAAATTTCCCGTAATACCAGCAAAATTTTCAGTTGCTATTACAATTTTTTTTTTTTTTTTTTTTTTGGTAAGTGCATTTGCAATTATATATGGTGTTTAAATTTTAAGGGCCGATGTTGTGATGTGAACCACACCTAAACGCCAAGTTTTTTTTGCATCTCATTTGACATTTCTCAATATTAGACTAACTCAATTTGAACCATGGAAAGATACACAATCGAGCAACGCTTTAAAGTTATTCAGGCTTATTATGAAAATGGGCATTCAAATCAAAATGCATTTCGTGCACTTTGTTTTTTTTTTTTTTTTTGGTCAGCATAATCGACCAAATGTGTCCACAATCAGGAGAATTGTGGGCAATTTTCAGCAAACCGGGTCTGTGAAAACACCTGTGCATGCTCGCCCAGTAAGTTCTGCGGAAAACATTGCTGTTGTTCGCGATAGTGTGTCATGAGGTCGGTCAAGCATTTAACGTGAATGGTGTTTGTTATCGCGAGATGATAACGAACTTATTGTGGCCAGAAATTGAGGATATGGATGTGCACGATATGTGGATTCAACAGGACGGTGCCACTTGTCACACAACTAACGAAACAATGGCTCTTTTGGACGTCAAATTCAATGGCCGTGTTATCTCACGTGGTGGCGATGTCAATTGGCCGCCAAGATCATGTGATTTAACATCGTTGGACTTCTTTTTTTGGGGTTATTTGAAAGAAAAGCCAGCAACAATTCAAGAGCTAAAGGATGAGATAATTCGGCACATTAACGACATAGAAGCTCAATTATGCCTCAGCGTCATCGAACATTTGGACCATCGGATGGAGGTGTGCCGCCGAGGTCGCGGCGGCCATTTGGCCGATATTTTATTCCATACATAATTGAACCATACCATATTATGATAATAAAAAGAAATGACAATAAGTTCCTTAATAATTTGTGTTTTATTCAAAATCAACATCGGCCCTTAAAATTTAACCACCCTTTATATTCTATTATATTTGGCTGCATATTTATATTTTTATAAAATCAATAAACAACACCGTTTGTTACGGCGAAGTCAGTTTTTAACGACACGGAAACGGTAACAGCAAACGGATAAAAAACGTATTGTTTTTGAAAACCCGATTATGCGGTCCGTTAATATTCCGTTTACGTACAAGCTTTGACGGATATGTTTTTACGTACGTAAACGTGTCGCATAATCCGGATTCATGATTCCGTATGTGTTGGAGAGTTCGTAAAAATGTTTCTTGTGAAGTTAAAATTTTTTCTTGAATTAACATACATTCAAACATGTAAAATACAAATAATTATCCATTGTGAATTTATTTAATGTTTTTTGCTTTTTTTACCACCAACACTTAAGTTTACTTAACAATTGTTCAATTCAGAATCCTTGTTCTTATCGTTGGAATGCCGCCAATTAAATCAGTCATGCATATTTTGGTAATCCAGAGCTGATTAACATATTTTGTACAACGAACTACATAGTTTTATAAAAAAAATTAACAGTGTTTTCAAATCAACGTAATAAAAACGCGTATATAAAAATCTTTACTGTTAAATAAAATTTAAAAACACAAAAAATAAAACAATTTAAATTTTTGATTGCCAAAAAAGTTACCAGAATGAAAAAAAGTTCACATCTCCACATTGGAGAAAAAAGTAACCAATTATGGTTGAAAATAACCAAAAAAGGCAACACTGCGTATGATCAATAAGAATTTATTGTATGTATTAAAAATAATCATACGCAACCATCTTCCATCATACGCATCCATTGTTGTATAGTTGTATTTATTAATATTTAGAAAATAGTTTTCATTGGCTTGTAGCTCAAAATTTTTATGAAATTATTATGAACATTTTTTCAAAATATCAAAAAGAAAACTTTTTTCTAATTTTTTATAAACTTATAAACTTTTTAAAACTTATTTTCGAGATTAAAATAAGTTTAAATATCAGATGCCGATTGAAGTCATGGTGACAAGTTAAAAATGTATAAAAATATTTGATCTCTTCGAATAGTGTACAACTTTCGTATTTTTTGAAAACTTTTTACTTGAGTGAAATCCCCTAAATGTATTTCAAACTGATGATGATTCAAACTGCATGCAACTGCAATCACAACTTGTAATCAATTTTAAGAATAAACTAATATGAGCAAAAACAAAACTATCAATACAATTGCTTTACATTTATGTATATTTTTCTGTTTAATCAATAATAATCACAAACTGCAACAACACTCATAAGCAAAATTGTGCCCTAATCGTGTCCTAATAAAACTACATACATATAATTGAAAATTGTGTATATTCAAAATTTAACGACCATATATTACCATATATACACAGAAAAAAATTACAAAATTATGTTTGTACGCAGAAAAAAATCAAAGTTTTTAAATGGCTCCCACCATCTATGAAATTTGTTAAAACAAAAAATGTTTTTTATTATTTTTTTTTTTGTTTGTAATTTCAATTTTTATTTTCAAAGAATTTTTATATTAAAAATAACATTTTGCGAACAATCCAAACAAAAAATTGTTAAATATCGAATTTAAATACTTTAAATTACTTAAAATTTTGTAATACTTTTTTTCTGTGTATATATGTATGTAAGCTTGCATGTACTTTTTATACAAGTACATACATATAAACTTATGAATAGTTTGAATAATTGCGCTCGTTACGTTATTACAAAAATTATTGTTGTTATTAACAATGTAAATGTTGACATGCCACAAATATGTCAATGTCAAAAAATTTGATTTTTTTTAATATAAAAATTAATTTGAATTTTGCCAAAGGGTTTAGATAATAAAGAAAATAATACTGGCTGAGCAATACAAAAATTTTAATTTTTCACTCCTTTTAATTTATAAATTTATATTTTTAAAATTTTTCTACTTATAGTTGTCGTTATTTTCATAATGATTTAAGCATTAAATTTATCAATTCATCTTTAGATTTAAATATTATCCATTTTATATTTGCAGGCACAAGATTTTAGCAGAGGGTGAGAGAATAACATACACCCAGGAAGTAAATTTGTTGGAATTCTATCGAAACCACCGTTTATATGATGTAGCTTGGTCAGCCGTTAATCTAACTGTCCCGGATATTTGAAGTCGTTGGTGTACACGAACAATATTTGAGCCAAAATTGAAGACGTAACACCAAAAATTAATCAAAAGAGCCTAAATTTGCATCAACGCCGGCAACGGTCATTTGTCGGACCTTATTTTCCACAATTAATTGAAAAACAAAAAAATATAATTGTAAATAAACATAATCAATTAAAAATAAAATTAGTTTTTTATTTTAAAGAAAAGTTATAGCGAAAGAAAATCAGATTATGATTTTTGTCCTTTTATAGATTTTGTTGATCACAGAAAAGGATTTTATTAGATTAGATTAGTCCATATGAAACCGCGACAAAAAATCGACCTTTTATTCGGCCTCATTTTACCCTAAATATTCAGGCTTAAAATAAAGCCAATTATCCTGCTAGTTATACACCCAGAGAAAATATTGGTTGCAATTCGATCAAAACCGTTAACATTTATTTGTGAGGATTTAATTTTATTTGGAATAACCTAAAATCCATTAATAAAGCAAAAATGTTGTATTGGGAATTAAAAAGGGAAAAGAAACCAAAAATCATCTTTAAAAATAAAATTCGTTAAGAATTTGTGTGCGTGGAAGCAACCATTTATTTAGTAAATATATTATAAATTTGGTACAATCTATCAAATGTATTAAAAACATGTCAATATTCAAAAGTGGTAACTACAAGTACGGTTATTCTGATCAAACATATCATTTAATTAGGCTTTCAGTAAAAGCAACCGAATTGTGTATTGTATTGATAATAGACGTCACTAATGATTGGTATTGATAAACAAATTTTATACTAATATTTCTTTACCTAACAAATTGTTTAAATTCAAAATTAGCCATTAAAATTCATAAGTGTTTGTGGTGTAGTAGGTAGAGAGGTAGCTCAGTACTCAGAATTTCCGAGTTGAAATTCCGGAAAAGGCAAACATTTAAAAAATATTTTTTATAATTAAAATAAAATATTCAAATGTTTAAATGGCAAATATATCAAAGAAAATTTAAATTAGTTGTGGAGCAGTAAGCAATTTTTTTTAATAATATTTCTGTGGAATATAAATATTAAATTGTACAACTGAATATTGGCTTTCACAACTAAAAATATAATTTAATATGAAGATAGTTGTCGTAACCGCCAGAACTCGATTGGCAACAAATTCGGTGGCCACAACTGATACTGTTTTCTGGGTATAGATTTCCAAATTTCCAAGGAATTGTAGTCTTCTGCCACGAAGTCTAAAACATATGCAGCGTATGTGTTTCGCAGTTTCAGCGTCCAAATTGCAGAGCCTACAAGTATCCAAATCAGACAAATCTCTAGTCTTTAAATAGTACCCGAGGCAACAGTGTTCAGTGAAAACTCCCCTTAAGGTCCTTCCTGTTCAGAGAAAAATGTCTGCTGCAGTTTCCCCTAGATGGAGCTATAAATCTATTGGCCTGGCGCTGTCTAATGGTAGCATTGCAGCGCTCAATGATCTTGTATTTTTTCGAAATCCTAAGTTTTTTTCTCTATTATACCCTACATGTACACCACAAAAATGTTCAGGCCCAAAGAAGTGACGACGGTTCCCGCAGTTGGCCAAGGATTTAATTAACTTTTTATGTTAATTTCGATTATAACTGAATTTTGAATAGAAAATTGGGACCCTAAATTAATAATGAGCGTTTATTTACGGATTTATTATTATTTATTATTCAAAGTACTGCCCATCACTGGCCACAACTTTTTTAGACCTTCCTTGCGAATTTTCGAATATCAGCTCAAAAGAGTTGGGGGGTATATATCAGTTTGTCATTTCGTTTGTAACATGCCAAAATATAGGCTTAAGAGCCCACAAAGTAAATTTATTTAAGTCGATTTAGCGATGTCCGTCTGTCTGTCTGTCTGCCCGTCTGTCAGTCTATCCGTCTGTTGAAATGGCGATCACGGCGCAAAGACGCAAGCGGAGGTACTAATTTTTACCCAGATTATTGGACATCCTCCAGAGCAGTTTTCTATTGAAAATGAGCAAAATCGGTCCAGCGGTTAAAAAGTTATGAGTCAAAAATTGAAGGTACCTCTAATTTTTTATTTATTAGTATGTATAATTTCATAGTAGCAACAGGTAAAAAATATATTTTCTCATATATTTTCACCAGTCGCTTAGAAGTAAATAATATTTTGTACACACATCAAATATTTTTCACCACTAAAACTTTTTTTCACTACAAAAAATTTTTTTCAACTCAAACTATTTTTTTCCAACACAAAATTTGTTCTTGCCTCAAAAAATTTTTTTCACCAACATAATGTTACTTCAAAAGTTTTTTACATTATTTGTATCAAAAACAGTAGAGAACATTTTTTTAAGTTATATGTGGACGGTATTCAAAGATTCGGCACAGTCGAATTTAAACCTTTTTTTACTTGTTACTATTGTTGTTTACGTTTCAAACAAATCACACAAGTTGCAACAAACGATCATTCACAAAAGGCTCATATAATAGTGGCGGCCTCTTGTATAAAACGCCCATTATTAATTCAAGGTCCTAATGGTAAAACCAAAAAAATACTTTAAAACAGTAGCTACGTACATATGTCAACATTCCACGAGAGAGTAATATTCTTTTTCTTGCACGAAGAAGCCCAGTTCCCAGATTCTATAAAACGATTATCATTTATCATTTACTTTCAAAGTTAAAAATCTACCATATTACATACAAATTTTAAACTGTTGTTACAAATTTGGTAAAAGAAAATAATTTTCAATCATATAGTTCAATAGTAAGTAACATCTTTAAAACGATAGAATTTTACCTTCAAAAGTGGACTATAACCGTCGCTCGTCTGATAGAATCTGGGCTCAGACTTTTTTTTCATTTGTGTAAATTGTTTTCATCAGCTGTAGTACCAGTTAATTTTTGTTTGTATACTAAATAAAATAAAACATAAATAATGGTCTACACAATAGAAAAATCTTATTTAAAAGAATGTTTTAATTAAAATAAATTTCACCTTCTTTGTGGGTACACTATATTTTTTTTATTATTTTCAAGCAGCCATTGTTGTTAACTTTGCGCTTTTACCTCTAATCTAGTGCTTTTTTATTGCAAGCGAGAATATGTTTTAGAGAAATTTTTCAACTTAGGAATATTTTTCCAAGGTACACTTGTTGTATGTTTCACCACATTCCTCCATTATGTTCCAATTGTCTGACGTAGACTAAAATGGGTTAATAATTCTATTTCAGTGCAAGGCCATATAAGCAAAAAAAAATTCACAATAGTTTGTGTTTATTTTTGAAGGCAATTAATATATGATCAAATTTCTTGGAAATTATTATTATACAAAATATTTATGTATAATTAAATTTTATTATAATCATAAAATGTTTCAGTTAAATTTAGAAACATTTAGGAAAATATTTGCTATGTAAACTTCAAGGAATTATGTATTAAAGCTTTTTTTTTTGTAAAATTGGCAACAAAAAGTCATAATATTGAGTAAATTTAACTACACATATAAATTATTTTAGCAAAGTGGATTAAAGTGCTACAAACTACAGTAAAATCATTAATAAATGGATTCGATAGTAAATACTTTTTAAATAAGTATCAACAGCACATATTTTAATATTTCTTTTAAATTGTGTTGTAATATTTCCTTTATAATTGTGTTTACTGTTCCTTTTTGATTTTGTTTTTTATATCATATGTCCAATAGCCAGGTAAGCTTGTAATACATTTAGTTTTGTAGTTTTTCTTTTTAGTTTGTATAACTCTATTGGGGCCCTTCGTCTTCATATGTAGGTTAACAAGTTTATTCACTTATCGAGTTAAGGTTTTTCTTTGTATTTGTATGTAAATTTCGTTGTTTTATTAGATATGTACTAATATTGAAAATGTTGGTCAGTAGAGCAACAGTTTACTTTGTATATTATTACAACAAATTATGCAAGTACATTAGCAAATTTATTGTATAGACTGATTTAGCAATATGTGCAGTCTTTTTTTTTTTTGTTCCAAATCAATGCCTTAAATAATTTGCCATAAATTTGTCATGTTTGCATAAATGGAACATACAAAAATTTAATTTATTTTTTTTTAACAATTTTATATTTATTTTCTATAATTTTATAAAATTTATTAAAGCCTGATATATCGATTTATTACAAGCAATTATATAACTGAATAATCGAACATTTAGGGTAATCATTTCATATTTGTGGGTTTAATAATTAAATAAAGTACACCCAGAAGAAAAAAATTAACTAGAATTTAGAAAAAAAAAGAAATTATTTGGAGGAAAAATTTTAATGAAAACGTAGCCAAAGATATGCACTTTTTAACAAAATTTAATAAAAATTTCCTTGATATAAAGAAACAAATTATAATTAAAATTAGTTAAAAATTTCTAAATTATAAAAAAATTTTATTATTGAGAACTTAATTTGTATTAGAAAATAGTAAAAAATTCTCCTAATTAGTTTTATTTTATTTAAATTCATATGATAATTTTTTTTAATAAAAACTAGGACTTAACTCCCTAAAAATAAGAAAATATTTTCTAACATCAAGTTAAACTGCACCTCTTTTAGGTGAAATTTTTTTTAAAATTTAATAAAAATTTTATAATAAATATGAAACTGTTTCTATGATAAAGGTAATATTTTTAACCATATATTTTATAGTACCGAAAGTGCGCAAATACTTACACAATAAGTGTGTGTAAGTATTTTTCCACTTTCGGAGGACTTCCGCTTTGTGATGATACTGCTGTTGACAAGCTTTTTGCTATACAATTTTGACTTTAAATTAAATTGAAATATACTAAATCATGTATTAAAAAATATTAATTAAATTTCATTAGCAAAAAGGTAAACAAATTAAAAAAATGTACTGCAGGATATCCTGAAACGTAATAAATTGTGACAAAGTCAGATCCTTTTCTAAGTTAATTTATGGTTCCCGTTGAGAGAACTATAAAAAGGGACGCTCTAAGTGACACATGGCATCTATTGCTAAGGAACACTGGGGGTCCTTTGTCTTCTTAAATTAACTAATTTAAGGAAATTGTTGCAAAAATACAAAATATCACAGTTACATATGTATCTTGTTATTATTGGAAAATGAAAAAATATATTAAGATTATTTTCTGACATTTTTAGCTTAAACTTTAATTAACCTATACAAATTTTAACTTTTTTTATTATTAAGTGAAAAAAAAAGTTTAAGTGCTTGCGATAAATATAAAGTTTAATAGGCCCAACGTTAATTATAGGAAATCCATTATGCCGTATTATATAAAATGTGCTTGCAATATTTTTTTTTTTTTGTAGTCAGCAAATAAAATAATTACGCAAATTCCAAATTTTTTAACTTTTGCTAACAAAATTTTAAAATATATTTTAAGCTAGAGATGGGCACGTGAGTGATTTTTGACTTACGAACCAAAAATTACAATCATGCACAATAATTCTTTTTAATCGATACTTTAATTTGTTTCCTTTAATAATAGTTTTTCTTTAAAAAGGAAAATTAATTATTTTGGTTTTGATTTATTTATTTATTTTTTGAAAAAAAAAATGTTGAAAATAAGTTAAACGTTTTCCAATAAAAACTAAATTTTTCCTCGATTTAAGGAAAATTTACTCAAGCTTTTTTAATTTATCTGAAGAAATTTTTAGGAAAAAAAATCCTATACCTAAGGTTATTATTTCTCAAAAATTAGAAAACTTTTACTTGGAAAAAATAATTTTTTATTAAAATTTTTAAAATTTATCTGAACTAAGTTTCTTGCAAATTTTTCCCAGAAATAGTTCATTAATTTCAGGTAATTAAAAACAAAAATTTATTACTTTTTGGTTTTTAATTGCCTGAACTAATTTTGAGAAAACATTTCTTAAAAATTAAGAAGTGGTAGACTTCAAAACTAAATTTAGAAATGACTTTCTAAAATTTAGTTAAATTAACTACTCGCGAGGAAAAAAATGAACACACATTAAGTTCTAGTATTTTCTAATTTTAAGTTAGACACATTTTTGAACTAAATGGGGGTAAATTATTTTCTATTTTCTTTTTTTTTTTTGAACTAAACTTAGTTTTATTATATTGTAGTATGCAAATTTCTTAATACTGAGATATTTTTCTTTAGATTTTTACTTAATAAACTTGTTTTTTTTTAACTAAAATCAAGGAATATTAGGAGAGATATACAGTATTTCTGAGTACATAAACTATTTCGTTTTTACCCAAACATAGGAATTTTATTCATTTTAAGAATTTTTTTTTAAGTTTAAATAAAATTTTACTTAAATTGAGGAAAATTTTTAAGGACATTTTTGGATTAATTTTTAGTTCATGTCTTTTTTTTTTTTTTTTTGAGTGTAATATAAATTAAATTCTATATATTTTTTTTTAAATATTGTAATTAGTTATTTGTTTTATATGGTAGAATTGACAATTTTTCAGTCTGAACCTCTTGAACTTATTACCTCAGTACTTTTCCCACAACTTAAAATAAACTTTAAACTATATTTAATTTTAACGGGCTGAAATTATGACTTTCCGAATCTATTTTCTATGGAATGTTTGTCAGCTTTTAAATAGCTTTTTTTTCTTTTAATATTTTTCTCTATATTTATATAGTGCATACCCTTAATGACAATATTAAAACTAAGGTATAAAATAAATTCTAGTTTAATAAAAAAAAAAACAACACAGCACACGTTTCAAGACGCGCCCACAATCATCGATTAATTTTATTTTTCTCTATATAAATATTTTTTTTTTCACTTAAAACTGCACACATGACTGACGTTCTCTGTATACGGATTATTTAAAAAGTATTCTTATATTTAAAACTGACATTGACATTCACTAATTACGAGTTCATACATATATAGTAAATATTTACGGAAACAATTCTCATCGATATTTATGAAAACACTTACAATTTTTTAATTGCGGTGTTATTTTATTTTGAAAAAAAATATACAATTCAATCTCTCTCTTGTGAAAAATGCCGCCGTTTTGTTAAATGGAAGTTTTTTAGTAGTATTAAAATAAATTGTAATTTAATTGTTAAGGTACGGTAGTTTATCGACATAACAATTAATTTAAATGAACTTTAAGCTGTTGAGATTTGTTATTCACGATTTAAAATAAGTGTTTTATATACGTATGTTATGTATAATTGAGTTTATGACTAATGATACAAATATTTAAATTAAGCAATAACATAACTATTTAACCCTTTAATGACATATATTCCCTTAGTGATACCATATTAACCATATGAAATTCTCCCTTGAATAAGGGTATATAATCCAATTTTACTATTTTGTGTGGTTTAAAATTAGATATAAGCAATTAAACTGTGAATTTCAAACAAAAAAGTACCTAAAAATATCCAAATTTCTTGCCCATACTTCACCGCCGAGGTGTCCGAAAAAGTGAAACAAATTGTTCATAGATTAGTTTTTTTCTATCTCATATTTATCAAATTTTATCAAAACCTGAGTGTTAAGGTTCGATTACTTTCTTTGTTAGAGGTTTTTGGAATTGCTGAACTTAAATGAGACATCAGAATTTTAAAATTCAAAATGACACATCCAATATGGCGGATGATTTTGAAAGTTGTTTATTATAATATAAAAAATAACTGCTTTAAACAACTGTAACGAAAACAATAACAACTGATTACTAAATAAAAAAACTGTCGAAATTTTTTATTTTCTATTTTGTGTGTATTTTTAAAGACTTAACAAAGAATTTCCTTTCAAAACTATTTGTAAATATTTGTAAAAACTAATTTTGATTTTCACATGATGGATTGCAACCCTGATGTAAGAACATTTTATTAATTTGTTGTACTATCTAACTTAAAGTTTTTTTTTTATAATCATGTTGGCTTTTTAAAAAATGCAACAGAATTTCAATTGGAACATTATCTTTCAATACATATGAATTATATAACTAAATAATTTGGTTGTAGCAACGAAAGCATTTAATTTTCAAGGAACTAAGTTGAATTGGTTTTCTCTATGGTTACAAAAAAAAAGTTCACCGTACACCCTCAAATATAAAGTATTTTAACAAGAAAATTTCGAAAATGTTTTTTTTTTTTGGCCGAAGGTAGGGGTCGCCATTTAATATGTTTCGTCATATCTTCGCCATTTACCGTCGGATCTTAAAGTGTTGTATATCAATGTTTTTTGTGTCACGGAGACCGATGTTTTCCTCGAAGGAGCCATTGACCTCAAGTAACCCGTTCTAGTATTAACCCACCAGATCTCAGTTGCTACCACCTTTATGTACGTACTACCCTAATATTTTAGAATGAAAGCTCGCAAAAAAGCAATAAACTTTTGCTAGGAAAGTATTCCAATAATTCCAGCGGAACTAGTATTTTATTTTTTTTTTTTGTTGCCGAATGTAGGGCATTTTTAATTTTTTTGTTATATCTTCTGTATTTACAGTCGGATCTTAAAGGGTTATATATCAATGTTTTTGTCGCAATGATACCAATTTTTTACATCAAAAATCATTGACCTCAAGCACCCTTTTATACTACTTAAGGGGTAACACCTATGTAAAAAGCCTATATATAAAAACTTCCTTTTTTTATTTCTATGTGTTAACAAAGATTGGTTTTCACAAGATTTATGAAGGAGTACAAAAAAATATTTGTTTTACACGAAGTTTTACAAAATGATAGTATATTTACAATAGAGGTTCACGGCATTACTTAATCAATTTTTGGTGGATTTCTCTGAAATTCATAATGCATATGGAAAACTAAATTATCTATGGACACCGAGCGTTTTGTTCATGTAGAACATGAATCTTCTATGGCGGTCACCGATGAGCAACGAATGGGGCACATTTTTTCTAAACTTGACAGCCGCCAAAAATACAGCCAACTTGAATCACGTCAGAATATGATCGATTAAAATTTGTGTTATTTTATAAGTTATCCACGGCACTCAGCATAATTTAACCAATTTTAGGTGGATCGCTCTGAAACATACACTTTATATAGAAAACTAAATTATCTAGAGAAAAGCGTATGAGTTTTTGGGTATATTGGTTTTTGACAAAACAGCGAAGTGTTAAAGTCAAAATATATATTTTTTATACTCGTAAAGAAACAGCTCTAAGTCGAAAAGTATTTGACCTACCAAAAACTCCTACACGCATCCATAGATAATTTAGTTTTCCATATGCATTATAAATTTCAGAGAAATCCACCAAAAATTGATTAAGTAATGCTGCGTGCCGTGGACCTTTGTTGAAAATATACTATCATTTTGTAAAACTTTGTGTAAAACAAATATTTTTTTGTACTCTTCATAAATTTTGTGAAAACCAATCTTTGTTAACACATCTCCGTAAATAAAGAAAATAAGGCTTTTTACGTAGGTGTTACCCCTTAAGTAGTATAAAAGGGTGCTTGAGGTCAATGATTTTTGATGTAACAAATTGGTATCATTGCGACAAAAACACTGATATATAACCCTTTAAGATCCGACTGTAAATACAGAAGATATGACAAAAAAAATTAAAAATGCCCTACATTCGGCAACAAAAAAAATTAAAAAAAAATAAAATAATAGTTCCGCCAGAATAATTGGAATACTTTCCTAGCAAAAGTTTATTGCTTTTTTGCGAGCTTTGATTTTAAAATATTAGGGTAGTCATTAAGGTGGTAGCAACTGAGATCTGGTGGGTTAATACTAGAACGGGTTACTTGAGGTCAATGGCCCCTTCGAGGAAAAGATCGGTCTCCGCGAGACAAAAAACATTGATATACAACACTTTAAGATCCGACGGTAAATGGCGAAGATATAACGAAAAATATAAAATGGCGACCCCTACGTTCGGCCAAAAAAAAATCATTTTCGAAATTTTCTTGTTAAAATATTTTATACGGTCTAATGGGCATACATTGTAATATACGTACATGCATGGTTGTATATGATCATATCAGAGCATATATGAATAATATCATGTATAACCATATACGGCTATATACCATAAAATTTCGGATCCGAAGATATATAATCATATATGAGATCATATGTGGTCATACATTGAACTATACATGAACATACATATGTGACCATGTATTATCATATACCATAATACCATGTATATTCATGGTATATTCGTGTATGTTTATACATGTATATTTAAATTTTTACATGGGAAGACAAAATTCCTTGACCTCATATTAAAAAAGTTGAACTACATTAGTTACATCCTTCAAGTTGTTTAAGTCTTCTGCACACTGTGATGTAACATTAGTGTTTCCAATTCGGTAAATCGATTAACCGATTCCTCGATTAATCGCCACTATTTCGGTTAATGTCGAATCAAATAATTTTAAACTTAAATAATAATTCGACCAGAATAATCGATTAAAATAAGTCGATTAACCGGTTATATTTTTAAAATGAATTTTTCTGTTATTTTTCTTAAAACTTTCTAATTTTCATAACTTTGGCAAGAAAATCGTAGAAAAACACAATCAAATTGTTTGCAAATCGACTGAATCAAAGCAAATGTTTTATACAACCAGAAAACAGTATCAGTTCTGGCCACCGAATTTGTTGTCAATCGAATTCTGGTGGTTACGAAACTATCTTCATATTAAATTATATTTTTAGTTGTAAAAGCCAATATATGTTAAAATATATGATGAATAGGATGAAGTAGGAACTTCAGTAGAATTAAGTTGTCTAGTCAAAAATAATTAAGAATTCGTTTATATTTACAAGAATTTGTTATTGAATATTTTTGAAGGCAGCTCGTGTCATATAAAGAAAATAAAAACCAACTTTATCGACAAAATGTCCCACTTCGGTAAAACACTATCTACACTACGATCTTAAGGGTTCGCTTCCACTGAACACGTCTGGCATATTCTTTTTAAAAAGTCGTTAGATTCCTCTGAAAAAAAAAACCCAAGATTATAAGGCATGATTCTTAAAAAATCTCAGGATGCTTTGAACTGTCCCAAAACAAACATTTTAGAAACCAGTGCAATAGACATAACTTGATATTTCAGAAAAATGCAGCTCCTTGTGTTCTTATTGATGGAAGAAATATATTTGTTTTGCATTAAACTAATTATCGATTAATCGCCACGTTTTCCGATTAATCGCCCCCAATAACCGATCAATAAATTTTCTTAAATTTTTCGAATAATGACCGGCAGGGTCGCATAATTGGAAACACTATATAGCATGCATATGTACATATGTACATATATTTGAACAGATATCTACTTAATTTTCAATTAATAGTTTCATTACAAATATTTAAACACATTATGGCCAACACATACATACATTATAAATAATATCGGAAAAACAATGTTAAGTAAAAACACAAGTGTGATTTGTCAACAGACATTACAAGTTACAGCAACGTTTACTGTATAGTCACTCAAATAAATACACCAGTAGAAATAAAAAATAATAAGTTTAAAAGTCGTCAGTTTTTCAGTTTAAAATTAAGAAAATAAATTAAAAATGTAGCTGTTTAGCTGAATTTATGTTGTTGTCTTTTTTCAGGTACTTTTTTAATTTTAAATATTTTTAATTATTGAAAAAAGTCTGAAAAAGCTGACTTTATAATAGCTTAAAAAATATTTTTTAAATTAACTATGAGTAATTTAAAACTTTAGATTTTTTATTAAAATTTTAATTTATTAAGCAAATATGTTGTACGTTTAGTTTTTTAGAAT
Organism: Eustalomyia histrio; assembly: GCA_949748255.1. Classification (NCBI taxonomy): domain Eukaryota; kingdom Metazoa; phylum Arthropoda; class Insecta; order Diptera; family Anthomyiidae; genus Eustalomyia; species Eustalomyia histrio. Next base: position 53,558,702 of record OX456525.1, read on the forward strand.
TTTAACTAAATTATCTTCAATTCAAAAAATGTTCCTTGGAGCTTAAAAACACAAAATATTTAGTAAATTTTTTTGAACTATCCAGACAAAAACAGTTAAGCTATTAAATTAATAAGGTACTCAGTTTAAAAAAAATAATAAATATAATTGTTAAACTCACTAATTTCAACAAAAAGTTTTAAAATTTAGCTGAATTGAATAAAAACCAATTTTTTGCAACTAAATTATTTTTTTGAGTGTATACATATTACAAGGGAATAGACAGATGACAACAACAATATGTAATAAAACATGTCATTATTGTAGTACATGCACAAGATACTCTAGTTTGTATAATGAAAGTTTTGTTATAAAACAAAACAGTCACTTTTTTATTATTTCAGAATTCAAAAAGGAAATTGATTACAAAACCAGTATGTGGTGAATAATAGAGATGAAAAAAAAAATTAAACAAAAACAATATCAAAAGGTATTACAACAACAGATAAGTTGTTGTTATTCTTTGTTTTTTTTTTTTTTTGTTATTCTGTAAAGGGGTAAAATCGGTGACAACATAAGTGTACGAGGGTTAAGCCAAAAGTTCAAGAAGCTCTTGCGGTCTATTTAATGTTTAGTGAAAGGAGTTTTTAATGTTTAGATAAATAAAAGTGATATTGTTTATAGTGGTTATAAAAAAAATGGATTTACTTGGTAAAAATTTAGTTTGTGAAAATATTTTGAGTGCAGATTTTTATTACCAAATATTTAAAAAAGCGGTCGATTTAGAATTTAAATTTTTGGGGGTTCAATAACTGAATGTCTTATATAAATTTAACAAACATTTAAATTAAAATTGTTTATGAAAAAAGGCAACAGCAAATGTGTTAGTTAAAGTTCCAGTTATTACTTATCGAGCTAGTGTGAAAACTAAACCAAAAATACTTATTTTTAATATTGTTTTAATATAATTTTAAGATATTTCATATTTTAGGAAAATTTATTAATAAATTTTAAATATATGGCTAATTACAGTGTGTTATACAGGTTGGTTGAAAAGTTCCTGCGCTCGAAATGAAAGGATACTGCTTTTGTTACGAAATATATTTTTTTATTCAATATAATCTCCTAGAAGCTCAATACACTTGTTCCAATGATCTTCCAATAATTTTATCCCATCCTTATAATGGTTTTCCAGAAGCTCTGCAAAATAACCGTCTACGGCTGCTATGGCCTCTTCATTCGACGAAAAATGCTTTCCACGAAGGAATTGTTTGAGATTTCTGAAGAGATAGTAGTCACTGGGAGCCAAATCTGGTGAATACGGTGGATGTTCAAGCAATTCGTACTTTAATTCTTTGAATTTAGCCATCGTCAAAACATTTTTGTGAGCAGGTGCATTGCCTTGATGAAAAATGATTTTTTTCTTCTTTAAACCAGGTATTTTCTCACGAATTTTTTCCTCCAGCTGATCCAAAAGGCTGCAATAATACTCAGAGTTGATTGTTTTACCTTTCTGAAGATAATCAATCAACAAAATTCCTTTTGCATCCCAAAAAACTGATGCCATAACGTTCTTTGCTGATCGTTGTGACTTCACCTGCTTTGGAGCTGAACAACCAGTTGCAGTCCACTGTACACGTTCTTGTTTCAATTTAGCATCATGGTGGTAGATCCAAGTCGCATCCATAGTTATAAAACGATGCAAGAAGTCGGTTTTATTCGGCTAAAAACGCTCCAAATTACGCTGAGAAATTTGTTTTCGATCCAGTTTTTGTTGAATTGTTAATGTGTGCGGCACTAACTTTCCAAACAGTTTTTTCATACGTAATTCTTCATGTTAAATATGGAGTACTCGTTCGTCTGAGATACCTATGGCATTAGCAATTTCACGCTTAGTCAAACTTGGATCTTCACTAACCATATTATGTACCTGCTCAATGATTTCTGCTGTGGTTGCAGTTTTTGATCGTCCTTCGCGTGGATCGTCTGCAAGGCTGGTACGACCAGGTTTAAATTCACCAGCCCAAAATTCAACGGTGGGTTTTGAAGGTGAGGACTCCTTATACACTTCTTACAATTGTTCATAAATTTCCTTTGCTTTTAAACCCTTCAAAACAAAGAATCTAATGACTGCACGATATTCAATTTTTTCAATATTAAAAAAAATCAATGACACGTCAACTTCAAATGGCTTGTAAACAAAGAAAGAATTGACAGAATGACTTGCAACTTTGAATGTGTTCTCAGGACAGTTATACCAACTTGAGAAAAAAAAAGTTTGGAGCTAGCAGTGCCATCTCTTGGTGAGCGCAGGAACTTTTCAACCAACCTGTAGCTTCTTGAATTCTATCCAGATGGTTTGCTATTCTTCTAAGCAATTTAATGCTAAAAAATTTCAAAATCAGTTTAGTGGAAACTTGTGAAAAACGGCCAAAACTAAAAAATAAATAAAAAAATTATATTTTTTTTTTAAAAAATTTGGTTTCACATCAAATCATATAAATACCAACTTTCATGTCAATGCATTTAATAGTATGACTTTTATATGCATCAAAATTAATATTTGAATTCATTCATTTTAAATTTTTTTAATTCTATTTTTCATCCACACTCAGAATATTATGTAGTTAATTGTTTGTAGTTTAATAAAAAAGTTTTCCGTTCCATTTAAAAATAAAGGAACATGCATTTATTTTTCAAAGAAATATCTATATTAACTTTTTTATAAATTTATTCGAAATAATTTACTATTATTTACTATTTTTTTTTCAGTTTCATTTGTTTAAAGTTTAATAAAAATTTACCCACAAAACGGAAACTTGTGGTTTATTTGTGTCCGTAACAGTTATTACAAATTTAAATTTTATTTGCTGTCTGTTTCAAAAAAAATATTCAAAAAATTTCAATTTGTTTTTTTATTTAAATTGGTTGTATATATACAAAATTTTCCAATACAAATTACAAGAACTTCATAAACACACATACATATACAACCACATTCATACAAAAAGTGTTTAAAGCTTCATATGCATACATAAATTTTGTATTGTACGAGTATATTAAAAAAAAAATTCAAAAACGGAAATAATTTCAAATAAATGAAAAAAAAACATTTATTTTTTAAGGATTGGTGGTAAAATTTTGACATTTATTTTAACTGATTATGTCATTTGATTAATCAACATTATTTAAAAATAAATAACAAATGGCATTTAATTTAAATGAAAATTAAGTAGACCGGTTTTTAAATGAAATATCATTTCTTTTAAATGATATTTTCAGTTATTTTAACTTGCAAACTTTTTTAAGTGCACAAAAGCAAGGTAGACTAAAATTTTTAATTCACAATAGGTCTGTACGAGGAAATTTTGGATAAAATCTGGTAAAATGAGAGTAAGCAAAAAATTCTCTCACAAAGCCATAAAAATGCCCAAAATACTGCCAACGCACAAAATCACATTTCATAAAAATAAACGTCAAATTTATTCTGCTTAATTAATAAATATATAAATACATTTTGAAATGTGTGTTTTCATTAGTAAGAAGAAAAAGTTCTTTATAGTAAATTTTTTATTTAAGTTTAATTTTTTTCACTAATGGAAAACTGCTGATTTATTAGCAGCAGGTGATGATTTGACAGTTTTACCATTTTACGCAAACAAATAGTACGGGTAAGTTCTGGTAAAAAGAGAAACATAATTACTCTCTCATGAACGCTCTCATTTACCCAATTTTTGTTGCATGAAACGCTTTCTGGTAAGATTGCGTTCTCGCGGGCACCCGCAGTAACGTACGTCGAACACACTTAATATTTTTAAAATATTTTTTTTTTTTTTTGTTTTTAAAAATTGACAATTTTCTTAACCATGTATATAAATTTCAGTAATTTTGAGTGTGTCGTTCATAAAATTTAGTAGTGATAAAATTTAGTAGTGGTAAGGACTTTCTAGAGTTTGGGACTCATTACTATAAAATATTATAATTGTTCCTAAGTAAGTAAGTACTATGAATTTTAAACCAATTCTTATAACTTGAGCCTGCTCTTAGTGACGTCTATAATCACAAATGGAGAACATTTTGATGTCTTGAAAAGCATGTTGAGAAAAGACCAAAAAAATTGTTTAAATGTGATAAAATAAAATCAAAAATCACAGTTTTAATTATTGTTGCAGGAAAAATAGTGGCAAAATTGGAACTATAATAAGTATTTTTTTCGAACGCATAGAATCAAAACGGTTAAAAAACAACATTTAAATATTTGAAGTATATAACATACTATAGCAATTATTCATAAAAAGATGCTGAGACAAGTCGAAAAGCTAGTGGCGAAGGCCTGAAGCGGCATATAATGGTTGTTCCATGAGGAGTAAACGACGTAAATTAGATTCTTCGACTTTTTCGCTTGTTAAATATTGGTCTATATGCCTTTCATTCGATTACATGAACTTTAGAAATATACAGAATGTTCCAAATAACTCTCATCGTGTCACTATATATAGGAATTTTGTTTAACTTTTCGAAATATTTTGAATTTTTGAAGCGTGCGTATTTCGTGAGCATGTTTCGTGATTGTGTGTAAAAATTTAAATTACTCACTTTATCGAGCGTGAGTAGAAAAAAATCGCCGTGCGTGATTGTAATTTTTGGTTTCTGATCGTGGGTGCACGTGAGTCAAAATCGCCTACATGCCTATCTCTGGTTCAGAAATTATATTTTTAACCTACGCTCCAAATTTTGTAAAATTACATAAAGAATTATAGAAGTTATGGGTTTTGGCCGTTTCCTGCAACTGTGCAGGTTTAAAAGTTGTGAGTGAAAAGGTAAGTTTACCCCTAATATTTCCATAAAGCAAAGACTTTAGTTATATTTTTTGCAATAAATTAGCTGAACTAATTTTTTACTGAGCGCCCCGGTAGGCTAGTTGGTAGCGTGCTAGCTTATCAGTGCGGGGGACGTGGATTCAATTCCCACCAGAGGCTCTGGTCTGTTTTCGCTACAACGAGCCGAAGGCCTTTGTTGCTAGTGCTCGGTAAGGGTATTAACATATAATTTGTAATTATATGATTAATAAATAAAATAAATAAATAACTTTTTACTAATTTTTTACTATTTTTTTTTTTTTTGCTAACAAAATTGTGCTGATTAACACATTTATACTGAAGAGAAAATTCAGATAAACAAAAGCTAGATTTCGCAGCTTATCCAAATGTAGTAAAGGCCAATAAAATAACACTAAAAACACAACTCTTCTAAGAATAAAATACAAGCCTGGGAAATTGTTGTATCTACTATACCCACATAAAATAAAAGCACGCAAAAATTGTGTGTACATTCACCAAACACATGTCTGCTGACGTGTGGTACAATGAAATTAATAGAAAAATTAGTAGCCGCTACTAAATTTTAGTAAACATTTTGTAAAGCTGAATTTAAAACCGGTTTGCTAAAATCAGCAAAAAAAAATTTACTAAATATTGTGAATATTAGTATAAAATTTTAAATTTATTTTTTTTATCGAGCATCAAATTTTTTTTATTTTATTTATTTTTTTTCAAAAAATATTTTATACAAAATTAAAAACAAAATCAAAGGTTTAAAAATTTTGAAAATTGTAAAAACATTAATGAATTAATCATTTTGTTTTTATTTGGTAATTTCTGTTTTGAAAAATATTTTAGTCAATATTTTTTTTACTTTTAAGGTCAAATTTTAATTGTCTTTAGGGCTGAATTTTAAAACTAAAAAACCTTTTTAGTGCTTTTTTAAGTGGATGTCTTATTTTCAGAATGAGTCGGTATCTTCGCTTCCGATCCCTTTTTAAATCTATGTAACATTTAAAGGCAATTTAAGTTTGTAGGTGTAAGTTTTAATTAGAAAAACCATTTCCTTTAATATCAACTTGTTTAAAATTAGTAAATTTTTTGGCTAATTTTAGCAAATTGGTTTTCAAAAATTTGTAATATGATTTCTGAAGTTAGCAATAATAATTTTTAAATATTCTGTAAAAGTTCTGTAATTTGTAAAATGGAAATAGCAAAAAAGTTTACTAAAAAATAATTTTTTTACCAGTTCAAAAATAGTAAAGTGCGATTAAAAGCCGTTTACAAATTTTTCTACTTACTTTCTTCTGAGTGTATGCGTATAAGGTTAAGAATTTATAGACAACATATTTATAAATCATGATTCATTATGGGATTCAGAGAAAATAAAACAAAAAATATACAGCACGTAAAAAATTGAGATTAGTTTGTATATACTTTCTGTCTGAATGTTTTAATATTTAAGAAATTTTTGTAAATTATTTTCAGAATTACACATAAAAAATATCTAAATTTAAATTTTCAGCAAAAATAACTAAAATATAAATTTTCTACAAATTTTGGTGTTTGTTTTTTCAGTCTACTAATATTCAGCAAAAAAAAATTATTGGTTTTAGCAAGGATTTTTTAATAAAAATCAGCTCGCTGATTTTCGCCAACACGATTTTGCTGACATTAGCAATTTTTTTGCAGGCACCCTCCCGTCTAAAATTTTTCTGACTCAACAACATTTTTTGTTGACTTTACTTTACATTTTTTGACAGTAAGAAAATATTGTTGAAAATGGTAAATTTTAAGGAATTCTATGGTGAATGAATTCATTTTATTAGATGAAATAAATTTCTTCAAGATAAACCGAATGATGAAAGTAATTCATGCAATTACATACTTTAATTTGGTGAGGGAATTTATTTCCAAAATAAAAGTTAAGTTTACAAAAAAGGAATTGGGGAATTAATTATTTCAAATAATATCGAAAATATTAAATAAATTAATTTGTAAAGGATTTGAAAGTAGAAAACTTGAAAAAAAACCAAAATATGTATTTTGATATTCAGTATGAACGTTGTAACATAACACAATTTTTATAATTTTTTTTATTATATTTTTCTTAATTTGTTGATAATTAGAGATGTGATTTTTAGGCGATATTTGTCTAGTTAAACAGTAAACAATGCAACATTAGCTGTAGAGTATAAAAAAATTCAAAAATGTTCGACTCTAAAGTGGATTTAAAATAGAAAAGTGTATTAGAGAAAAAAGAAAAAAGTTTAATTTGTAATTATCATGCGATAAAATTTCGAAAAATAGTTTTTACAAAAGCTGAAACAAGAATCACATTGTCTTTGAAGCGGTAAAAATTGTTTTCATTTTATCCTTTCGCTAATGGACAGATCTAAAACAGATTCCCAAGGAAAAAAAATTTCATCAATGATTAAACTGAAAGTAAAACATAAAGTGGTGGTAGAGAAGGAACATATAATTTTACTGGGTGTTGTCCCAATTAATGCATTGGAATGACATCTCTAGCATCCCTCGTATATAGAACATAACAAAAGAAATATTTTCATATATGACGTTACATGTACATATATGAACAAAATACGTAAATTCTAAAAATTGTAAATAAAATGCATTTTATATGCAATTTTAAAGTTTTTTTTTTTGCATCTATGCCTTTAAACATCAATCTATAATAGGGTGGCAATGGAAATTTAATTTTTGGTTTTTCGATGATTCCCGGCTGGAGTATTATGTAAATTTTAAGCCAACTCATATAACTTTTAATACCTTTGAGGCCGAATTTTCGAAATTGAGAAACAAATCTAAAAACACAAATATTTTACTTATGTCGTGTCATATTTTCTAATTAACTTTAAATCGAATTTAATCGAATGAATTTCATTTTTAAACATTCGCTAGAATTTGTTGTTCTCTTTCGATTTTATCAATCATTAGGAATTCATTTAATTTCTTGCTCATTCGGTTTACAATTTTGGAATTCAATCAATCATTCGTTGGGAATTTAAACGATTTTTACTCAATCGATTTACAAATTTGCGATTGAGTAAAAATCGTTTAAATTCCCAACGAATGATTGATTGAATTCCCAAATTGTAAATCGAATGAGCAAGAAATCGAATGAATTCCTAATGATTGATAAAATCGAAAGAGAACAACAAATTCAAGCGAATTTTTAAAAATAAAATTCATTCGATTAAGCAGTAAGTTGATTTAGCAACTTGCGAATGACATTCGGTTTAATTTTAATTCAATTTAAAAAAATTAAATTGGAAAAATTTTATTTTTTACAGTAAATTTAACGATTTCTTTCAAATAAAAGAAGGAACCAACAAAACGCAATTATTAAATTCAGTAATAAAAATTATTAAAATGTAAAAATAAAACGCGGAAATTTAAAAAAAAATCGAAATTAAAAAAAAATCCATAAAATTGGAAGATATATATTAAACTTAAAAAAATTATCAAAATCGAAAATCGAAAAACACGTTAAACTTGGAAAACATTTTAAAAAAATTGTTACAATAAAAATATTTTTTATTTTTATTTAACTATTTTTTTATTTTTAACTTATTAACTTCAAAAATTTAAGAAGTTAAAAACAAACTAAATATATAAAAAAAAAATAAAAAACCTCCAAATATAGCCATCTCTCTCAAAACTGGATACGTCTGGTGCAAAAAGTGTTTTTATTACGCGTTTAGTTTTCGAGGTATGGACGATTAAAATTGTATTAAGTGATGGAATTCCGATTAGTTTTCTTTTATTTTAAAATATTTTCCAAATATTAGCGTTTTTCTGTATTGGCCACTTTTTAAAGTCTTGGCTATTTTTTCAATTGCAACGTTTTATTTAATTTTGTATCTTTTTTTAATTTAAGTGATTTGTTCCATTTTGGCGAGTCTTGCAATTTTAGCGATTTTTTTAAATTTAACGATTTTGGCTATTTTTCAATGTTAGAATTTTTTTATATTGGGAATTCTTTAATTTTGGCGAATTTTTTTCCATTACTGACGATTTTTTAAATTTTAGCGTTTTTTTCGATTTTGCTGATTTTTTTTTTTTTTTTAATTTTAGATTTTTCTAATTTTGTTCTTCTTATATTTGTAAAAAAAAGTCTTCAATTTCCGTTAATTAAAACTAATCTATTAATTGATTTTCTAAATTTTAAAATCTTTTCAAAAAATCAAGTCATTATCAAATTTCTCAATCCAATGAAACACTCAGAAAAAATATGACCTTAAAAGTAAAAAAAATTGACTAAAATTTTTTCAATTTTTCCAAATTAAAACAATTGTAAACTAGAGACTTACTGGAAATGCAACTCTGTTGTATTATTGTAGTTTTTGTAATAGATCGGCATTCGAGAATATTCGTATATCAAGCGTCCTCACAAACACGTGAATTTTATTATAAGAACCATTTTAAATGTATTTAAACGAGAATATTAAAATATATTTCATTTATTTATATTTCAAATAATAAACATCCGTCAAACGTGTTTTATTTACAAACCGTTTGTAATATTTGTTTTTAAAACATTTTATCTGTGACACTTCGTTTCTGTTTTTACAATTTATAAGCTTTTGATTTTTTTATGTTGTCTTAAATTATTTTTTGAAAAAAATAAATAAAATAAAAAAATTTTAATGCTCGATAAAAAAAATAAATTTGTAATTTTGTACTAATATTTAATAATTTTTTTTGCGGATTTTAGCAAACCCACTTTACAAAAAGTTTACTAAAATTTTGTTGCGGCAGCTAATTTTTCTACAAATTTCATTGTACTACACGCCAGCAGACATGTGTTGCTAATATTAGCAAAAAAAAAAACCGCTGGGCTTAAATTAGCAAAATTTCCGGTAATAACAGCAACATTTTCAGTTGCCATTACAGACTTTTTTTGGTGAGTGAACAAAATCCAAAAATCGATTGAATTCCCAACGATTAAATTCAGTAATTGATAAATAAAATGATGAAAAACCAATGGAGTACTTTAAAATAAAATCGATTGAGACCAACAAAGATTTCATTTCAATTCAATCATTCCATAGTTAATCAGAATTGAAAATCGAATGAAGTTTCGAATCCTTTAGGCGCTGTGGTTACACACAAATATGAAAATATGTTTGAATTTGCTTAAGGGATTTATAAATTATTTTTATAAATTTTTCTGAATTTAAAAATTCAAAATTCAAAGTTTCAGTGATTTCAAAAATATTTTCATATTAAATATGATTAGAAAAAAGCTCTCCTTTCGAAACTTTGAACTCAAAACTGCATGGCTTAGAGTTAACCGATTTAGACCAAATTTTCAACATGTAAGTTTTAGACTAGGGGGCACAATTATATGCTGAAAGTAACTTTAAAATTTCTCATATATTTCATTGCCACCCTAATCGTTGTATGTACATATTTATTGTACATATGTTTGCAGCTGTAATTGAAAATTTTACATATGTAAAAGTATATGGAAAATTTAGGTCATCGGAACAGCAAACTATGTACAACAACAACAAAAACACAATACATAATCAAGGTCATCAGCAGTTTTTGAAGGTATATATATATATATAAGTGTAAAGTATATAAAACACAGCTGTGTTTGATTTATATATAATTTTTTGTATAAAACTTATTTTTTTGCCAGCAATATTTAAATTATTTTTTTAGCTAAAAATTCAATGAAATCCGGAATTTATAATTACTGAAATACTTTTAGCAATTTGGTGTTGCTGTTGTTTATAATGTGGGTGTATTCGGAGAATTATGTTTTTTTTTTTTTTCTTAATATAAAAGTACAGTTTTAAGGATAATATTTTATCCATAAATTTCAACCTACCGCATATCTCCATGACATTTTGTAAGGTTTTTTTTTTATTAGTTGTTGTTTATAATTTGTAGTTTAAGTAGAGTTTTATGGATAAAGTTTGTTTTATTTTTGATTTATTATTTTTAATTTTAAAAAAAAAATATCCTTTGGTTGTCCTTGGTTATTTGATAATTTGTTGATAATTTTTGTTTGTATATATATTTATATATAATATAATATATATTTAGATTTATATTAAACAAGTTTCAAAAAAAATTGGGCGTTTTATTATAAAAAAACGCGCAATATTCGTTGTTTAATTAGTTATTGTTTAATGCACTTTTTTTATACAGTTTTTAGTTTTATAAAACGTAAAAAAATACAAAAAAAATATTTTTTTTTTATTTCTGAATTTTAGCACTTTTTTTGGTTTGGTTTTGCTTTGAAAACCAAAATTTCTTTTATAATATTTTTTTTTTAATAATATCTCTAAAATTAGAAATTTTATTTAATAAAATTTGATTGTAGTTGTTTGCTTTTATTATGCTGATTTTTTTTTATTAAAAATAATAAATTTTAAAACAAATAAGATTTGTTAGTTTTTCTACTTAAAATTCGCGTGACGTTCTTTTTGCGACTAACTGATTTACTTGGCGGCTATATAGAAAGAACATAGAGGGTTTTGCTTAGTTTCCAATAGTACGTTTCATTTGGCTTATTGTGGTGCGCCCACCATTGGAGCTTTTTTCATGTTTCGTATACATATTGTGTTGTTTTGTTTCATTTATACATTTCTATGAAAGTTTTCAATTTTTCACCATGTTTTTAATGGTATGGGTGGACAGTGGTATGAAGGCAAATATATTTTTATCTTTTCTATTTTCTTTTTTTTTAATAAAAAAATCTTGCAAATATAAAGGGTGGTTAAATTTTAAGTGCCGATGTTAAATGTGAACCACACCTAAACGTCAAGTTTTTTTCTGCATTTCATTTGACATTTTTCAATTTCAAACTTACTCAATTTGAACCATGGAAATATACACAATCGAGCAACGCGTTAAAGTTATTCGGGTTTATTATGAAAATGGGCGTTCAAATCAAAATGCATTTCGTGCACTTCGTAATTTTTTCTTTTTTTTTGGTCAGCATAATCGACCAAATGTGTCCACAATCGGGAGAATCGTGGGCAAATTTCAGCAAACCGGGTCTGGGAAAATACCTGTGCATGCTCGCCCAGTTCGTTCTGTGGGACACATTGCTGTTGTTCGCGATAGTGTGTCATGAGGTCGGCTAAGCATTTACCGTGAATGGTGAGATAATAACAAATTTATTGTGGCCAGGAATTGAGGATACAACCCTGGATGATATGTGGTTTCAAAAGGACGGTGCCACTTGCCACACAGCTAACGAAACAATGGCTCTTTTGCGCGACAAATTCAATGGCCGTGTTATCTCACGTGGTAACGATTTCAATTGGCCGCCAAGATCATGTGATTTGACACCGCTGGACTTCTTTCTTTGGGGTTATTTGAAAGAAAAGGTGTACGTTGATAAGCCAGCAACAATTCAAGAGCTAAAGGATGAGATAATTCGGCACATTAACGGCATAGAACCTCAATTATGCCTCAGCCCCCTCGAAAATTTGGACCATCGGATTAAGGTGTGCCGCCGAGGTCGCGGCGGCCATTTGGCCCATATTTTGATCCATACATAATTGAACCATACCATGTTATCATAATAAAAATAAATGACAATAATTTCCTAAATAATTTGTGTTTTATTTATAATTAACATCGGCCCTTAAAATTTAACCACCCTTTATTTAACGTTGCACAAGGTCGGGCAATAAGTATCACCCTAAGTGCTGGCATATTCTCAAATGGCATGGTATGCTAGTTTGGTTTTGATATTCGTGAAGAAGACACGTGCGAAATTTATAGCGAGTAGTATTGAATCGCTATACGCCTCAAGCACACGCGATATAATTTGTAAGTGTTGTTAAGTTAACGCTTAGTTAAGGCTCATTTTTACCTCAGCGGCAATTTCAATAAGCAAAATTCTCAGTTCTGGGGGACAGAAAATCCGAACATTAATTAAAAAAAAGCTTCATTATAGCATCGAGTAAGTCGACGATAACGCTATTATGAACCGCTATATAGCCGTTCTGATTAATTTTTCTTTTTGTTCCAATAAGACGGAGCCACTTGTCATCCTGCACGCCACATAATCTTAATTTTCATATATATTTATAATTTTTTAAAAATCTGCTATTCAAAAAAAAAGTTAAAAATAGTTTTTTTTTATAATTAAAGGACTACTTTAGCACTGCAATATTTAAGTAATTTGTGTAGCCAAACCACTGTGCAATATACTACATAGTTCTGTTTCATATTAAAAATCTTATTTAGTTTAATGTTATTTTTTTTTTTGCCAACAAATTGTGACGTAGTTTGTTTATAAAAGCTTGATTTTCTTCTACTCTTCTCTAATTGTTGCTTTTTTTTGTTGCAAAATTTATCACAGCATCTAGTATACATCCACGTGTTTTAGCTTTTGCATTGTGAAAGCTTTTTATTACAAAAAGCCAAAGCAATTCATTTGACAGTTCGGCATTAATGAAAGCTTTTACGTATTTTAGTTAAATGTGTATTATCCACTGTAGGCGTAATCCGTTTAGAAAGATGATTTTCTTTTTAATTCATGTTACTCATACGTCACATTGGACAAGGTTGACTTTGTATCGTTCTTGGTTTGTCGCTTTATATTTGAAAACAGTTTTTGTTTTAATGATTCACATTTATTTTAGAAAATTGTTTTTTTTTCATTTTTCTTTTAAAATTTTCTACGTATTTAGAAAAATTATTTTTCATTTGCATATGTATGTATGGATTTTCTTTTCATGGTCATTTTGCATGATTTTCAATTTTCATTTTTCTTATGTCCTTCATTTATGGTCTCTCTTTTTGTTTCTGTGTCTATGTGGTTTAAGTGCCAAAATAGTTTTTATTTATTGATTTAATTTGTGCAAAAATACGGCGTCAACGGTGTTGTGCCACTGACATTGTTGTTATTACCATACATCTCAAATAATGCACATTTTTATGCTGAGAAGTTCAAGTATCAAGTATTTTATCTACTCATTTTTTTATGTGACGTTATGATAAAAATATCTGTAGTTAACAGTTGTGGGGAATTTAAAAGGAAACTGTTATCGAGAGGCAAATAAACGAATTAAATATTGTATAAAAAATTATTTAAAAAATATAAAAAAAAACATAAAAACGTAATAAATTAAAAAAATAAAATTATATAAAACATATTAAATTATTAAACTATGAAAATATTAAAATATTAAAATATTAAATTATTAAACTATGAAAATATTAAAATATTAAAATATTAAAATATTAAAATATTAAAATATTAAAATATTAAAATATTAAAATATTAAAATATTAAAATATTAAAATATTAAAATATTAAAATATTAAAATATTAAAAGATTAAAATATTAAAATATTAAAATATTAAAATATTAAAATATTAAAATATTAAAATATTAAAATATTAAAATATTAAAATATTAAAATTAATTAATTTTGTTAAGTAGTATGTTTGAGTTGTATTTTTAAACCATATATGGCCCTCTGGGCTCGGTTTTTGTGTAACATTGATTAAATAAATAAATAAATAAATAAATAAAATATTAAAATATTAAAATATTAAAATATTAAAATATTAAAATATTAAAATATTAAAATATTAAAATATTAAAATATTAAAATATTAAAATATTAAAATATTAAAATATTAAAATATTAAAATATTAAAATATTAATATATTAAAATATTAAAATATTAAAATATTAAAATATTAAAATATTAAAATATTAAAATATTAAAATATTAAAATATTAAAATATTAAAATATTAAAATATTAAAATATTAAAATATTAAAATATTAAAATATTAAAATATTAAAATATTAAAATATTAAAATATTAAAATATTAAAATATTAAAATATTAAAATATTAAAATATTAAAATATTAAAATATTAAAATATTAAAATATTAAAATATTAAAATATTAAAATATTAAAATATTAAAATATTAAAATATTAAAATATTAAAAGATTAAAATATTAAAATATTAAAATATTAAAATATTAAAATATTAAAATATTAAAATATTAAAATATTAAAATATTAAAATATTAAAGTATTAAAATATTAAAATATTAAAATATTAAAATATTAAAATATTAAAATATTAAAATATTAAAATATTAAAATATTAAAATATTAAAATATTAAAATATTAAAATATTAAAATATTAAAACATTTAAATATAAAAATATTAAAATATAAAAATATTAAAAAATGAAAATTTCAAAATATTTAAATATTCAAAAATGAAAATATTAAAATGTAAAAAAAATAAAATATTAAAATATGTATATATGAAAATATTAATATATTAAAAAAATAAAATATTAAAGTTTTAAAATATTAAAATATTATTATATTAATATATTAAAATATTAAAATATTAAAATATTAAAATATTAAAATATTAAAATATTAAAATATTAAAATATTAAAATATTAAAATATTAAAATATTAAAATATTAAAATATTAAAATATTAAAATATTAAAATATTAAAATATTAAAATATTAAAATATTAAAATATTAAAATATTAAAATATTAAAATATTAAAATATTAAAATATTAAAATATTAAAATATTAAAATATTAAAATATTAAAATATTAAAATATTAAAATATTAAAATATTAAAATATTAAAATATTAAAATATTAAAATATTAAAATATTAAAATATTAAAATATTAAAATATTAAAATATTAAAATATTAAAATATTAAAATATTAAAATATTAAAATATTAAAATATTAAAATATTAAAATATTAAAATATTAAAATATTAAAATATTAAAATATTAAAATATTAAAATATTAAAATATTAAAATATTAAAATATTAAAATATTAAAATATTAAAATATTAAAATATTAAAATATTAAAATATTAAAATATTAAAATATTAAAATATTAAAATATTAAAATATTAAAATATTAAAATATTAAAATATTAAAATATTAAAATATTAAAATATTAAAATATTAAAATATTAAAATATTAAAATATTAAAATATTAAAATATTTAAATATAAAAATATTAAAAATGAAAATTTTAAAATATTTAAATATAAAAATATTAAAAAATGAAAATTTCAAAATATTTAATTATTCAAAAATGAAAATATTAAAATGTAAAAAAAATAAAATATTAAAGTTTTAAAATATTAAAATATTATTATATTAATATATTAAAATATTAAAATACTAAAATATTTAAATATTAAAATATTAAAATACTAAAATATTTAAATATTTAAATATTAAAATATTAAAATATTGAAATATTAAAAAAATAAAATACTAAAATATTAAGGTAATCAAATACTAAAATATTAAAATATTAATATATTGAAATATAAAAATACTGAAATATATTAATATTAAAATATTGAAATAATAAAATATTAATATATAAAATTTTTAAATATTAAAATAAAATATATTAAAATATTTATATATTTAATTATTAAAATATTAAAATATTCAAATATTAAAATATTAAAATATTGAAAAATTTAAATATTAAAATATAAAAATATTCATATATTCATATATTAAAAAATTTTTAAATATTAAAATATTTTTATATTAAAATATAAAAATATTAAAATATTAAATTTTTAAAATATTGAAATATTTAAATATAAAAATATCAAAATCAAATGTATTAAAATATAAATATATTAAAATATAAAAATATTAAATTATAAAAATATGAAAAAAAAAATATTAAAATATTAAAATGCTAAAATATTAAAATATTAATATATTAAAATATTATTAAGCTCAAAAATTAAGCAAAAAAAATAAAATATTAAAGTATTGAAATATTAAAATATAAAAATATAAAAATATAAAAATATAAAAATATAAAATATTAAAATACTAAAATATGAATCTAATAAACTTTTAAAACATTAAAATATAAAAACCATACAAAAATAATAATATACAATTTTGGAAATATGTAAAATAAATATATGTGTGAATTGTTATTTCGTTTGGTGCAGGTTCACGAAACTATTTTAAATTAAAAATTAATATTTTAGGTAATCATCATTTTCATGATCTTGAACCAAACAAAAAAACATCTCCCATAAAATGTATACACATCAAACTTCACTATGGAAATCACACACTTGGTACAGTTAAGAATTGTTTATTATATTCCAATCGGTACAATCAACACTACCAACAAGATTTGTTGGTTTTGGTCAGTAATGGGTTGGTAAACCTATGTATACAATTCCATTTGACTTTTCAACTAACATTTGAGTTTCTATGAAGTTTCTTTGCGAGGCAAATTGATTTTTTTGCAAGTCCAATTGGGTTTAAGCACATTTTGGGTAAATTTTCTCAAATTGTAATCTGTACAAAATTTTTTTTGGCCGCTGCTCACGATGAAATCTCTATTCACTTATTTCCTCTATGCTAATAGCTAATTGGACATATAAAATTTCATCATTACTTAGTGTGGATTATTTCTCATACAGTTTAGGCCATTTAAGATATGAGTTAAATACGAGATATTTACTATTAAAAAGTTAAGGCACCAAGAATATTGATGAAAACCTTTAGTATTCATTTTTTTACGAAATGAATGTGAAAGGTTCGACAGTTTAGAATAAATCGGTAGCTGTCAAATGGGTGTCGGTAAGGCAGCGCTCCCATTTAAATTACATTGCAGTCAATATCAATCTAATATAAAATAAAGCTAGTGTCATACGGGCTTTATGGATGTCATAGAATGGATAGTTTTTCCAATCAGTATGAGTAGAATTGGAATTTAATATGGGGAACGGAGTATGGAATAAGGGAAATAAATGAAATGCTAATAATAATATAATCAATTAATTAGTCAATTTAGTTAATAAGTTTCGTATATGATTTCAACACAAATCAACACAAATTTTAATGAACAATTTTTAATAGGTTATTACAAAATACAACTGCTAATGATACCTTGAACATCCCAGTCTGCCTATAACGGCAACTAGATTACAATTATTTTTATTAACAAAAAAAAAACAACTACAAAACACAAAAGCTATTACAAAAGTTAAAAAATTAATTTTATATTACAATTTCCTGTTTGATAGTAAGAGAGAGAGCTGGGCAAAACAAATAGAAAACAACGATCCAGAAGAACAACAGAACAAAAAATTGCCCACAAATCGTAAACAATTCCATATTATCAAAGATCACGATTTTCATTGGATTTTCATGATTTTAGCAAATTAAAGAAATAAAACTTATTTATTGTAAAAGAATTGTTTGGTTTGGTTTGTTTGCTTACTTACTTGGTCGGTCGGTCGATCGGTCGTTTGGACTTTTGGCCGGTAGTTCGTTTGTTTGGCAATATCCTTGCATATTATATAACTATGTAACTGGAAGATTGTTCTCCCTCATAACTTTAACATAATTTATGGCAAGACAAGCGAGCTTGTTGTTGGGTCATGAACGCAAAATAGTAAAAAAGGAAAAAAAAAACTTAAAATGAAACTAAAGTGAAAAACAACAGCGAATACATTTGCCACAAATAAAAAAAGCACAAATGAGAAAAGTATTTTTAACTTAAAGATGCATCTCTAAGAAAACATTTATACTAACCACTAGAGTGGGCTGAAGTTTAAAATTTTTCGATTCTGATCTTGTACCATTGCGGAAAAATTGTGGCTTAATATTTCAAATCGTGAAAAAATAAAATTTTGAAGATAGGTTAATGTCTTCCATCTCCGACAGGTAATCAAAGTTTAAGAGTTTCAAAAAATCGGCAAAATTATTTAAAAACAGGTCCTACGAAATGTTCTTAGCCTGACTCAGAGATGGGAATCTTCAATCTGACATGTTAAATTTCATTTAGTTCTGGAAACACATTCGCATAGTAACAGCTGTACAAAAAAGACGCTTCAGTGATTTTTTATAATGGAAAAATTAGGAATTCATTGTGTCATTTAATATTAACAAACGATTTAAATCATATTTGTATTGAAGAAAGACATTAAACGATTTTCAAAATTTTATTTTCGGGCCACTCTCATAATCAGGGAAGTAATCCAAGGTAGATGATTTCATTTAAATATATGAAGGTTTTTCTTCAGTTTTAACAATACAGTAAAACAAGTTTAACACGAAATCGGATGTGAGGAATTCTCAGTTAATATAAACTAATTTCAAAGTCCCCAAGTTTTGCCACTAACTTGCATGAAAAATAATACAAACTCGCTTAAGACAAAGAGAACTGTTTTTGACAATTTTATAAATAATATTTTATATAATTTATAATTTTTAATACTACCTTCCCATAAAATTGCAATTTTTTTTATTGGGTAATACTGTCGATTTGGACAACAGATGGCAAAACTATCGCATATGGTTTGTGTCAATAATAACAAATATGGCATTTTGGAGGGTAAACATCTGCCATATGTAAACACATATTTTTTCAAACGCTATAATAATGTCGAAAAATGATGATTTGCGTGGAAGTCTGATAACCTTTTTTCATTTGATGAAAACGGCTGCTGAAAGTTATCAAATGTTGGTAGAAGCTTACGATGAACATGTACCAACTCAAAAAACTTGTGAACGATGGTGTGCGCGATTCAAAAAAATTGTGAACAATTCAAAAGTGGTGATATCGACACATAAGACAAGGAAAGGCCTG
The DNA here is from genome assembly GCA_949748255.1 of Eustalomyia histrio. NCBI lineage: Eukaryota > Metazoa > Arthropoda > Insecta > Diptera > Anthomyiidae > Eustalomyia > Eustalomyia histrio. Next base: position 53,578,174 of record OX456525.1, read on the forward strand.
GCCAGCCGAAAGAGTTTGAAGATGAGGAATTGGAAGCATTACTCGACGAAGATTGTTGTCAAGCGCAAGAAGAACTTGCATTATCAATGGGAGTCACACAACAAGTCATTCCCCTACGTTTAAAAGCATTGGGATTCAATCAAAAGCAAGGAAATTGGGTCCCATAGAATTGAAGTCGAGAGACGTTGAAAGGCGATTTTGCATGTCAGAAATGCTGCTTGAACGCTACAAAAAGAAGTCATTTTTGCATCGTATTGTTACTGCTGATGAAAAATGGCAAAAAGTCATATGTAAAGCCCGGCCAACCAGGCAAATCAACACCGAAACCAACCAGGCAAATCAACGGCACCAAGGTAATGCTTTATATTTGGTGTGATCAGAAGGGTGTTTTTTATTATGCGCTGTTGAAATCGGGTCAGACGACACGAGGCCATAATCTTCCATAATGACAACGCTCGGCCACATGTTGCAAGACCGATCAAAAAACATTTGGAAAACAGTGCATGGGATGTTTTGGCTCACCCGCCTTATAGCCCATACCTTGCCCCTTCTGACTACAGTTTGTTTCGATCGATGCAGAACGCACTTACTGGAATACGCTTCACTTTAGAACAGGGTATCAGAAATTGGCTTGATTCATCTTTACATCAAAACCAGAGCTGTTCTTTTTTCGCGGAATCCATATCCTACCAGAAAAATGGGAAAAAGTAGTAGCTAACGATGGACAATACTTTGAATAATGTATCAATTCATTTTGTAATTATAATTAATGCATTTTTCAAACAAAAAAAATCGACATTATTAACTTGTATACCCAATATATTTTTTTTGTATTTTAATAAATTTTAAACAAAACAATCTAATTTTTTTCTTAAATGTTTCGCAAATAGTTTATTTGAAGAAATCAATCAACGAATTTGCACAATTTTTTAAATTGATTTTAGGAAACTTTAGACATTTTTGGGATGAGTAAATTTTGTTAAAAAAAAATCTACCTCGCTTATAACGAACTAATTTGTCTAGTACCTCGGTGCTTGTATTAAACGGGTTTTACTGTATGTATAATATCGCGAAAAATGTGGCGTTTGATTAATCAAAATAGTTTACGGTTTTCTTTTCCTATTTCCACTCTTTAAATTCCATCCGAAGTTATTCGAAATTTAAAAGTTGAAGGTATTTTTTGTTATTCTTCTCAATCCGCCCACACAGAGAAACCAGATTCATTGTAACAACCGAATTTCTTGCCAACCGAATGATATGGTTGGAGCCACCGATATATTTGTTTGTCGCAATGGAAACTGGATCAATGCAACAAAATTTCAGTGTAAACCAAATATTTCAATTGTATCAAATAATTCGGTTGCTGCAACCAAAATAATCAGTTGGCAAAAAATTCTGCTGTCACGATGAATCTTCTGTGACTATAATTCCCATTACAAATATGAATGGCATTCCTTAAAAAGAAAACAAAAAAAAAAAACAAACGAAAAATCATTCCTTCCAACCATTGAATCATTCATTCGTGGTTTTTATATATTTTTTGATTGTGCGAAATTTTACTTGTGGATACAACTAAATTGTTAATAAAACAAAAAACCAAATTCAAACCACAACAATTTGTTATTGCACTGATACTGTGAACATTGCTGACTCTACATGCTTTTCCAAATATTCTTCCAAAACGAAATGCCAGAGAATACATTATTATGACAATAAGTACCGTTAATAAGGAAAATTATTTTTAGCATCTCTTCTGGTCGGTCGTCGATTGTCTGTTAAGAAATGAAAACCAACAAATGAATTAGAAGTAATTGAAATTATTTTATCATCTTCATCGTATAAATGCCAAATAATGCATCAATTCGCTTTGTTTATTTTCCATCTTACAGATAGATATTTTCGAATCAATATGTAGTTTTAGTTATTAGCTGAAAATACAAAATTTATTTTTAGAAATTAGAGGAATTTGATTGAACTTATTTGTTGTATGAGAATTTCTGTTAATATTAAATTATAATGTTGTGCGCAGTATAAAATATCAGTAATTGCGTCATGTTAATACTTTGTATTATAAATATTTTGTATTACAAAATCGGCTATAAAACCAACAGATACTTGGAGATAACATACCCGGCGGGAAACGAACATGTCGTAGGACACGTCACGAAGCTGGTCCATTGTAATAGGTACCAGTCCTCGGACCTGATATTTTTTATGAAAGAAACTAGCGTAAAAAAATTGCTCAGGTGCTCTAACAACAAAGAAAAACAAAATACAGGATTGATCCAAATACAGGTTACTTTTGAAATCATATTTTGTTTTGACACTGAGAGATTTTTTTTGTTCGAAATATTGACTATCAGTATCATACTTTGGCGAATCAAAATGAATACGATTTGAACGCGTTCAATACACTTTATTTCAACACTTTATTTCAACTGAAAAAAGAATTTGTTCACTTTAGAATAAAATTGAATTCGATTAACTGCAAATTAATTTAAAAAAAACAATTATTCAAAACTCTAACCAAAAATGATATTAAAGGGTGATTTTTTTTGCTGTTTGGTTTTAAAAAAAAATATTCGTGACATGTGGCAATGCTAAAAATGCTCAGTAAGGTTTGCCATTTCACCGTGAATAAACTAACAACCCAGCAAAAGTTTGGTAATGGGTGCGATATTCTCATGCATTACCTTGTAATGATAGCTCGTTACCTTTTTCATTATTTGCATGCATAAAGTAATAAGTTACTGATTATTGATTACGTAATATATGACTTATAAATGTAAAGTAATAATTGAAATTTTTTTGAAAATCTATTTTTAGATACATTACTTTGTCTTTTTTTGTAAGCAAAAGGGTAATGTATGTTTGTTTTAACAACACTAGCGATTTCCATCTTGACCACATTATTTTTAATTACAAATTGAATTTTATTAGCAAAATTCGTGCAGTATGAAAAATGTGTTTCTATCGAAAAATGTTCTTCAGCAAAGAAGCTCATTTTTGCCTCAATGGGAACAGAATTTCCGAATTTGATGTGACGAGCAGACAGGGGTAGTTCAAGAGCTGTCAATGCACTTTTTGGTGCGGTTGGTACACTCAGAAAAATGTATAAACTAAAATTAAGTTCTCACCTTACTAAAATAAAAGCTATGAATTTTTCCTTAAAATTAATAAAAAAAAATGCTTCAAAATAATGCAAACTTATTTGATTTTAATTTACGAAAAACTGTCATCACCTTAAAAATAGGGACACATTTTCCTTAATTTTTCTTTCTTTATTTCCCAGCAAAAAAAAGTAGCAAAAAAAGAGAAAAAAAGCGGTGATTTTGATTCCGGTGTTGTGGATCGGAACCAATGATTTATACAGTTTTGTTAGATCAATATAAAATTTTCTGTATCAGCGGTCATAAGTTGATAATATGTAACGGACAACAAACTGACAAATTTAGTTAAGCCTACTAAACAATTTTTCCATCTTAAAAAAGTCATATGGTAACTTAAGAAAAAATTTTGGCAACTTATAACCTTCGGGGTTCAACTGAATATATTTATAGACAAATAAAGGTGCAAAGTACAAAAAGTGCATTTCGGCAGTATACAAAGCTTTCATTAATTCACATTCATTAGTCTAGCCTTATTTTTAAATTACTTTATTCGAAATTCAAAGTTAAAATTTGATTCAAATCACTTAAACCTGATAACTTGTTTCAAAATAATCAAAGTTTAGTACTTACCATAGTTATTAATAGCAAATTTATATGAAAATATCTATTGTAAACGTTTAACTTTAATTATTTTTAAGTTAAATTTCATTAAAAATCACATTTTTGGAAGTTGTGAAAAAGAACTGCTTTAGAATGGGAAAATCAGAACTAAATGATACTATGGGTTTAGGATAAATATTTATTTCTTGTTAGTAAAAAATCTTAAATGTTAAGAATTTATAAACTAAAAAATAAGGAAATTTAAAATTGTATGAGAATACAAAATATAAATATGAAACTTTTTTAGATATTAACTTCTTAAATATAAGGAAATGTTTTCTTTAGCATTACTCTAAAAAGGTTTAGAATATTTTTTACCTATACAGTTCTCATTTGGTTTATAGTTTATATTGCATAACTAATTTAGTTTAGACCATTAACATTTAAGTAATAAATTTTAAATTGAAAATATTTGTATAAGGGTTTTCACTCTTGGTAGTATATTTACAAGCCTTGTATATTTACAACGATTTTAAACTACAAAGCGTGAACGACTTTTTCGTGTATTTACTTTCCGCATAAACACAGCTATTGTAAATTAATCAATCAGGTGATTTTTGTTTTGTTTTTCATCAATTTGAAAATTTAAAATATCAAAAAGAATGAATTTGTTAACAAGAATGCCTATAATTACGGGAAAATATAAAATTATAAATTTTTTAGAGCAAAATGCAATTAACCAAATACAATTTGCAGAGATTCTGGGCTTGAAGATACGGTATTACTTCCCAGCAAAATAAGAGCTGAGGAAGAAGTAGTTTAAAACTACATCTACTGAACACGAAGTTGTGAAAATTTCGATGAATCATTAATGATTTTAACATTGGCGTGTCATTGGGAGGAAGTAGTTTGGTTCGGTGCTATGAAAAATCGATGAGCAGATGGACTTTTTCAATAGTTTACGGAAATTGTTAAATACAGGGACTACAAAATAAATATAGGGAGTGGCTTTTTTTAAGTTAAAAATGTAATTTTGAACACGCCAAGAATTATTATTCCGACCAGGACAAAGTGAATGTCACTGGCATGCAAAATATGTTTTCAATAAGGCATTTAATGACTTAATGAATTAACCATTTGTGGACTAACTAAATAAATGTTCTTTTACTAGTAGGGGTTAATATTAACATTTTGGAAGTTGTTTAAAATGACTTCTTACAAATCGAAAAATTTGCACTATTAACTTCTTTGGATGTTCTGAAAAAGAGATTCGTAAAGAATAACATCCATTTTATTTTGCTGGGTTGTAATAATAAAAACCAATAGCTGCTTAATTTCACTGTCCATCTTTTATTACTTATTTTTTCACGCTTTTGCTTTAAGTTGGGTTTTTTTATTATTTTGATCCATTATTCAACACAAAATGAAAAATAAAAAATTAAAGAATTGTTTTGGTTGTTAAACGATCAGCTGTTTAAGTCTTGTAAATGTACAACATGTATTTCCTATACCTTTTGGTCTTGTATTTTACCCACACCCTAGTAAATTTTAGTTCTATACATTTTGTTGTTGTGGTGTAGTAAATGGTAGTACTTTCACTATATCTACAACCTCTACAAGGTCTACAAGGGTAGTTTACTACCAAGAGTGAATACCCTCTATGTATTGACGAAAATAATGTTCTAATTGTTTTCGTTAATATTCACATACAAAAAAAAAAAGGAAATTGATTACTTTGATTTTATGATACAAACTAAAATACTTATATATCTAAAAGTTTAAACTTAATGTGAATTACAAATTAATAAATACTAAAAAGCGAAATTTGTGTTTGTGTATTTTGAATGTACATAATATGAAAATAATTTATAAACTAAAAATAAAGTTTATTCAACATTACCACGATTTCAAGAGTACTAAAATTTAGGAAAAATTCACTCGTTTACAAATAATTTTTACTGAATTTAAGAACAAATTTAAACTAAATTTAAGTAAACAATATGCTTAAATTTAAGAAGAAATTTACTTACTTTAAGAAAAAATTTACTTAATTTAAGTAAAGTATTTGTATTCTTAAAATTTAGTTAAATTACTTAATATTTGGTAAATATTTTTCCGAGCGTAGGTCGGCGGCATCGTTGGACCGTACTTCTTCAAGAATGATGAAAAAAGCAACGTTACAGTCAATGGAGCAAGGTACCGTGCGATGATTACCGACTTTTTGTTTTCCCAAAATGGAAGAATTGGACTTGGTTGACAGAAGGGTGCCACACGGCACGCGATACCATGAACCTATGGAGAGACGAGCAATTGAACTCAAGTTTTGGAGCAGTCCATTGCCCGCCAAGATCATGCAATTTGACCCCACTAGACTATTTTTTGTGTTGATACGTGAAGTCTCTCAATTGCAGCCCTGGAAGACAACATTACATCTGCCATTGGTAAGATACCAAAACTAGAGTTCGCACTTACATAAAATAATCTTTAAAAATTAAATGGCAGGCATTTATTTATCGCCCCAAAGAAATATTGCATTCATTTTTGCAGATTAACTGTGTTTTTTTTTAAATTTTCAAAACCCAAACGGATAAAAAATCATAATATCGTTGTCGAAAACTTATGACAATGACGACTTTTCTATGGTATAATTCTCAGGTTTATTGGGAATTCTAAATTTGATCACCCTGTTTAGATTTCTAGTTTTTACTTGTTGATTATGTGAAATTTTATTTAAAAAATACATTCATATGATATACAAATCATTTCAAAAAAATATTATATTAACGTTTAAAATCCAATTAAGCAGCTAAAAAAAATGATAAATCGTGTTATTCAACAGATTTGGCGATCTTCTGGAAATATAAGAAAAGGCTTTGTTCGATATTTATCAGAAACTCCAGCCAAAACTAAAGCTACAGGCAGTGATGCTGCCGTTTCTAAAGATGCCTCACCCAATCGAAAGAAACCACAAATTAAAACTGTGCAAGTTTATCGTTTTAAACCTGGAGATAAACCTAAAATGCAAACCTATAAAGTGGATTTAAGTCAGATTAATCCAATGGTTTTAGATGTTTTATTGAAAATCAAAAATGATATAGATCCAACTCTAACCTTTCGACGATCATGCCGTGAAGGTATTTGTGGTTCTTGTGCCATGAACATTGGAGGTCTAAATACTTTGGCGTGTATACATAAGACTGATACCAATCTCTCAAGACCTTTACACATTTATCCCCTGCCACATATGTATGTTATACGCGATTTAGTACCAGATTTATCACAATTCTATGAACAATATCATTCTATACAACCATGGCTGCAACGTAAAGATACAAAAAATGAGATAAAAGGCGCTGCCCAATATTTGCAACATCCTAAGGATCGTGAGGTCTTAGATGGTTTATATGAGTGTATATTGTGTGCCTGTTGTCAAACTGCCTGTCCCTCATATTGGTGGAATAGTGATCGTTATTTGGGTCCAGCTGTTTTAATGCAAGCCTACCGTTGGGTTATTGATTCACGAGATGAAGCCACCGAGGAACGTTTAAATCGTTTAAGAGATCCTTATAAAATATATCGCTGTCATACCATTTTGAATTGTACCAATACGTGTCCCAAAAATTTGAATCCAGCTAAAGCTATTGTTAAATTGAAACAACTATTGGCGGGTTTAAAGAACAAAGAGAAACCAAAATTGGAAACCGCTAAATTGTTTAAAGCTTAGTTTTCAAACTTATTATAATTTTAACGAAAACAGAAGATTTGAAAGAAATTATATCCGCTTTTTCAGATAATACCAATTATTTTATAAACTTAATAAAAATTCAAATATTTTATAAAAAAAAACAAATGCATGCGTACATGTTCTTAATATCAAGCAAAATTCATATAACATCTTAATATTTCAAACCAATTTGCATAAGTAGTCCCCAAAACAACATCAATACGTATATAGGGTGGAGCGTTAATTGTAAATTGTTTAATTTCTCTCAGTAACGAATGTGTGTTACTAAATAAGCGAGTCCTACGAATGAAAACTCAGACTCTGGGGATAAGGTTTTTGTGTCAGCACCATATCCATAGAATAGTGAAACATAAACCACATTCCGAATATGCTCTAATAAATCAATAGAATTGAACCGTTTACTATCCCATCACTCCACATGGTAAAAACGTTTCAATAGGAAAGAAGTTTTATTCCATCTTCAGTTGAATATAGGTTGTATGGGGAGTGAGGAGAACGGGCTGTTAGAAGTAGTTCTTACACCATTACAGATCTTACACCATTACAGAGACACTTGAATGTTTCTTTCGACAATTGAAAAACTTGCTTAGTTCAGCGGACATCACACCGAATTTTCATAATCAGGATATCAAGAGAATGTGATTCCACATTATTGGAATAACCTAAAATCCATTTATAAAGCAAAAATATTGTATTGGCAATTTAAAAAGGGGAACAGAAATCAATCCTATTATTTAATTATTGGTATTTCCAATCATCTTTAAAAATAAAATTCGTTTAGTATTTGTGTGCGGTGGAAGCAACTATTTATTTTGTAAATATAAAGGGTTTTCCAATAGGTACTAGACAACTTTGAATGTAATTTGTGAACACACTATTTCACTGATCATCTAATTGTTACATTCCTTTTTTTCAGTAAACTCAACATTTTCATCATTGTAAGTACACGAACGAACAACGTATGCAAATCATAAAAATCTACTGCCGAAGTTCGGAGTCGGTGATCGCAACTTTAAGATTAAAATCATATTCAGTGACAAAGCTCATTTTTGGCTCAATGGGTTGGTCAATAAGTAAAATATGCGTTATTGGTTTGGTGAAAACCCACATGTGCTTCATAAATCACCACTTCATCGACAAAAAATAACTGTTTGGTGCTGCCTCGTTCGTGCGATTTAACGCCTCTAGACTTTTTTCTTTGGGGCTACGACAAATAATTGGTCTATGCCAACAAGCCGACGACGTTGGAAGAACTCAGAGCCAACATTGAACGCGAAATAGGGGCCGTTACGGCTGAAATGTGTGACCAAGTCATCGAAAATTGGGTCTAACGAATCGACCGCTGACGACGTGCCCGCGGTGGCCATACGAACGAAGTCGAGTTCCATTCATAAATGTTTTGATTGTATTTCAAGTCGATCATAAAGTTTTGGAAACATCTCAAATGGTTTGCGTTTTATTTAAAACATAAGTTGGCAAGTCCTTATTGGCAAACCCTATATTAGTAATTTGGTCAAATCTATCAAATTTATTAAAAAATTGTCGATATTCAAAAGTGGTAACTACAAGTACGGTTATTTAATTAGGCTTTCAGTAGAAGCAACCGAATTGTGGATTGTATTGATAATAGACGTCACTAATGATTGGTATTGATAAACAAATTTTATAGTAACATTTCTTTTATTAACAAATTGTTTAAATTCTAAATTAGCCACAAAAATTCATAAGTGTTTGTGGTGTGGTGGGTAGAGAGGTAGCTCAGTACTCAGAATTTCCGAGTTCAAATCCCGGAAAAGGCAAACATTCAAAAATATTTTTTTTTATTAAAATAAAAGAAAAGAAATTTTAAATTAGTTGTGGTACAGTTAGCAAGAGTGTGAACTATGAATCTGACTGCCCAGGTTCGATACCGGAAAAATTAAAAAATAATTTTTTTTTAAATAAAATTTTGTTGAACGTAATAATATTTCTGTGAGTTATAAATATTAAATTGTACAACTGTATTATTGGCTTTCACAACTATATATTATTAGTTTAATATGAAGACAGTTGTCGTAACCGCCAGAATTCGATTGGCAACAAATTCGGTGGACACAACTGATACTGTTTTCTGGGTGTACAGACGATAACGTTGACCTCACAGCCCAATGGAGCAACATAAATAGTTGATATTACTTTAAAAATCGACCCTATTCGCAAGACCCCACTCAGAGACTTTGAAGAGTTCCAAATTGAGTGTGTCATCTATAATATGCCTTTTGCCACAAGCTTGACCTACGATCGAAGAAAAAGTCAAAATTTTACTAATGAGGATATTAAGATACATCAGAAATATGAAAAGGGGAAAAACGGAGTCCGGCAATACCCCTAAATTCAGATTCCTTGAAAATAAACACAGCAATCACTTTGCGCTCACCAAATCTGTGAAAAGATCGACTCAAATGATGCAAAAGGATCTAAAACAGGTAGAACAAGTTCTACAAAAGCCGTACTGTGGAACATTGAAAATTGAATTATTCTGGGGAGAATCACCTTTGGAAGCGCAGTTGAAGATAATCATCAGGGTTATTAGCTGCACCCCTTTTTTAGAGATTAATTGAACATTGGCAAACTTCCAACATAAAAAGAAAACTCCTGCACGATAATAAAAGTAAAAAGGTTATTAACAGGCTCCCGCGGATGTCGAAATTAAAATTGTTATTTGTAATCCACTCTAATATTTATTGTTGAATCAATTGTTTTATACGGTTCCATAACTCACAAAGCACAGCTGTGATGCAAACGAAAAAAAAGTACGTGCCGCATTTACTATACGACTTTGAGCAGATTGTACAAACAAAACGCGATGTGTCATAAAGTATAGACGAGAGCAGCGTTAATTTAAATTGTCAATAAAAATATTTGTGAGACATCAAATTGTTCTTGTGTACTATTTCCATGCAATAAACACAATTTGAATTGTTTCCTACAAAATGAAATAAATCCTAAAATTCATGTACAATTTAGGAGGCAATCAAGTCAAGACAGAAGTCGTGAAAAGAAGAAATAAAGATTTCGTGCATGTATGTTGTCTGTCACGTGTAATTATTATTTTTCCACATGTTGACATAATTTGTGTGAAGATTATTATTGGATTTTTGTGTTCTTCATATGGAAATCCAGTGTACAATATGACATTTTTCTCTTACGGAATGAAGGGTGCTTTTGGGTGCTTAAGAAAACAAGTTGTATTTGTACTGGAATTAGGGCGACATTAAATGATTTTTTTTTTTTTGGTTCATGTTGTTTCTTCTTTGCGATGTCATGTTTAAGAAAAAGCAATATTTTTTCTTAAAGTTAATTATACATCTTAAAAAAGTTGTATTTTAGTAAAGAATTAACAGATTCCTCAAATAAATAAAATATGGTAGAAAAACATTCATATAATAGCCATATTTCCTGTTTACATGTTTCTTTTGTAGGCGTGTTGTTCAAATTAGCAGATATTTGAAGTTTTTGTTACAAAAAAACTATTTTAAAATCAATTAATTTTAATTTGTACTAAATACAAAGGCGATTTAGACACAATTTCACAATGTCCCGTTAGCCACTAACTGAAACTTTAACTGACACATTTGTTGTTGTCATCCATATAAAATTTGATTTGAACTGTTTGTTGAGTTTTAACGGTACATTCAATAATTGGAACTTAACAAGTAACAATAAGTGACAGTGAAAATGTTGTAACAGAAATTAATCAATTTCTTTAATTGGCATTTATTGCATTTTCACGTACTATAGTTTGTATTCTATACGTGGGTAGATTCAAAAGGTTGTTATACAACATTTTTAATAAGTTATAAAATTACATTAGATAAAAAATCGATAGATTTCGGTTATTAGCTAACCGACAATTTTTCTTGCTACATATAATTTAAAACCACCAGATCTGATGAAAAAATTTGAAAACTTAGTATTTTTGTTTCGTTTTTGTTTTTTGGAGCCATCAAAAATAAACAATCTCAGTGAATTTGTAAATATGAAAAAAATAGGTCACATGGAAAAAATTTAACAAACTCAATAAATTAAAGTTCGAATTGCTTCATCACGCACTTTTTCATCAAATTTCACCCTTTGGGATTATTTTTTATTTCCAAACATGAAAAAAATCCTCGGTGGTAAAAGATTTGCGGTTGATGGCTATTTTAAGGTTATTGAATATTTTTAAGGCTATTGAATATCGCTGAGAAAAGTGTATCATGCTAAAAAGAGACTATGTTGAGTGCAGGGATCCCTATTTTTATGTATTTCTACTTTGAAATTTATTTATTTAAAATTAGTTACCTTATTACTTAATATTTTTGAAGTTTAACAATTATTCCAATTTTTATTCTTTTTAATTAAAGAACATTTTTATATACGAATTTATATTTGTATATTTTATTTGTGGGATCCAAATGGATACCTACATTGATAAATAAAGAAAATTTTGGGACCGCCAAATCACCATATCAAAGTGATTATAACCAATTTCTTTCATGGGACCTATATAATTTTATTCATGATCAAAGTTTAGCTACGTTTCTTCCAGTTTTTCTTTTTACAGCATTTTGAAGACCGAAAACTTCGAAATATTACGAAATTTTGTTTGTCTCTACGTAGTATTTTTATTATTTGGTAAAAAAAATGGTGAATGAATCGTATCAATTTGGAAAGTAGAACTCGAGACATTACTGATGGACCGGCTAGAAAGCCAAACATGTAAAACCCAAAAATGCAAGATAGTGATTTTGGATTTGTCTCGGAAACTGCCCAACCAACATTTATTGTGTTCACAAACTAGAATATGTAACCTAATAGACATTATAACAGGTCAATTGAAAAGTCCCCGGCCTACCATACTAAAACACATTTTTTTTGGCAAAATTCGTTTTTTTTATTCAACATAGTTCCCTTCAAGGGTGATAGACTTTTCGATGCCATTTTTGTAGTACGATTTGTCCTATGCTTCAAAATAGGCCTCAGTTTCGGCGATCACCTCTTCATTCGACGAAAATTTCTTCCCAACAAGCATTCTTTTGAGATCTGAGAACAGGAAATAGTCGCTGGGGGCCAGATCTGGAGAATACGGTGGATGCGGAAGCAATTCGAAGGTAAATTCATGGATTTTCGCCTTCGTTTTCACTGACTTGTTTTTGGTCAAAAGTGAGCTCGCGCGGCACCCACTTTGCACAGAGCTTTCTCATACCCAAATATTCGTGAATAATACGATGTACACGTTCAGTTGATATCTTTAGAGTACCCGCTATTTCATTCAATTTCAATTTACAATCATTTTGTGGATTTTTTTTTTTTGATGTTTTCGTCCGTAAAAACCTCTTTTGGGCGTCCACTGCGTTCACCGTCTACGGAGCTCATTTCACCACGTCTAAACTTAGCATACCAATCCTTGATGGTTGGTTTTCCTGGGACAGTGTCCGAAAACTCGTCATAATCCAAGTTTTTGCTTCAACTGTATTTTTTCCCTTTAAAACGCAATATTTTATCAACACGCGAAATTCCTTTTTATCCATTTTTTTCACATAAACAAAAGTTGATTCACTCAAAATGCTATAATTCACAAACTAATGATCCGACAGCTGTCAAATTTATACACGTGTCTTTTGAAGGTTAGGGCTAAAATCATATCGATTTAAGTCTAGTAGCGCCTATGTGTCAGGCCGGGGACTCCTCAATTGACCTGTTATAGTACGGAGGCCCGATACTGTGCAACATTGGAGAAATCGGAATGTGTTCTTTTTAAAGCAATTTTGTATAATGACGTTTTGCCGTGAAAAATATTTTGTATTCAGCTCAAAAAATTTTTTTCACCTCAAAATCTTTTTTCCACCAAACAAATTCTTTTCACATCCAAAAAAGTTTTTCACCTCCAAAATTTTTCCCTTCCATAATTTTACTTCAAAAGTTTTTTACATTATTTGTATCAAAAACAGTAGAGAGCATATTTTTAGGATATTGGTGGAGGGTATTCAAAGACTCGGCACAGCGGAATTTAAGCCTTTTTTACTTGTTATTACACCTTTTAATAAAAATGTGACATATACTTAGTGCCCCTAATTTAAATTCCTTTCTAGAATATTTTCCGCTTACCGGAATATCACCCAAATCGTACTGTAGCATGGGGTATCACATAGTCGGGATGCCCGACTTTAACTTTTTCCATTTTCCGCTAATCATGGTTTCGCGGGTCTTAACCGCCTTTTTTGCATTCTTAAGACACATTTACATGCGAGAGAAAACCGCTAGAGATAGAACAAAAACCAGCTCTAAACAGCAATATTGTGAATAATTTATGCTTTTTAATGATGTTTTTTTTTCCTTTAGAAAATTCGAAACAACTTTACGGGAGTTTTCATATTTTGAAAACTCATATTTTTTTAGGAACCCCCTAATTTCTGAAGACACATTTACACGCAAAAGAAAACTGCTAGAGACAAAGAAAAAATATCTCTAATTAGTTCTATTTGGTAAGATTAAACCTATTTAGGGATAGTTTTTGCTCTATCTCTAGCAGTTTTCTCTCGCATCTAAATATGCCTTCCTATATAACTCCAAATCTGAGGACTTTTGTTTTGAAGAAAAGTCCTCTCTGTTTAAGGATATTTACTTATAGAAAAATTTTTTTTTCCAGGAATTTTTTCAACTGAAAGTGCTGACAACTTTTTCATATAGCAAAATCCTTTAGATGTTTGGTAAAAATAACTCTGAAGACTTGTTCTTTTATCGATTCTTATAACTTTTCCAAAGGAGAACTCCAGATTCTTAAGTTTTAAAAGTATTAAAATGTTATATTTGTAATTTGGTAATTTATATGTAATTTTGACCGGCCGCATGTGTTATTTTCACTTTCTTTTGTGACAACACTGATAAAAATTAGAAGAGTCGATCGTGAGATGAATTGGTTTTAAAATCGTCTGACACCTACTCAAACTTTTCAATTCACTTTCGTATCCTACGTGTTTTTTGCATACTTGAAAAAATAAAAAAATTCTAGTACAACATACCAAAATTACTCGCGTTAAAACGCAACAGGAAAACATCAATATTAGTTTGTTGAAAGATGTCGTAAATTACAAATCGTTGTGTTCATTACATTCACGTCATACCTCTAAAAGGGCTGGCGGGTTGTCGGGCTAACATATGAAATCGTTCAATGTTAATGGTGTATTAAACTGAAAATTAAAAAGGAAAAATTAACAAAAAAAAAAAACAACTTCAAGTCACCCAGGGAGTATCATCATCAATATCAGCAGAAGCAGCATCACCATTGTCATCATCTTTCCAGACTCTCTAGAGACACTTACATTCTACATATAGCGGTTGTATTGTAATGGTTTAAGTGCTACAATGTCATTTTTTGTACAACTTGTATTATTGAGAACAAAAATGAAATTCCAATACATTTTTTGTTTCTTATACAAATTAAATTCTTTAAAGAAAAACATGCTCGCTTTCCGTTTTTGCTAACAATTCGTATTGAAATTGACACGCGTCACTTGTCTTAAGTTGGGCGCTAAAGTGAAAGAAAAACAAAACAAGTTTTTGCAGCAACAAATGACTGATGATGGACTGGATGGGATGCCTAAAACTAGATGGGCTGGTTGTTATTATAACCATGAGTGACAATTAAAAAACAACAGCAACAACACAACAGCGATGATATGGTTGATGTAAAACAGTTGAATTATATCACGCATTCATCTTATTTATTAGCAAAAAACAAAGAAAAAAGTAATAATATTACAAATGCTAAATAAAAATTCGAACATAAAGAATGACTACAAAATGTGTTTAGAAAGTTAAACCTTGATATGTAGTGTGACTTTGGTAATTTCCAGCACAAAATTCAGTACATTTTAGATTCCTCTAAATTTTTTTAATTGCGTTTGTATGCGAAAAAATTCAAATCATTTTTCATCAAAATACACTAATCTAAAAATTCTTAATAATGAATTTAAGATATGCTCCTAAAATGTTCTTTTTCTAAATAAAATAAAATTTTGATATATTAGAATAACAAATATTCCCATTATTTACGGAACACGATTTCATTCATGTGGCTACCGCGAATGGATTCGCAGTAGTTCATCCTGTCAGTCCAATTTTCCAGTCTTTGTTGACTGCTTCTGGTTCTATCCCGCGAATGGCTCGGCGATATTAGTCTTAAGGGTATGGAAAGTTTTTGGATTATTCATATAGATACCATCAGTCTTTAGCACCACCCCATAAGAAAAAGTATAAAGTTGAAATTGCAGCCCCAAGGGGGCCAATTCACATCGCCAAGGTGGCTTAGTGCGTAAAAGATCTTCCATTATAGCCCATAAAAAGTCCATTATCATAGCTCTGAAGCTTTCGCCGTTGACTGAAATGGCGTTTCCAGCAGCATTTAAAAAAAATGGGCTATTGATCCAGCGTTTATATACTGTGAAATAATTGATATGGAAAGCGAGGTGGCAATGAAATATATGGGGAATTATTTCTCTGAATTTTCACGAAACCTGAGCGAATTATTGTGTATGCTTTGAAGGGCCATAAATACTGATACAAGATTAAACATACCCACACACCATGACGATGACGCTCACGTAGTAAAAAACGTCCTCTTGGTTATATGTGGGCAAATTACAAAGGTTCGGCATCTTTTCTAAATGCTTTTTTGCGATTCCAATTGATTTTCTTTGCAAATCCAATTAGTTTTTAGCAGATTTCCCAATTTGATTTGAAAAAAGGTTTAAAAACAGGGAAACTCACTCAAATTTTTGCAAAAACCAGGAAAATTTGCTCAATTTTCACCTGTTTTCTCTCAGCTTCCAAACCTTTGTTTTCTGTATATTTTATTTGGCCGCTGCCGGCGTTGCAATCTCTATTCTATTCTTACTCTATGATACCCATTAAAATAGTAGAATTGAACATACCCTGTAATTATCACATGGTTTATGAAAGTTAACTTCTGTAGCGTAAGTCAAAAAGTGTGTGAGCTTTCACCATGGAGTGGTCAGATAATGAGAATCGTATCGCTGTTGTAGTACTTTTTAAATGTGAAATGAAAAAAATCTATATTTTCAAAACGTTCTGCCCGTTCGGTATTAGCCGCATTATCGTCTACAGGTGCATTAAACTTTATGAGGAGACTGTAGATGTCAAAGACCGCCACCGACCATTTATTATTTTTTTGTATTGATTGCCGGGCCGAAAAAGTTTCCATTAGGCCAAAGTTCATTAAAAAATTAAAACACACTTTATATGGTGAAATATGGGGATTTCGATCAAAATACGTATGTTTAAGCAACTTTTTTCGATTTTAAATACAGTTTCTATTCTAACAAGACATAAATGATCAAAATCGTTGGAGAAACAAAAAAGTTACAACAATTTAAAGATTATATTAGATCTGAGTTGTTGTGTGAGGGATATTTTCGACGATATGCTGCAATGCACTGTCATATAAATTGATTCTGTTCTTCGTCTTTCGTAAGGATCCTGTTGTAATCATTCATAAATTGTACACCGCATTCAGCAGCGTCGTTAACAACAAACAGATCACGACAAACATCGAGAGCATCTTGATAATCTTCTTTCGTTTCCCAAATAGATGGATCATGCTTCAAGAATTCAGTGGTCAATCAGAAGGCAATCGACATCATCGACGTGTAGGTATAGATATTCGTAGATTTCATTGGTATTTTCAATATTTAGTGATTTTTCGAAATTTATTGATTTTATCGATCTTTGTCGGTTTGATGTATACCAAAAGATTTTAATCGACATTATAAATACTCATCGATATTCTTATTTATCGATTGTTTGGATATACTTCCCAATAAGGAACAGCGACGAACGCTGAAAATTGTTCGTTTTAGGGAGGTATTTATTATTGGGAGTAATGGATTAAGGACTCAATTTAATTTCTGTCACCAAAACATATTTGAAAATGAATTAAGTACCCCAAGAAACATTTTTAAGGACTCTGCGACACGTACGGATTCATGAATCCGGTTCTACTACACTTTTACGTATCCGTCAAAGCATGTACGTAAACGGAACATTAACGGACCGTATAATTGAATTTTCGAAAACAGTACGTTTTGACTCCGTTTTGGTGCATACGTTTCTCTATCGTCAAATAGGGACTTCCTCGAATTTCATTAGTTTTTCTTCCGCTGCTTTTGAATTCGTTTTGGTGACAAAAATGAATAATTGAAACATGTGTGTGATCATTATACGGGTTAAAGTTTAGAAAAACAAATACACCGAAAATAAATTTAATTTGAGGTAAATATTTATGAAATTTAAAAAAAGGATTACGGTATGTGCGCAAATTTATGCAATTTTGCAAATAAAAATATTGTCTGCAAATTCATAATAGATTTTGTTAAAAAATGTGCAAATTTGTGTTGTATTAAAACTTTATTTTATTTTTTCATGATATTCAATGGGCCTTAACCGCAGTGATGGATAGAGATGGATAGTTATGATGGAGATGAATATTTCATTTAATTAAATTTCTAAAAGTTTTATTTTGTTATTTTATTTTATTACATATCTATATAAATAAATTTAAAAAAAAAAAAAAAAACTATAATTTGTTATTCAAAATTAAAAAATTTACGCATTTACATACATCCGTTTTTTGTTGAAAAAACGGTAGGATCCGTAAACAGTCCGCCATTGACGGACTTTTGACGGACGACTCCGTTTTTCATCCTATATATCCGGTCCGTAAACGGTCCGTCATTGACGGACTTTTGACGGACAGCTCCGTTTTTCATCCGATATATCCGGTCCGTAAACGGTCCGTCATTGACGGTTTTTAAACGGATTCGAATCAGTTTCGATGTTCCTTAAAATCCGTTTTCTAGTCCGTGTACGGATCCAGAAAACGGTACGGAAATGAATTTGGATTCCGTTTATGACGGACCGAAAACGGTACGTAAACGGAACGTATTGGTTCTTGGGACGGCATCGTTATCGTTTTTTATAACTTTCTAAAATTTGAAAGCTTTAAAGTCAACTTGAATTTTTAACTTATGAAGGCAGTGACCTTTAGGCAACAGAAATTTTTTAAAAGATTGTTAGAATTAAAACTTTTTATGTACGTAGGAGCTCAAGGAAGCTGATAAATTCTTTAAAAATACATACAAAAATATTTAAATTCTGTCCAAAAGTCTAGCGAAAAAAATTTTTGCAAAGCATTTTAAGACGATTTAAGTTGTTTTGTCAAAACTATTGATTTGAGGCATCGTCGATGTGTCTGTTTTTAAGAGGTTTTATGGATACACACAGAATAATACAGTGCCACCATAAATGTGATGAGCACAACCATACTCAAATGTGATTGTTGAATATTTTGGGTTTTCCAATCAAAATTCAATTGTCGGCACTCATTATTGCCAGTAGGGTATCCGGCTCTATTGATTCATTGGACCATCATCGGAATGTAAATTAAACAACGAATTCATTGTTCGGAACGTTCGGCCGCATCGGAAAAGGTTCTGTGGACGAATAGTTAAATTTACAGCTAAACTTTGGTTTCCTTCTTAGATTTGACACTAAAGGTTCATTCGGTTCGGAAGGACATTAATTATTATACTCAAATGAAAAGTAATTTATTGTGGAGTTTAGATTTTCAGAAAAAGTCAGCTAATTTTGAGTCCAATCTAAAAAAAAAATCTTCATTTTCGTGTTAAGCTTACAGAATGATGTATCACAATAGAATGGGTGATTAGCGTTATCACAATAATATTTCCAAAACTGAAAGAGTAGCAATCCTTTTTAAATCTTTTATAATCATTTGGATGTTAATAAGCATCAAAGATTATTTTACATTGCAATACCCAAAATACTCGTACATATGGATGCAATCGACTAAAATCTAAAAGGAATTAAATTTAAACATCTTGTTTCATAATTTCTGTGTTAATTATTTAAAAATAGAAAAATCCATAAAAACATTTTAATGGGAATAAAAACTGTCTCCTATTTTAAAAAGACATGTGGTCTATGTTTTTCTTGAACATTGAACTCATCAGAGGTGGTGGTGGTGGCATGATGCCATCCTAATTAGATTGTGTAAAGAAAACAAAGGTGATTTTATAAAATAGTGATAAAAACTGTTCTTTGTTTATTACTGTGAAATTTTGAAGTGAAGGTGAAGGAAAAAATTTTAATTGTTTAAGATTTTCAAATAAAATTTTTAGGTGTTTATGTGTTTTAATATAAAAACTGTCATGTATAAATGAATCAATCATCGAAAGATTTTATTTACCATGTTAAAAAATATATATTTGAAAACAATGGTGCAGATATAAAATAAAATTTATGTTTGATTGGAGTAATTTTAATTTTGTATAAAATTTCTCCTTTTAAAAGGGATCTAAAACAGACAAAATTACAACCTATTTGCAAATGGATGCAGTAACAGTTTCTGTAAATTGAATCAGGGATGAAAAAGTTGATACAATTGTACTTTTTTTTGATAATATTTGATTTAAGAAAGAACCGTGATACTACCGAGACATTTCCCAAATAAAAATTTGATATTCACTTATATCTACATTTCCCCTTTTATATTCAATGTTTATGTTATGTGGTATGGCAACTCCTTGATTTTTTTTCTTTTCGTATTTTCTAATAACAGGTAAATTGAGAAGCCCCCGGCCTGGCACATAGATGGTGCTACTGGACTTAAATCGATATGATTTTTAGTTAAACCTTCAAAAGACACGTGTATAAATTTGACAGCTGTCGGAATTATAGCATTAGTTTGTGAATTATAGCATTTTTAGTGAAGCAACTTTTGTTATTGTGAAAAAAAATGGATAAAAAGGAATTTCGCGTGTTGTTAAAATATTGTTTTTTGAAATACAGTTGAAGCAAAATCTGGCTTGATGACGAGTTTCCGGACACTTTCCCAGGAAAATCAACCATCAAGGATTGGTATGCTAAATTTAGACGTGGTGAAATGAGCACCGAAGACGGTGAACGCAGTGGACGCCCAAAAGAGGTTGTTACGGACGAAAACATCAAAAAAATCCACAAAATGATTTCGAAGTACTGTAAATTGAAATTGAATGAAATAGCAGGTACTCTAAAGATATCATCTGAACGTGTACATATATCATTCACGAATATTGAGTGCCTATTGGGTACTACAAAAATGGTACCCTTGAAGGGAACTATGTTGAATAAAAAAAAACGTGTTTTGCCAAAAAAATTTGTTTTAGTATGGTAGGCCGGGGACTTTTCAATTGATCTGTTACTTATGAGTTTTTACTTTTATTAAACACAATAAACGCTGCATTGTGTTTTTTTTAGGAAAAATTGTATTTTTCATACCAAACATTTGTTTTGAAGTTGCAGTACGTACACTCAGAAAAAAAGTTAGTAAAAAAATTTTTAAACTGTTTTTAATCGCAATTTACTATTTTCGTACTAAGTTTTAGTAAAAAAATTATTATTTAGTAAATTTTTTTGCCATTTACATTTTACAAATAACATGATTTTTACAGAATCTTTACAAATTTTCGTTGCTAATTTCAGAAATTATTTTACAAATTTTTGAATACCGATTTGCTAAAATTAGCAAAAAAAACTTACTAATTTTAAAAAGTAAATATTTTATTTCTAATAATTAAAACGTATAGGTACAAACTTAAATTGCCTTTAAATGTTATATATGTTTAAAAAAGGGAGCGTAAGTGAAGATATTTTTCACAATCGACTCATGTCCAAAAATACTAATTTTTCCACTATTTTCATTGTACTACACGTCAGCAAACACATGACTGAAATTAACAAAAAAAAAAAATACCGCTGGGCTCAAATTAGTAAAATTTCCCGTAATACAGAAAATTTTTTAGTTACCATTACAGACTTTTTTTGATGAGTGTAGTTGTATCATTGCGTCTAATATTTCTTTGTTATTCACCAAATTTGTATAAAAAAGTTGTTAAGAAGGGTTTTTATGTAAAAATGTTGTAAATGCTGTTCCCATTTTTAGAATGAAATTTTATAATCAATTTAATATTATATTTAATTTAATAAATTTTAATATAATATATTTATATGTAGCGCATAGCTTACAATACATGAATATATGTTTCTTAATACAAAACAATATAACTACCTACATACAATTAGATTCTTCACCATGTAATTAGTTTAAATTAACTTTATATTAGGTAACTAAGAAAGAATATGTTTCATTTTTTTTGTTTAATGTAAAAATAATATATTTTAAAAATATGTTATTTTATGTAAAAACACATTTTATATACGTTTTGTTTTCATTTTTATTTTTATGTATATATAAATTTTATGTAATTTTTTGTTAAAAAAAAAAATATTTTTTTTGATACCGAAATAAAATCCCATTTTCCATCCCTGAATTGAATGTATGTTAGAAAAATGTTTAAATATCTGTAAAGTTGAGAATTTACTACCCCTTATAACATTGGTACTCAAATAATATATGTTAAATAAAATATTTTGAGTAATTTAACAACTTTGCCGACTGCAAACAAATAGTACAATAAATTCTCCTTAAACATTAATATCTCATGCGATATTTTTGTTTTATTCCACATGAATCATTTTAATGAATGTAATAACAGACATATTTGTTAAAGATTTTTTTAAATTTATATTTTTTCACTTTTAAACATCCAAGTTTATTGTATCCGGTAAATCATTTCATTATTTCATTTTAATATTAATAATTGTTTATCAAAAGTCTGACTTCTATTTAATTTTATATCAACTTTAAATGTACATAACTCTGAACTGAATTTGAATACGTTTTTATGGCACCAACTACAATTGTTTGCTCTACAAGTACAATTCGCGCTATTGGTGTAGATTAATTTAAAAACCATAAATCTTATTTAAAACTTTTATATTATTTTTTTTTCTTTTTGTTCTGAAATCACCACATAATGCCACATACAATTACTCCAGTTTATTAGGAAGCATCATTAATGACAAAGTGATGTGATTTTAGTTTAGATTTAATACTCATCCAAAAGAATTTCAAAAGGCAATATAATTCCACAACACAGATGTCATATAAAACAAATTAAAAGATTTAATTCAGATTTACCGAATTTTGTTTTTATAACCTTCATTTTATCGATTTTTGAGGTAAAAACTTTTTTGGATGCAAACACAATTTTTATATTTTGGAAAGACAAAAAACTGTTTAAAGTGAAAAACTATTTTCATGGTGGAAAAAAAATTTGTGGTAAAGAATATTTTTGAGTTGACAAAAATTTTGAGGAATATTTAAAATATTATTCCCCTCTAGGCGTCTAGTAAAGAAATATGGCAAAATATTTTATTCACTAGGACGCCTTTTGGAAATTGTACTAAAATTTATTAGTTTGTATGGAAAATTTAGAGGTACGTACCTTTAAATTTTCGCTCACACCAACCTGCTCGGAGAATGTCCATTAATATAGATATAAGCAACTCTCCTTACATTTTCGCGTCATAATCTTCTTTTTAACAGATGGAGGACAGAGAAGTAGATATACAGACAGACGGACATCTTTTGATCAGAATAAATATGCATAAGAATTAAGAATATAGAAGGTATTCTTTATAAAAATTGCTTTAGGTTTAAATTATCAGTTTTAATTAAAAAAATATTTATATATATTCTTTTCAATGCAGAGGTTTTTTTTTAAATTTAATATGGCCAACAGATTTTTTTAAAAGTAATCGGATTATACACTCACTGGCATTTGGGGTTTTCAAATAAGAACCACCGGATTCTTAGATTTTCAAAATGGCGTCTCTAAAATAGCGTTTTTTGTTATTTATATAACAACATCAATGAATTGGAAACCCCCTCTGTTGTATGTTTAAATTAATGGTTATAAAATCATTTAAAAATATTTACTTTTTAATACTAAGTGGCGGTTTTTGAAATTCAATATGGTGGATCCGAGATGGCGGACAATTTTTTTTTTTAATCGACTGGATTCACTTCATACCTTACAATTAATAAGAATCTGAAGTTGGAATTTCAGAATAGCAGAACAAAACGATATTTTGGAATCTTGAAAAACTCAGTTCTTATTCTTACAAATCTCTTGAGTGAAAAATTTAATAAGAATCTAAGATTTTTTTAAAAAAATTTGTCCGCCATATTGGATACACTACTTTTTTAATTTTGAAAAGCCAAATATTTTGAAAAATATTAATAAAAAATTTTAAATTAAAAAATTAAATTAAAGTATTTGGTATAAAATTTTATACCAAATACAAAGGTTCGGAAGCTGAGAGAAAATAGGGTAAAATTGAGCAAATTTCCCTGTTTTTTTGCAAAAATTTTAGCAAATTTCCCTGTTCTTAAACCTTTTTTAAATCCAATTGGGAAATCTGCTAAAAACTAAGCGTTATAATTGTAAAAACTTATTAAAACAAGTTGGAAAAGTGGTTTAAAAATTTTAATTAACTGGGACAGTAAGACTCCTATGCGTCAATGTACACTCAGAAAAAAAGTTAGTAGAAAAATTTGTAAACGGTTTTCAATCCCACTCTACTATTTTTGTACTTATTTATAGTAAAAAATTATTATTTAGCAAATCTTTTTGCTATTTACATTTTACAAATTACACAATTGTTACAGAATATTTACAAATTTTTGTTGCTAATTTCAGAAATCATTTTACAAATTTTTTAAAACCGATTTGCTAAAATTAGCAAAAAAAATATTACTAATTTTAAAAAAGTGGATATTGAAGGAAATGTTATTTCTAATTAAAACTTACGCCTACAAACTTAAATTTCCTTAAAATGTTACATATATTAAAAAAGGGATCGGAAGCGAAGATACCGACTGATGTCTAAAAAGAGGACATCCACTTGAAATAGCACTAAAAAGGTTTTTTAGTTCTAAAAATTCGCCCTAAAAACAATTAAAATTTAACCTTAAAAGTAAAAAAAAATTGACTAAAATATTTTTCCAAACAGAAATTACCAAATTAAAACAAAATGATTAATTCGTTTTTTAAAAAATATATTCAAGATTTTTGATGCTCGATTAAAAAAATAAATTCAAAGCTTTTTACTAATATTAATAAAATTTAGTAATTTTTTTTGCTGATTTTAGCAAACAGATTTTAAATTCCACTTTACAAAAAGTCTACTAAAATTTAGTAGCAGCTAATAATTTTTCTACTAATTTCATTGTACTACACGTCAGCAGACATGCTAAGATTAGCAAAAAATACCGCTGGGCTCAAATTAGCAGAATTTCCTGTAATAACAGCAAAATTTTCAGTTGCCATTACAGACTTTTTTTGGTAAGTGTACCAGTCGGTATCTTCAAAACATTGCTGCTGAACAGCATCATTCTCAACAACTTAAAATTTTAAGAAGCAGCGAATTTTGACAAAAGACCTCCACCTTCATGCGAACAAAATTCAACTTGCTCAGAAGCTTAAAGCAGCAACTGTCAGTCGGCGTGATAGGGCGTTACTTTTTTGAAGATGAACCCGAAATTGCAGTGAACATGATAACGGAGTTCTCGTGGCCTCAACTGGATGGCATGGATCTAGACAACATGTGGTTTCAGCAAGACGGCGCTACCTGCCACACCGCGCATGAAACAATCGATTTATTGCAGCAACGATTTGCAGAAAAATTTATCTCAAGAAATTCTAATGTCAACTGGCCACCAAGATCATGCGATTTCTTTCTTTGGAAAATGTCATTGAAATATTCATGAACAGAGTAATGGTCTGTCATCAGAGCCGTGGGGCTATTTGACAGATATTTTATTCCATACTTGACGGAACACATCTTCTTTTCAATCTAATAGAAAAATCACAACTTTCTCAAAAAATACCTGTTTTTATTTTAAATGAAAAAGTGCATTCTTTATTATTTCAATCTGCAAGTTTTCTTGATTTTAATTAGATGGTTGCCAGGATAATTTTTAAGTATAGATGGACTAATCCTTTTCATTTGAGTGGCTGGTATAATAGCCTGTCTTACCATAAGTTGTTGTGGATGGTGGTTCAAAATAAGGCTGAAGATGACCTGAGCGCTCAGGTCGAAAGTGTTGGACTTACTCCCTCTAGCACTGACCCTCACATTTTTTTTATCTTCTCTTAATTATTAAAATAAAGTTATAAACTTACGGATTGAAATCATACATACAAAATTAATATAAAATTTATTTTAAAGCACGAAAAATAAATTTAGGGTCCGCCATCTAACGTTTTTTTTTTTTTTCAACTAGTGCTTATTTGACAGATAATTAGTTTTATCCTTCCGCTCAACGAATATGGTTGTGTATACGCTTGAACAACGCTGGGAAATATTGCGACAATACTTTGAAAATCATGGTAATGTTGCAGAATGTCATCTTTTCAATGTCATCTTTTCAGATGAAGCTCATTTTGATCTTGGCGGGTATGTAAACAAGCAAAATTGTCGCATTTGGGGCACAGAAAACTCGCACGCATTCATTGAAAAGCCGATGCACCCAAAACGAGTCACTGTTTGGTGCGGATTTTGGTCCAGAGGCATAATTGGGCCATTTTTCTTCGAAAATGAGCAAGGAGTGGCCGTTACAATCAATGGCGATCGTTACCGGGCCATGTTGAACGAATTTTTGTTCACAAAAATTGAAGAGCAGGATTTTGGCAATATTTGGTTTCAACAGGACGGCGCTACGTGCCACACAGCCGAAGCTACTCTCGATGTTTTGCGCCCTGTTTTTGAAGATCGCATTATCAGCCGCAGAGCTGATGTCGTTTGGCCACCTCGGAGCTGCGATTTGACACCGTTGGACTATTATTTGTGGGGTGCCGTCAAAGATAAGTGTTACACCGACAAGCCAGAGACAATTGCGCTTTAAAGGACAATATTCGTGAAGCCATTGGTGAAATACAGCTGCACACAATCGATAATGTGCTTAAAAATTGGACCGATCGTGTAGGCTACTGCATGGCCAGCCGAGGCAGCCATTTGAATGAAATTATTTTCCATTATTAACCGGAAGGATTATACTTTCAAATAAAAAAAGAAATTTGAGAAAATATTCAGTAGTTTTTTTTTTATAGCATTTTCAAAAAAAAAAAGTTATTTGGCGGACTCTATACATTGTTTTTATGTCTCGTGTAGACGTCAAGTTACAAAACTTTCTTGTGAATGGTATATTATGTTGGATAATAATTAAGGTTTAAATCTTTTGAACAACCCTCGTATGTCAGAAATACATTTCCATTTTTTTTTGTTACAAACAAAAAACTGAAATGAATATGGCTGATTTAATAATAATTATTATATGCAATGTTTGACAACCTTTATGATTTTTTTTTTCTGTTTCGTCACTGGGGTGGACAAATTAGCCCACACAAGGATCAAACAAAAAACAAGAAAACTTTAAAATTATTTTAAAGTATAATTTGTCATAGCAATCACAAAAGAATTGCAAAGTCATTCAATAAACTTAAAGCTAATTTACTATACGAATATTTTGAAATATGCACGCATTTGCACTACACTCACATGAGCACATATTGTAAAAAGGGTTCGGTTTTTTTATGAAATGCATTAATACTTCACAAATTGATAGGGTTTCTTTGATTTTTGGTATTTTTTTTTTGCATTCATTTTAATTTTTGATTGAATGCAATACATTGCGAACGAAGGGCGTTTTCTATCTAATAAATATGCAGCTGTATTGAAAAAGGGGTGGATTTATTTTATTATTTATTTTATTTTCAAGGATTCATTACTAACATTATTGCTACTGCCTTAAAATGGTGGCTATCTAAAATAATATTTCTAAGTGTATTTTGTATAAAATTTTTCTTATGTATGTTTTTTTTTTTGAATAAAAGTCCCCCCAAAAATGCGTAGGTACTAAAGAAACATTAAAAGAAAACCGATTCTTAATTTTTTTATAAGGATTAACTAACAGAAACTGATCATATTTCAACAACAACAAAATGTCTACGGTAATACCCAGTTAAGACAAAATTAGTTCGTTTCAAAGCATATTATGTTGTTTAGGTGTTACGGGATAAAACTGTTATACTCCACATAAAAAAAAAAATATTAAATATTACAATTTACAATTTAAATTATGATTATGAGTTAAAGCCATTCAATTTGGACTAAAAGTTTTTCGCGTGAAAAACAGTTAAGCAGAGTAAAAATTTTAAAAAAATCCTGTTTCAGTTTTTCAATTAAAAAAGAAACTGATCAACCGACTGTAAAAGTTTGTAACCGGTACAAAGTTGGTACAAAGTATTTGAACGGTTTTGCAACATATGGCCGAGCGTTGTCGATTGAATACTACGGCTTCTTCGGCCAATGCTCGCTTCAAACGCATCAATTGTGTTCGGTACAGGTACCCTATGATCCAATGTGGCACAATTTCAGCAGCTCATAAAAGATGGGACCCTTCTGGTCCCACCAAATATAGAGCATTACCTTTGCGCGTTGATTTTGGCTGTTTGGCCGGGCTTCACATTCAATTATATTTTTCTTGTCTTAATAGATCCATTTTTCATCGCCAGTAATGATTCGATGCGCAAACGACTATTTTATGGCGTTTAAGCAGCATTTCTGACAAATAAAATCGTCTTTCAACGTCCCTCAGCTTTCCAAATTCCTTGTTTTTGGATGAATCCTGTTACTTGTAAATGTTTTTAAATTGCTCCTTGAACGACTGCCAATCATGTTGCAAAATCTTCTTGAGTTTGACAACAATCTTCATCAAGTAATTCCACTTCTGAACCATACAAACCATCTCTCGCACGTTGAAATTGATGTGCTTCAGCTGCATTTTTTTTAAATTGGAAAGGTAAGGCAAAACTTTTCACATAAAATTCGACTTTTACGGAGAACAAAAATATTTAGAGCTAGTTTTTTGGATGTACACTTAGAAAAAAAGTTAGTAGAAAAATTTGTAAACGGTTTTCAATCGCACTCTTCTATTTTTGTACTGATTTTTAGTAAAAAAATTATTATTTAGCAAATCTTTTTGCTATTTACATTTTACAAATTACAGAATTTTTACAGAATATTTACAAATTTTCGTTGCTAATTTCAGAAATCATTTTACAAATTTTTGAAAACCGATTTGCTAAAATTAGCAAAAAAATATTACTAATTTTAAAAAAGTGGATATTGAAGGAAATGTTATTTCCAATTAAAATTTACACCTACAAATTAAATTTTCTTAAAATGTCACATATATTAAAAAAGGGATCGGAAGTGAAGATACCGACTCATGTCTAAAAAGAGGACATCCACTGAAAATAGCACTAAAAAGGTTTTTTAATTCTGAAAATCCGCCCCAAAAACAATTAAAATTTAACCTTAAAAGTAAAAAAAAAATTACCAAAATATTTTTCAAAACAGATATTACCAAATTAAAACAAAGTGATTAATTCGTTTTTTAAAAAATATAATCAACATTTTTGATGCTCGATAAGCAAAATAAATTCAAAGCTTTTAACTAATATTAATAATATTTAGTAATTTTTTTTGCTGATTTTAGCAAACAGATTTTAAATTCCACTTTACAAAAAGTCTACTAAAATTAAGTACCGGCTACTAATTTTTCTACTAATTTCTTTGTACTACACGTCAGCAGACATGTGTTGCTAAGATTAGCAAAAAATACCGTTGGGCTCAAATTAGCAGAATTTCCCGTAATAACAGCAAAATTTTCAGTTGCCATTACAGACATTTTTTTGGTGAGTGTAGTTTAACCTTGTTTATTGCTGTTTTTGAGATCCAGTTTATTTTGTTTCAATTTAAGTTTAACTGGGCAAGATTGACCAGTTAAACCTAAGTAACAGATGTCAAAACACACAGCTGATGAAAAGCTTGTCTAAATAAATCAGCTGTTTCGTAAATACTAAAAAGTTGTTTACAAATTAAAAAAAAAATAAATGTAAATGGTTTATACTTCATATTATAAAGATTTCAGCGATTCTGAAACACATGCAAATTTTTAATAAGACCATAACAAGAAAGCCAAATACAATTATAACTCGTCCAAATAATTTATTTATATTCGTGAACAAGTGCTTTTGCTTGAAGAAATATTTGTTTAAATTTTTTATTAAGTATTTTTAATGCTACCATATGTTTGGCTATAAAATATAAAATTTTGTTGGAATAAAATATGGCAGCATTACCTTATCTCTTAAGTCTTAAGCTACTACTGAAAAACAACAAATGGAATTAAAGCCAGTTTAAATTTATTTTCAGTTTAACTAATAAGTCATTAAACTAAGTTTAACTCTCATTCAAAAAACAAGCTCTTAGTCGATCAATGGTTAAGTGAGAATACATGACAATATACCATATAAGTTATTAAAGACACTAACCATGTACAAAAGATACGCCATCTGTTGTGATTCCCCCATTTTTTTAGTTATACACCCAATTCCAAAGAAAAAATATATTTTTCAAGTTTTTTGACATTTACAGTTAATATTTTCGTTTAAAAAATTTTGTCAAAAAGAAATTATTTTTATTTGAATGATAGTTAATTGAATGACAGTTAAATTTAACAAAGCAAATGCAAATTCGTTTATTTCTATAGACTTTTTATTTAATATTTAAGACATTTAAAAGAGCGATATAAACGAAATATCATTTATTTTAACGGATTTTGTATTTAATAATTTACAAGGGCGGATCAATAAGTCAGTTTTTTGAAAAAAAAAAAATATTTATCAACATAATCTCCTTTAAGCTCAAGACACTTTGTCTAACGTTTCTCTAGTTTTTGTATCCCTTCCAAAAACTAGGATTTTTCGAGGTCCATAAAATAGGTAATTTTTACAAAACCTGTTATTTCCAGCTTACCGTTATAATAACTCTCTTTTATGACTTAAAAATGAAATTAGGCAAAATTATGCAGGATTTCGTTATCCAAATGCAGCTAAAGAAGTGTCAGTGGGATACACCTACAAGTTCTAAGACGTTTTTTTTTCGATTTCTCAACAATTTAATTTTTGTCGCTTACAACGTTATTCGCAGCTCTGCTTCAATTGTTTGATCAATAATTTCACCGTTGGAGCTAAATCTCTTTCCACCGAGACATTTCTTTAGGTTTGGAGATAGGAAATAGTCACTGGGGGCTAAATGCGTAGCCCAATCCATCGAATTTTGCCATTGAGACTACCAAGTGTGCACCCGTGCATTATGGTCAATAGAGAGCAAACGCGGCACCCATCTGCAGACAGCTTCCTTAAATCCTTTTAAAATCGAAACCACACTGCCATATGAAATGCCTATGGCATCAACAATCCCACGCACTTTTACTCTTCGATCGGCTAACCCATATCCAGAAGATACAGCGTCAATTGTACTTCTGCGACCACAACGAAAGTCACTAAACCACTATTTTACCATTTAAATCGATGGTGCAGGGTCCCCATAGTATTTATCAAGGTTTTCCTTGGTGTGAGCACTCAAAATTTACTTTTTTCAATTTTTGAAAAAATCCAGGAGGTTGTATGTTTTGAACAGCTGTTAAACGCAAAGTAAATGACGGAACTCAAAATTTTGAACTCAAAATTTGACAGTAGCCTATTAACAGGTGGTACTTGATGGGAGCAGTGTTGCATTTTATTTAACTACGAGGGAAGTTCAAAAAGTCACGGACTTATTGATCCGCCCTCGTAACAGTTCAAAGAAATTAATAAAGGAATTTACATTTGTTTTTATGTATTTGGGGTTAGTTTGTTAACAGTTATATTGTAAGTTAATTTATATTAATATTTAAAAATAAATGAAAAGTTCTTTTGAATTAAATGAAAAGATATTTTTTTATATTGCATTTTCAGCTAATTTAAACTACAAACTATTTTGAGTTAAAAATTGTTTTTTTATTGTTTGTATTAAACTAACGAGATACTGAGAAAGAAACGATCTCTACTGAATTCTTTACACTAAAATAATAATGAAAGGTTTTACAGCCACCGTTGTAACTCGCTATTTTGGGTCTATTTCATCTCTCAGCAACAATAGCTATATGGCATTTCTTTTTCACTTTCAAAATACAAATACACTGAAAAAAATCTTTGGAAAGTAATTGATAGATTCTCATAAATTAAGCAAAAAAAGAGAAAAAAAACTTGCATTTGATATACTATCAAAATACTTGGTAATGATTTTATCATAGCACTTCTATATTTAAACCCAATGTGATAATGTCAAAAAGGGGTGCAGTTAATTTTTTACAGTCATTAGAAAGCCACAATAATAAGTGCAAATATCACTTAGTACCTTCTAATAGTTTTGTCTATTAATGAATTTCGTGAAAGTTTGACAGAATTTAACATTTCTTATCCGAAGTCGTCTTAAACGAGTTTTACTGTAATTTAAAAAAAAATATATTGAAAACCTACAAAAGAACTGAATTTACCTTTAGTTTGTATAAAAGGAGTATTCTACAAAAAAAATTAATGCTTACAAAGGTAATTAACCCGGAATTAGTTAGTTGTTTTTATTCATATGTGAAAATCGCACAAAAAAAATAGTTTTTAAAACAGCGATATCGATTTCACAGTAATTACCTTTTTATAGAGTAAAAACAAGAAAAGAAAAAGAATTAAATCGGAAATAAAGAGTAATGCGATATGTTTTGTATGGCGATACTGCTAGTTTTCTCAAATAAAATACATACGAGTATATTTTATTGGACAGGATATTTATTAATACCACAATTAAGAATGACAAAGAATGAGGTAATCTTCTACAAAATAGTAACACTGGAATACATCAATCAGTTTTTGGGCTTATCTTTAATTTTGATATTATAATGAGTGACTGGTGTAAAAAGGATTTAGATCCGGTATCCATGAATGTGTATGAAACTGATAATAAATTAATATAGAAGGAAATTTAAACTAGCAAAGACTTAAAACATTTTCTGGGAAGCGTAATGTTATCAAATAAAACAATTCCTGTACAATCAAACAAAAAAATATTTCAATTAAAATATAATTGTAGAGTTTTTAATCCTTCATATTTATCATCCCAAAAAAGACTAACAAAATCTCTTTTTATAAACAATATTTTTAGTTTAGAATACAAGCAACACTTTTAAATATTATAACACTTATAAATATTATAATAATGAATTATGTTATAAATAGTACTTTACCCGTAAAGTTAACTGTAGTCGGAAAGTTTTCCCCGTAATTTACGCAATACACTTTTCCAAAGAGAAGCCCTGCAATTTAAAAAAAAATGTCATATTAAAAATTTATTACATTTTTGAACGTAAAGGAAAAATATTGTGGTAGTGTACATTTTAAAAAACTTAAGAGGAAATAAATATTTGTTCTCATCTAAGAGCATGGCCGTCCACCATTAATTTCGTGCCAAAAAGATTGATGTTATTTCAATCTAAAAATGTCTATTGGATTATTTTACGGTACGTCAATAAATAACTCTTCTTTATCTCTTTCCTTTCGTTCATCATCACTGAAGTGCGACGGCAAATTTACGTTATCTAATCAGCGACAGAGTTAAAAGGCGAAAGATATAATTAAGATGTCTTGAACGAGTTTTTAACACCATTATTTTTTAAGCAATATCCTCATTACTTGATGGACTTATTAGAGCAAAATATCAGCATATAAAGTTAATTTAAATGCAAAAAAATCACAGGTTCCAAAGATTTTCCATACATAGAAAAAATCATTTAAATTTTGAGAGTTGAGTATGCTGAGTGCGCAACTCACTAGAACTCTGGCAGACCAAGTTTGAATTTAAAATTTTTTTATACATTTTTTAATAAATTTGAACGGAATCTATTATATTGTTGTATCTAATCTGACATTTTTCGGATAAATTTGGATCTTCCTTAATCCCTATTGTTAGATCTAATTAGACCTGCCATTTTTTGGATCAATTAAGATGCTTCTAAATCCCCCAATATATTGTTTGATCTAATTAAATCTGCTATTTTTCGGATCAATTTAAACCCTTCTTAATCCTAAAATATATTGCAGGATCTAATTTGATCTGCTTCTTTTCAGTATAGATACGAGAAAGTCTTCAGAATCTAAGGGATTTTTCTGTAGAAAAAACCCCTCAGATTCTGATAGATTTTTAAAGGAAAAGACTGCAAAACCAAAACGAAAATCCGCTCAGAATTAATGGGTTTTTGTAATGGATTTTCCTAGTGTTTATTTAAAAGCCATTTTTCTAAATGTGTAATAATTTAAATTCTTGTTATAATTTTTCCAAAATTGTAAAGAATTTATTTTCAAAAACAGAAACACAAAATTTCATTATAAAATTTCATAATCTGAGATGTTTTTCCATTAAAAAGCACACAGATTTTGCAACAAATTTAGAGACAATTCGCAAAAGAAAAATTTTAAAGTTTTTTTTACCTATTTTCTATTTTTATTTTTTTTGGAAAAATAATAGTTTCTAAGACTTATTTCAAAAATATTTTCATTTAACTATGAAATTGGCAATATCGAAAATGTCTAAACCGATTTCATAACTTTTAGACAAATGCAAAATAATATTCTCTGTTTCTCTCTCTCTCTCTTTACTACCATAAATTACACATCGATTAAAAAGCTCAATACTTATCCAACAAGCCAGCCCTACATCAACCTTAAACAGAGCAATCCAAAAAAATATGGTCTGTCAATAAAAAAACTTGCAAAATAAGTTTTATTTAGAGGTAGCAGACCGCCATTAAAGTTTCAAGGTTGTACTTGTTCTATTATTTTATGTTAATTAAAAATTGAGAAAAATTAAATAAAATTATTATAATCGGGACTCATTAATTCTAATATACATTACGAATATGATATCAAAATAAAATTCGAAGTCACAAATTCCGCGAAATTCGAAAATTTTGATCAAGAAATTTTCTTAAGGGAGAAATTTTGTCATATAATAAAGTGTTAGAAAGTCGAATTTTTATTTCAGAAAATTTTAATATTTTGACAAAAATATGTATTTTTATGTCTGAATTTAAAAAAAAAGTCGAGTTCTATTAAGAGTTACTGTTTTTTTTTTTTTAAATTTTGAACATTCTGTTAAATTATAGCGTACAGTTTCGGTTAATCGATTAACCGAATTGGCGATTGCCTTTGTTTCTGTTAATATCAAAAAAAATAATTTAACAATCAAATAATTATTAGAACCGAAAACTCGATTAAAATATATCGATTAACAGGTTAAATTTTTAATATGAATTTTTCTGTTATTTTTCTAAAAACTTTCTAATTTTCCTAGCTTTGTAAAAAAAATCGTAGAAAAAAACATCAAATAAAATACAATTAAATACTTTTCAAATCGACTATATCAAAGCAAATGTTATATAGGCTTTAGGAAGTATGAAGACAATTTTTATTTTTGTTTCAATTTCTTTAAAAAATAATTTTTAAAAATATTAAATTATATTTTCATGTCAAACAAAATGAAATAGAACTTTCAACCACCTCATACATGTATTTCGAGCTGGCAAAAGATTTCATCCGAAGTTTTAGAAAAGCTAGGGCCTCTAAGCAGAGCTTTAACAAAAAAAAAAAAAACTATTTAAATATATATTTTTCTCCTTACCAATTAAACACGTGACTAGGTATATTCCTAACCAGCGATATGACGTTACGTATGTTATAAAATAAAAATATAAAATTGCATTAAATTTGAAATCTGTATTTTCTGATTTATCAACAAATTCTAATTTGATTTATCAACAAATGTTGATGAAGTAAGAACTGCAGTTTGCTAATTCAGTTAATTTTACACGAATTATAAGTGATTTTTTAAACATAAGAGGGCGAATCAATAAGTCGGTGACTTTTCGAACTTCCCTCGTAGTTATATGAAATGCAAAACTGCTCCCATCAAGTACCACCTTTTAATAGACTACTGTCAAATTTTGAGCAAGTTCCGTTATTTACTTTGCGTTAAGTGCAAATGAAAACGATCAAGAGTTCTATGAAATGTAAACGCAGCATTAAATGTTGTTGATGGCGTTCAAATTATATTAAATAATTTGTCGCAGATATTAACATAAATATCACACCTTTTATGCCATTATATCCTTAAAATATACAAACAGATTTACATTCATTCATTCATATGCGTCTGTAAATATATTAGGGGTATCACTTTTTAGGGGAAAAAATACATGGCAACAAAATATTTCCAACATTGTACAGTAGGCATATAACCAATTTTTACAAAAAATTTTGGCATACCAACACGTGGAGTCATATATTGTACAAGTAATCAATATCACTTTTTTAGGTGATTTCGGTTCAAAAATATTTCGCACCAAACGCGATTTCTTAAAAAAACGTCAGATTTTTTTAACAAATTTGGATTTAACATAATGATATATTATTAATAAAATATACATTTTTCATAAGAAGGTATTGCAAACAAAATTAAAATTCTGCAAAAATTTGCGAAATAGGTAACAACATAATTCTTTAGATATTCCAAGACCTACAGTGATCCACAGCTTATTTCGTGTGAGGAAGATTTTTGAAAAACCAAGCATATAAGTGATATAATTTTTTGTTTTGCAGTTTTGTAGATAATTTAGTCTTCAATAATAAACACCAAAAAAATTTACATAAATATAAATATTGAACGATTGTTAAAAAAAATCTAGACAAACACATAATTCTCATGCCACAGCTTATTTCATGTGTGACTAGAACATTCATTGTTGAAAAATAATTATTTAATAATTTATTAAAGCTTTTAATCTGGATTGCAAGATTCAAACATCTTTAAAGTGTATTGTGGCGTTATTATTGTCCACTCTTCCTTTAGTGCCGCTTTCAAGCATTAGAAATATGGCTTTCAAACTTTTTAATGGTATTTTCGAATACCCAGATCTACACTAAACAAAAAGACATGAACTAAAATGTAATACAAAATTTCCATCAAAATAGTTTAAAAATTGTTCTTAATTTAAGTAAAACTTTATTAAAACTTAGAAAAATTTTCTTAAAAAGTATAAAAATTCTTTAGTTTGAGGAAAAACGAAATAGTTTATGTACTCAGAAATAGTTCATATTTTTCCTAAGTAATATTTCTTGATTTTAGGAAAAACCAAGTCATCTTAGTTTTAAGAAAATTGCATACTTAAATGTAATAAAATTAAGTTTAGTTCAAAAAAAAATTTTGGACATAATTTACTCCCATTTAGTTCAAAAAATGTGTCTAACTTAAATCGAGAAAGTACTTGAACTTAATGTGTGTTCATTTTTTTGTTCGCGAGTAGCAAAATTAACTAAATTTTAGAAAGCCGTTTCCAAATTCAGTTCTTAAGTATACCACTTTCTAATTTTGAAGAATTCTTTTCTAAAAATTAGTTCAGACAATTAAAAACAAAAAGTAATAAATATTTTCCTATATAATTATAAAAATTTACTTGATTTTAGAAACTGATGAATAAATTTTAAAAATTTTAATAAAATATTCTCTTTTTCAAGTAAAAGTTTTCTAATTTTTAAAAAATAATAAAATTTGGTATTGGATTTTTTTATTTGGTTGGAAAACGTTTAAATTATTTTTAATATTTTATTCAAAAAAAAAACAATCAATTAAAAACAAACCAGTTAGTTTTCCTTATTTTTAGGAAAAAATATTATTAAACAAAAGAAATTAAAGTAACCATTTCGAAAAACTATCGTGCATGATTGTAATTTTTGGTTCGTGATCGTGCGTGAGTCAAATCTCTCACGTGCCCATCTCTAATCTTAACAGTCTTAAATATTGAACTTAAATTAGCTTAAAATATATTTTAAAATTTTGTTAGCAAAGGGTAAAAAATTTCGAATAAATTTGTTGACTTCAATACAAAATATCGTAGGCACATTTTATATGTACATTACGGCATAATGGCTTTCCTATAATTGACGTAGCGCTTATTAAACTTTGTATTTATCGAACTATTTGTTTCATGTAATAATAAAAAAGTTTAAATTTTTGTATGTCAAATAAAGTTTAAGCTAAAAATCCCATAAAATAAACTTATGAATTTGATATTTTGTAGTTTTGCAACAAATTCATTAAATTAGTTAACTTAAGAAGACAAAGGACCCCCAATGTTTCTTAGCCATAGATGTCGTGTGTCACGTAGGGCGTCCCTTTTTGTAGTTCTCTCAAGCAAACCCGTTAATTAACTACGAAAAGGATCTGACTTTGTCACAATTTATTACGTTTCAGGATATCCTGCAGTAATTTTTTTAATTTTTTTACCTTTTTGATAATAAAATTTAATTTATATTTTAAATACATGAAATTAGTATAATTCGATTTAGTTTTAAGACAAAATTGTAAAGCAAAAAGCTTGTTAAGAGCAAAGTGGGAAAATACTTACTCAATGAGTGTAAAGTACTTTAAATATATATGGTAAAATATATAACCTTCACCATAGAAGCAGAGGATAAAGATAATTTTCACTTAAAAGAAGTGCTATTTAACTTGTTAGAAGATATTTTCTTATTTTTAGGAAGTTAAGTCCTAGTTTTTAGTAAAAAAAAAATTATATAATGAACTTAAATAAAATAAAAGTTTTCTTAAAACCAAAAAACATTTCCTAACTAACAGTTTTAGATGATGTATGAACTAATTAGGAGGAAATTTTACTGTTTTCAATAATAAAAATTTACTTCTTAGTAGTAAAATTTTTCTATAATTTAGAAATGTTGACCAAATTTTAAGTAAAATTTGTTTCTTAACTTCAAGAAAAATTTTATTAAATATTGGTAAAAAGTGTCTTTGGCGCCATTTTCATTTCAATTTTTCCTCCAAATAAGATAATTTTTCTAAGTTCTAGTTCATTTTGTGTAGAATGCGCCACAAATTTTCAATCACATTTAAATCTTGGGACTGGGCGATGTTTGGATCTACGCTCTCCACTATTGGTTATTGCTTATGGAACTTTTCAATTTTTATCCTCTATAATTTACTAATAAAAATTTTCAGGTTTCTTTGCAATAAAAACAATTTATAAAAAAGAATATGATTATATGATCTAAAATCCTATTAATACTATTCATTTACAAAATATTTAAAAAGTTATATCCCTAATATAAATAAATGCATTTATTA
The DNA here is from genome assembly GCA_949748255.1 of Eustalomyia histrio. Taxonomy (NCBI): domain Eukaryota; kingdom Metazoa; phylum Arthropoda; class Insecta; order Diptera; family Anthomyiidae; genus Eustalomyia; species Eustalomyia histrio. The sequence continues at coordinate 53,616,763 of OX456525.1, forward strand.
TGCACATATTATACCCATTTCGGTTTAATTATTCTCTCTCTCTAACCCTCTATCTCTCGCTATCTTACTTTGTAGCAGGGATGCGAAATGAGAATTTCAATTTCGTACAAAAGTGATTACCAAATTGTACTTTTTTGACCTCAATTGTACCATTATAGAATTATAGAATTTTTGTTAATATTTTTATTTTTAATAAACATAATAAAAAAACTGTACGGAAAATTCAGTTGTACATTAAAAGAATGTAATAAAAATATGTAAAATAAGGTACAAAAATCCATTATATCAATATCATATTTAAGTAGATAACAAATGTTATTTTAAAATTATAGCAACCAGAATTCGATGAATGTAACAAATCTTTCTTTTGGACTAGACTAAAAACTGTTGACAATTTATACGGTGCAATTTTCTTAATTCCCTTTTTAAAGTTGCTTCCAAAGTTACGTCTTTTTATACGGTGACTTTAATTGCACGAAAACTGAATGTGAATGAAGTGTAAGAGATAACAGGAACATGCACAAAAAACAAAAAATGTGACTTTATTGTTACACCGCTTGCTTCTCTACCCCGTTCGACAACAATCAAAAATTGCACGCAATAATAATATGCAACAAAGTCGCTCTAATATAAAAGATATTCACAAAGATCTGACAGCGAAAATAAGTTACTAAGCAAAAAAAAATAACGATAAACTGGGAAAATTTGTAAATTGTACCAAATAAACCATGGGAGTACCATGGTACTTTTAAGACATAAATTGTAGCAAAAATGGTACAATTGTACCAACTTTCGCATCCCTGCTTTGTAGTAATCACTGAAAATCCTTCTCTAAAGTATTTGACTGCCTGCATTTGAATTCAAAATCTTAAATAAATGCAAACAATTACATATGTACATTGCAAACAATATACAAAATGTGACTACAGATTTGAATTATTACATTTGTCAGGAAATGACAGCTTAGGAGGCACAGCACACCTCCGCCAGCCTCATCCCCACCTCAGGAAATATTATTCTCATCCTTATTGTCATTTTTATCGTCTTGCAACCGTCATTATCATTTTTATCGTCTTGCAACCGTCATTATAGTTTTTTGTTTGTATTTAGAAGATTATACAACGAAGGTGTTGTGAATGTGTTACATATTGATGTCTACCTCTGATTTTTGTAAAATACTTGTATTTGACTGAAAAATAGAAAAAAACCTAACCTGAGATGCAAATAAGAAGACATTTTTAAAGGTGTTAAGTGCCCAATTAATTTATGCGTCTATATTAAGGTATCCCTTAAATTATGAATTGTGGAATTTCAATGCTAACACGTCCTCGGCCTAGTCCCCAGCTTTGTTCCACTTGATCTCAACTATACGAATTAAAAAAAAATTGAAAATTTGAAAACACGAATGCCGTCTAAAGTTCTGAAGACCTTGTAAAAGATACATCTTTATTAAATAATTCTTTTTGTAAATCAGCAAGTTTATTAAATATTTTATTTTTATTAAATCAGATTTAAAATCACAATTGATTAATCAATTTCGTTTAAATCTTTTTTAAATTAAATTGAATCAAATCATTTCAAACAAAATTCCTTTTTTTTTAATTCGCAAATTAAAAAAAAATTATTTCATTTGCGAATTAAAACAAAATAAAAAACATTAAAATTGACTTGCAAATCTCGCTTAGTTTTCTCGATATTCCCCATTTTGTAAAATAGCAAATTTTTAAAATGACCGGTATCTCGAAAACTAAGCGGGACAAAATACTATGATAATAAAAATAGATCAGTAGACAACCCGAGGTATCAATTTTTATAAAACAGTCACAGGGTGACCCATTTTTATACGAAGGAAATAGAACGGGAAACGAAATTTGTTATTTTTATTATCATATAAATTAATACAAAAAAATAGTCACCCTGTGGTTTAAAATTAATTGTGATTAAAAAAAAATATTTTAACTCGAGAATTAAATCATATTCGAGAATCAAAATCATTCTTTTTTGATTCGCCAATCAAATCAATATTGATTTGATTCTTTGTTTTAAAATTGAATTATTTCGGTTGATTTATAAAAGAATTGTTTAAATCAACTTGATTCTTCTAACAAGTAAAAAAGGGCTAAATTCGGCTGTGCCGAATCTTTGAATACCCTCCACCAAAGGGGATGAAGATGATATACGTATATACTAAATTTTGCATGAACTGTAATATGAATATGTTTTGTCAATTTATGTAACGAACTTTTGTTATTTAGTTTTAGCAATGTTATTTACAGATGTCTGCTCTGTTAGCGACTTTAACATTGTTCATTTTTACGTTAACTTAGTTATCATAGTATGTAAGACAATAAATGTAATCGAACAATAAGAAGACTTAATAACATTTTTACTTACTTAACAGAAAAAAAAAAAATAGAAAAATAGAAAATAGAAAAAATAGAAAAATAGAAAAAATAGAAAAATTGTACAAATTTGTATGGAAAATTTAGAGGTACCTTCACATTTTCACTCATAACTTTTGAACCGCTTGACCGATTTTGCTCATTTTAAATACCAAACTGCTCGGGAGGATGTTCGATAATCTGGGTAAAAATAGGCACTCCCGCTTGCGTCTTCGCGTCGTGATCGTGATTTCAACAGACAGACAGACAGACAGACGGACATCGCTAAATCGACTTAAAATTGCATAAGGATCACGAATATATATACTTTATGGGGTCTTAAACCTATATTTCGACATATTACAAACGGAATGACAAACTGATATATACCCTCACCATATATGGTGGAGGGTATAATAAGATAAAGATTAAATTATGGTAGTAAATAATTTAATAAATTCGTCAAAATTTAAATTAGATTTGAATATTTATTTAAGGAATTATGTTTTTAAAGATTGGGTATGCAGATCCCGAAAATGTTAAAGTTTTTATAATCGGTCAAGGGGATTTTGAGTTATTGATACTTGAATTTCACTAAAAATCGCTTTTTTTTTTCTTTTTTATTTCACTACAACCCAGGCTTTAATTTGAGAATAATTACGAGTACAATAGGTTAAGGATATCTCGAAAATGTTGCAGCAAATATCAAAAGTCTGTAATTTAAAAAAAAATCAATAATCCTTGAATTTTACACACAAAATTATACTGACTATAAGGAAAGAACAAATAACCGTTTTTAAGAATATTTTTCGAGTTATCAAAACCCTTGGATAGATTTTAAATATTTAACAATGTTCGAGATCATCAAAATTTTATAGAAAACAGTGTTTCACAAGATTTATGCAGATTCTTTAATTTTTTGAAAGTTTCAAAAACGTTCTTCAAAAAATTATTTCTGTTCAAATTCGTATTTTTTAGATCAAATATAACCGGGACATGTTAGCATTGAAGTTCGACAATTAGTAATTTTAGGGACACCTTAACATACATATATGTTTAACTGTAATATTGTGTTATATAACATACAACTCATACAGATAGTATGACAATAATGTTACGTTTCCATTGCGTGTTTTGAGCAAATCATGGTCTATTTTAAACTGGATTTCGATCATATGGTAGTGTATTATACCCGAACTATTATTTTTTTTGAGTGAGACCTTTATTAACCCCTAGGTCAAACTAGATTTCGGGCGTGATGTAAACGCCACAAAATTCAATTTTTCACTAATGTATTTTATATCGCGTACCCATAAATCTAGATTTTGATATTCACCACTGAGGACTAACCCAGCGTTTACACATGCAAGTGGAAGTTCGAAAAACTCAATACACTTGGTAGTTTCTTGATTTAAGTTTTGTTAGCCATCAATACAAATCAGGGATGGAAAACATGGTACAATTGTAATTTTTTTGGTACATTTTTACCTTGGTTGGTACCGTGGTACTACCGCGGCTCTTTTAGTACAATTTGAATTTTTTTCAAATTTTCAAATCATAACTTGGTAAAACAACATAGCATAAAGTCGACTTTAAAAGCAACTTAAAATTAAAAACCTGTATTTATTTATTCAGCTACTATAGTAAAAAATAAAGTCAGTTATAAGTTGAACCGGCTCTAAATTGGTGTCACATCAAATGTACCAAATGTTTCCATACACATTGTACTAAAATACTCGGAAGAGGCAACATTGAACATCTGATTTTAAATAACCTCTCAAAACAAAAAAAAAAAGTTTATAATTGTTAAAAAGCTATTAAATGCCTTTAAAATTTTTAATAGCGGACAACCAGAAAAAAAGGTGTGGCATACAAATTAGAGTAACATTTTACAAAGTTTTGTGGGAATTATACGACTACTTAAAATTACCGATACATTTTGCTTCACCCGGTCAATTTAAATTTTTTTAAGTCTTTTTAGTGTCTAAGCAAATCTGACTCAATACGATAAAATTGTTAAAAAAAAAGCGGAAAAAATTTTGGTACCGTGAGGACCGAAAAAGTACAATTTGTTTGTCTGGTTGGTACAATAACAGAAAACATATTTTCCATCCCTGATACAAATCATATCAAGAACACTACTTTAAAGCCCGTATGGCACTTGCCAGATTTTTTATTGATTTTGTATTGACGAAAAATTTATGAATTTTTTTATGGTAAAATAATGACTGAATAATTGCATATCTGTAACACAGCGCTCCCATTTGATTTGCATTGCTGTCAATATCATTTTAATACAAAATAAATGTAGTGTCATACGGGCTTTACCGACTTTAATTTGACAGGTTGCTATTTTTCTATACTGATTATTTTTCACATAAGTTGATTTGAACTCCCATCTAATTAGGATTATTAATACAGAAATTAGCAAGTGTTATAAAGGCTTTAATGAGCTGTCTGTTATTTGTGTTGCCAAATCGAAATCCCGAAAAATATAATGTAAACAATAATATAGATTTTAAATTGAAATATACTTAAGAAAGTTCTAATGTAAATTTGCTATTAGTTGAATTCATACAATTTAAAAGAACATTGAATTCGTTTGTTAGTGAAGTTATTCAGAAACGAATTTATTTCTCAAAGCTCTGGCCTTAGTAATAAACTAGTGTAAGTAGTTGCGTTATGAGAATCGTTCAATTGAACTAGTTTGCCATAATGCATTCCAATTGTCAAAATTTTGTGTTAAATTGTTGTTGCTTGTGGTAATTGGGTTTGCTTGTCCTTTGTTTATTTTTGTTAATTTTATTATAAAGTAGTAATTAATTATAGAACCATCAATTAATTAAAATCCTGAAAAAAACATGGCAAATACCATAGATAAAGTTCGTATAATATTATTAGGAGATTCAGGTATTTATAATTTGAATTATTTGAAAATATTGGTCAATTCTGATAAATTCTACAGGTGTTGGCAAAACATGTCTCACACATCTCATAGCACACAGCGAAAGCCTGACCCGTCCTGGCTGGACGGTGGGCTGTAACATCGAAATTAAATTGCATGAATACAAAGAGGGAACACCACAACAAAAACCCTATTTTATAGAACTATTCGATATTGGTGGATCATTGAATCACAAAAATACACGTAGTGTTTTCTATGCACCCACCAACGGCATTATATTGGTGCATGATTTGACAAATCGTAAAAGTCACAGTAACTTACGTGATTGGTTGTTTGAAATTCTCAATAAGGAGGGTAAAGACACCTATAAGGCAGCTGGTACACAGATTGGTAGTGCTGTCGATAGTAATGGTTTTGATCCCGAAGAATTTGTCGGAGCCACACAAATACCCATATTGGTTATGGGTACCAAATTGGATTTGGTCGATGAGAAGAGACAACCGAAGACAGTGCAGAAAGCAGGCGGTATAGGTAAAAGTAAATATAGTTATTTAATTCAAATATTAATAAGTATGTTTTTAAATCGACGGATTTATTTATTTTTTTCATTAAAAATTTAATATTTGTTCTTTTAATTTGAAACAAACTATATTTTTATATAAATCTAATACTCGCTCGAAAAAGTTTAAATTTTTCAGAATTGCAATTGCTGCAATAAAACTTAACCCATAACGAATATATCTATTTTTTAGATCCTTTTTGGATGTAGATTAATTTTATTCTTGTGTGTCACATGAAAAATTTTAATCTTTTCTTTGATTAATAAAACAGGCCTAATAAGTAGATAAAAATATTGTATTGAAGTCTGTAAAGGAAAAAATTGCAAAATAGAATAGAAATTTGTGACCAAAGGTTCTAGTGCGGTTATTATAATGAGCACTTAAGTTGAATCTAACAATTAAGTGATATTATATTCCGATATTTCAATATCCTAAGGAGCTGAGCTTTATTAAGATTAAGACATTTAAGACCATCTGGCTTAAGAAATTGTTTCAAAAATTAACTGAATTAGTCTTTACAGAACATTTGTGTCCAATAGAAAAACAAATGTTCACTATAAACATGTTTTTTAAATAATAGTTCTTTTGTATAAATAAATACACAGGTTAACGTGTAAATCGACCTTAACTAGTTTTTTTTCAATTGTTTATAAAACGGTATTTTTTATATAAAACGTAAGTTTTTTTTATAAAACTGTAGTTTTTCTGTAAAAATTTTATTTATACTTTTAAACTATTTCTTCTTCTGTAGGTTGAAAAAATTTGAAATTTCTCGTTTGAAATTGAGGCAAACGTTTTTATACTGAAATTAACCCCTGGATTGAACACGTATTAGTTAATCCAACAACTTATTGATGTGTATATAATTTTCTGATAATGTCGTTGGTGTAATATAAAAAGTTGACCCTTCAGTATGTGACAGTAAAGAACCAATTGCTAAAGTTACTATCCAATTAAAATTGGGAAGTTTTTCAAAGTCTCGAAAATTAATGTTTTAGTATTTTTAAGAACTTGATTGTATTTTTTTTTTCAAAAAATATTTGAAACTTTTATATCTTCACTGATTTTCTTCCAGCCGAACAATGTGGTGCCGAAGAAATTTGGTTAAATTGTCGTGATCCTCGCAGTATAGCAGCGGGTACAACAGATGCTGTAAAATTGGCACGATTTTTCGATAGAGTTATTGAAAAGAAACACCATGCACGTGATACTGGTTACTATGGATCGGGTTCAGTAATAGATCGACGTCGATATAACAATGCATCGACTTCGCCACAAACTAGTCCTACAATAACAACACCAAATGCGTTCACAACGGAAGGTGGGGCAGAGACATCGCCGTTAGTGGAAACGAAACAATCAACGCAGGTCCCAGCACCAGCAAGATCCACTGCAAGTTATGGAAATATATTAATGGAACCAAATAGTTTGCAATAAAGAAATTTTTGTTAAAAAACTAAATTACAGTACATATATTAACAAGATGGGTTTCCTTAGATTTCTATAATCATAAGATCATAGACTAAAGGTACGAGATAGAGCGGACAAAATTAAAATACTTAAGTAGAGTAAAAATTAGTTTTTATAATTTAAAACTTTTTGGTTTTTTTTTACTCTATTGGATATTTCGTATCCCTGCATATTTCTTTCGAACATAAAAAATTCAAATCCTAACGACAATCGGCGTAGTTTGTGCCCCATCCTTTAAACCTTATGCGGGATTCCCACAATATGTTCGTATTTTCGATCGTCTGAGAAAAACCCTGATATGAAAATACTACCTTAGCAGAGAACTGCAAATGCTGATTGCAAAATGTTCATACGCAATCAACACAAGAATAAATATGTGTTTGCATTCAAACGCAACATATTTGTTGATGATTTTAAATCAATCAAACGACGTGCAAATTGTTGTCACTGATTTATAATTATCGGTCGTTTTTATACTATTGATTTTATTCTGTTCGTTTGAGTCAACAATAATTATTTTGATGTAGAATAAATCAGAAAAAGCAATAAATAAAGCGTATGTGTGTATTCATAATTAAAACAAAATAGTTTCTTATCTATAAAAAGGGGTTGGTTTTGTAGAAACACATTTCATAAATTAGGGTGGGTCTAAAATCCGTTTTTTTAGAATTTTTATTAATAATACCAAAAATATTGTTCTTTGTGAAATTTTTTTTTAATTTAGGTCGATATCTCATGCTCTCCCAATCCAGTTAAATATTGTCTAATTTTCCAATCAAAATAGATGAAAAAAAAATTAGACAATATTTAAATTTTTCCGTATTAGGCAAGCCTGAGATATCGACCTAAATTTTTTTTCCAAAAGAGAATATTTTTATTACATGAATACACTCATACGCGTTGTTTGTTGTTTTTTCTGATTTATTCAACGCTGACTTTTTGTTTTAATGATATTTTTATTTTTAAGATTTTGCTCAGGATTATTGCTATGTAATACAGTTTATTGGCCGTTGTATTATAGTTGAATTATAAATAAATAAATAAATAAATATTATTCAAAATGATCCGAATTACGCGTTCAGTAACATGATGCTGATTTTATTCTACAGTGAATTTTGTTAAATAATTAAATGTGAACAAGAATTTTTGTGTATGATTAAATCAAGAAAAAAGTTGATTTTGCAGTTCTCTGTACCTTAGTAGTGAGATTAGAGTATTCAAAAACCGAAAACCGGTCAACCGGTTTCTTTATTTTTAAAAACCGATCGGTTTCGAATATTTTGTAAATTCGAAGAAAATTGAAAACCGGTCTTTTTTGTTCGGTTAACCGGTTTTTTTAATTACATCGCCAACTGGGTTACTTGGTCTCTTTTATTTTTTCGGAACACTCTTATAATCGTTTGGTTATGAAGATTTAGATGTAATCCTGATAGATCCCGATGAAGACTTAACTTTGGATATTCCAAATTCAAATAGTTTAATTTCTGATCTAAATAACACAATAAACACTATTCAAAATCCTAAAAAAGAGACTGTACAAAATCATTCATCATTATATGATGATTTCATATATCTCGATAAATGCGACAAAAGAACTGAATAGTTGGAAAATTTATATAATTGTCTTTTGACTATTTGTCCAACATCTACTATTAGTGAAAGAGTATTTTCCACTTCTAGCTTTATTAAAAGCAAACAAAAAAATCGTCTTAAAACGAAACATTTAAATTGCATATTATTTCTAAAATATTATTTTAGAAGTGAAAAATGGATTTTCTTTTTACATATTTAAAATGTAATATTAAAAAAACTTTTTAATGCCAAAGGTTTTAAACGTTCAAATTACTAACGTTCTTAATTTACAAACTTAATGATCTCTATTCATTTGATATGAATATAGTTTTATAATATTAATTTTTAAGATATTGTGTTAAAAAATATTAAAACCAATAAATAAAATTTTGAAATGAAATACAATAAAAAAATTAAATTTAAATGAATATATATATATACTAGCTGACCCGGCAAACGTTGTTCTGCCTAGGAATAGGATTACATTATTATCTAGGTAGCTCGCACAAAGTTTGAATATTCTCACAATAATAGTACCCCAGATATGCAATAATAAATTTGTACTTCGTATGGGAGGTGCCACGCCCATTGCTTGGATCCCCCATATTTTTTGGAAGATTATGAATATTATTATCAAAGAAGCTCACACAAAGTTTGAAGACTCCCACTTTAATAGTACCCCAGATATGCAATAATGAATGTTTTCTTCGTATGGGAGGTGCCACGCCCATTGCTTGGATGGCACTCATTTTTTTGGGAGATTATGAGTATTATTATAAAAAAAGCTCACACAAAGTTTGAAGACTCCCACTGTAACAGTACTCCAGATATACAAAAATACATTTTTACTTCGTATGGGAGGTGCCACGCCCATTGTACCCATATAGGTCAATTGTGAATCTAAACCATTCAGGGATCAAATAAAACAGACACAACAAATTTCATCGAAATCGGCCCAGCCGTTAAGGAGGAGTGCAGTCACTAACACACGTACAGGAGAATTATATATATAAAGATATAATATATATTCAAAGAATGTATTTTTTTGTTTTTTTACTTTATATATTTTAAATTTAAATTTCTTTTTTTTTGTTTGTAATAAAAACAATTAACAAATTATATAAGCTTTTTATTCAAATTAAAAAAAAACCGAAAAACAGGTCGACCGGTTTTTTTTTGCAAAAACCGAAACCGGTTTTTTTAAAATTCGATTTTTCGAAGAAAACCGAAACCGGTTTTTTCAAAAGGCCGGTTTTTTGAATACTCGAAGTGAGATTGATCCTTTAAAATGTGATCATGATTTTTTTCCCTCTATCACATATTACAATTTTATTATCGCAGGGAACCCATCCAGCAGCTTCCTTGTGAGTATAATTTAAAAATACTGTACTGAATAAATTGCATGGACATGTAAAAAAACCGAAAGCGATCCGATTTTCAGTGCTCAATATTTTACGATCCATATTTTAAAAATTATTTTTATTGCTTAAATTTAAAGCTCTGAGTAATACAAATTGTTTATACATATAATTTGAAGTCAATTTAATATTCACGAAACAAATATTCTAGATTTAAAAGATGTTTGTTTTCAATTTTCATCACACCCCATTATACCGACTTAAAAACAGTAAAAACCTTTGCGCATGCGTCTTATACGCCATTTCAAGTTTTCAACTATCAAATCCTCATAAAAATTTTTAAATAACGAAATACGTATTTTTGGTGCTCAATATTGCACATTTTTAGGGAAATCATTTAGTACAATTTTGAAACAAAACCTCTGAAATTTTTTTATAAATTTATTTCTAGTTTCAGTATTTTATAGAAAAATTGCAACTTTTTCAGTTTTTGTTCTAAAATTGCAACAATTGAATTTTTTTCCCGAAATTTCCCTCTTTAAACAATTGTACTAAAAAAAAAGATTTTTTTCGAAAAACTAGAGACCATTTCTGCAATAGATAATTCATTGAAATTTTTTTTATAAATAGAAAAAATATGTTTTCACAGCTTAATATCTCCTCAGGAGCATTTTGGGTAAAAATCTTTTATTGAATAAAAAATTTCTATTTTCATCTTTAAAAACCATCCGTCCTAACCTGGTGGCCATTTCATTTGACGACCACCCAAGAAATGCAAGTGTAAATGGTACACAGATTGGGCACCGTTCTTGCCATTATTGATGACTACACGATAACCATCATCCAAGCCCAATTGTTTGGCTACTTTACTGCCCACCAACATGAGATGACCCAATAAATTGGCATCTGCTTCTTCAGCCTGGGAAAGCATAACAATTGGTTTACGTGGTATTACCAAAAAGTGAGTTGGTGCCTGTGCCATAATATCATGGAATGCCACACATTTATCGTCTTCATAGATAAATTCGCATGGTATTTCTTTACGCAAGATTTTACCAAAGATTGTATCTTCAGTAGGGGCTGCCGACTGTGCCTTATCAACCTCACTGGACATTTTAAGCTTAAATGTTGTAGGAAGGTTATAAAAACTGTAAAAGTGTAAACCAAGATGTTTAAAATTGTCAATATCCTTATTTCCAATGTCCTTACCAGCTTTTTCTTAAAATTAACCGGCTTCGTGTGAATAAATTCAGTAGACTCATCACTGTTGCCAACTTGACGGTTTTCCTGCTGATCTAGCGCATTGCTATCGGTCATATAGTCGCTTATAATTTTTGGACGGAACAAAAACTGTACACAGTAAATATAAATAGTGTTTTTCTTCAATTCCTCATTTTGATTTCGCAGTTTTCAACACATTTAAAGCAAAACTAATTTATTTCGAGTTTATAAAAATTTTTTAATGTAAACTTCCGATAAATACTTGTTCGATATTTTATATTTTGCCATATTTCGCTACTGATTTTTATTTTTAACATTTATTTTGTGATTTGAAAAATATTTGTGTTTTAAAAATATTTGAAAATATTTTTAAATTTCAAAGAAATTATTATTCTTCATTTACAAAACCGAGCTATGAGGGCCTTAATAAACTTCTAAATATGATAATAATTTAGATTTTTTCAGCCAGTTCGCACCAAGTTTTTTTGTATAAAAGTTAAAGCTGTTACGTCGCTAGTTTAAAGAATTTCTTTGTCAATGCATTATAAGTTTTTTCAAAGTTCTGCAATTTGTTTGTAAAACGCTACCTCGTTCTGCTTTCTATAAAGCGAGTTTTAGGTAATTTAATATATATATAAGTCGCTGTATTCATGTTATTTCTCTATTTAATAAAGTATTTTACAGAAGTAAATGTGTCCACAGCCTTAAAAGTATATGGCCCTTGGGGCTCGATTAAATATAAACAAAATTAAAAGCTCTTAAAAAAAATTTCCAGTAAAAATGCTATTAACTTTATCATCTACAAAGTCACCCTGTATAAATCAGGGTGACCATGAATTTATGCGAAAACCTTTCTTAAAAAAACGTGGTACTGGCAAGCCAAAACTTGGTGACTTGCCGCCAGTGTTGCCAAATAAACAGATTTATCTGTTTTTTTTTTACAGATTTTTTAAGTACTGGACATATTTTAAGATTTTTGCGAAAAAAAAAGATTTTTAAAATTAAAGCATATTTTTTCGATTTTGATCGATTACTACGAGTACAAACAAATTTAGATTTAATTTAATCGAAAGTACAATATCCAATGTAGAGAGAATATTTTCTCAAATTAATGGTAATAAAACCAAAAGAATAAATAAATTAGAAATCCCCTTTCTGTGTGGTATTTTAAGAACTAAAGATTTTCTTAAAAAAATAACTCTAATAGTATGAATTTTATAATGACGAAAGAAATGTCAAGTAAATACAGTAAACATATTTTCTTTAATTCTACTATGATCTCACAAATTTAAGAAATATGATCTCAAAATGTTATTAAATGAATCATATCATATATTTTCACCCCTTTTCCCAAAAAACGATTCAGAATAAAATTCTTTGTTTCTATATCTGAATTCATGTTGTTGTTATAAGAAAACCAATAATTTTATTCTCCTTTGTTTTTGGGAACTGGGGTATTTTTGTTTTTTACTTTTAGTTTTTTTATATGTTACATAGTTCTATATAATATAAATTTGAATATGTTTTTTGCGTTGTTTCAATAAAAATAAATTGAAAAAAATACTCTGTTTCTTTATTTCTTTAAATTTGGTTTTGTTTGAAAAAAAGATTTTTGTCGAAAAAGATTTTCTTTTTTGAAATTACAGATTTTTCCAAAAAATTTGTGGCAACACTGTTTGCCGCCCAAGAAAAGGTGACGGCGTTTCATTTTATCGTCACTCGACTTTTATTATCTCTATTGATACTTTATACACAACAAACAATAAAAGTTATTTTTCGCAAGAATTTTACAAAATAAATTAAAAATTCATCGTAACTGAGCAGTATTTTTAGAAAGATTTGCAGATATAAAAAAATGGAGTTGGATTGGCAACATGATTTACATGCAATAAAAGATCGTGGCTCGCATTTATTGCGGACAGAAAAATGGGCCGATTGTAGTTTCTTGGTGGGGACACCGCCCAATCAAAAAATATTAGCTGGACATAAATTGATCTTGGCTATGGCTTCTCCCGTATTCGAAAGAATGTTTTATGGCCAGTTGGCGGACAAGGATGATCCTATTGTAATACCAGATGTGCAACCGGATGCATTTCAAGCAATGCTGCAATACATTTATTCGGATCGTATTAATATTGGGTCCTTTGATAAGGCTTGTGAATTGTGTTATGTCGCAAAAAAATATATGTTACCGCATGTGGTAGAACAATGTACGCATTATTTATGGGCCGATTTAAAGCCGAGAAACGCTTGCCGGGCTTATGAGTTTGCCAAGTTATTCGATGAGCCACGTTTAATGAATAGTAGTATGGAGGTAAATTAAAAAAATTATTTAATTTTTTCTAATTAATTATTGACCCAAAATCTTTTAGTTAATTGCTAGTAACACTAAGGAAGTTATAGCTGATGCTAATTTTACGGACATTGAAGTATCAACCTTAATGACCATTTTGGATCAGGACAAATTAAACATCGATTCCGAATTAGATTTATTCAATGCTTTGTTACGTTTTTCCATCGAACGTGGAATGTTTTGTGATGATTCGGTTGCAAATGCTGGAGGAGAGCATAGTGAACAGAATTCTTCGGTTTCAGGAGTTGGCGGTTTATTGCACGTAGAAGAAATTAAAATGGAACCCGATGTTAATGCTATGATGCAAGGCCATGATGAAGAATTTAATGATGAAAACACTGATAACGTTTCCTTTCATCATCATGCTCCCTCACCAGATGTTGTGGTGGTTGATAGTAATGCTTCGGTGTCAGATGCTTCAGACGGGGCAGCAGCAGCAACGCCCTCCAATGAACAGGCAATTACATCTGCTGCTGCAGCCGCCGCCGCCGCTGCTAATCTCAATTATTTTATGGATGCTCAGCGTTTAACTATTGATGAAACCATGCTAAGGCAAGCTGTTAAGAAAATACGTTTCCTTACCATGACACCACAACAATTTGCTGAAGGTCCAGCACGCTCTAAATTACTAGAACAACATGAAGCTTTGGCTATACTTATTAAAATCTCTAGTCCTTCAATTAATAATTGTCCCATGCCTGAAGGATTTTGTACTTCCACTAGTGGTCGTAATACCTTTGAAATGCGTTGTAGCCAACGTGAGTTTACGTTTTACCGACATGTTCCACCTTCCAGTATTATGGCAGCTCCCAGCCGCGAAATTGGAAATGTTGGTAATTTCAATCCCATGGAAGCTCCAATGGATCATATTCTACCGCAGATTTTGACAACAAATCGTAATTGTAATGGCCCTTCAATACGTCCAAGTGCGGGCATGCCAATAGTTTCAGGTGTTGGTGAATCAGCTGATGTGACAACAAATGATACGCGGCGTTCATATTGTGTTCGTACGGTGAATCCCCAATTTGATTACCGTAATACCAGTGTTACAGATTGCGGTCTAACATTTCAAGTTGATACAAATATTTGGATAACAGGTAAATTTATGATATTTATAAAAAATGTTCACATTTCTTTTGTTGAATTGTTGATATTTATGTGTGTTTATTTTTGCATGAAATGAAATATGAAGATTTGTGGAGGAATTGAAGAAAAATATTCAAAAACTAATCTTCTTTCCAATAATCATTAACCACGAGAAAAGCTGGAATTTAAATAAATATTATTTAGGCCCTTTGCGAACTGGCTTAATATAATCTAAAATCGCACATGTCAACAAAAAATTTCATTGCAGTTTGGAAACCTTTATTTGACCAGTTTGCAAATAATTTTAAAACAAAATATTTTACTTAATTTTGTTAACGGTTTGTTTTTTTTTTAGATAAAAGCCGTTTGAAACATTTTTAAAGTTAAATTTATTTGCTCCCCTATTTGGAAAATAATCTAACGAAAGAAATTGAAAACTACTTTCATCAAATATTATCTTTCGCTGAAGAAAACATTTTTGAGTCTCAATAAAGGCATATTGAGACTCAATTTCTTAAATTAACTGATGATATTAGGATATCTGAAAATGATATGAAATTGACTGTTCTGGTGTCTCTTGATTTGACTAAAGATTTCAACTCCACATGCTACTCGACTATGATTGTCAAACATAGAGATGAATTCAAATTCTCTAAATCTGCGTGTAGACTTGTGATGTCTTTTTTGAGTGGAAGATCTCAGTTTGTTGATCTATATGGAAAATACTCGAGCAATCTTTCGCTTGTATCTGGGGTACCCCAGAGCTCAGTTATTGGGCCCCTCTTGTTTATATTGTATATTAATGACCTTCCTGTTATTGTTTAGCACTTATCCTGAGTTTGCTGATGCATTTGAGTCTAATATTATCAACTGGGCAGCCAATAATTATCTTGCTGTTAATCCTTCTAAGACTAAAGCTATGCTACTTGGATCTACTGATGGTTTTGTGTCTGAGTCTTATGTTTTTATAGGTAATTCCCAAATTGAATTCGTGAGTCAACATAGATGTTTAGGTGTTGTCATTAATAATCATTTATGTTTTGAATCTCACATTGAATCGGTGCACCGCAGAGTTTCTTATATTTTGCGTAGAATATATTCGATAAATAATTTCTTGCCGTTTCGAGTTAAGTGTAGGGTGGCTAATGCGCTTTTAATGCCTCAGGTCTTGTACGGACTTGAAGTTATATCGGGAACTACTAATATGAACCTTAGGAAACTGGAAATGATTGTAAAGTATGTGACGCGTTTTGTATATGGTATTCGTAGTCTTGAACATATTTCTGAATTTGTGAAGAGATTTATTGGTTGCTCATTCCTAGATTTTGTGAAATACCGTAGTGTTTTGTTATTTTTTAAGACAATTAAAAGTGGTATATAAATTTGTATTTTCTCGCTCTACTAGGAATAAACAAATCATTATACCCAAAATTCCGTGCTCACTTTTTGAAATATCTTTTGCTATAAGAGTGGCTCGGTGTTGGAACTTTGTCGCTTGAAAACAAAATTATTAATTTTGTATTTCCTCTAAGCAAATTTGAAAGAATTGAACAGCTTTAAACATTTTTAAGCGCTTATATTGCGTGGCTCAAGCCTCTTGCCAGGAAAGCGCCGAACTTTATCAAGTTGAACATTGACATGTCGCTAAAAAAAATAATTCACCCATACGTTTAATTATAATTTTTATTTGTTTTTAATTGTTTTTTAAACTCTTAGTAGAAACTTGAAACCGATTATAGCCTTTGGCCTTTATGAAATTATTATGTTGCTTCTACTTCTTTTGCCCACTTACACTTTTTTTTAACAATTTGCAACCTATAGATCTATTTAAATTATACTGTTGTGATTTTACCTTTCAAAATCGTTGATTTATTACCTTTAAATAAATCTAGTTCTTTTTATATTGCAAATAATAAACACAGTTGAAATTTTCTGTAGAAAATAAAGAGTTACACAAACTTAAAACAATTGCACGATCCCTCGATTAATCGCCTCTTTCCTAACTTTAGCAAGAAAATCTTATGAAAAGACATCAACTAATATACAATCAAATACTTTTAAAATCGACTAAATCAAAGTAAATGTTATATAGGCTTTAGGAAATATAATAGACCATTTTTATTTTTGTTTCAATTCAAAACTAAATTTTAAAAAAATATAAATTTATATTTTTATGTCAAAAATATTGAAATAGAGGTTTCAAAAAGATCTCATTAGAACGCAAAGTTTTAAAAAAGCTAGATCCTCTAAGCAGAGCTTTAACAAAAACACTATAAAAATATATATTTTTCTCCTTAGCAATGAAACACGTGACTACAGGTATATTCCTAACAAGCACTATGACGTGACTTATGTTATAAAGTAATAATATAAAATTTCTTAAGATTCGAAAACTGTATTTTCTAAAAAATCATAAAAACTAACAAATAACAAGGAATTTTGTTTCCAATTTGATTTATCAATAAATTATGATGACGTAGCAACTTCAGTAAAATTAATTTGTAAAGTCAAAAATATTTAAGAATTCACTTATTTAAATTCTTAATTGCACAAACACAGAAAAGAAAATTCATTCACCAGAAGTTCCGGTTGTTGAAACTTCATAATTTTATAAAAATGAAGTAAAGTACGCAATTTTAAATAATCTTCAAAACAACATTTCAAAAACTCAGGTACAAGCTCTCTTACACGATCATGTTCATGAACTCTTACATTAAAAACATAGCGAACAACCTTTCTAACAATTCCACCAAGAATATCCACATTATACAACCAAGATCCAGAGAAGACCTTAAGGCCATAATTAAATTGACTCATAATTAGAGAGTGAGCTAACCGGTATCTTGCATATCTAGGTGTATACGGTTTTAATGAGTATAATCTTCTTAAAGTAAGAAAAATTTTATTTGAAAAAGAATTTATGTGATTGTCAAAATTTAGACTAGAATTTAAAATAACGCCCAGATATTTAAAGGAATCTACATAGTCAATGACTTGTCCATCAATATATATTATAGGATATAGAAAATTTCAATTCTGCATGTGGAAAGTCATAACTTTAGTTTTAGTAGAATTAACCTCAAGACAATTTAGCATCATCCAATTTGATATTAAACTTAGATGGTTGTTTAAACTAACGGGTTTCAAAATAATCAATTCGAGGAGAATCTGCAGTATACAGTAGCAAAATATCATCAGCAAATACATATGACTGACAAAAGTAAGTGTTCAAAGGGGAATACAATCATTTAGGTAAGTAGGAAATAAAATTGGACCCAGTACAGACCCCTGGGGCACACCCGAGGTTACTGGACCAATAGTAAACCATTGATTGTAACAAACTGAGATTAACTTACATGCAGATCTCGAAAAATTGAAATTATCGTAAAGTTTCTTTACTAGAAAATTATGGTTGGCTCGGTCAAATGCTTTTGTAAGACCCAGAGAAACCACAATACAGAGATGACGATTATCAAGTCGCTTTCTTACAGTATCAGTGAGAGAGAGAGAGTAACAATGATGTCGTATTGCGATTTCGCCTAAGAGCATACTGGTTTGGATAAATCAATGAAAAACATCACAGTGATATAAAGTTTGCATTTTCATAATACTTTTTGACATTGCAGGTAAAATGGTTATCGGTCTCAAATTATTTATATCATAATGACCACCTTTTAAAATTGGCACAACACGACCCAGCTTCCATGCAGTCGGAAATTTTAATGTAGTAAACATAGAATTCACAAGATGAAGTAGCAGACTAAATATAAGCGGAAAAATCAGTTTTATGAATTTTAGGGGAACCTTATCATAACCAGCCGGATTAGACTTGATAGATTTTGAAGCGAGTAATAGATCATATTCTTTTATAGGATTAAAATAAAAAGAATTGGAGTTTTCAACGAAATTATCAAAACTCAGTTCGAAGCCTGCAATAAACTCTCCAATTACACTGTGGAACAAGTTCAGGTTAGCAAAAGTTAGGTCGATTCTGAGAGTGAGGGGTGAAAATAGAGACTAAATTAGAAGACCCGTATCGATTTTTTTTTTAATAGTTCGATTTTTTTTTAATCGACCTTTAACCTTTGCAGTCAAATGTTTTGCTTTCTGTGTAATCATAATACAAAACTTGCGTTTTCCAGCTTAATATTAATTTACTTCTCATTTTTTATGTACCAATTTTGTTCAGTGTTGGTTTGAAGAAACATTGAAAAAGAAATTTTAAAAATATGAAAAAAAAATATAATTTTTGAATGTTATTTAGGAAAAGTTTTAAATAAAAAAATTAAATAAATTAAAATAATGATTTGGCCAGTTGCCGTTTAGCAGGCGGCTGTGGATCAACATCGACCTAACAGCCCTGAATTTGTTCCACAGTGTTATTCTCTAATGTAGGCCCTATAGGCTTGGTCCCTTGACAATCTAGCCTGAGCAATATCTCTGGAATTCATCCAATTAAAATTATAACAGTTTAATTTAACTCTAGATGTAGGAGCTAAATTATGGAGGTCATCCGCCAAATCATTTAATGCAGAAAGTTGCAAATCTACATCATCCTTTTTAGATTTTCAATTATTTGAGATTTAGAAGTTTGGCAATATTTATACCTACACATTCTTGTTTGTATGAGTCTTCAAAACCTTTGTCTATACGTTGAGTTGGGGTTGTGGGTTAGACAAGCACAGAAGCAAGTAGTGGAAATTGGATGGTTGATTAAATACACTCACCAAAAAAAGTCTGTAATGGCAACTGAAAATTTTGCTGTTATTACGGGAAATTTTGCTAATTTGAGCTTAGCGGTATTTTTTGCTAATCTTAGCAACACATATCTGCTGACGTGTAGTACAATTCAATTTGTAGAAAAATTATATGCCGCTACTAAATTTAAGTAAACTTTTTGTAAAGTGGAATTTAAAATCTGTTTGCTAAAATCAGCAAAAGAAAATTTACTAAATATTATTATTATTAGTACAAAATTTCAAATTTATTTTTTTTTATCGAACATGAAATTTTTTTATTTTATTTTTTTTTTTTCAAAAAATATTTTTGACAAAATTAAAAAAAAATCAAAGGCTTAAAAGTTGTAAAAACAAACGAATTCATCGTTTTGTTTTAATTTCTTTTTTTGAAAAATATTTTAGTAAATTTTTTTACTTTTAAGGTAAAATTTTTAGAACCAAAAGACTTTTTAGTGCTATTTTAACTATTAGACATTAGTCGATGTATTCACTTCCGATCCCTTTTTTGTAATATACAGCGGTCAAAAAAAGTATTCGACAAACTGCTTGTTTTTCATAATCATGAAAAATATGTTAAAAAAATTCTACAAAATGAAAAATATAAAAATGCAGATTATTAGCTTAAAGTATTATCTCTTTATTTATGAAACAAAAAATACAACAAAAAACAATATTCTGGAAAAAAAAAATACAAAAACAAAAATATGTAATATTTCAACGCAAAAAAAGTATTCGACAACGTTGCTCTGGTTGTAATTAACGGGAAAATATTGATTAAAAATAAATAATTAATATTTAGTTGCTCTTCCTTTTTGTTTTATAACGGCTTTTAAACGCTTTGGCATTGATTTAACAAGATCTAAAATGTAGTTTTGGTAAATTTTTTGCCACTCTTCTAGAAGGATTGATTTAAGCTGGTTTTTGTTCCTGAAATTTCTTTTCCTTATATTTTGCTCTAAGCAGGCCCATAGGTGTTCGATGGGGTTTAAGTCTGGGGACTGTGCAGGTGGTTTAATCACGTTTGGACAGTTATACAACATCCACAACCTTGTATTTAGGGCCATATGTTTTGGATCATTATCCTGATAATAATGAAAATCACTTGAAACACCCAAAATTTCGGCACTTGGCTTAAGATTTTCCTTATGTAGGTTTATGTAGTACTGATGGTCCATTATTCCATCAATGAAAACTAAATTACCCACGCCTGAAGCCCCCATACATCCCCAGACCATAACACCGCCACCACCGTGCTTTAAAGTAGGCACCATATTTCTCTCCTCCAACCCGGAATTAGGCTTTCTATACACCAGAACCTTACCATCACATCCAAATAGGTTGAATTTAGACTCATCAGCAAAAATAGTCTTCATCCAAAACTCCATAGGCTTATTCATATGCGCTTTTGCGAAGTCAACTCGAGCTTTTCTGTTCTTTTTTGAGATATGCGGCTTTTTCCTAGCTGATCTTGCGTGATAATCGTTACTGTGTATAACATTACGCACGGTCTGAGGTGTAACATTGATATTAAGATCATGTTCTAGCTGTTTTGTTAAAACTGTAGCGTTGATCTTAGGATTTTTTTTATTTCACGCAAGATCCACCTTTCGTTTACTTCATTAAGTTTTTTTGGACGCCCACTTCTTTGTACATTTTCAATACTTTTAGTTTTTTTGTATTTATTTATGATGTAGTGAATAGTTGTTCTAGGTCTTCCAACAATTTCTGCTATTTCTTGTTCAGTTATTCCCTTTTTAAAATGTGTAATTATTATTTCTTTAACATCTAAAGAAATCTCTGCACCCTTTCGACCCATGTTAACAATTAATTCAATAAATGATATTAAGACATTAAAAAATATTAGTAATAATGAAAGACATCAATATAAATTTCAAAGAAACGGTGCTTTTCCCGTTAATCACAACCAGAGCAACGTTGTCGAATACTTTTTTTGCGTTGAAATATTACATGTTTTTGTTTTTGTATTTTTTTTTTCCAGAATATTGTTTTTGTTGTATTTTTTGCTTCATAAATAAAGAGATAATACTTTAAGCTAATAATCTGCATTTTTATATTTTTCATTTTGTAGAATTTTTTTAACATATTTTTCATGATTATGAAAAACAAGCAGTTTGTCGAATACTTTTTTTGACCGCTGTATGTAACATTTTAAGGCAACTTAAGTTTGTAGGTGTAAGTTTTTAATAGAAATAACATTTCCTTCAATATTCACTTTTTTAAAATTAGCAAAATTTTCTTTGCTAATTTTAGCAAATCAGCTTTCAAAAATTTGTAAAATGATTTCTGAAATTAGCAACAAAAATTTGTAAAAATTCTTCAATTTGTAAAATGTAAATAGCAAAAAGATTGTTAATAATAATTTTTTTTACTAAAAATCAATACTAAAATTGTAAAGTAGGATTAAAAACCGTTAACTATTTTTTCTACTAACTTTTTTTCTGAGTGTATGCTTTCAACCTAATACATTATTAATATCTTCCATTTTCAGGTGTCCAAGTGCCAACACAAGTTCTTTGTGGTGAACTAATGAATTCTGCTGGATTTTCAGAACGTTATACTGAAATATTATATGCTCATATACAAGATATACATGGATCTCGTCTTAGCTACACTCACTGTACATCACGTGTGCGTTACGATTCTTTGTTGGAAATCTCCTTTGATCGCCCTGTCTACATATATCGCAATCAAATCTACAAAGTATTTGTAGTTTTCAATAAAATTGGTTGGTATCCAATGTATACCTCTGTGCCGGATGTTATATGTAATCGCGTTAAGTTTATGTTTAATGTCGGTGATCCAAGTGAATCAGTGCGTGATGGTTTAATACGGGCCATAGTATTTTCAACACCCCAAGAACATACTAGACACACATTGGATTAAAGGATGAGAGGAACATCGGGAAGGATGCATTTTAAAATGGTTATAGGAGTAAAGAAGACTTTCTGGCAATACAAGCACAATTTAATTAAACAAAAAAAAATTCTCTTTTTTTTTAAAGAAAATAAATATATATATATATTTAGTTTTATTTTATATAAAGTTGTAATTTGGGATTTTAAACAAAATAAATGTTTATAGTTTTTGTTTTTAATAATAATCTCTTGAATATCACACAAAAAGACATGGAGTTATTCCATTTATATCGTAAAAAGTGACATTTTGGAAATTTTGTAGGGTGGATTTTTATTAATTTGTAGCAGCCGCATTATTTTTATTGTTATATAATTTTGATACACATTTATAATCTAAATTCATTTGGTTTGATTAAATTTGTTCGATTTAATATTGTTTTAATATTGAGTGCATTTATTTTATTTTACATGTCTGTATTCAGTTAACGAATTTATTTATAACGGAATTGTTGATTTGCTTTTGTTTTGTTTCTTAGTTTTTAATAATATTTTACTCAATTTTGATCGCTCTCTTGGATTAGTCCTGTTGTTTTTCATGTTCAGTTAAAGTATAAGCACTCAATTTAATAACTCTAAACTTTTTTTTTTTTTTTAAATCAAAAGTAACTGTTCCTTTCCTTAATATATTTTTTAAATTCATTCGCTTGTGATCGTTTGACCAAAGAAGAAGCTATTAATTTAAAAGCTGGTTTTTATTTTAAAACAAATAAATTAAAATTAAATGTGGAGAGATTTGGACTTTTAAAGTCTGATTTGACCCATTTTTATAAAAATAAATAAGCATTTTCCCAGCTTGAACTTTTAAGTCTGGTTAGGGTTTGCTCTATAAATCAAACCAAATAATTACAACTAGGAAGGGATAAGTTCCTTCTTTCTACAAATTCATTAATCGACTTTTTTTTAAAGAATTTTACAATTAATTTTTTTTTTTAATTATTGCTACATGTTGCTAGACATTAATTTAAATGAAGTAAAAAATTTAAATTTTTTTTTTGGTACAATGTTTTTTGCGCTGTTATAAGGGAGCAGAATTAGAATCGCAATTTTATTTTTTGCCACAAAAACCGTAAATTATTGAAGACAAGTAGCAGTAATAAAAAATTACCATATTTTTCATGAGTTATAAAATAAAAGTCAAGTGCAAATTAAAGTGTTTAAATTTGTAATTTAGTATATTTTTAAGTAAGGTTCAGTTTTAAGGACGTAGATTATCTTTAAAAGTATTTTAGGCAGTTTGTAACTGGAATATTGCTTTTCGAATGTTTGTTGTTTTGGTTTATTTCAGTAAAGATCAAAATTCTAAACGGAAAAAAATGGTCCAATTTTTTTTTAATAAAAAAAAAATAAAAAATAGCTGACAATTCGTTTTTAGTTTAACTAAACTTAAAACATGTAGGGCAAGTGTCTTCTGATAGTATGCGTAAATTTTAAGTGTGTATGCGTTATCGTTGTGTGTGTTAGCTTGTACATGTGTCTTGGATAGTCTATTTGCCGCATTTCGGTCCATTCGTTTACTTTTGTCAGTCAATTCCAAGGATAAATTACTCAGCAACAAACTTACAGAGAGTAATACAAAAATTGTAAAAATTATTCAGTAAACGAACGGAACTAAAGCATCATTTGCGGGACATTTGGACTTAGTCTTTCTATTTGAAAAAAAAAAGTGAAATTGAAGCACATCGATTGCTCACTGAAGATTATCGTAAATATGTTCCATCGATTTCAAAGTGCGAGAGATGGTTTGGGCGGTTCAGAAGTGGTGGTTTTGACACGTCAGACAAAAACCGCCCAATTCAGCCAAAAAAAAATTTGAAGATGATAAATTCGAGGCATTACTCGATGAAGATAGTTGTCAAACTCAAGAAGAACTTGCAAAATCATTGGATTTTGCAAGGATTTATCCAAAGTTAAGGAAATTGGGTAACACACGAGTTGAAGCCGATGCACGTTGAAAGTCAATTTTGCATGTTTCTTAATATTACTGGCGAGGAAATTGGATCCATTACAACAATCCAAAGCGCAAGAAATCGTATGTGAAGCCCGGAAAACCAGCTAAATCAACGCCAAAGCCAAATATCCTTGGCGCCAAGGTAATGCTCTGTACTTGGTGGGCCAAAAGGGTCCCATCTATTATGAGCTACTAAAATTGGACCAGACGATCACAGGGGACCTGTATTAAACACAATTAATTCATTTGATCAGTTATATTCCATCATGATAACGCTCGGCCACTATTTAAAAAATAGTGGTGAAGTTTTACCTCACCCACCTTTAAGTACAGACCTTGCCCCGCTCGTCTACTATTTCTTTCGATCGATGCTGAACGATCTCACTGGAATACACTTCACTTTAGAACAGGGTATCAAAAATTCGCTTGACTTGTTCTTGGCCTCAAAAAAATTAGCAGTTCTTTGGCCCGAAATACACATTTTGGTAGAAAAATTGGAAAAGGTCACAGCTAGTAATAATAAAGAGGTAATGAGTGTAC
Source organism: Eustalomyia histrio (assembly GCA_949748255.1). Taxonomy (NCBI): domain Eukaryota; kingdom Metazoa; phylum Arthropoda; class Insecta; order Diptera; family Anthomyiidae; genus Eustalomyia; species Eustalomyia histrio. Next base: position 53,641,832 of record OX456525.1, read on the forward strand.
GCTCACTAAAAAAAGTCTGTTATGGCTACTGAAAATTTTGCTGTTATAATGGGAAATTTTGCTAATTTGAGCAACAAATGGCTGCTGACGTGTAGTATAATGAAATTCTTAAAAACAATTAGCATCCGCTCTTAAATTTCAGTAAACTTTTTTAAAATGGGTTTGCTAAAATCAGCAAAAAAAAAATTTGTAAATATTATTAATATTAGTACATCAGATTAGTAAAAAATATTAGTAAGCGCTATTAAATTTTAGTAAAATGCTGTAAAGCCAATGAATTGTAAAATACGAGCGCCGATCAATAAATCCGTGACTTTTGAACTTCCCTCGTAGCTATATGAAATTCAACACTGCTCCCATCAAGTACCACCTGTTAATAGACTACTGTCAAATTTTGAGCCAGTTCCGTAATTTACTTTGCGTTTAACAGCTGTTCAAAACATACAACCTCGTGCATTTTTTTTAAATGGAGAAAAGTGAATTTCGAGTGCTCATTAAATTTTTTTTTTGCGAAAAAATCGTCAATTAAACCAAGAAAAAGCTTAATAAATACTATGGGGACCATCTGCACCATCGATTTCAATGGTAAAAAAGTGGTTTACTGACTTTCGTTGTAGCCTTGCACGGAAGATGCCGAACGTTCTGGGCGCCCAGTTGAGGTATCTACACCGAAAATAATTGAAAAAATTCACGATATGGTGTCGACCGATCGGAGATTGAATGTGCGATATATTGTGAAAGACATAGTCATCTCACATGGTTTCAAATTTGATCGATCTTTTGGGTATGAGAAAGCTTTCCGCAAGATGGCTGCCGCGTTTGCTCACAATGGACCACCAACGGAATCGTGTGACAGCTTAGTTTCTATGGCAAAAATCTATGAAGTAGACTAAGAATTACCCCCTCATTCGCCTTATTCTCCGGATTCAGCCCCCAGTGACTATTTCCTAAGCTAAAGAAATGGCTCGGTGGAAAGAGATTTAGCTCCAACGATGAAATTATTGATCACACAAATGCCTATTTTATGGACCTCGAAAAATCCTATTTTTGGAAGGGCTACAAAAATTGGAGAAACGTTGGACTAAGTGTATTGAGCTAAAAGGAGATTATGTTGAAAAATAATTTTTTTTTTGCAAAAAAAAACTGTGTTTTATTCAAAGTCACGGACTTTTTATTTCTAATTGATATCCTATTTTTGGACATGAGTCGGTTGTGAAACGTATCTTAACTTCCGATCCCTTTTTTCAACCTAAATAACTTTTTCTTCAATATCCACTTTTTTAAATTTACTAATTTTTTTTTTTGATAATTTTAGCAAATCGGTTTTTAAAAATTTGTAAAATTATTTCTGAAGTTAGCAATAAAAATTTGGAAATAATCTCTAAAAGTTCTGTAATTTATAAAATGTACATAAAAAAAAATTACCTAAATAATAATCAGTACAGAATCAAATTAAAACAATACCCTGTCCATGGCTAGGTCGATATAGCCTTGGATTAGGCTTTCAATTAATTTATTTACCAAAAATATTAAATTAAATACATACTTTAAATTCTAATGCATTCAGATGTTACTAGTAGACTTATTACATAATTTTGAAGTAAATTTTTCAAATGTTTGACGTAATAAAAGCATTTGTTTCACATTTTTATCTCAAAAAAGAAATTTTCATAGAGGAAAATAGTATTTTTTTTATTCCATTTGTATCTGTATTTTTGAGAATTGAAGGATTGGCAAATGTATATTTATGTTAATTTTTTCTTTCATAAAAAATACACTTGAATAAAGTGCAATATTGTGCTCTTAAACATCTAAATGAATATTGATTTAAAAAATTAAGGTATAATATGCACATAAAACATGTATTTTTCATAGTTTTTGGCAAATATTCATTTATGTTACGAAGAAAATAGAAAATCAATAATACTCTACTGCATATCGTAGCACAATATGGCTAATGGAGACTAGCTCTGCAGCAAAATATGCCTAATGGAGAGAATGCACCTTCTGATGGGCCATCTATTGACAAATAGTTATAACTCATGTTCTTTCTTTAACAAATTAATTTCTTTGCTGTATTCTCTCCATTAGACAACACACTTACATTTTTTAAAGAAAGAACATTCGTTGCAACTATTTATCAATACGTGGTGCATCAGAAAGTCATTCTCTCCATTAGGCATCTTCTGCTGCAAAGCTAGTCCCCATTAGCCAGTAACAAAATTGAATATTTGCCAAAAACTATGCTTAAAATGTGTTTTTTGTGCAGTCCATGGTTAAAAAAAACTAGTGAAAATGTAAAAGTGCCTCTAAATTGCCCATACAAATTTAGTACAATTTCATAGTAGCGACTGGTACATAACATTTTTTCTCATAATTTTTTCACCAGTCGTGAGTTCACCTCAAACATTTTTTCACCACTAAAATTTATTTCACCACAAAAAATTGTTCACCTTAAACAATTTTTTTTACCTCAAATTTTTTTTCCACCAATAAAGTTATTTTCACATCTAAAAAATTTTTCACCTCAAAAATTTTTTTCACCTACATAATTTTCAAAAGTTTTTTTATATTATTTGTATCAAAAACAGTAGAGCGCATCTTTTTAGGATATTGGTGGAGGGTATTCAAAGATTCGGCACAGCCGTATTTAGACCTTTTTTACTTTCCAAAAGTCACGCCTTAGCTGCTATCTACACTGGAGAAGGTACCTGCATACCAAGTATCAATTTTCTTGTTTCAGCGGTTTGGGCTGTGCGATATTGAATGAGTGAGTTAATCAGTCAGTCAGCAACGTTATTCCTTTATATATAGAGATTAAAAATAACTGTTTTAAAAGACTGTTACGAAATGCAAAACTTATCTTTAGTGGTTTTTTTAAATAACTGTGACAATAGTTTTATATTTTTCCATAGAAAAAAAAATGTAGTTACAGTTAAAACAACAAATACCTGCCTAGCTTTTTTCGAGTGAAAAAAGGACGATGAATTTGTTCTGAAAAGATTATAACTACGACTGTTTTATATGGAAATTAGGTCTTAAAATACTCTTATGCCTCCCTTAACTGCCTCTCGTTATAAGACATTTTTAAATTATATAATCTATACAGTCGAATCCCGGTATAACGGATACTCCGAATAACGAAAATGCGATATAACGTGCATTAACTACCTTCTATAATGAATATTTCTTAAAATTTATACTCGATATAACGAACAATTGGTAAAAAAATAGTAAAAAATAAAAAAAAAGCTAAATAAGGAAATAATTTGAGAAGTTTTTGTTTCTGAACCTTCCCAACAAACAAAACGTTCCGCAAAACGGAATCCAACTCCGTTAACGGACCAGAAATTAGATTTTAAGAAACATTAAAACGGACTGTTTAAAAACAGAGTAGAGTCCGTTGGAAGTCAGTCACTGGCGGACCGTTATATCGTGTAAAAAACGGAATGACTTCGTTTTCAGAATGCCGTATCCGTACCGTTAAAAAAATGACTTGTATATCTTCCTAAATTTAGCCTATTTCTTTTATCAATTTTGAGTAGTATATAGATTTAATAAAACAATAGATTTATTAAAACAAAAAATAATGAACAACACAAAGAAAACATTTGAAGCAATCAATTTTCATCCATCACCATGCTTTAATTTTGGCCTTTTATAAGATTTAATGAAGCTTTTGCTCATGATACAAATTGGCTTACCATGAAGTCATTTGTGTATATCTGCTGTATACTAGTGGTATTGAGTTTATTTCGCTTTTGCGTTGAAAAAAGTTCCGCATAAAAGTACTTTGAGTCACTTGTTTCGCACTTTTGTTTGCATTTATAAAATTAGAAAAAGTGTTGAGCAATATTAGCGATATATTTTATTTATCTTTATTCTTTAACTATTTTTTTTTGTGTATTAATTTTTTTTATTATTACACTATATATTTATTTATATTTTGTTAAAAGCAATAAAAACGTTTGTTATGGAATCAATACTGATGGAAAAGTCCGTTTTACGGCACGTAAACGGATACAGCAAAACGGAGTTATAGTAGAGTGTTTTCGAAAACACGATTATACGGTCCGTTAGTGTTCCACCGTAAACGTACCAGATTCATGATTCAGTAATTTTTTAAATCCAGTCATTTTTTAAATGCAAAAGAAAAATAATCAGCTTTTGTTTACACAGAAAAAAATATCACAAAATTTCAAGTAATTAAAAATATTTGTTAAAATTCACATTCGATTTCAAAAAAAAATTTTGTTTGAAATGTTTGTAAATTGTTATTTTTCATATAAAAATTCTTTGAAATTAAAAAGGCTTCATTGTTGGTGCCTTTTTAAAAAATATTTTTTTTTTTGTATTTACAAAAATATTCTATGAAAAATGTTCAATATTACAAACAGAATTTTGTAATTTTTTTCTGTGTATATTTTAATAGTATAGGATTAATAGGATTAAAAATGAGTAGGAACGAATTGAACAAAAAAAAAAAATTCTAAGAAATATTCGACCTGTGATATTTTTATTTGTGCATACACGCATCGATGTGTGTACATTTGAATTTGTCAAATCCAGGTATAACAAATGATATACTGTCATTAATAAAAAAGGACTACAATAATGATACACGCTTAAAATATTTTTTTTTAACAATTGTTGGTTATATCGAGTATAAGTTTTCAGAAATATTCGTTATATACGAGGGCGGATCAATAAGTCCGTAACGTTTTAAACTTTCCTCGTAGTTATATGAAATGTAGCACTTTTGAGCAAGTTCCGTCATTTACTTTATGTTTAACAGCAGGAGTTTTCGAGGTCCATAAATGGGTATTTGTTTGATCAATAATTTCATCGTTTGAGCTAAATCTCTTTCCATTGAGCCATTTATTTAATGACTTTTTCAAGGGTCATCCTATGGGGTGGATAGTGGTAGAATTTAGAATTATCTATCCAAAAAATTACAAAAATCTTTCGCAATTGAATCATTTAATCCTTTTTTCACAAAATTTCTCAAATTGCTACATAAATAAAATAAAAAATAAATTACACAGAAAGTGATGTTGATTTAATCAAAACAGGGACTAAAACCCTGAAAAAAATGGGTCCAGGTTTGGGTTAGGATTCGGGTTAAACATTAAAAAAAAAAAATACAAATGTTTTATTATTACGAAATTTATTTATTTTTCAAAGAAATTTTCGTTTAATTTTATAAATAATATATTTTTTAATTTGTTCTTTGTGGTGACAAAATGAATTTTAAGGCTGAAAATGCCTTCTCATTTGAAGAATTTGATTTAGAAAATCGTTCCTTCTTTTTAGAACATGTTTGAGCACATCTTCATCATCTTCTAAAGAACAAGGTATTGATTCTCTCAGGTAATTCTCTTCTTCTCTTTCCATTTGTAAATTTTTGTTTCTAAAATATGTTTTTTTAGCATCTTCAGGACTTAGCATTAATTTAAATCTAGTATCTAGATATAATGCTGCAATCAAAAGTGGATTTTTAATAAAGTAGTTTTCTCTTTTTATAACATTTAATTAAAATTCTTGTGAAAATGTTTTTGTTTTGTTAGCTTTTGTTGGCACTAATTTAAAACTAAACCAGATTCTGTAAAAATCAGCGTAAATTTTTTATAGGTGCAAAAACTTCTACAAACTCTTCACAAATATTCCAAATATTATCATTCATAGTTAATGCAGCACACAGTTATTCGGAAGAAAAACTTCTGTATTCCAGTAATTCTTGAACCATGTCATAACTGGAATTCTATGTAGTTTGACAGTGCAGCTTTTTTTGAGTTTAGCTTTATAGTTAAAAAATAAATTTTTGGTGTTCGCAATATTTTGCAAATAGCTCTACATTCATCAAGGATGAATGAATTGCAACAAATGTAATGTTTTTTATGATTTTTCTATCAAACATTTCTCAGGACATGAACAGCAAAAATATTTTTTTATATTTTTGATCCCGAACCTGGTTAAATTTTTGGGGTCAGCGGTTAGGGTTCAACGTTTTTATAAACAGCGAACCTGAACCCGTTTGGGTTCGGTTTCAGTCCCTGAATCAAAACATAAACGTCTTTCGAATACTTTCACTATTAGTAGTAATAAAGTGTCTTTAAAACATTATGTTTCACCAATATTTCTTAGTTATGTTTAAAAAATTGCTTTTTTATAATATTTTTTTTAATTTATCATAAACTAACCTTATTCATCAAATCTGCAAACAAAAAAAAATCTAATTCTTTTACCATTAACGAATCAATCGTTTACTAAGTTTATGCATCACTAACAATTTATTTGAGAGTGAAGAGAAATTAAATAAGAGTGTTGCCAGAATAAAACGGAAAATTAACAAACTCTTAATTCACGATTATGTATGACATTTTGTATTTAAGGTTTAAAAAGGGAAAATGTGTACTCTATCAAATGTATATCTTATAACAAAATTAAGAAATATTTATGCAAACCGCTGTTTAGTCTTTAATTCGGTCTACCTTAGGGATTAATGCAGGGTTGCCAGATATGAAATGTTTGAAAAAAGTAAATCGCGAAAAAAGGCAATACAATTAAGAAAAAAAGTACATTTATTTAAAAAATATAAAAATGTATATAACTAAAAAATTAATATAACTGAGAAATTTGCATACTCAAATGTAATTAAGTTAAGTTTAGTTAAAAAAAAAATCAGAACATAATTTACTCCCATTTAGTTCAAAAAATGTAGTAAATTTAGTTCAAAAAATGAGAAAATACTTGTACTTAATGTGTGTTCATTTTTTTTCGCGGGTAGTAAAATTAACTATATTTTAGAAAGCCATTTCTAAAATTCGTTTTTAAGTCTTCCACTTTTTAATTTTTAAAAATTGTTTTCCAAAAATTAGTTTATTACTATTAATAATAAAAATTTATTTAGTTTAAGAAACTGATGAACTATTTCTAGGGAAAATTTTTATACAACTTAGTTCAGATAATTTTTTTAAATTTTAATAAAATAATTTTTTTTCAAGTAAAAGTTTTGTAGTTGTTGAAAAATAATAAACTTAGGATTTTTTGCTGGAAAAAGTTTAAATTATTTTCAATATTCTTAAAAAAAAAAAAAACAATCAATTAAAAATAAACTAGTTAGTTTTTCTAATTTTCAAGAAAAAATATTATTAAAGGAAAGAAATTAAAGTAACCATTTAAAAAAGTTATCGTGCATGATTGTAATTTTTGGTTCGTGAGTCAATAATGGCTCAGGTGTCCATCTCTAATCTTAACAGTCTTAAATGTTGAACTTAAAATAGCTTAAAATATATTTTAAAATTTTGTTAGCAAAAGTTAAAAAATTTCGAATTTGCGCTTTAGGCTACGTTTCTACTGAACTTGTTTTGCATGTGTTAAAAAAAAACATTACGGCGTTGTGCCTATTAATTAATCGAAGGTACCAAACTTTTTTTTTTAATTAATAATAAAAAAGTTAAAATTTGTTTATGTCAATTAAAAGTTTAAGCTAAAAATGTAATAAAATAATCTTATGAAATTTTTCCATTTTCAAATAATAACAAGAAATGTAACTGTGATAAAATTTTTGCAACAATTTCATTAAACCTGATAATTTAAGAAGACAAAGGACCCCCATTGTTCCGAAGCCATATATGCCGTGTGTCACTTAGGGCGTCCCTTTTTGTAGTTCTCTCAATGGCAACCATAATTAATTACGAAAAGGATCTGACTTTGTCACAATTTATTACGTTTCAGCAAATCCTGCAATACATTTTTTTTAATTTGTTTACCTTTTTGCCAATGAAATTTTATTTATATTTTAAATTCATGAGTTTAGTATAATTCAATTTAATTTAAAGACAAAAATGTATAGCAAAAAGCATGTTAAGAGCAGTGTACTTAAGAAGGGGAAGTCCTCCGAAAGTGGGAAAATACTTACACAATAAGTGTAAAGTTTTTTAAAATACATGGTAAAATATATCACTTTTAACATAGAAACAGTTTCATATTTATTAAAAAATTTTTATCAAATTTAAGGATAATTTTCACCTCAAAGAACAGCTTAAGTTGATGTTAGAAAATATTTTCTTATTTTTAGGGAGTTAAGTCCTAGTTTTTAGTAAAAAAAAAATATCTAATGAACTTAAATAAAATAAAATTTTTCTTAAAACCAAGGAAGCATTTCCTAACAAACATTTTAGATAATGTATGAAGTAATTAGGATGAAATTTTACTGTTTTCTAAATACTTCTCAGTAGTAAAATTTTTCTATAATTTAGAAATTTTTACCAAATTTTAAGTAAAATTTGTTTCTTATTTTCAAGGGAAATTTTATTAAATTTTGGTAAAAAAGTGTCTTTGGCGCCATTTTCATTTTTTCCTTAAAATAAGTTAATTATTCTAAATTCTAGTTAATTTTTTTTTTAGTGTACTTTGAAAAACAAAAAGGTATGAGTAAAATGCTATTGAAATAAAAAAAAAAAACAAATAAAATGAGAAAAGGCTACACTTTTGGAAATACTAGGAATTTTGTTCTGAAAATTTAGTATGAAATTTTTGTGGAAAAGTACTATGCAAGCATTTTTTTCATATATATTTTTTTGTTTAATTTAATTTAAATGTGGCATACAACATAAATTATTGTTTCTATATATCGATGGCTTTATATAAAAAGGCCCTAACTCGATTTTTTGTTACTTGATTAATAAAATCCGTAAAATTTTAGATAAAAAAAGTTTTAATGCAATTCCCAAAAATGTGTTGCCTCTTTTTATTAAAAATTGCATTAAAACTTTTTTGTATCTAAAATTTTACGTATTTTATTAAGTTTTTTCCTTCTCCTGTCAAGTAACAAAAAATCGAGTTAGGGCCTTTTTATATTAAGCCATGGATATACATATACAATAAAATTTATGTTATGTTTATGTTTTAATAAAATAAATTTGAATTCAAAATGTATTGTACATTATCGATTTTTTTAACAGTTTTTTGTTACAAAAAAAAAACAGTTGTTTTTACAGTTTTTCGAAAATAATATATGGCAACACTGGATGTTAGGTAGCAAACAAGAGTTAATCCCGTATGATTAAGAACAGGTAAGGGAAATTTAAGGTTTTTCATTCGATAGTATACAGAGAGAGGGAACTATATAAACTCTTGAGATATGTCATTCAATTTTCAGAACTTCACCATTAATGCTTAGGCATATATCGTACTTTAAAATAAAAATTATTGTGTTACAAATGTTCAACTAGTAAAGGTTGTGTTAAAGTTATTTTCGATCTCTAGATGATTCGACAAGCTAAACAGTTATAAGTCAAAACAAGCTGCTTATTTCGGCGGCAATTCGATTCAAAAAAAAAAAAAAATCGGAGTGGTTGCGGTTTTCTCCACTCGACTTATTTTAATACACAAGTTATTTTTTGCAAAAATTTTACAAAATAAATTAAAAATTCATTGTAATTGAGCAGTATTTTTTGAAAGATTTTCAAATATAAATAATGGATTTGCCATGGCAATACAATTTTCATACATCAACATTACGTATCTTTAATGTTTTGCGGACAGAAAAATGGGTCGATTGCTATTTCTTGGTGGGGACGCCGCCCAATCAAAAAATAATAGCGGCACATAAATTAATCTTGGCTGCGGCTTCTCCCATCTTCGAAAGAATGTTTTATGGCCAGTTGCCGGACATAGAGGATCCTATTGTAGTACCAGATGTACAACCGGATGTATTTCAAGCAATGCTGGCATACATTTATGCGGATTGTATTAATACCGAGTCCCTTGAAAAGGCATTTGAATTGTGTTATGTGGCAAAAAAATATATGTTACTACGTTTGGTAGAACTTTGTACGTTTTATTTAGGTAAACATTTAAAACCGAGCAACGCTTGCCGGGCTTATGAGTATGCCAAGTTAATCGATCAGCCCACTTTATTGTCTTGGAGTTTGGAGGTAAGTAAAAATATATATATATATATATTTAATATGTTCTAATTACTTATTGATCCAAAACCTTTTAGATAATTGATCGTAATACAAAAGAAGTTTTAGCTAGTCCCAGTTTTATGGACATTTCAGCATCTACCTTAATGGACATTTTGGATCGGGACAATTTAAACATCGAATCTGAATTAGATTTATTCAATGCTTTGGTACGTTTTTCCACCGAACGTGAAATGTTTTGTGATAAATCGCTAGATGAATCATCAGAATTTATAGTAGTTGATGGTGATGATTCAGAAGAAGAAGCAGAAATAGTAGCTCCATCAATGCCCTCCAATGAACAGCCATCCATATCTGCTGCCGCTAATAATCCCTATAATTTAATGGATGCTCAACGTTTAATTATTGATGAAACCGTGCTTAGAGAAGCCGTTAAGAAAATACGTTTCCTTACCATGACACCACAACAATTTGGTGAAGGTCCAGCACGCTCTAAATTACTAGAACAACATGATGCGTTGAATATATTTATTAAAATCTGTTGTCCTTCTCTCCCTCTTGCCATGCCTAAAGGGTTTTCTTGTTCCTATAGTAATCGTTATTGGAGACCATATGAATTATTGTTTCCCAGACATTTTCCACCTTTTAATATTATGCCAGCTGCTGTCAACGGCGGTATGTACGCTCCAACGGAATATAGTCTTTCATCACGTACAACTGCTACAAGTCTTTCATCAGTTACAATTGATGGGGCCCCAACTCCAGAATTTGATTACCATGATAACAGGATTCAAAACTTCGATCAACCAAATCAAGGTAAGATTATGATATTTATACAAAATTTACATAGACATTTTTTTGTTAAGTTGATTTATTTTTGCCTGGTAAAAACTCGCCCAGGTCATGAATTTTAATATCTAGGGCGACAGAAAATAGCTGTAAAAAAGTAAACAGATTTTACATATAAAACGAGCGACGATTATCGTCCAATTTTGAAGTAAAAATTCTATCGTTTTATAGATGTTACTTACCAAACTGTTTAATTATTTAATTGAATATTATTGTCTTTTGCCCAATTCATAACAACAGTTCAAATTTTCGTAATTTTTGTAATATGGTAGATATTTAACTTAAAAAGTGGACAATAAACGATAATCGTCTTATAGAAAATCGACAAAAATCTACAGCTACTTTAAAACCGCTATGAAAATTTTCTTAAAGTCATTTTTGTATAACCGGATTTAAATTTTCAATTTTTAAATATCTTAAACTACCGAAACACCGATTTATAACGGTATTTTACAAATATGACAAATTTTAACAGGCAATAGTCCCGTTCGTTTACTCAATAATTTTTACAATTTTGTACAAATTTGTACTGAATTGCGTTCGTTTACAAAAATACTCAGTAAATAAAGAGAAAAAAAGAGATAATAAGGTGACCACGGGTGCTCTAGAATTGAGTTTTGACAAAAAAAATTTCCCGCAAAAAGTGAGTATGGAGTTTGAAAGCACTATATTTATGATTTAAAAAAACGCATTTTTAAAAAAATCCTAGGACGAATTTAATAGTTATGACCATTTTAAGTTTTTGGTTTTAAAAATTTGGCGCCTTTGGCAAACTCTTGAAAAAACAACTGCTCAAAATAAATATTTTTTAAAAAGAACATATTAGGTTTTATAGTACGTTAAATTTCCTTCCAAAAAAACTTTTCCTTAAAAAAATCGCACAACGAAATCAAAAATTATGGTATTCCAAATTTTTTGATTAAAAAAATGCATAGCTGGACACGTTATGATCACACATGACTATTTAAGTACACAAATAATTAGCAAATACGAAAAAAGAATTGTTGAGTTTAATTTAGTTTACATTTAAAGCAACCCAGCAAAAACATTGTATCAAATACTTACCAGGCTATTTATACGCTGAATTACTTTTGTTCGCGATTTCCAAAAAGTAATGGGTACTCATTATTTTTTGGCTGTTCGTAAGCGAGACGGTAATGACTACCCATTACATTGTGTTACTTTTGGGACATCGCGAACAAAAGTAATTAAGCGAGTAAAAAGGCTGGTAAGTATTTAAAATCCTGTTTTTGCTGGGAATTACGCCTTCTTAAACCAGTTTTCGCGTGCTGTTTATTTGTTTTATTATTTTGGATCAAAAGATTCAAATCCATAATTTTTTTACAACAATATAATCTAAATTCAACTTGATCTGGTATTTTACTGTTTCAATTAAAAGTTCCGATAAAATTGAGCTTATTTAAGCATATGTATTTTTATGTCTATGCTGAAGTATATAAAAAATACAGAAAAATGTTATGCGCTATTTGTATGGGCAAAACAATAGAAGAGTTCTTATCAAATTTAATGTTTCCTACATCTATATGTGATTCTAGTCGCAAAAAAATCCTTAAAAAAAATCGACTCTGCAATATCATATACAATTTTTAACTACAATAATGTTAAACGCCCTAAGATTGTATGTGTTACATTTGCTCAAATGCACAGTGTACGGATTTTAAGTTAAATAAAATTAAATCGTCGTCCGTCAAACAAAAAGTAGGAAGACCTTCGAAAAAACTTACACCAACACCAAAAAAGGCAGTGCTTTGCACTAGCTGCTTAAGCCCATTGTGTAGAGGAAAATCCTACAAATGCAATAAGCAAACTAAATTTAGAAACGTTCTAAGTATGACTGGAGCAAAAATGCTGGAACAAATATCCTCTAAAACGATAACAGAAAAATTATTAGCTAGCAATAGCTCATTAAAAGTATCTTTTGAGAATAATCGTGGAAGACGTCTTTTAAAAGTCTCTCTTGCTAGCACTTGTGAAAATTCTGAAGTTGGTAAACAATTAACTGCACACGATATTTTAGTTTTAAAATCTACACATAATTTTAGTAATAAAAAAACCTTAAAACTTACACCACTCTTAAGAAAAACTGTAGGTAATCAATCTATTGAAACAAATATCAATAATAAACTCCAAAAAAAGTCATATATTTGACGAATATTTAAAATCCGAAGCTTTTGATTCTGTAAAAAAAAAATATTTTAAAAATTGTGTAAACAATCCAATTACATCTGAGCTAGACGAAACATTAGTTTTGGACAAATTTCCACCACCTGAGCTGCACCTATTATTAGATGTAGTAAATAAAGTCTTCGAGTGTTTGGAAAGAATGTTTGCAGAAATCTTACTTGAATGGGCTAAGTTTTGTAATGTTCAAAAAGAGTTAATGCATGGTGGAACTTTTAATGGTAATTCTTCAAGAAGACTCTTAAAAAAATGTGTAATTTCTTGAAGAAAATCTACCATTAAAGTTTTTACTCTTTGTTGAGGTGTTTCAACAGTTTCAAAAGTGGTAAGCTCATGTTTTTGCAAAACATTAGATGAAAATGCAGCGCAACATATTGAAACATTCAAAAATAATTACCTTCAACTTTGTTCACTGACTAGCCAAAAATTGTCAGTAACTCCCAAAGTGAATGCAGTATTTCACCATATACTGGATTTTTGTACTAAATCAGATACCGGATTAGGACCTTGGAGTGAACAGGCTTCCGAATCTGTTCACTCAGACTTCAAAATGGTTTGGCAGAGGTTTAAACGAACAACTAGTGATCCACATTAAGGAAAATGGCTACAAAGAGCAGTTTGTGAGTGTATATCGAATCATATTTAAATTTTATTATATGTACAGTAGACCGTACCTCAAAAAAAAAGTTCACCGTATACCCTCTAATATAAAGTATTTTAACAAGAAAATTTCGAAAATATTTATTTTTTTTTTTTGGCCGAACGTAGGGGTCGCCATTTTATATTTTTCGTTATATCTTCGCCATTTACCGTCCGATCTTAAAGTGTTGTATATCAATGTTTTTTGTATCGCGGAGGCCGATGTTTTTCTCGAAGGAGCCATTGACCTCAAGTAACCCGTTCTAGTATTAACCCACCAGATCTCAGTTGCTACCACCTGAATGTACTACCCTAATATTTTAAAATGAAAGCTCGCAAAAAAGCAATAAACTTTTGCTAGAAAAGAATTCCAATAATTCCAGCGGAACTATTATTTTATTTTTTTTTTTAATTTTTTATGTTGCCGAATGTAGGGCATTTTTATTTTTTTGTCATATCTTCTGTATTTACAGTCGGATCTTAAAGGGTTATATATCAATGTTTTTGTCGCAATGATACCAAGCACCCTTTTATACTACTTAAGGGGTAACACCTATGTAAAAAGCCTATAAATAAAAACTTCCTTTTCTCTAGATAATTTAGTTGCTCATCGGTGACCGCCATAGAAGATTCATGTACAGCTTATCCGTGCCATTCTCAAAACACCGATCGTTTTGTTCATGTAGTACATGAATCTTCTGGGGCACATTTTTTCTAAACTTGACAGCCGCCAAAAATACAGCCAACTTGAATCACGTCAAAATATGATTGATTAAAATTTGTGTTATTTTATAAGTGATCCACGGCACTCAGCATAATTTAACCAATTTTAGGTGGATCGCTCTGAAACATACACTTTATATAGAAAACTAAATTATCTAGAGAAAAGCGTATGAGTTTTTGGGTATATAATTTTTGACAAAACAGCGAAGTGTTAAAGTCAAAATATCTACTTTTTTACTCTTAAAGAAACAGCTCTAAGTCAAAAAGTATTTGACCTATCAAAAGCTCCTACGCGCATCGATAGATAATTTAGTTTTCCATATGCATTATAAATTTCAGAGATATCCACCAAAAATTGATTAAGTAATGCTGCGTGCCGTGGACCTTTGTTGAAAATATACTATCATTTTGTAAAACTTTGTGTAAAACAAATATTTTTTTGTACTGCTTCATAAATCTTGTGAAAACCAATCTTTGTTAACACATCTCCGTAAATAAAAAAATAAAAAAGGAAGTTTTTATATATAGGCTTTTTACATAGGTGTTACCCCTTAAGTAGTATAAATGGGTGCTTGAGGTCAATGATTTTTGATGCAACAAATTGGTATCATTGCGACAAAAACATTGATATATAACCCTTTAAGATCCGACTGTAAATACAAAAGATATGACAAAAAAATAAAAATGCCCTACATTCGGCAACATAAAAAATTAAAAAAAAAATAAAATAATAGTTCCGCTGGAATTATTGGAATTCTTTACTAGCAAAAGTTTATTGCTTTTTTGCGAGCTTTCATTTTAAAATATTAGGGTAGTACATTAAGGTGGTAGCAACTGAGATCTGGTGGGTTAATACTAGAACGGGTTACTTAAGGTCAATGGCTCCTTCGAGGAAAACATAGGCCTCCGCGAGACAAAAAACATTGATATACAACACTTTAAGATCGGACGGTAAATAACGAAGATATAACGAAAAATATAAAATGGCGACCCCTACGTTCGGCCAAAAAAAAAAAACATTTTCGAAATTTTCTTGTTAAAATACTTTATATTTGAGGGTGTACGGTGAACTTTTTTTTTTTTGCCTATAAGGTGGTACGGTCTAATGTACAGTGTATATTAAATAAAATAAAAATAAATAAAAAAATTTGAAAATGTGTGTATTAATTTAATAAGTTTAAATGGGAGGGTTTAGTAGTTGGTTTAATTTGAGATTTAGACAACACTTTCATGCAGATTTCATCTCCGAAGAATATTTCCTACCTAACAAAAATTTTTTTAAATGTGTTTATTTAATTAAAAATTGCTTGCTTTTACTACAGTATTATTTTTAATTTTAATTTTTTGAAAAATGTTTACTTTAGTAGTTGTTTTTATAAGAGATTTCAAATGGCGCCCAAATTTTATAAGCCAAAAACTTAAAATGGTCATAACTTTTAAATTCGTCCTAGGATTTTTTTAAAAATGCGATTTTTTCAATCATAAATATAGTGTTTTCAAAGGGATAGCCACAAAATTCTGTTTTCCAAAATTCTGTTTTACAAAATTCTGTTTTTAATAAAATTCTGTCTATAAAAATTCTGGTTTTTGAAATATGTTATTCCCATGCTCGTTATTTTCCATTGCTGTTATTATTCGAGAGGAGCACTTATCTAGAATTCTTCTCGAGCACGTCCAATTAAAGGTTCCTTTTTGTCTTTTCATTTCCAAATAATAAAAATATCCGTTGAGACACAACATTTCTTTATTTTTATTGGTTTTTATTAATTGCAGTTTATTCATTTTTATTTTTTTAAACACGACACATTAAACAACCCAATTGCGACTAATTTTAAATAAAATTCTGGAACATAATTTTTGACCAAACACACAAAGTGTATGTGATTCATTTTATTTGCAAAGTGGTTTTTTTAAACAGTATTTTTTTAAAAATGTAAGGGAAAGTTACGGCAAAGTGATTTCTTAATTGTTTTATTTTTATATATGTGTTTGTATAAAAAATTATTTGAAAAAAATCGCGGATTATGCAATTACAAACAGAATTTTGTGAACCAGAATTTTGTTAAACAGAATTTTGAAAAACAGAATTTTGGAAACCAGAATTTTGAAAAACAGAATTTTGTAAAACAGAATTTTGTAAACCAGAATTTTCGTCGAACAGAATTTTATACCCAACCCGTTTTCAAACCCCATACTCACTTTTTGTGGGATTTTTTTTCTCAAAACCCAATTCTAGAGCACCCGAGTGACAGTTCGATATTGAGAGTTTGCAAATTTTTACTGGACAAATTTTTGCCAGCAAGAATTTTCAGGCAGATAAAACCATAGAGGAATAATAAGTATAGAGATTGCAACGCCGTCAGCGGCCAAATAAAATTTTATACAGAATACAAAGTTTCGGAAACTTTGAGAAAACAAATTTCCCTGATTTCTGCAAAAATTTGAGTAAATATCCCTGTTTTTAAACCTTTTTTTAATCCAATTGGGAAATCTGCTAAAAACTAATTGGATTTGCAAAGAAATTCAATTGGAAGCGCAAAAAACCAATTTAAAAAGATGCTGAACCTTTGTAATTTGCCCATATAAAACCACACACAAAAAACAAAATCATACTATTTATGAATATTTTATGAAAAATTTGCAAATGTACTAATTTAAGAACTTTTTCATAAATTCTGGTTGTATTTATGAACAGTTGATAAAAAAAATACTGGTAAAGTTTGTGTACTGGTTTATTATGAAGTGCCCTTCAAAATATATGTAGATATACTTACTATTTATGAAAAAGTACTTAAAAAATTTGCCAATGTACAAAATCATAATATTTAGGAACTAGTACATAAATATATATAATACTATGCATTTTATGTACCTTTTCTTAAATGTTAGGAAATAATTCATTATATTATAAATAAATTTTATGTACCTATTCATATATGCTAGGAACTTCTCCATAACATAAATAAAATTGCTGTGTGTATTGTTTTTCTAAAGTTGTATTATTATTTTTTAAAGTATTACTTTTTAATTAACAAAAAAATAAAATTCATTGTTAAAATTAGATTTAAAAAAATATAAATAACGGATTGTTAATTTTTAATACCAGTTTTGTTTCGTGTAGTCAGAAACTATATAAAACAAGTAAGAGCGGCTAAATTCGGCTATGCCGAATCTTATATACCCTTCACCATGGTATTCTGAAGGAGATGAATACATCGTTGGAATCTACTACCTCATAGCTCTCCACAAACAAGCGGTATCCCCATTTATTTTTTCTTAAATGTCCAAAAATTTTAATCCAAAATAATATGTCATGTAAAATCTCAAATTTATATTTTTCCATATGTTTCAGCGCTTTTCTTGTCAAATTTGGCATTTTCTAGGCAAAAAAAAGTTGGCGACACTACTATTTTTTTTTATTTATATCATTCACAATAGTTGTGAAACGTATTTAACCTACGTATTTATCTTCACACTCTTATTAAACAAAGGGATTTTACTGGAAAAATTAGAGGTAGTCCTGGTTTTTTGCTAATATCTCAGCCATTTATTAACCGATCTGTCTGATTTTTAATAGCAAACAGAAATGGATCACATGTAACAGAAATAAAAAAGAATCAAGTCCTCATCATGTCTGGGTTCTTCGGAAAACCCATTTCAACACACAGACGGACAGACGGACAGACGGACATCGTTAAATCAACTTCGCTCTTCATATGGACCCAGAATATATAAACTTTATAGGGTCTAAGATCAATATTGTAGAAATTACAAACGGAATGACAAACTTATATATACCCTTCCACCTATGGTGAAGGGTATAATTATGAAAAATTCTGACAGAATGATACTGGATTTAAAATCGAAAATTCGTAATTTTATTTAATTTACAAACACTTTATTTTTATTTGATAAAAACACACTATTTTTTTTTTTTTTTTTTTTGTTTTTTTTTATTATAACAAAAATAATACAGCATCATCGTTTCTATAACAAAACTAACGGCATATTTTTATTAAGCATGTATTCAATGTTGCCATTTTGCTGCTTTTTGTGCTTAACTTATTAAATTTGAATACGCTGTGGGTAAGAGGAAAAATAACAACGTATTGTAATGGCATCTAACATATAAACAATTAATAACGTGTCACAGAAAAAATATTAACATTCAAAAAATCAAAAATATGTCAAGTTACCCACGGTTTTTTACTTTTTTTGAGACTTGTCTTAGAAAATATTATATTTTTATTTATTTAAAAAATTGTGTAACTAACTAAATTACTTTTGAAGTTGCATTTTACCGAAGTACTTCGGCTCACGAAATGCAAAAACTAACGAATTGCTATTTAAGTGATATACTTGCAAATGCTTTAAACTTCAAAGTGCTATTTTACAACCATAGCAAGTTAGCACTTAAACTCACAGTCCCTTCAATAATTCTAAAAAGTCGCGACGATAAATATTTTTTGAAATATGAGACTATATATTTTAATAGACGTTTGTAAAAGTGCAAATAGTGAAATTCTAAATTTTTATAATTTCTAAACTTTATTCATCTTAATATCTTTAGTCATATATGAGGAAAAATTACATTTGTTCTTTTTTACGCGTTTGTATTTTTAAATTCAAAAGTTGACAACACTGTGAAATTACTTTAGAAATTCTGTTCTTACATTTTATGTTATTTGAATTATTATGAACTACTTCTTAATATTTATGGAAAACGTGACCTATAAAATATGAAGTATTTCAAAATATTTAGTAATTATGAACCCGTTCTTAAAACGTATGAACAGGTTTTTATTATGTATGTACGTCGTCATAATATAAAATAGGGAATTGTAGAAACATTTTTATAATATGAAATTTTCATAATATTTAAGAATTTGAACACATTAAATATGATTTTTTTTTATAGACATAATTCATAATAACTATGATCGAATTTATAAAAAAAACACTGGGAAGTTAGGAACACTTCATAAATAGTTAGTAAGCTTCATATATAATATGAACGTTAAAAATTATGAACAATTTTCATAAAAATTATGAATTTTATTTTTTTGTGTGCAAGAGAACGTTTTTTTACTACGTGAGCGGCATCGTCATGGTGTGGATAAAACCACACCATGGTTTTATATGGGCAAATTACAAAGGTTCAGCATCTTTTTAAATTGGTTTTTTTGCGCTTCCAATTGAATTTCTTTGCAAATCCAATTAGTTTTTAGCAGATTTCCCAATTGGATTAAAAAAAAGGTTTAAAAACAGGGATATTTACTAAAATTTTTGCAGAAATCAGGGAAATTTGTTTTCTCAAAGTTTCCGAACCTTTGTATTCTGTATAAAATTTTATTTGGCCGCTGACGGCGTTGCAATCTCTATACTTATTATTCCTCTATGATAAAACATTTGATTGAAAAACATATGATAAATTTCTGTAAATACAAATAAAAATGTTTTACAGCTACTACTTATATTTCTATACTTATTATTCCTCTATGCTTTTAAATATTTCGTATCGGTATTGATCAGATCGTGATAGACAATTACCGTTATAATGAAAAAGTATTGCTTGTCCTCCATGTTAATTATACATGCTTTCAGCTTAATACATTTTTAATATTTTCTATTTACAGAACCCCAAATACCAGCACTAGTTCCATATGACGGACAAATGGAGCCTGGTGCAATTTAAGAAAATTACTCGTATACTGAAATCTTGTAGGCTCATATACAAGATATACATGGATCTCAGGTAAGCACATTGTACACCACGTGTGCGTTACGATTCTCTGCTGGACACAGTGTTGCCAGTTTTTTTTAAAGGCTTTATCCCCAAATATTGATTTTTCATCCCTAAAAATCTCCATATTGTTATTTTCTGGTTTCCAAAAATCTCCAAAATGTTTTTAATCAAAATTCATGATATTTTTAATTAATTTAAATTAATTCAATATATATATTTGCTGCGGTAGTATCGAGGGTTTACTAACGCAACCTCGTATCTCAAAAACTACTACTTTTCAGGAGAGACAAACAAAAAAAAAACATTTTATAATAAACTCGTGACATTTTTTATTTTAAATAAAGTAATAAAATTAAAATTTTAAATATAAAAAAAATGCCACAGGTTTATTATAAATTTGTTTTTGAAATACGAAGTTGCGATAGTAATACCTTGATTTGTATCACACAAATTTGTCTAATTTTAAACTCTTCAAATTTGTCTAATTTTAAACTACTTACAGCTATAAAGTTGTAACAATATTGATCATTTGGGTATTGAGTACATAATACTTAAAAAAATTCAATCAATTCTTCCAGAATTGTATTTTTCTGTATATTTGTTCTAAAAAATATTGTGAAAATGTAACCCTGATTTTTGAGAATATTCAAAAGTATGCACATTTTACAACTCTGCTCTGTTACCACCAATTCTAAAATATTGTTACGATTTTACCCTTTATAAAATCGTTGATTTATTTACCTTTTAAATAAATCGAGTTCTTTCTATATTACAAATAATAAACACTGTTAAAATCATTTGTAGCACTATATATTTATAACAGGCTCTAAAATTACAGAAACACACTTTAATAGCACCCTTTATTTACACGGTGTAAATAGACTAAGCGTCAGACACACTTTAGTTCTTGACACTTTAGCGTTTTATTATCAACTAAACTGCTATGCCACCTCGTTGGCGTTTTTATATGTGCGGGTAAAAATAACTAGAATATGGCAGCATCATCTGGAAGCTGCATACTGGCAACATTGAGAATGTTCTTTTACAGTTTTATAGAAGAAATATTAGTTATGGTGAAGGGTTGCCATTTAATTGTTTTACATTTCAAGGCTAACATATAGGGATTTGTGTTTCTACGCGTAAATGGAATTTCTGTAACAATATGATCAGGGTTGAAAAAATAATATAAAATAAGAGAGAAAAAAATATTGTTAATATTTTATCCCCAAAATTCCCCTTAAATTTTGATGTCATCCCCAACAAATCCCCGGATCCCCAAACGGAAAGTTTTAACCCAATTCAAGAAATAAAATCAATAATTTGGGGATAAGTCTTCTAAACTGACAGCACGAAGGAATATTATAGAAACATAAGTTTCTTTTAATGCTTTACATTAAGTGGAACATGCTCATGTTCTTTCGTCTATGGCAAGCATTATATGTAAGCACTGCCTTCAAAAAATATAGTGCACGCATAATTATTAATAATTTAAAAACTACCTAATCGATTTAAACAAAGTAGGCATTTAATTAAAACATACGTTTCTACGAAATAATATTTAACGTTTTGGCAATAATATATTATTATTATTATTATATCGTAGTTTTCGGTAACAATACACAAAAGATTTGCATATCCTTAAGAGCTTGCTTTGAAGCATTCATTAGGTCTTAGTTCAGGGCGTCTTGGCTGATTTCGCCTTTTGCGTACATAAATTTTGACACCACTTAACTGCCAATTTACTACAATGACGCAAGAAAAGGGCAAATCAGAAGAATGTTGAGATAATATTTTGTCTTTAGACGACAGCAATCGCTTCTGTAGGTATTATTTATCTAGATATCCGTGGTTACTGTTTCCCTCTCTACCGCTGCAAAGTGCTTGCCATATATGATATATTGCCCTTTTTTGTGTTCCAAACATTACATCCACATTACCTCCAACATCGCGGCATAAAATTTTAAATTTTCTTTTAAATAGTTTGGCTCGTTTGTTACGTCTTTATTTCCCAAGTATTTCAGTCAGGCACCTTCTGAAATTTGTACGTCTTCCGAGGGACATTTCTTACAAAAAAAAAACCCCTAAGCATTTGGTTTTCTCAGCCATTTTTCAGACGCATAAGCTCTGATTTTTCTTAAATAGACTTAAAATTTTCTAGTTCAAGTAATGGTCAGCAGTTTCTTTTTACCTTTCACTATCCGACTTCCCAAAAATGTTTAAGATTTTTAGTCACCAGCGAACCAGTATTTCTTGACACTTTTGCTTTAAAAGCACCGGTTATAAAAGTACGATTGAAATTGTTTTTTTTTCTTACAAATTTTAATAATGCTTTTGGAGGGTTTTTCTTAGCAAGCCATTTTTGAACGAAGTATTTATTTAACATTCATTTCAAATTTAACATTCTTATTTACTTGAAATAATTTCAAAGCTAATGTGCTTTTTAAAATTAATAAAAACAAATAGAAATTATTTTACAAGTTAAAATGTATTATGCACTATATTTTTTGAACGCAATCCTTAATTGTATTAAGTTTATGTTTAATATCTGTTATCCAAATAAATCAGTGTGCGAATTTTTCCAATTTTTTTTTTTTTTTTGAAATATAATAAAATATATTTTTAGTTTTAGTTTAGATTAAGTAATTTAACATAATAAAATATATTTTTAGTTTTATTTTATAAAAAAGTATTGTATTAATTTAAAATTCTAAACAAAATAAAATGTTTAATTTATTTTTCACATAATTTTTCGTTTATTATTATTTTTTAATATCTATTAAATATGTACATTTTTTGATTGAGGTAATTTACATGATTCTGAAAATCTATATTTGGCATAACATTATTGTTGTAAGCCAGATTGACAGTTAAACGGGAAAAATAATTTTTGTAGTTATCCACCCTATTTTATAATAAAAAATTATCAAAAAGATAAGCAAATTGTTGTAATTATTCAAAGTTATTTAAAAGTTTTCTTTTATAGAGGTAAAACAAATTTTTTGAGGTGAAAAAATTTTTGGGAGGCGAAAACAAATTTTTTGGTGGAAAAAAATTTGATGTGAAAAAAATTTTTGGGTTGAAAATTTTTTTTGTGGTGACAAACTTCCCTCGTTGTTATATGAACTTCCCTCGTTGTTATATGAAATGCAAATTTTAAGCGAATTGCGTCATTTACTTTGCGTTTAACAGCATGATTTTTCGAGGTCCATAAAATGGGCATTTGTTTGATCAATAAATTCATCGTTGGAGCTAAATCTCTTACCACCGAGCCATTTCTTTAGGTTTGGAAATAGGAAATAGTCACTAGGGGCTAAATCCGGAGACTATGGCGAATGAGGAGGCAATTCGTTGTCTACTTCATGGATTTTTGCCATGGAAACTAAGCTGTCACACGATTCCGTTGGTGGTCGATTGTGAGCAAATGCGGCAGCCATCTTGCGGAAAGCTTTTTCATACCAAAGTGATCGTTCAAAATTGATGTCTATGTTTCCACAATCTATCGCACATTCAATCTCCGATCGGCCAACACCATATCGTGAATTGTTTTGGGTGTAGAGACCTCAACTGGGCGTTCAGAACGATCGTCATCTGCCGTGCTTGTGCGACCACAACGAAAGTCATTAAACCACTTTTTTACCATTGAAATCGATAGTGAAGAGTCCCCATAATATTTATCAAGCTTTTCCTTGGTTTGATTGACGGTTTTTTTTCGCAAAAAATAATGCTTAATGAGCACTCGAAATTCACTTTTTTTCCATTTTTATAAAAACCTCGTGGGGTTGTATGTTTTGAACAGCTGTTAAACGCAAAGTGAATGACTGAACTTGCTCAAAATTTGACAGTAGTCTATTAAAAGGTGGTACTTGATGGGAGCAGTGTTGCATTTCATATAACTACGAGGGAAGTTCGAAAAGTCACGGTCTTATTGATCCGCCCCTGTATCTTCACATTTTCACTTTTCAACCGCTGTACCGATTTTGCTCTTTTTCAATATCAAACTGCTCGGGAGGATGTCCAATAAGCTAGGTAAAAATTAGTACCCCCGCTTGCGTCTTCGCGCCGTGATCGCCATTTCAACAGATAGACAGACGGGCAGACAGACGGACATCGCTTAATCGACTTAAAATTACATAAGGGCACGAATATATATGCTTTATGGGATCTTAGACCTATATTTCGACAGGTTACAAACGGAATGACAAACTGATATATACCCTCACCATATATGTATTGTGGAGGGTATAAAAATACCCTAGACGTAATAACTGCACCCAGTGAAGTACCCAGTATAAATTTTCTAAAAAATTTTTTTAAAAGCTTGCAATTTCTAATCCTAAATGTTTTGACCTTTTTGAAGCATTTAAAACAATTTATATTAAAAACTTATTTATTACATTTGATTCTTTTTGTAAATTATAAATTCTTCACCACATTATCGTGATCGGAAAATCTATTTGTCAGGCGAAAATGTTAACTAAAAATCGCGCGTTTTTTGTTAAAAAAATTTTCATTTTATTTTTCGTATATTTATAGTTGTAGATATTGGCGCCGCAGGCGAAAATTTTGCTTTTCATACATTTAGAACAAATTTAATTCTTAACAGGTTTCAAAATTGCCAAACTCTATAACTCAATGTCATAAAAAGCCATTGGCTCTAAAATTTTATAAGATCTTCGGATGATTTGATTTATATAAAATGATTTTTATTCAAATTATTCTAAATATTTAAATTTTGGTTGGCCCAAGTAACTTTAATGTTCATAAAGAGTACATTCGGATGTTATTGATTCCTGTGCTGTGCATAAACAATATATCTTTGCTTTGCATATTTTGGGGTCATTTTTCATTTTATCATATTTGGGGCCATTTTTATTTTTTCAAATTGGTGTTATTTTACATAACGAATAAAAGCTTCAATATAAGAAATGAAAATATGCCCCAAACTTAAATTTGGGGCTAATTTTCATTTGGTTGGGTTAATTTTTTATTATATTTTAGTGTTAATTTTTATTATGAAATTTTGACCCAAAAAATGGGGCTTAATTACATTTTAGGATTGGGGTCATATTTCTTGGAGTCATTTTGCTTAATGCCACCGTGAACTACACCGAATTTTTAAAAATAAAAAACAGCACCGTTATCATGGGAACGTGGGAAAGCTACTTGCAAATTTTTACTCAAATTCAAAGACAATTTCAAAAACGATTCGGTTATTTCAAAAACCTTTGGAATGACTCCAAATGTAATTTATAAAGCATCAATTGAAATTCAAAGACACCAAGTTAAATAGGAAAAAAAATTTTTTAATTTTAATTGATCTTTAAAAGTATAGATTGCGAATTTTTGAATTTTGTTTGTATTTCTTTTTTTCTTTAATTTAAATTGTGTTCTTTTATTTCGGATTTATTTTTTAACTTCAATTGTCATTTCTAAACGATTTTGTTTATTTTTTTATCTCTGTATCTATAACTACTTGTTTTCATATATGGACTTCAACGGATCACGAAATATAGCATTTATATTGTATGGCCTGCTCTACATTTACTAACAAATACATAATTTATTTGTTAGCTTTTGTTATTTATTTATTTATTTATTTACAAAATATTTTACGAAATAAATTTATAAAATATAGCAAAAAGGGCACCGGTTACAAGACCAAATGCGCTCGTATTTTAAAAGATTGAAGTGATTTGAAATTATATTCATTGTATAATTATTAAAATTTAAAATATAATTATTTTCAAAAAGGGTTAAAAAAAAGAACGGTGATAAAAAATATTTTTTTTTTAAATTTACAAAAGAAAAATAAATTTGGTATGGAATTTTGACCTAGACATCATGAATGTTGTGTTGTTGCAGACTTCTTTTGATCTTTGTTATGTTATTTGTAGTCGCACAATCTACTATGTCTTCCAGCGATTGTTCTATCCCCGAGACTGCACAGGATTCTAACAAATGAGGAATGTCAAGTGTAACATTACAATTAAAACATCTTGGCGGTTCAGTTTTTTCAAATAGAAAAATTTCAAATATTTTTGTTTACATTTAAAAGAGAAAAGCCAAGAATTGCCCAGACTAGGCAGCATTTTTTTATAAATTCTTACTTTTTAACTACTATAACTACTTTGAAAGTCTATATAAGTTAAGTTGTTAATTAAATATTTTAAATTTTAAATACATATTTTTTGATATAAAAATAAACTCATAATTCTGAAATTGTCGGGATTCCAATTAACACTTAATGTGGTATTTGAATCTCAAATTTTTTATTAAAAAAGTAATACACTTGAAATCACGAATTTTTAAAAGAAAATATAAATAATTCCACTTAGGACCTGTGAAAGGTAGCTAAATAAATTCTAAACTAAATACAAATTGACAAAAGATTTTACAATTTCTTTGACAAAATATTTGAACAATTTTTAAAATTTCATAGAAAATTGGATACCAGAATTTAGTTTAGATTTTAATAATAGAGGAAGTATAAGTATAGAGATTTCATCGAAAGAAGCGGCCAAATAGAATTTTGTACATATTACAAGGTTCGGTAACTCAGAGAAAATTGAGAAAATTTCCCTGATTTTCTTATTTCTGCACAAATTTCTATCTATGAATACCCTCCACCAATATCCCGAAAATTGTGTTCCACTGGGTTTGATACAAATAATGTAAAAAACTTTTGAAGTAAAATTATAAAAAATTTAAGCGAATCAAATATATTTATATTTTTTAAAATATATTCTTGAAATTGTTAATAATATTAACAGAATATTTCAAAGTGAGTCAACAGAAATACACAACCTATACAGCCAAATGGAAAAGCTTTTAAGAATCGTATTAAGTAATTTTATAAAAAAAAAGATATATTAAATGATGGAATTTATTTAACGGATTTAATGAACACAAAGAACTTTTGGAAATTTGATGAGGTATATTTGGGATTAATGGCTAAAGAGTTAATATCAGAATCAAAGCTTAACAACAGAGAAATTAGCAAAATTGTAAATAATTGTATTAATTTTTATATAGAACTTGCAAATCAAATATTAAAACGTTTTGATTTTGGGCAAAAAGTTTATAAATCTTTAAATATGATAAACGCTAACAAAATGATGAACAAAGACAATAATTCTTTTATGAAAATTCTGAAAGAATTCCCCAGCTTTATTTCTGAAGAAAAAAAAACAAATTTTAGACTCTGAACCCAGAGACTTAAAATAAATACGGTTTTTTTATTTGCCGATTTTTTTAAATTGAAGTGCCGATTTTTTTTTTATCAAAATCATCTGGCACCCCTGCGTAGGTATTCTTAAAACCATTTAGTTTTTTAAATAGTCTTAAACGTATTGTATTTTATATTAGGAAAGGGAAATTAAGAATGAATGGGAAGAAGCAACAAAACATAACGTTATTTGCATTATAGACAAACAGAGAATAACTATAAATATTGTAGAGATTGAGAGATTAAGAGAATGAGTTATTAAGTTGTGAGTTTTTAATAGAATGGAAATGCCAACAAGAAGACCATAGAGGAAGTATAAGTATAGAGATTGCAACGCCGACAGCGGCCAAATAAATTGGGCAAATTTCCCTGATTTCTGCAAAAATTTGAGTAAATTTCCCCGTTTTTAAACCTTTTCTTCAAATCCAATTGGGAAATCTGCTAAAAACTAATTGGATTTCCAAAGAAAATCAATTGGAAACGCAAAAAACCAATTTGAAAAGATGCCGAACCTTTGTACGTTGCCCATATAAAACCAAGAGAACGTTTTTTACTACGTGAGCGGCATCGACATGGTTACTACGTGAGCGGCATCGACATTGGTGATATTTCGTGAAAATATATTTGCATTTGCGAGCTGTACTTTGATTAAAATTAATTTAAGCAAATGCTGGAAAGGTGGGTTTATATAGGAACTAAATAGATCTAAATGTGATCCAATTTCCATTAAATTTGGAAATTTGATTTATAATCCCACATAACACTCACAACCCAAATTAAAAACAAGAGATTTACGGTTTAGTGTGTCTAAATACCATTTTAGTCCAATTTAGAATGAACCTTTCTGAATATGGATCTGTTTTATTTACCAAATTTATATAAATATTTTTAAAGCCCGAAGCGGTTACCGTTTTTACTTTATTAATTTATACCATTATTTTATATTCACTTAAATAATGTAAACTTCATTATTATACATAATGTTTAAAATATCAGCAATAAATGATAATTAAAATAAACCGCCTACTAGAAATTGAAGGTTGTGCAAATAGCATTTGATTCTTATTCCACTTGAAATAAAGAGATCAACCAACCCTTTTTACTGGACTTGGCAAAAAAATTATTTTTACTAATAACAAATCTCTCTTTTTAAAGAAATATTCGCATTTAGCGAAAATAGAAAATGATTTTATTTTTTGCAAATACACAAAAATAAATATTTTAAATATTAAAAGAACTTACAACAAAGAGTAAGAATAATGTTGAGATTGCAACGTCGGCAGCGGCCAAATAAAATTTTGAAATAGGGGAAAATTAAGAAAAATTCTGATTTCTGTAAAAATTTTTTAGCAAACTTTCCTGATTTTGAAAACTTTTTTCCAAATCCAATTGGGAAATCTGCTAAAATCAATTGCACTTGCAAAGAAAATTAATTGGCATCGCAATGAATTTGCATAAAAATTAGAAAAGATGCTGAACCTTGGTGATTTTTGTGTTGTTTCACATTTATTTATTTTAATTTATTTATTTATATTAATCACATAGATACAAATTATATCTCAATACCCTAACCCAGCACTAGCAACGATGGCTTTCGGCTCGTTGTAGCGAAAACAGCCCGGAGCCTCTGGTGGGAATCGAACCCACGACCCCCGCACTGATATGCTAGCACACTACCAACTAGCCTACCGGGGGGTTATTATAAATAATTGTATTTTTAAGTTAAGTTTTTATACGAGTCTATAGACTCGTATACAATCATGAATGTTGTTCTATTTTAATGAAGTAAAAAACAATGTAAGTGCCACCACTGAAATAAAAATGCATTTGTATAAGAAAGAGCTATTTATATTTTACATTTGTTTGTTGGTTTCTTTAGTTGCTGTCGTTTTCAAAAAAAAAAAAACAAGTAAAAAAGGGCTAAATTTGGCTGTGCCGAATCTTTGAATACCCTCCACCATAGGGGCTGAAGATGATATACGTATATACTAAATTTTGCATGAACTGTAATATGAATATGTTTTGTCAATTTATGTAAAGAACTTTTGTTATTTATAGCCTGTTCCTCGATCTCGAACGAAAAACTAGTCGAACGATAGCAAGTCACTCGAATTCGAGTCAATTTGGGTTTCTCTATTTCGAAAAGCTTCGATCGACTTGTCTTCATGTGTCAATTTTTGTTTCTTACGCATTTACAAATCACAGAGATGCCAGATCATATATTTTGAGCATTTGTTAAAATTTTCTTTAAAAGTAGCAAAAATACTACTAAACTGCTTAAAGACAAAAACAACCCTGTTTAACAGTGATCAGCTGTATATGACAAATGAAATAAAAAAAAATAACAATAAACAAATCAATTTTTATTTGGAAAGTATGTTTATTTGTGAAAATTTTTGTTATGGATTGGTTGTGGGTGAAATTGTTGTTTGAAGAGCTTTTCTGTTGCCTGTTGTCTGTTCGGTGCGGTCACTGCTAAAGTCCTTGTAAAATAAAAGATGTAAAATAAAAAATGTAAATAGGAGTTTCTTGGGCAAACGTAAGCCACAAACAACACACACATACCTTTTCCATTCAGCAACAGCGTAATAGGGGTTAAACGGAGTTTAGTTTTCTGGTCAAATTTTCATCCTCTGCGGAAAATTTGTTTGCTCCGAACACCAGAGTCCTTCTGGCAAAATCAGGCCTTTCTTCCATATAAAATACAAGCGTCTTCGGATGGTCCATTGTTGATTTTTTTAACTAAAATTTAAAATTTTAATAAACTATAAATATTTGTATTATTTTGTACTTACTTTTTGTTATCCATTGCTTTTTTACTTCATTTTGCTTTTAAAAATATCAAATATATATTTACTCGACAAAAAATAGCAAGTGACTGATTTTGACATTTGCGTTCGAGCTGTTCGAAATAGAGAAACCAAATTTTGTATGAAAACAGTTACGTTTTCATTCGACTTGTCGTTCGAGTCATTGTTCGCATAGAAATAGAGTTAGAGAAACCCAAATCAGTTTTCTTTCGACTAGAAAGCGAACGAACGTGTTCTTTCGAAATAGAGGAACAGGCTATTAGTTTTAGTAATGTTATTTATTTAGTTTTAGCAATGTTATTTACAGAGGTCTGCTCTGTTAGCGACTTTAACATTGTTGATTTTTACGTTAACTTAGTTATCAGAGTAACACACATATAGCTCTAAGAATGTTATTATTCTCATATTATGTAAGACAATAAATGTAATCGAACAATAAGAAGACTTAATAACATTTTTACTTACTTAACAGAAAAAAAATAGATACAGAAAAATTGTACAAATTTGTATGGAAAATTTAGAGGTACCTTCACATTTTCACTCATAACTTTTGAACCGCTTGACCGATTTTGCTCATTTTAAATACCAAACTGCTCGGGAGGATGTTCAATAATCTGGGTAAAAATAGGCACCCCGGCTTGCGTCTTCCCGTCGTGATCGCCATTTCAACAGACGGACGGACAGACAGACAGACAGACAGACAGACAGACAGACAGACAGACAGACAGACAGACAGACAGACAGACAGACAGACAGACAGACAGACAGACAGACAGACAGACGGACATCGCTAAATCGACTTAAAATTGCATAAGGATCATGAATATATATACTTTATGGGGTCTTAAACCTATATTTCGACATGTTACAAACGGAATGACAAACTGATATATACCCTCACCATATATGGTGGAGGGTATAAAAATAAGTAGCTAACTACACGACTACAATTGCAGCCAGCAGCATGTGTAGCCATGTAGTCGTGTAGCCGCAGTAATTTATGTGTTTAATGCACAATTACTTTACTAATTAGGAAGAATATTTGGCTCTTTTCACTCCTGATTTTTTCGCTCAATGCAAAAGCATAGAAACAACACCAACTCCAAATACCATTCATTGTTTTTGTTTTTTTTTTTGTAAGATTAAATAAATCAAGCAAGCAAAATCAAGAACTTTAAAAATACGAGCAGCAGTTTTTTCAATATTTTCCATAAAGGTTTTTAAAGGAATAAGAGTATTTGGTATTTTGTCATTTAAATTGGAAATAAAAAAAAGTATCGTAACAACAATAAAAAGTCACGGCCAATATTTTTTTTAATAATATAATGTTTACTCCAGAAATACGTTAAAAAAAGCTAAATGTTTCTTTGGTAAATAGATTTGCCGTTCTCTTTTAAGGCAAATGAGATAATAAATCTAGAAATATTTGATATATCATTTATGTTTTTACTCCTCTTATATGAATTTGAAAAGTGTTGTTACTTTGTTTTTTTTTTTATTATTTATTTGAGGTTTATTAATTAATCAGTTGCATAATGCAGACTTTCGATTTTAAAGGCTCTATTAGATTTTATGGCTGGCTCTTTTGGGTAGTTACTTTGGCTAAAATTGCTAGTCATTAATTAGTTGAATATAAGGAAATTTCCAGGAAATAAAACAGTTAGTTTTAGTTTTTATGAATTAGCTTTTTAAATTAAAGAAAAAAGTTGTACTTTTCTTAAAAACAAACGAAAAAGCAAAAAACGTAAACAATTTCAAATAAATGAATAATCAGTTACATTTTATGGAATTGGTAAGTAAAATTTTGACATATGTTTTTAACAGATTAATCATTTGTTTTTTTACTGATGTGCCAGTTGTTTACACAACATTTAAAAATAAATAACAAAAACCATTTGATTTAAATGAAAAGTAAGTACATCGATTGATGAAAAAAATCATTTCTTGTAAATGGTATTTTCTATTTCAAATTACAAACAACGAGTATTTTAAGTGCAGAGAAAAATATTTAATTTAAAAAAACCTGGATCCGTTGAAAAATACCAATTTTTTTTTTTTTTTTGCAAAATTCACACTATTTCTTAGCTCAGTAGAATTTAGAACAAAAAAAAACTTTTGCAAGTAAAAACCTTTTCAAAAAAATTTTAGACAACAAAAATTAACAATAAGTAGAAAGACAATAAGTAGATTCACTGTGACAGCAAAAAAAAAAAAAATAAAAATAATTCTTTGCTCATCAATTCAAAACTATACAAATATTTGAAGACAATTTATCAATTATATTAAACATTATTTGAAAACATAAAACAGGATTCCAAATAAATAAATAAAAATTGCATTTTATAAAAAAAATAAATCGCGTTTATTTGAAAAATAAGACAAAACCTTCTTATTTTTCAAATATAAAAATTTAAAAATCTGGTTTTAAGTGTATAATAATTTAATGTGGTTACGGTTAAATAATGCGGTTAAACGCGTTTTCGGTTTCCGTTAAGTTTAAAACCAAAATGTAAACTGTAATTTAAACAAGTTTAAACGAACAAACAAAAAATTAAAGCAAAACGCATAATTTTCACATGACTACTGCTTAAGATTTAAGCGTTCTAAAGACACATTTATACGCCATGCGAGATTAAACTGCTAAAGATAAATCAAACAACACCTCTATTCTGAATGATTTAAGCTATTTAGGAGTGATTTTTAGTCTATCTGTATCAGTTTTCTCCACCGTGATTTTTTGACCATTTATGATTTTTGGATGATTTTCCAAAAGCGTAGGCAATTTTGACGTATTTTTTAAAAATCAAAAATATTGCCAATAAACCTGACAATACTGCATACGACACTTAACACACCTCTTAAGAACAATTAAATTGTTTACAGTAAAAATGTCTTCAGTTATTTCAATTTAATAATTTATTACTTAGTGATGATATTATATAGATACACTCACAAAAATCGTTGCCTAGTAATAAGGAGAATTTCAACCAATCAAATTTGATTTTGCATACATTATGCGGAAATTACTTGTAACATTTTACCAAGTTTTTAGTTTTCTCTACTGAATTTTTAAATAATTTATGCGAAAAAAATTTATTAGTTAAAATGCTGCTTAATACTTGGCAACGATTTCCATAAGTGAAGTTTAAATTTTATATTTAAGTGTTAATAATATGAACATTTATATTATATTTTGATAAAAACTCACCTTAATATTAAATTATTTTTATTTACTTGATTTTAATATACAGCTTAGACGATTTTATCCATACTAACGATACCATATAAATCGCCTTCAACCTAATTTGTCTACACTACGTATTAAAAGCCTTCCATTGCTTTACGCTTTTCTATTTTTCATACATATTAATTTACACACACGCACTAATGAGAGCTCTTTTACTTATTTGAATAACAACAACTAATCTTAACACGACGAGAGTGAGAGATCTAAAAAAAAAACACTCATGTGCAAAAGCACAAACAAAAACCAAATACACACTAAATGAAGAATTTTTTCTTATATTGAAGATTTTTCTGGAATTACTTTTTTAATTCTTCTTTTTTATTGAATTTAAATGGATTTTTTTTAAAATAACTTTATAATAATAAAATATAATATTTAAATTAATAAATAAGGCAATTTTTATCAATTATAAAACACTTTTTTACTATTAAATTATGAATTAAACGAGAGCAAATGTTTTGCGTGGCCGACTTAAGAAAAGAGGAAATTAGAACTAAAAGGAATAACACACAGGGCTGCCGGATTTTCTTTTTCGTTGGCCCAAACAAATAAAAAACTATTCCCAAAAAATGCCGACTTATAAAAAAAAGTTTTTAGCTAAATCCTATATGAAACTTGCTAATATTTAGTATTTATTATACAAATTAGAAGATAGGTTGAGCAAACTTATGTCAAAAATAATAAGTGTGAATTAAATAGTAATTTTTCAAGTCAGAGCTCTAGTTATTTATTTATTAATCATATAATTACAAATTATATGTTAATACCCTAACCGAGCACTAGCAACAAAGGCCTTCGGCTCGTTGTAGCGAAAACAGACCAGAGCCTCTGGTGGGAATTGAACCCACGACCCCCACACTGATAAGCTATTCGGTGTTTATATTTACCGAAGTTTCGCAATATTCCATAAAACTTTAGCCATTTTGTAGTGGTGAATTTACAATCATTTTTTAGAGCGTATAATTGAATCAAATGATAAAATTATTTACAAAAATATAAGTTGGTATCGTGCTTGCTTATCAGTGCGGGTGTCGTGGGTTCGATTCCCATCAGAGGCTCTCTCAACGAGCCGATGACCTTTGTTGCTAGTGCTCGGTGAGGGTATTAGGATATAACTTGTAATTATATAATTAATATAAATAAAAAATAAAAAAAAATCGATTCGATTATAATGGAGTTTTGGCCTCATCTAATTATATATTTTTTTCAGATGGAGTATAACAATTTTTTCACGTGACAACTCAACAACTTACTGCTCTTTTATCTTAAATACTAGATTCACTTATAACAGTTCCTGGTTTCTGTATCTAATGTGAGAAGTATTCGCATCGAAAAATACAATTTTGTCATAATAAAGACAGGATGAAACAGTTAATATTAAATTTATGTAATAGACAATTTTGTTCTAGTATGAAGATAAATTTGACATTATGTGACTCACCCTGCATTAAATACAAAAACCGGGCACAAGGATGCTAAACTCTTTCGATAAAAAATTGTCACTTTTCCTATAAAAAAAATTACAATTACGGCATTTTGTATATTTTTAAACAAAAAAAAATGGCAATATGACGCAAAATCACCGATTCTGACAGCCCTAATCCAATGTAAAAAAAAAACAAACTAAGCAAAAATAAAAACCCGAGTTTTCTATGTGAAGGGTGTTTTTTTTTTTAGTGTCATAACTTTGAGTTGGCATCACTGCTTTATTTTACAACCCATTTAACAGTTAATAGTTGCATTTTGTTTATGAATCGACCTACACCAGAACAACGCGTGCAAATTGTTTAAATTTTTAATTAAAATAATTGTTCTATTCGTCAATAATGTGCATCTCGTGAAACGCCGAACAGTGCCGAATTAGCCGCTCTGAAGGACGGTTATGTACACTATTATGTATAGGCACCCCCGCTTGTGTCTTCGCGTCGTGATCGCCATTTTAACAGACAGACGGGTAACGCTAAATCGACTTAAAATTGCATAAGAATCACGAATATATATACTTTATGGGGGTCTTAGACCTATATTTCGACAGGTTACAAATTGAATGACAAACTGATATATAGCCTCTCAACATATACGGTGGAGGGTTTACAAATACAAGCTATTTTGTATATGTATATGTATTCTAAACATAGTTAAAAAAATTGTATTTTAGAAATAATTTCGGAGGTCGGGCCCGGCCGCCCCTGGGGGCGTTACTGGTTTCATTAATATATAAATATACATCCTGAACAAAATTATGTGAGGACGAAAATAACATTGCCTTTGTCTTCATTGTATTAATTTATAAGTAATTATTAATCACCCAATTTGAAAGACAGTTTGTAGAATAATTTAACACAGACTGAAGTACATTTAAATTATACTTTCTGCCACAAAATAAATCCTCTATGACGACACCTAAATAATTATTTCCCCACTCATAATATTATTTAATTTAACGCCTTTAAATTTTAACTGGCTAATTAAAATCTAAACTAAATTTGGGTTTCCAAATTTCTACGAAATTTTTCAATGAAATTTCAAAATATTTTGTTAATTTGTATTGAGTTTACAATTTATTTAGATACCCAGCAAAAAAAAAAGCAGCAAAAGAAGTGAAAAAGAAGCTCTGGATTTGATCCCGGTGTCGTGATAATTTGTATCGCAACCAATGATATTTACATAGGAGTGTCATAGTGTGGAAGTTTTCTTTTATAATCCATTGTCATTGCATCTAAAGCAGTTCTTATGGTTTAGTGAAAAATGAGATCTAGAGTATTCAAAAAACCGGCCTTTTGAAAAAATCGGTTTCGGTTTTCTTTGAAAAATCGAATTTTAAAAAAACCGGTTTCGGTTTCGGTTTTTGCAAAAAAAAAAAAGGTCGACCGGTTTTTTCGGTTTTTTTTAATTTGAATAAAAAGCTTATATAATTTGTTGATTTTATTACAAACACAAAAAAAAGAAATTTAATATATAAAGTAATAAAAATAAAAAAATACATTCTTTGAAAAAAAAAAAAAAAAAATATATATATATATATATATATATATATATATATGTGCATGGCGCATGTTGCGGGGACGGATTTTCGTTTCAAAAGTTACTATGAAGACATTTTGGTGCTTTGGGGACTGTCCTTAAACTTATCGTTATTCTACTGTTTACGCTGAAGACATTTTACTGGATACAGCGAATATTTGCATATTATAGGGACTTTTTTGACTGTATATATATATATATATATTCATTTAAATTTAATTTTTTTATTGTATTTAATTTCAAAATTTCATTTATTGGTTTTAATATTTTTTAATATAATATCTTAAAAATTAATATTATAAAACTATATTCATATCAAATGAATAGAGATCATTAAGTTTGTAAATTAGGAACGTTAGTAATTTGAACGTTTAAAACCTTTGGCATTAAAAAGTTTTTTTAATATTACATTTTAAATATGTAAAAAGAAAATCCATTTTTCACTTCTAAAATAATATTTTAGAAATAATATGCAATTTAAATGTTTCGTTTTAAGACGATTTTTTTGTTTGCTTTTGATAAAGCTAGAAGTGGAAAATACTCTTTCACTAATAGTAGATGTTGGACAAATAGTCAAAAGACAATTATATAAAATTTCCAACTATTCAGTTCTTTTGTCGCATTTATCAAGATATATGAATTCATCATATAATGATGAATGATTTTGTACAGTCTCTTTTTTAAGATTTTGAATACTGTTTATTGTGTTATTTAGATCAGAAATTAAACTATTTGAATTTGGAATATCCAAAGGTAAGCCTTCATCGGGATCTATCAGGCTTACATCTAAATCTTCATAACCAAACAAACGATTATAAAAGTGTTCGGAAAAAGTAAAAGAGACCAAGTAACCCAGTTGGTGATGTAATTAAAAAAACCGGTTAACCGAACAAAAAAGACCGGTTTTCGGTTTTCTTCGAATTTACAAAATATTCTAAACCGATTGGTTTTTAAATATAAAGAAACCGATTGACCGGTTTTCGGTTTAGGTTTTTGAATACTCTAATGAGATCTTTTGATGTTCCCAAATAAATTTTGAATTTTTTATCTTAAGACCAAAAATCTTTAATGGGCGTTTTATATATTTTATTTAAAAACAAGGCAAAAATCCTCTGAAAATCGACAACTCTGGCAGCCCTGCTGTGAGAGTCCAACAGGTATTTTTAAACATTTGCTTTTGATAGCGAAATTGAAATCTCTTTTCACATCCCTGAGATCAGGCCTGCCATATTTGCCGATTTATCGTCATTTTGCCGATTTTTTTGCCCGAAAGTTGTCATTTTTTTATAAATACTTAAAACACGGTATCTTTGTTTGGTTTAGTATAATTTACAATTTCGGCAACACTGGAATACGTGTTACATTAAAAAGAGATAACTGTCAGCGCTTATCCTAAAGAGAATAAGTAAAAAAGTTTAAATTCGGCTGTGCCGAATTCTTAAATATCCTTCACCAATATCCCAAAAATTTTACTCTACTGGGTTTGATACAAATAATGTAAAAAAATCTTTAAGTAAAATTATAAAAAATTTAAACGAATCAAATAAAATATATTTATATTTTTTAAAATATATTCTTGAAATTGTTAATAATATTAACAGAATATTTCAAAGTGAGTCAACAGAAATACACAACCTATACAGCCAAATGGAAAGGCTTTTAAGAACTGTATTAAGTCATTTTATAAAAAACGATATTTTAAATGATGGAATTTATTTAACCGAATTTATGAACACAAAGAACTTTTGGAAATTTGATGAGGTATATTTGGGATTAATGGCTAAAGAGTTAATATAAGAATCAAAGCTTAACAACAGTGAAATTAACAAAATTGTAAATAATTGTATTAATTTTTATATAGAACTTGCACCCTAACAAAATTATGAACAAAGACAATAATTCTTTTATGGAAATTCCAAAAGAATTCCCCAGCTTTATTTCTGAAAAAGAAAAACAAATTTTAGAATCTGAATTTGTAAAATTTAAAGAATTTTTTGATATTTTATTTCACAAATTTACAAACTTTTTGGCAAAAAATTTCAGATTTAAAACGTAGGTATTCTACTGTTGCATTTCAAGTGCTGTCAAAGTTTGTACAACAAATTATGGTCCTTCCACATTCTTCCGCAAATGTGGAAAAAATTTTCAGTCGACATAAGTAAAACAAAATTTCGATGTTCCTTGGAAAATGAATCTTTACAAGGAATATTTTCTAAAGATTATTTAAAATTTAATAACTCAAACTGTTTTGATGCTGATATTCACAAGGATTAAATAAAATTGTCAAACTCAAATATGTATCTATGAAATATATGTTCATACAAAAAAGTTAAAATAAAACTTTTTTGAAGTTTTAAAACTATTTATCCTAAAGTACAAAGTATATGTAAATATGCGAGTATATGTACAATTTATTTTTAAATCGTTTTTTTTATTGATTTTTATATTATTTTTTGTTTTAGTTAATGATGAATTGTTCTGTTTTGTTATTTTTTTTTAATAAAAATATATTTTTTTAATTAAAATGAATTTTTTATAGAGTAAGAATAGTATAGAGATTGCAACGCCGGCAGTGGCCAAATAAAATTTTATACAAAATACAATGGTTCGGAAGCTGAGAGAAAATAGGGGAAAATAGAGCAAATTTTCCTGATTTTTGCAAAAATTTTAGAAAATTTACCTGTTTTTAAACCCTTTTAAATCCAATTGGAAAATCTAATTGAATTTGAAAACCAATCAATTGGAATCGCAAAAAAACAATTAGAAAAGAAGCCGAACCTTTGTAATCTGTCAATATAAAACCGAGAGAACGGGTTTTACTACGTGAGCGGCATCGTCATGTTGTGGTTTTTTGTATTTAAAATGGGTTTTTTATTTGCCAATTTTTTTATTTTGAAGTGCCGATTATGCCGATTTTTTATCAAAATCATCTGGCACCCCTGCCTGAGATTGATATTTAGCAATAACAGCTTTTTGCTCTTAAAAATTATTTTCAAAGAGAGAAAAAACATGAATATAAACTTTACCTCTTTATTTCCTTTTCCACTCGGCTTTTATCATTATACTTTAACAAAACGAAATGGACACATTTTTTACTTTGTTGTTTGTTGTTGCACAAATCTTACACAAAATAAACCAAATATTTTTTCTATTGAAAACTTTACGAGCACTTTTTTATACTCGCATGATATTTTTTCTTTTATTTTATTCACGATTAACATTTTATTTGATATTTTACTCTACTCTTTGCTTTGCTATTCTTATTAACATTTTACTTTTTTCTATTGAATGCTTTTTTACACCAATAAACATTTATAAATGCACAACACACTATCACATGTTTTTTTTTATTAATACACCAAAAAGCCCGACACGCAATTTATGATAGAATTTTTAACACCGTTTTTTATGTGTTAATTTATTATATATTTAAGAAATATTTATCAAAAAATATTAAGCTACACTTGAACCACATTTTTATCCAATAATTTTTAAAATTTCTTTATTATTTTAACAATTATTATGAAATAAAAACTAAAGCAGCTACGGAAGATCTAATTCGTATTAAGTTTGCGCGTAAACTAAAAAGTGCAATAAGAGAAACAAAGAAGATACATATGTGTTGCCACATGGAGATTGAAAGTTACCCAAAAGCAGTGGTGCCACTATCAAAAATTTTTTGTTACTAAAATTTAAAAAAAAAAAGTTAACAAATAAGAAAAAAGAAACCAATTAAGCTTTTTTGTTTTTATTAAAACATATTAAAATATTTATTATTGAAATTTGTATTGG
The DNA here is from genome assembly GCA_949748255.1 of Eustalomyia histrio. Taxonomy (NCBI): domain Eukaryota; kingdom Metazoa; phylum Arthropoda; class Insecta; order Diptera; family Anthomyiidae; genus Eustalomyia; species Eustalomyia histrio. The sequence goes on from OX456525.1 coordinate 53,682,021, forward strand.
AATTATTTATTTTATAACAAAAATTTACGAAAACCTTAACTAGTGTTGCTTTCATTGTAGCTTTCAGATGATTCTTAGGATTCATTATTTAAATTGACTACAGCTTGTTTTTTTCAATAAAAACCTAAGCAAAAATATTAAAAATATTTTTGAATTCGCATACATTCAATCATGTTAAATACAAATACTTATCCATCAACATTTAAGTTTGCTTGGAAATTCTGCGTTTATGCGGCAAGTTTTCAAAGTTGGCTTATGACATTTCCATATAAATAGCAGTGTTTAAGTTGAAAGCTATGCACGTTGGCTTCTGTCATTCCCTTATATATTTGAGTAACGTTAAGCGCTAACACTAAACAAGCCTGTGTTCAGATTCACATTGGATTATGTCATGCCAACTTCGATAGCAAACACAACACAAACACAAATAATTTCGGGATTTTCTATAAATAATATTGGGGCAAATTTATATGCACCACACCTTACTGAACTACAATTGGATTTGCGGAAAGCAAATTCTATACAATTTTCACGTTTTACCGCATCGGATGAATATTTTTTGGCAGCCCTGTATATCGGCCTTTGAACGAAATCGCGAGACAAAGCACGTCTTCCCGATATCCGGTTACCCTAATTTTTTAAGAGATCTAGTTTTACAGCCAAATAAATATTTCTAGAGGGGGCCCAATCAATAACTAACAAATATATTCTTAATGGAAGGTTAGAGTACATAAAGCATATTTGAGCATAAACTTAAAATTTCCAATTTTTAAAAAATGAAAAATCTTCAACTTTTATTTCATCAAAATTGCCTTAAAAGAACGCTAAAAAATGGACAAAAATCTTTAATTTAGGTGGCGCTAATTAAGCAAGGTTATAGGGATACGACTTATTGTTCAACTTGTCAGAACGAAAAATAATTAGACAAATTCTACGACTTGCCATAAGGAAACATATTTTAAAGGTGACGTATATATTTTTGTGCAAACTAAATTAAAAAGAGTGAAGTCAACATTTAAAACACCAGAGCAGTCCGGAAGCACGAAAGTTATGTCTATTTATACGGTTATTTGCCCCACATTTTTTCTTTCTAATACTGAATGAAGCGACAATAGAAAAATACAAAAGTGTGCGAAAGAGAAATAACAATAACATGCACGAAAAACGAAAATCGTAATTTTTTGTTACCCCGCTTGCTTCTCTATAATAATAGATATTTGCATGCAAAAAACTTAACGTGTAAATTGTTTCTTAGTTTTACGGACTTATTAAAACTATTACACCAGCGACTGTCCGACCAAAATAGAAACATAACAAAATGGTGCTTATGACCAACAAGTTGTAGAACTGTCTATCCTGGTTTAGAATTTTGACTACTTATTTTTAGAATCTTCACATTCAATAAAATATAACAAGCAATTGCCAGAGGTGTTCATTTTACTGTGGTAGAGAACATTGCCCATTTGATTGTTAAGAAATCTCATGGTTTTATTTTTCAAAAAACACTAAATTCTACCAAAAATTAATTTTTTACTAAAAATATTAAATCAATAATTAAGCCTTTCCCGCTTTTTATTTACAAAAAATAAATAATGATTTTATGATAAATTGAAATGAAAACTAAAAGTGCCAAGAAGCGATTTAATGTCAACGATATTTTGATATTGCAACAACACTGAAATTAAATGTCTTCACTAATTGAGATGAAATCAGTTTGATAATTGATTGCTTTCATTTAATGGCATGTGAAGCCACCGGCTAAAGACAACAACAGCAGCCCACTTCTTATTTGAGAACATACACACTTATCAGTGTTACCAGATTGAGCGCAATTAATTAATTGTAAGTCACACATTGACGTCATGTATATTGCCCAACTTAATTTGACATTTCTTTGTTTCAGTGTTTGATAAATTCTACCATGGAGAGGTACACAATTGAACAGCGCGTTAAGATTGTTAAAACCTTTTACAAAAATGGGTGTTCAAATCAAAACGCATTTCAGCACTTTGTGATATTTTGGTCAGTATAATCGACCAAATGTGTCCACAACCGGGAGAATTGTACGCAAATTTTAACAAACAGGGTCTTAGGAAATATGAAAACACCTGTGCATGACCGCCTAGTTTGGTCTGCGGAAAACATTGCTGTTGTTCGCGATAGTGTGGCAGAAGAGCCGTTAACCTTGTCTCGTTGTAGGTATTCGCTATTGCGAGATAACGGATTTCTTGTGGTCAGAAATTGAGAATATGGACCTGGACGATATGTGGTTCCAAAAGGATGGTGCCACTTGACACACAACCAACGAAACAATGGCACTTTTGCGAGAGAAATTTAATGGCCGTGTTATCTCACGTCGTGTCGATGTTACTTGACCGCCACGATCATGTGATTTGACTCCGTTGGACTTCTTTCTTTGGAGATATTTAAAAGAAAAAGTGTACGTCAATAAGCCAAAAACAATTCAATACCTCAATTATGTCTCAGAGTCCTTGAAAATGTTATTGTCGTTGGTATACAAGTTAATAAAGTCAATTTTGTTTGGTTGAAAAATGCATTTATTATAATGACAAAATGAATTGATACATTATTCAAAGTATTGTCCATCGTTAGTCACTACTTTTTCCCATCATTCTGGTAGCATATGGACTCCGCTCCAAAAAAACTGCTTCGGTTTTGAGGTAAAGAATGAATCAAGCCGATTTCTGATACCCTGTTCTGAAGAGAAGCGTATTCCAGTAAGGGCGTTCTGCATCGATCGAAACAAATGGTAATCAGAAAGGGCAAGGTCTGTGCTATAAGGCGGGTGAGCCTTATAGAGTCTCTACATGTAAAATGAGTTATTATTTATACTCCAAACACAAAGAATACCGTCAGGACTCGTTTTACGAATATCTACACTCAAAAAAAAAAAGTTAGTAGAAAAATTTGTAAATGGTTTTCAATCCCACTTTACTATTTTTGTACTGATTTTTAGTAATAAATTATTATTTAGCAAATCTTTTGGCTATTTACATTTTACAAATTACAGAATTTTTACAGAATATTTAAAAATGTTTGTTGCTAATTTCAGAAATCATTTTACAAATTTTTGAAAACCGATTTGCTAAAATTAGCAAAAAAAAAAATTGCTAATTTTAAAAAAGTGAATATTGAAGGATATGTTATTTCTAATTAAAACTTACACCTACAAATTTAAATTTCCTTAAAATGTTACATATATTAAAAAATTGATCGGAAGTGAAGATACCGACTCATGTCTTAAAAGAGGACATCCATTTAAAATAGCACTAAAAAGGTTTTTTAGTTCTAAAAATCCGCCCTAAAAACAATTCAAATTTAACCTTAAAAGTAAAAAAAAAATTGACCAAAATATGTTTCAAAACAGAAATTACCAAATTAAAACAAAATGATTAATTCGTTTTTAAAGAACATAATTAAAATTTTTGATGCTCGATAAGAAAAATAAATTCAAAGCTTTTTACTAATATTAATAATATTTAGTAAATTTATTTTGCTGATTTTAGCAAACAGATTTTAAATTCCACTTTACAAAAAGTCTACTAAAATTTAGCAGCGGCTACTAATTTTTCTACTAATTTCATTGTACTACACGTCAGCAGATATGTTTTGCTAAGATTAGCAAAAAATACCGCGGAATTTCACGTAATAACAGCAAAGTTTTCAGTTGCCATTACAGACTTTTTTGGTGAGTGTATCAAAAATTATCTAATAAATTTTTTTGAAATTAAGTACAGCTGAAACTCTCAAAGTAGGTGGTAAGCAGAAGTAATTTCATCAAAATTTATTGATGTTTAGTATCAGTTTTGCTAAATTTCGCTAAACGAAAATGGCAAACAACCACACTAAATCAACAATTGTTGGTGTTTAATTCCATTTTAACGATAATGTTTGATGCAAATACCGGAATTATTTGTTTATTAGATTTTAATCAAAATTTTAATATTGTTGTCATACTCAGTTTCCAATGCAAAAAATGTAGTATAAATATTATTGCAAACAAAAAGAAAAAAAAAACAGTATTATTAGAAGAGTAACCCTCTTCTAATAATACTGTTTTTTGAAGTCATAAGTAATCTCATAATTTGTGGGTAATTTTTAGCACATTTGTGGGTAACTTTCAATCTCCATGTGGCAACACATATCTTATCTTCTTTGTTTCTTTCATTGCACTTTTTAGTTTACGCACAAACTTAATACGAATTAGATCTTTCGTAGCTGCATTAATTTGTATTTCATACATAATAATTGTTAAAATAATAAAGAAATTATTGTATGAAAATATTGTTCAAGTGTAGCTTAATATTTTTTAATAAATTTTTTTGTTAATATATTAAAATAAATACATAAAAATGGTATTTAAAAATTCAATCATATATCGAGTTTGTGTGTCGTGCCTTTCGGTTGTTTCTTGAATTCGTTTATTAATAAGAAGATAAGATGATAGTGTGTGTTGTGCATTTATACAAGTTTATTCGTGTTAGAAAGCATTCAATATAAATAAGTAAAATGTTATTAAAAATAGCAATAGAAAAGCAGAGTAGAGCAAAATATCAAATAAAATGCCAATAGTGAATAAAATGAAAGAAAAAATATCATGCGAGCATAAAAAAAAGTGCTCGTAAAGTTTTCAATAGAAAAAATTATGTGGTTTGTTTTGTGTAAGATTTGTGCAACAACAAACAACAAAGTAAAAAATTCATCCATTTCGTTTTGATAAATTATGAAAAACATTCGAGTGGAAAAGGAAATAAAGAGGTAAAGTTTTTATTTATGTTTTTCCTCTTTGAAAGTCTTTTTTAAGAGCAAAAAGCTTTTATTGCTAAATATCATTGTCAGGGATGGGAAATGAGATTTTCATTTTGCTATCAAAAAGAAATGTTTAAGTATACTATTTTGACTCTCACAGAAGGGCTACCAGAATTGCCGATTTTATTTTTGTTTTTTGCCATGTTTTTTTTTCGTTTTTGTTAAAAAATATGTAAAATATCCGTGTGTCGATTTTTGGTCGAAAAATTACTACTAGTTTTTGTTACAACAAAAAACATGAAACTTTAATTTTTAAAATATTGTAGTAATCAATAAAAAAATAATAATTTTTATCTATAAAAATCTTAAGTATTTTTTTTATTTTATAAATAAATCTGAAAAGCAAGAATTGAACTCTGAGTACAGATAATAGAAAAAAATCTTTATAAAATATTGTAAAATTAATACAAATTTTGTAAAAATTTTGATATGCATTTTGAGTGAAGATTTTTCAAAGAATATAATAATTGTTTTTGTTTCTGATATCAAAAAATATGTGTAAAAAAATTCATAATTAGTTCAATTATATCTTAAAATTCCAAATCTTCTCTGTATAATTCCCATATACAACTTTGAAGAATAGAAAATGTAATTAAATATATTATTTAATTGCATGAAAACCAAAAATGTGCTCTATGGAAAAAAACTTTTAATTTTACTCTGGCTTAAGTAATATTATTTACCGTTTTCTTTCGTTTTTCCTTTGATGGTATTTTGTGTGTAAAGTTAATTTGGTAAAAAAAAAATCAAACATCAAGTCTGACACTTGCTAGTTTCTGGATTTTAATTTTTTTTTTTTTGCCCATAAATGCAAATTTTAACTAGGGCTCTGACTTGAAAAATTGCTATTTTCTTTACACTTATTACTTTTGACATAAGTTTGCTTAACTTATATTCTAATTTGTATAATTAATACTAAATATTAGCAAGTTTCATATAGACTTTAGCTAAAAACGTTTTTTTATAAGTCGGCATTTTTTGGGAATAGTTATTTATTTGTTTGGGGTCAACGAAAAAGAGAGTCCGGCAGCCCTGTGTGTTATTCCTTTTAGTTCTAATTTCCTCTTTTCTTAAGTCGGCCACGCAAAAGAGTTTTCTCTCGTTTAATTTATAATTTTACAGTGAAATAGTGTTTTATAATTGATAAAAAGTGCATAATTTATTAATTTAAATAATATATTTCATCATTTTAAAATTATTTTATAAAAAAAATCCATATAAATTCAATAAAAAAGAAGAATTAAAAAAGTAATTCCAGAAAAATCTTCAATATAAGAAAAAATTCTTTATTTAGTGTGTATTTGGTTTTTGTTTGTGCTTTTGCACATGAGTGTTTTTTTTTTAGATCTCTCACTCTCGTCGTGTTAAGATTAGTTGTTGTTATTCAAATAAGTAAAAGAGCTCTCATTAGTGCGTGTGTGTAAATTAATATGTATGAACAATAAGAAAAGCGTAAAGCAATAGAAGGCTTTTAATACGTAGTGTAGAAAAATTTGTTAGGTTGAAAGCGATTATTATGTTAACGTTAGTATGGATAACATCGACAAAGCTGTATATTGAAATTAAGTAAATAAAAATAATTTAATATTAAGGTGAGTTTTTATCAAAAAATTATATAAATGTTCATATTATTAACACTTGAATATAAAATTTTAACTTCACTCACGGAAATCGTTGCCAAGTGATTAGCAGCATTTTAATTAAATTTTTTTTCGCATAAATTATTTAAAAATTCAGTAGAGAAAACTAAAAACTTGGTAAAATGTTACAAGTAGTTTCCGCATAATGTTTGCAAGATAAAATTTGAATAGTTGAAATTCTCATAGTAACTAGGCAACGATTTTTGCGAGTGTATCTATATAATATCATCACTGAGTAATAAATAATTAGATTGAAATAACTGAAGACATTTTTACTGTAAACAATTAAATTGTTCTTAAGGGGTTAAGTGTCGTATTCAGTATTGCCAAGTTTATTTGCAATATTTTAGGGTTTGAAAAAATTCGTCAAATCTGTCTACGCTTTTGGAAAATCATCCAAAAATCATAAATGGTCAAAAAATTAAGCTAGAGAAAACTGATACAGATAGACTAAAAATCACTCTTGAATAGCTTAAAACATTCACAATAGAGGTAGAGGTGTTGTTTGATATATCTTTAGCTGTTTTATCTCGCATGTATAAAAATTGTATAAAGATTTCTAAATGGCTTATATGCCCTTATTCCAATGAGACATTAAAATAAAAATATTAGTGAAAGGATTTTTTCTTTTATCAAGTTATTTAAATAAAAATAAATTTCGATATTTGTAGCAAAGCCGCGAATAACGTTTTAAGCTACAATTTTTTCAAAACCTGGTTTTTCCAGATAACCGTTAGAATAAATCCTTTCTTTTATGACTTAAATAAAAACCGTTAGAAAAAAATCCTTTCTTTTATGACTTAAAAATAAAATTAGGCAAAATTATGCAGGATTTCGTTATCAAAATTCAATCTAAAGAAGTCAGTCAGTGGGATACACCTACAAGTTTTAAAACGTTTTTTTCGATTTCTCAACAATTTCAATTTTGTCGCTTACAACGTTATTCGCGGCTCTGCTTCATTTCATAAAAAACGAAACGTTGGCAGGAATTCTTTATTAAAAAAGGAAAGCATTAAATGTATTTCTAAATAGTGTAATATTTTATGTATAATATTTTTATTCCATAATATGATTATGAATTTGAAATTCTTATTTTTATACCTTTTCTTAATTAAAAGTAAATTAAAAAAAATAGTGTTTACTATTTGTTAGTTACATTAAATTAATTATGATCTAGAGCCTGATAAAAATTAAAAATATATAATTAAAACAGATAGATCAAATAATATATACAAAATTTAAATTAAATGTCATTTAAAACTAGAGTTTTCATTTTGGTTTGTAGCCGTAACCGTAATCGCATAAAACACTGAGTGGTTACGGTTAAAATGTTATACATTTAAAACCAAATTTGTAGTAGTGTTTAGTAATAAAATTTTGAAAATTTTCCAAAAAATACAGGCAGTATTTTCTGTTAAAATTATAATCCTAGGCCTGTTTTTTAATTGCCGGATTTATTCTTGAATTTATTTTCATTGATTAACAATTTAGTATTTATTTTATTTTAAAATAAATTACAATTTTATTTAAATCTAATATTAATTCTCTAATATAATATAAAACAAATTTTTTTTTTTTTGCAAAAATGCAATTGCTGTAATTAAATTAAAGTAAATTCAAAAAGGATTGATCTATTTATTAAATTCTTTTTGGATTTAATTTAATTTAGTTCCTATTATTTTTAAATTATATTGTAACGGCCTAAATTATCATTTTACATAAATATTATTTGTTTTTACCTTTTACTGAATATTTATTGTATTTATGTTTATTATTATTTTTTGTCATTTCTATTTTTACCGTAAGGAAAGGGACACCCTAATAATTTATATATTTTTTTTGTGTTACAACTCCAGAATATGTTTTAGTTACACTCATTCTCTCTATTCCAATTATTTGTTTTTATCTAACTGATCTCTTTAATTTACTGGAATTACATTTTTAATTTGACGAGAGGTTAGCTGGTTAAGTTATTTAATAATTTTTGTCACTCCGGATGCAAACATTAACAAATAAAGATCTGTTAAACTTATAACGCGTCTTTCATTACAAAAACATAAAACAATAAAAGCTAAGTCGCAAGAGGTCCTTGGTGACCATTGTGACTAGCTTATACCGAGGGCGAATACTGGCGTTTTTCTGCCTTATTCGAACCGGTGATCACTTTTTAAAATATAATTAAATAAATAATAAAGGATTAAAACCCCTTTATTACAATATTAGATTTAGATAAAAATATGAATTTATCAAATTAAAAAATTAAATATGGAATTTTTCACGAAATAAATCATTCGATTTCTTACTCATTCGATTAAAAATTTGTGAATTCATTCCATTATTCGTGGGGCTACATTCCCGAGGTTTGAATTGCCAACGATTGTATTCAATGACTGAACAAATAGAATGATGATAAACGAATGATTGAGATTGAGACCAGCTGTGAATTCATTCTTATTAAAAAATTGCATATTAAACAAAATCGAACAATATTTCAATGATTTTTTTGTAATTTTCTCTGATATTTTATGAAAACCCCATCTGTAAAATTTATATTCAACCATTTTCATTCCCAGTTTTTTACTCAAATTTAGCAGTTTTTTTTAGAGGCAAATATATGTGTGTGATGCGACGTGACGAAAGGGACCTTATTTTACCTTATGATAAGATCTCTTTCATCAATTCCCATCACATAAAATTTTGACATAAATTTATATAATTTTACACAATATTCTGCATTAATTGTTGAATTTACGATTTTATATTTATTCTTTTTGTTACAATTTTTTGTCAAACTCATTACACAAGCTTTTTGAATGCAAATAAAATTTAAAATAAAATTTATGTACACAAAAAAAAATTAGCTAGAGTTTAGAAAAATTAATAAATTTCATTAGCAAAATGGTAAACAAATTAAAAAAATGTACAGCAGGATATCCTGAAACTTATAAATTGTGACAAAGTCAGATTATTTTCGTAGTTGATTAACGGTTCTGCTTGAGATATCTACAAAAAGGGACGCCCTAAGTGACACACGGCATCTATGGCTATGGAACACTGGGGTCCTTTGTCTTCTTAAATTAACTAATTTAAGAAAATTGTTGCAAAAATACAATATATCATAGTTACATTTCCTGTTATTATTGGAAAATGGAAAAATGTCATGGAAAATAATATTAAAAATTATTTAAACGTTTTCCAAAAAAAAAAAAAAAAACATACTTAATTTATAATTTTTCAAAAATTAGAAAACTTTTACTTGAACAAAAAATATTTTAATAAAATTTTTAAATTTTATCTGAACTAATTTGCATGAAAATCTTCTTTAGCAACAGTTTATATGTTTTTAAAACCAAATAAAAAATTTATTGCTTTTTGTTTTTAATTGCCTGAACTAATTTTTAGAAAACAATTCTTAAATATTAGATCAATATTCTAAACGAGAAAATGCTGTTCCAATAAATTTGTTTTAATAAAAAAAAAAAATATCTGACGATTGATTTTTAGTTTAACCAAACCGAGTTTAACTGATATTCCAAAAACATAGCCCTAAATCGTCCTACACGTCCTCAGCAAGGATTTTGCAATCCTCTTATTTTAATGTAAAACTAAGATAATTATTAATGATTTTTTGCAATAAATTTGCATGGGTTCATTAAGTTAATGCAAGTTTTCATAAAATTTTATGACAAATATAATTTTATGTATTAAAAGTTGCATACACTGAATAAGTTTCATTTGAAATTTATTTCACTAATTCAAGATTTTCACTAATTTATTCAAAATGCTAAAATGTATTATTCGGTTTTTGATGAAAACCATTTAATCAGACCAGGATCCAGGAATAGGATTTGGGGTGTGAGATTAGAGTATTTTTTTATTAATTTTTCTAATTTCATTTATATTTATACCCTACACCACTACATGGTCGTGTTATAATAATTTTGTGCTGTTGTTTGTGACTACTAAAAAATATCGGACTGAGACAAACTCGTGCAATTGTTAAAAAAAAAAATGGCAAAATAAATTAATATTATCGTATTAGTTAATATTAATAATTAATATTAATAGTTGTTACACAGAACGTTGCGGGTTTCATCTCCATCGACGGTTTATATTCACACCTACCTCCTATAGAAACGTCTTTATTGAATTGGGCATAAATCTGGTTGAAATTTGGGTTTTAATGTTAAAGAAAATCGGACGCTATTTGGACCTTGTCTCCATATAAACACACCTTTATATATCTCTTTATTTTCCGCCCTGTTCACAAAAAAAGGATCGTGAATTTGGACGGTTCAAAACCGTTTTTTACGCTATACGTTCTGCTTGTCTTTACGATTTTATCCTACTTGATAGAGTAGAAATTATAAAAATACATTCTATTCGTAATTTCAATTATAATTAAATCTAAGAATAAGATAAATTCGCATTAGAATACAATTTTTAATTAACTAGCTTTATGATTCTAAAATTCATTTAGAGCTAGTGGAAACGTAGTCTAAGATTGAAACCGCTAATAATTCCAAAATTAATTTTACTAATAAATTAAACGTTTAATTTTTTATTATTGCATATTTTTTTTCTTTCAATTTTATACAATTAGAACAAATATTTCAACAAAGGCTTAACCAATACAAAAATATCAAAATAGATTTATGTAAAAAAAAATCTAATAAACTATTTACACAATATGAAACGGAAAAGAATTGAGGGGAAAAAGCAAGTGCTAATTGAAATTAAATAGGATTTATTTGCCAAATCCACCACATTTGGCATTGGCATATTCAGGATCTTCACAGGTTAAAGTGGTTTCATCAAATACTTTATCTTCACCACAGGTTATAAGGCGGGGATGACCCTCAACACAGGTAATTAAACGATGACAATCGCCGGGCACAGCAAAACGTGGGAAAGGCCAGAAACGGGCAGCTGGACCATCAACTTTTGTGGGACACTTAAAACCAACAACAGCTAAAAATTACAAAAGAATTTTTTTTTTTTTTTTTGGAAAAAGAGAACACATTTTAAAAAATAGAATCACATTTCTAAAACTCATGTTCCCAAGTTACCTTCTGGATTACATGTATCCAATAATTGATCTGGCCAATTACAACCATGTGTACGTTCATCGTAGGCTAAACCAGCATCACATTCTTGTTCATGAGGTTCACCATAGGCACATTTAATGTAAGTCGTAGAACATTCTTTTGATACAGGATAAATGCCAAATTGATATTCACAACCGGGAGTAGAAATAGCAGTTGCTAAAATAGATTTAAAAATTCTCTTTTAAGTAAATATGTCTATGATGGATTAAAAAAAAACAAAACAAAACTTACGATCCCATTGTCTTCCTTTACAATCCACAGCCCAGTTGTAATTGCAATGATTGTGTACTGCTCCCTTGCCATCGAATAATAAACCATTTTCACAAGTTTCCAAAGTCAAAGTGCCATTAGTGCATAAAAAGAATTGATCACAATTTTCGGTATGTGCATAGGCTTGCACACCATGTTTTTCAGGACATCCAATAGAATCCACTGGAACACAATGGGCTGAAAGATAATGATAAGACATTTTATACTTTTTTATTCTTTAATTTATTTTTGTAAAACTAGTAAGACAAAAACGAAAAATGTGTTAAATTATTGTATGACAAAAAATGACTCGAACGAAAACATTTTATTAGTTAACTGTTAACAAACAAAAAAAAAAAACGGGGCAAAAACTGTATTAAAATAAAAAATTTCAAGAGTTATAAAATATAAAAATATTTTTGTACTTTTTCTATAAATTAATTTAATTTGCAAAACAACTTTAAAACTTTATTTTTTGTAAAATTTGCCTGAATTTTTCATAGAGAACTCTTTGTTGTGAATTAAGCGAAAAGCTCGCACAAACTCGTGTAATAGTTTAAAAAAATATGGCAAATTAAATTAATAGTTGTGGTGTAATGGTTAGCGGGTTAAACTGTTACACAGTACGATGCGGGTTCCATCCCCAGCGACATCAATTAGGAATACAATATGTATGAGTTTTCTATCACTCTCATAGGAATTTACCTTACCGATGTAAAATAACGTAAAAGTGTTTTGAACTAAAAAGATTCAATAATTTCGCCAATTCTCCAGCAGATAAGCGGGCAACAAATGTTATAATATATATCATCCTGCGCAATTACAGTGTTGGCATACAAAGCTATGTGATAGACTCAAAAAAAAAAACGCATTGAACTAAATACTAATCTAAAATTTCCTTTAAAATAATTTAAAATTTTTCCTTAATTTAAGTAAAATTTTATTAAAACATAGAAAAATTTGTTTAAAATTAATAAAAATTCCTATGTTTGGGTAAAAACGAAATATTTTATGTACCCAGAAATAGTTCATACCTTTCTTAAGTAATATTTCTTGATTTTAGGCAAAAAAAAACAAGTATATTAAATAAAAATTGATTAATTTTTAAGAAAGAAATCTCAGTTTTAAGAAATTTGCATACTTTAATGTAATATAACTAAATTTAGTTCGAAAAACAAATTTTGAATATAATTTACCTCCCATTTAGTTCAAAAAAATTGTCTAACTTAAAATGAGAAAGTACTTGAACTAAATTTTAGAAAGCCCTTTCTAAATTTAGTTTTTAAGTCTACCACTTTCTAATTTTTAAGAATTCTTTTCTAAAAATTAGTTCAGACAATTAAAAAGAAAAAGTAATAAGTTTTTTCCTAGGTAATAATAAATTCTTTTTTTGGTTTTAGAAACTGATGAACTATTTCTAAGGAAAATTTTCATGCAACTTAGTTCAGATAAATTTTAGTCAAATATTATTTTTTTTAAGTAAAAGTTTTCTGATTTTTGTGTAAGATTTTTTTTGTTGGAAAACGTTAAAATTATTTTCAATATTGTTTTCAAAAAAAAAACAATTAAAAACAAACCAGTTAATTTTCCTAATTTTCAAGGAAAAAAATTATTCAAGAAACAAATTAAAGTAATCATTTAAAAAAATAACGTGCATGATTGTAATTTTTGGTTCGTGATCGTGCGTGAGCGTGAATCAAAAATGGCTCACGTGCCCATCTGTAATCTTAACAATCTTGAATATTGAACTTAAAATAGCTTAAAATATATTTTAAAATTTTATTAGCAAAAGGTAAAATATTTCGAATATGCGCTTTTATGTAATAATTTTGTTTGCTGACAACAACAATATCGCAGGCACATTTTATTCATTACGGCATAATTGCTTGCCTATAATTGACGATGCGTCTATTAAACTTTATATTTATCGAAGGCACTAAAACTATTTTTTTTTCACTTAATAATAAAAAAGTTAAAATTTGTATATTTCAAATAAAGTTTAAGCTAAAAAAATCATAAAATAAACTTATGACATTTTTCCATTTTCCAATTATAACGAGAAATATAACTGTGATATTTTGTATTTTTGCAACAATTTCCTTAAATTAGTTAATTTAAGAAGACAAAGGGCCCCCAGTCTTCCTTAGCCGTAGATGTTATGTGTCAGTTCGGGCGTCTGTAGTTATCCCAAGGAGAACCGTTAATTAACTATGAAAAGGATCTGACTTTGTCACAATTTATTACGTTTCAGGATATCCTGCAGTACATTTTTTAATTTGTTTGCCTGTTTGCTAATGAAATTTAATTTATATTTTAAATACATGAGTTAAATATAATTCAATTTAATTTTGAAGACAAAAATGTATAGCAAAAAGCAGTGTCCTCACAAAGCGGAAATCCTCCGAAAGTGGAAAAATACTTACACAGTGAGTGCAAAGTACCATTGAAACATTTTCATGTTTATTAGAAAATTTTTATCAAATTTAAGGATAATTTTCACTTAAGAGAACTGTTTATTAAGTTGATGATAGAAAATATTGCCTTATTTTTAGGCAGTTAAGTTCTAGTTTTAAGTAAAAAAAATTATCTAATGAACTTAAATAAAATACAATTTTTCTTAAAACCAAAGAAACATTCCTAACTAACTGTTTTCTAATAAAAATTTAGTTCTCATTAGTAAAATATTTGTGTAATTTAGAAAATTTGAACAAATTATAAGTAAAATTTATTTCTTAATTTCAAGGAAATTTTATTAAATATTAGTAAAAAGTGTCTTTGGCGCCGTTTTCATTTTAATTTTTCCTCGAAAAAAATAAATTTCTCTAAATTCTAGTTCATTTTTTGTTAGGTGTAAAAACTTTATTTCTAAATATCAATTAATCGCAACTTGGTAGCATTTGAATGTGTGGCGGTTAAAATTTGTTTGATGCTTTCCATAGAGAATTCTGCTTAGAACAGTCAGGGGAAAGGTTTTCTAGATAAGTTTCCTGATTTCGTGTTTCGACTCGTCTCAGCACTTCTCTCAGTTTTTTTTTATTGTACTCATATTGAGTCTAGACTTTGCTGCAGAGAATCGATGACATTGCCATTCTCTTCTAAGGAGTCTCTTCGTGTTTACTAATTCCTGTTTTTTATTTTACTGTTGCTTATCGTGTGTCTGTGATTTTCGGCTAGACTATAATTAGGAGTTGCAACCTCCCCAGCAGTTATCATCGTTGAATTAAACATGTGCCATTTTGAGGTCGATGGCAGTGCCCCTCTCCAGGGAAAAGTTGTTGTGAATTTGACTGGATATATATTTGCGAAATTTTTTTCAATAAGTCTTCAATGAAGTTAGTTTATAGTCCAGAGGATTATTAATGGGAGTCTCTCTAAATTTAAGAATTTTTTTATCGCACAAAATGTTTCATTATAAATTTTGTTTTTATGCCGATTTTTAAAAATTTTGCAAATATGGAGAAATCCAGTTTTGGGCATAACAAATATATTTTCCCTCTTTTTACCCCAAAATTCCTCTAACTTCCTAATGCCATTTTTTAAGCAAAAACAGTTGGTTACGTTAGTTCCCTGTAGGAAGCCTGGGGTCGAGTGTCTACAAGTCACCACTTTTGTCGACTATTGTGGGTGACTTTTTGGTGACATGTCCACAAAGCGTCTATACTTTTTACATTCCTTTTTTGCAGCTGCAAAGCTGTGCTTGTTCTTGATTTTTTTTGTTTTATTTTGTTGAAAATACATGTGCATAGCTGCATGCAAAATTAAAGTTTTTAATTAAAATATAAAGAAAAATAAATTTAAAAGGTAAATATACAAATTTGAACAAAATATATAATGAGCAAAAGAAATTACAAAAAACTTGTGAAAAAAACAAAACAATCAATTTTGTATAAAAATAAAAATAACAAGAAAGAGGCAACAATTTTTAGTGAAAATTGCAACTCTAGAGATTTTGTGGAGCCTGATGAAGATTTTACGGAGCCTGTGGATGATTTTGTGCAGCCTTTTGAAGATTTGTCTACTCCAACTATAAATTTGCACGAATTTTTTTTTTTACTTTAATGAGATGTATAAAAAAAAAGTATTAATAGAATATCTAATTTAACAAAATAAATGCACCTGTTTAATCTTATTTCCTTCCTAGTGTGGAAATTAAGGAAAAAGTTTCAAAAGTGTAGACTAGAATTACTAAAATGTACTAGTGAATCTCTGGTTCCAATGTCAACACCTAGTCAATAGTTGTGTAGATTCGCAATGATACGCACATGTTGAATGTCTACAGCCGAAAGCGTTGGCTGGGGCATAATTAGTCAGTAGTACTGGTGACAAAGTCAATAGTGAATCAGTACAGTTTCACTATCGACATTTCCTACAGGGTTATGATGTGATCTTTTTTCATGCACTTAAAAGCTTTTATATAAAATTCTAAATGTTAATTCATAAACACTTTTTAAAGTTGATAGAGGTTTACTAAATAAAATGTTCATATAAAATTTCATTCAAAAGTGTTAAAGTGTAATTTCTTATTGAGTTTTGTTTGAAGGCAGCTATTGTTTTTTTTTAATTAAATTTATCGAAAGTGTTAACCAAAGAATATAAAAAACCAGCTTTTTCGACAAATTGGTTTGGTTTGGATTTTAAAAGTATTTTCTGTGAACGTGGGTGCAAACTGGCTAAATAAAATCTAAACAAAATTTCAAATTCCTATGAAATTTAATTTTTTTTAAATATTTTTTTTTTAAAGAAATTTCAAAACTTTTTGTTAATTTACATTTAGTTAAGAATTTATTTATCTTGCTTCATATTACCGTGTAGAATACATATATAATTTTATATAGTGTTATATACATACAATTATCTTTAATAATTAGGTAAAAATATGACATTCATTGATACATTGAGGAAAAAAAAAACTACAAATTAAATCTAACCTAGTAAACAAATTGAAATTTTAATTTTGCACATCAAAACAGGAACTGGGTACTACACTTGTATGAACCCATATCGGAAGTATTTTTTTTTAATAAAAGTGTAGCTAACAGATGTCTTCGAAAAAAAAACATGATCATCTCCTAACATTACTTTGGATTTCCTTAATAAATTACGTGCGAAATATTTGAATCCATTCGCAGAGTGTTTACAGAGTTTATGTCATTCGTTGTCTGGGTTTGCATGATAATAGATGTCAAACAAGTTTAACAAAAAAAAAAAAATACTCATCTTCGTAATAGTTAATGCCAACAAGTATTAACTGTTATTTAATTTTTTTTATACAGTTAAATAAAAGAAAACCAGTTTTTTAAGTGACGTAACTGCATGTATGATGGGGATTTTAAAAATGCATGAATTAAATTCCACTCAATTGCATGTGATAAACTCAAAAAAGTTTGTCGATGAAATCTGAACTGACAATGACAGTAAAAACAAAGGTATATTCAGTTAAAAATGGCAACTAAACGTTTGTTTTTTATTTTTATAAACAACTAGCAAATGCTGTAAAAACAACTAACAATGATGTAAAAATAACTGTCATACATTTCACATATTTACAAAATTTTTACTAAAAAAATTGTTAAAAACTGGCAAAATAAATGTGTAAATTGCTTCGTTTTACTTCAAATTACTGTTTTATGCGTTGAAGATACAATACAATGATTTTTTTTGCATACTAAGAATATATTAATAATAACAAAGATAAACGACAAAAATTTTCGAAAATTTTTCTAGAAAAACAATTGCAGTTTTTGGATAAATACTATTTTGGCATATTGAAAATAACTGCTTCAAACAACAGAACTTTTTGTTATTTTTTTAAATAACAGTGATAATAGTTTTTTTTATATTTTTCCAAAGAAAAACAATTGTAGTTAAAAGCAACATCTACATTTTTAAAAAAAAGTTAGTAGAAACATTTTTTCAATCCCACTTTACTATTTTTGTACTGATTTTTAGTAAAAAAAAAATATTATTTAGTAAATTTTACAAATTACAGAATTTTTTACAGAATATTTATAAATGTTTGTTGCTAATTTCAGAAAAGATTTTACAAATTTTTGAAAATCGATTTGCTAAAATAAGCAAAAAAATATTGAAGGAAATGTTAATTCAAACAATTAAAACTTATACCTGCCTTAAAAAGTAAAAATATTTTTCACAACCGACTCATGTCCAAAAATAGAACAACCACCTAAAATAGCACTCTAAAGTTTTTTTAGTTCTAAAATTAAGCCCCCAAAACAATTAAAATTTCACTTTAAAATCCAAAAAGAATTACCAAACAAATATTCATTTGCCACACAAAAACTTAAATTTATATTTTATTTACATTTATATACTCTAATACCCTGTTTACATCTTCACCCAGAAAAGAGTATCAGTTGTGGCCACCGAATCGAATTCTGGTAGTAACGACAACTATTTTCATATAAAATTATATTTTTGGTTGTGAATGCCAATATTCAGTTGTCAAATTTAATATTTATATTCCACATAAATATTATTACGTTTCAAAAAATTGTAGTTTAAGAAAAGTTTAATTTTTAGATTTTTCCGGTATCGAACTTAGGCATTCAGATTCATAGTTCACACTCTTACTTACTGCGACACAATTTAATTTAATTTTCTTTGATATATTTGCCATTTAAACATTTGAATATTTTATTTTAAATATTTTTTTTTAATGTTTGCCTTTACACTCAGAAAAAAAAGTTAGTATAAAAATTTGTAAACGGTTTTTAATCCCACTACTATTTTTGTACTGGTTTTTAGTAAAAAAAAATTTACAAATTTTACAGAATATTTACAAATTTTTGTCGCTAATTTCAGAAATCATTTTACAAATTTTTGAAAATCGATTTTCTAAAATAAGCAAAAAAATTTACTTATTTTAAAAAGTGAATATTGAAGGAAATATTATTTGTAATTAAAACTTACACCTACAAACTTAAATTGCCTTTATATATTAAAAAAGGGATCGGAAGTGAATATACCGACTCATTTCTAAAAATAGGACATCCACTTAAAATAGCACTAAAAAGTTTTTTTTTGGTTCTAAAAATCAGCCCTAAAACAATTAAAATTTGACCTTAAAAGTAAAAAGATTGAGTAACATATTTTTTAAAATGAAATTATAACAAAATTATAAATTCGTTTAAGTTTTTACAATTTGTATGCCTTCGATTTTTTTTTTTTTTTAATTTTATCTTAAATAATTTTTTGAAAAAAATAAATAAAATAAAAAAATGTTGATGCTCGATAAAAAAAGATAAATTTGAAATTTTGTACTAATATTAATAATATTTAGTAAATTTATTTTGTTGATTTTTGCAAACAGATTTTAAATTCCACTTTACAAAAGTTTACTAAAATTTAGTAGCGGCAGCTAATTTTTCTACAAATTTAATTTTACTACACGTCAGCAGACATGTGTTGCCAAGTTTAGCAAAAAATACCGCTGGGCTCAAATTAGCAAAATTTCCCGTAATAACAGCAAAATTTTCAGTTGCTATTACAGACTTTTTTTGGTAAGGGTAGCGGGATTTGAACTCGGAAATTAGGAGTACTAGGCTAGCTCTCTACCCACTAGCCCACAAACACATATAAATGGTATTGAATAATTTTGAACTTAAATTTTTTTTTAAGAAAATAAATATAGCAGAAAATTCGTTTTTTTACAAGTACCAATCGTTAGTGGCTTCTATAATCAATATAATCCACAATTCGGATGGTTCAATTGAAACCCTAATATATATAATGATATATTTGATCAGGATAACCGTATTTGTAGTAACCACTTTTGAATATCTACAATTTTTTAATAAATTTGATAGATTGTACTAATTTTCCAGTAAATTCACAAACTAAATGGTAGCTTCTTCTGTACGCAATTTCTAAACGAATTTTATTTGCAAAGTTGATTGGAAATATCAAAAATTGGATAATAGAATCCTATTTTGGTTTCTTTTTCCTCTTAATAATTCCCAATGCCATATTTTTGCTATAAAAATGGATTATATGTTATTACAAATAATATAAAATTCTTACAAATAAATGTTAACGGTTTTGATCGACTTGTAACCAATCTTTTCTCTGGGTGTACATTAAAATCACGAGATTTTCACTAAAATCTCGATTTTAGTGAAATTCTCGTGTAAAATCATAAGATTTCCAATAAAAATTAAATCCTAAAAATTTGTAAGAAATCTCATGAAAATCTTGCTAATGTGCAGAATACAACACTGCAATCAAAAAATATCACAAAATAATAAAATAATTATAACAAATAAAATAAAAATAAATTTAAAGTAAAAAAACAAAAAAATTGTTACTAATCAAAAGAAATATTGCGTGGCTCTAATTTGTATTTCTGGCAAAGGAAAACACTGAAGAAAACATTGCAATTTACCTGTTTTCCGACCATTAATATATTGAAAATTCTTAACTTGTAGTTTATAGATATAGCAAAAAAAGAAATTTACTTACATACATAAACAGCTTTAGATCTTTAGATAATGAAAATTTTACTCCGCCAAATAATAAAGCGAAATTTCGCTAAATGTAAATGTAAACGGTCAAGATTTCTGTGCGAGATTTCTATTGAAATCTCGATATTTAAAGCCAAATGTTAATGAAGCATAAGTAATAAAAAGTAACCATTTAAAAAAATCTTTGCTTCCACTAAAAATCTAGAGTTTCGAAAAGTTTGTTTTGATTTCCCAATCGCTTGCCGGAAACACACCCTTTTAATATTCAAGTTTTTTCAATCGAGTTCAAGTCAGAGTTTTTCAATAGAGTTTAAGTCAGACGATTGTGCCGGCCAATCAAAGAATTGAACTCCAACTCTTTGATTAACTACGATGTTTATTTCGAGTCATTATTGTATTGAAACACCCATCGAATAGCAAGTAGAACCATTTTTGGTTCAAGAATATTTTTTTGGACATTAAACGGTCAATTTTCATATCACTTTTATAAAATTTACCAACTCCATTTGCCGAAAAGTAATTCCCCAATGCTTAAAGCTCATTTTGCAATTACGTGGCTCAAGCCTATTGTCAGATAAGCGCTGAACTGTACACAAACCATCCGAATTTATCAAGTTGAACTTTGATTCGTCATCAACTAAAACAGTTTTCCATTTCTGTATGGTTCAGTTCGGGTGGATGTCTAGATAAATAATGAGCAATACTGTTTTTGTCTTTACGCCGTGATGGGAATTTCAACAAATAGACAAACATCTATAGATCGACTTCAAATCGCATAAGGGTCAAGAATATATATATCGTACTTTACGGGGTTTAATACATGTTTTAAATATAATGACAGAATGACAAATATTGTTCGCTCCATTCTTGTCTTTTTAGACTTATTTTCACAATATCTATTCGCCGTCGTTTCCCATATAACTGGAAATTCAGTAATCGGGTCTTAGTAATCAACTATAAGTTGTTTTCCTAAAAAATACTACACTCACCAAAAAAAGTCTGTAATGGCAACTGAAAATGTTGCTTTTATTACGGAAAATTCTGCTAATTTAAGCCCAGCGGTATTTTTTGGCTAATCTTAACAACACATGTCTGCTGACGTGTAGTACAATGAAATTAGAAGCCGCTACTAAATTTTAGTAAACTTTTTGCAGTGAAATTTAAAATCTGTTTGCTAAAATCAGCAAAAAAAAAAAATTACTAAATATTATTAATATTAGTACAAAATTTTAAATTAATTTTTTCGGAGCATCAAAATTTTTTTATTTTATTTATTTTTTTCAAAAAAAAAAAAAATTTAGACAAAATTGAAAAAAATCAAAGGCTTAAAAATCTTAAAAATTTTTAAAACATAAAAGAATTTATTAGTTTCCTTTGATTTGTTAATTTCTATTTTGAAAAATATTTTAGTAAATTTTTTTTTACTTTCAAGATCAAATTTTAATTGTTTTTAGGGCTGATTTTTAGAACTAAAAAAACTTTTTAGTGCTATTTTAAATGGATGTCGGTATATTCACTTCCAAACCTTTTTTTAATCTATGTAACATTTTAAGGCAATTTAAGTTTGTAGGTGTAAGTTTGAATTAGAAATAACATATCCTTCAATATTCACTTTTTTAAAATTAGCAATTTTTTTTTTGCTAATTTTAGCAAATCGGTTTTCAAAAATTTATAAAATGATTTCTGAAATTAGCAACAAAAATTTGTAAATATTCTGTAAAAATTCTGTAATTTGTAAAATGTAAATAGCAAAAAGATTTGCTAAATAATAATTTTTTTACTAAAAATCAGTACAAAAATAGTAAAGTAGGATTAAAAACCGTTTACCAATTTTTCTACTAACTTTTTTTTCTGAATGTATGCCGTTATTATTGGGTATACAAGTTAATAATGTCGATTTTTTGCTTGAAAAATGCATTTATTATAATAACAAAATGAATTAATACACCTTTCTCACCTTTCTGGTAGCATATGGATTCCGCGCCAAAATAACTGGGGTAAAAAATTAATCAAGCAAATTTCTGATACCATGTTCTGAAGTGAAGCCTATTCCAGTAAGGGCGTTCTGCAGCGATCGAAGCAAATGGTAGTCAGAAGGGGCAAGGTCTGGGCTATAAGGCGGGTGAGCCAAAAATTACTACTTTTTGTAGCGTTCAAGCAGCATTTCCGGCATGCAAAATCGCCTTTCAACGTCTCTCGGCTTCAATTCATATAAGACCCAATTTCCTTGATTTTGAATGAATCCCAATGCTTTTAAACGTAGGGAAATGGCTTGTTGTGTGACTCCCAATGATAATGCAAGTTCTTCTTGCGTTTGTCAAACAATCATCGTCGAGTAATGCTTCCAATTCCTTTTTCGGCTGACCAGGCCTCTCCTCGTCTTCTGTTTCGAAATTACCACTTTTGAATCGCGCAAACCATCGTTCACAAGTTTTTTGAGTTGGTGCATGTTGACCGTAAGCTTTTACCAACAATCAATAACTTTCAGCAGCCGTGAAAGAAGGTTATCAGACTTCCCCGCAAAACATCTTTTTTGGGCACAAAATTCGACATCGAATACTGAATTTTAATGACAGATGTTTACCCTCCAAAATACCATATTTGTTGTTATTGACATAAACCATATGTGATAGTTATGCCATCTGTTGTCCAAATCGACATTATTAACTTGTATTGGAGGAGGCTCTAGCTCCTCCAAAACTTCGAGTTCTGATGAGATTTTTAGCCGGATAGAAATTCACACAGGTTATTATTAAAAAAAACAATGCAAAATTTCAAAACTTGTGTTTTAAAGTATTTTTAAAAATCGAAATGCATCTTTTGGGTCAAATTATTTTAAAAATTTTTTGTAAAAAAAAAACAATATTCAACAATGCAGAAAGTTTTTTGAAAATCGTCAAAAAGTAATAAAATTTTTCTTAATACATATTTGTTTTATGAACTTTACGGCTGAGAGAGGTAAAGTTTGATATATGCAAAAAAGAAACAAAATTTATTACCCTAATAGTGAGTAAGAAATATAAAAAATATATTTAATTTATATTAAAATTCTATACATCAATTCAAATCGACATAAAGTCAAGTCATAAACATATTAAAAAATACAATTATTTCTTATTTACTTACAATCGGTATATTAAATCATAAATAATACCACCAAATTACGAGGGCGGGCCAATAAGTCAGTGACTTTTTAAATGAAATACAGGTTTTTGGATAAAAAATCATTTTATTTTTCAACATAGTCTCCTTTGAGCCCTATACACTTTGTCCAACTTTTATACAATTTTTCTATCCCTTCATCGAGGGCTAAAATCTCCTTTCGCCGAGCTATTTTTCCAGGTTTGGATTTTCTTGTTTCCACTATCACTTGGGGCTAAATCCGACGAATATGGCAGATGAGGCAGAAATTCGAAGCCTAATTCATTAATTTTTGCCATGGAACTGCACTTAGTGGAAAGCACACACAACGAATTTCAGTAAACCACCTTTTTACCATTGAAATTTATGGTGCACAGTTCTCATATTATTTATCAAACTTAGCCTCGGTTTAAATGATGGTTTCTTTCCCGCCAAAAATAATGCGTAATAAGCACATGAAATTATTTTTTTTTTGTTTTCTCCTCAAATCAAGCGGAAGTCTCCCATCAATGGCTATCAAACACAAACTAAATGACGCAGATTGTTTATATTTTGACAAAATTCAACTGACTGATTTATGTCTGTTGACAGTAGCGGTGTTGCCCTTTCAGTTAATAGGCGAGAAATTCAATAAGTCGCGGACTTATTGGCCCGCCCTCGTACTACATATTGTGAATATTAATATATTCGACTATTCCAAATATTTGCGGCTAGAGAATATTATTAAAAAATATTTGTGTTATTTTTGTTTGTAATTTTGTGTAACAAGAATTTCAAAATTGTCTTTTTATGGTCACTTAATTTTTAGGAAAAGGTGAATAAATAAATTGTTTAAATTAAATGTGATAATACTTTACACTTTTCATTTGAAATTAATAACAATTGTTTATATTTGGCTCTAAACTCACATA
This sequence comes from Eustalomyia histrio, assembly GCA_949748255.1. Lineage (NCBI taxonomy): Eukaryota > Metazoa > Arthropoda > Insecta > Diptera > Anthomyiidae > Eustalomyia > Eustalomyia histrio. Next base: position 53,706,380 of record OX456525.1, read on the forward strand.
AATTTTGCAAGTAGTTGCAGTAGGTATATTACCCAGCAAAACCACACATTACCAAATAAGGGATAAAGTAATGTATAACCATAGCGGCCGAGGCATTACCTAACACCTTACTTCATTGATGAATTTAACAGGCGATGAGCCTCAAAGTAATGTATGTATGCTTACAAAAAAATTAAAAGTAATGGATTACATTTTTGCAGAAGGGGGGTGAAAAAAAATTGATTACCCATATGATGCATACAATATATTATATACATACAAATTACACAGTTCAACACAAAAAAAAAAATTACGGGGTTTCGATGATTGATTCTTGTTAAGGAGACCAACAAAAATACACGTGTGTCGGCGTTTTGATAGTTTACATCGGAATTTCTTTTTAGAGGCGGTTAAAGTTTCCCAGCTCTGGCCTGTTCTTGCAGCATATCGGTATATAAAACTATGTTTTCTTTACATCTGAGGTGTAGGGTATGTTCAGCAACTTTGTAGATAATGGTATGGCAAATATTCCCCTTATAACGGCATTTTTTGGCTTTATTCTAACAAATTGTAAAAACACCCCGAAAAAGAGGAAGAGCGGGGATGAAATGTTCTACAAAAATATTGGCCATTAAATTCTACTATATATATCACAGCACACCAAAAGCCAAAACTTAACACAAACACCAAAAACTAATCAAATTCAAGATTGCTCATCAGATTTCTAGTCAAATTTTGGGATGACCAACATATTAAAAGTCAGATTTTGGGATCACCTACATAATATTTAGGTCATCCCAAAATGTGACTAGAAATTTGACGGGCAATCTTGAATTTGTCTGGTTTTTGGTATTTATGTTAAGTTTTGGGCTTAAGTGTGCTCTGACTTACTTTATGCTTGAAAATAATGCTGAATGTAAGGAGTGTACATTACAAAGTAATGCATTATTTAAAACACTATCAGTAACTCATTATTTTTTCTTTCTAAATAATGCTGAAAGTAAGGCAAATGCCTTACAAAGTAATGTATCCAATTAGCGGTTAATAATTCGTTTATGTTTAAAAATAATGATACAGGTAATACACCCATTGCCAAAGTTTTCCTGGGTAACATATATTTAAACAAAAATATTTAAACATTCTAATATATCATTGGTTTTTTTTTTAAATGAAAGGAAAATCTAAGAAATCAAACCAGTCTTTTTGCATTTAAATAAAAAACTAGATTGCGTTAAATAAAAGACAATATATATTTTGTTTTTTTTCTCTGCTCGTATTCTGTACAACAAGTAAAGGCCGTTTGAAAATTAAAACCAGATCATAATACAATTAAGTTGATACAAAAGTTGTTTTAATATTATTTTGTTAAAGAACAATATCTAACTAAAAAAATATGTAAAATAAAGCAAATTTTTTTTTTTGGTTTTAGATTTTATAAAACAAGTTTAGTATAAGCTAAACGTTTTTGTCTTGAGCGACATATCGTTAGCTTATTATAGGTTTGATTCACTAATCAGTTTTGAAAAAATTTAGTTAGAAATATCCTCTATCTCAATACGTTACCTATTTCTCATTGTACATCTCTAATGGGCATATACAGCCTACTAAAAAAAATTCATCAATGTTTTGCTAGAATTTAAGCCGCTTTCCGAGATTTGACCCAAATTATACTTGGTGGTGTATTCGGCACGCCCAACTTTAATGCAAACCAGATCATAATGCAACGTTTACATTTGGCTTTAAATCTCAAGATTTCAATGTAAATCTCGCACATCTTGATCGTTTACATTTGAACTTAGCGAGATTTCTATTTGACAACCACATTTTTTGTAAACAAACCAACATAAAAAATAATCTCAAATTAAAAATGTTTCTTAAAAGCAAAATTTGGCACAATTTTCTTTATTTTTTGTAAAGATCTAACGCTAGTTACGTTAGAAAATTTATTTTTCTGTTAAAAGTACAAGTTAAAGTCCATAATTTTCAATATATTAATCAAAAAACAGGTAATTTCCAAAGCTTTCTTCATTATTTTCCTCCCCCTGGTAGTACAAATTAGAACCACGCAATACTTTTTTTTGATTAATAACATATTTTTATTGGGTTTAAATTAATAATTATTTTATTTATTTATTTATTTATTTATTTAATTAAACATATGATTACAAATTATATCTTAATAGCCTAACCGAGCACTAGCAACGAAGGCTATCGGCTCGTTGTAGCGAAAACAGACCAGAGCCTCTGGTGGAAATCGAACCTATGACCCCCGCACTGATAATCTAGCAGGCTACCAACTAGCCTACCGGGGCACTCATAATTATTTTATTTCACTATTTTGTGATATTTTTTTTGTATTATTTTCATGTCAACTGTTGATCATCGTTGCCACTTTTTCATGACTTTTTTTATACCGTAAAAGTCTACGCATTTGCTAGATTTTCAAAACATTTCTTACAATTCTCGTACAATTGGGAAATTTTATTTGTATGGGAAATCTTTAGATTTTACACGAGATTTTTACTTCAATCTCGATTTTAGTCGAAATCTTGTCATATGAATGCAAATGTAAACGGGGCATAATATTTGCACTATTTTAATGTCATAATTGCATTTTGTTGTTGCCCACATTCAAAATAAAAATGCGCTGAAAAGTATTGTTGTCTCATTATCAACTAATATAGTTTTTTTGGCCACAAATTATGCAAAAATTAAGGAAATAAAAGGAAAAACTTGGCAAAAATCTTTCTAGTTTTTGGATAATTTATGAAAAAAACCTTTGCTATCAATTATGTTACTTAACGATTTTAACAGTGCATTTGTATTTACCAAGTATTTAACAAAAAAAAAAAAAAAAAAAACACTTATATTTAAATAAAATGTTGTAATGTTCAAAGAGCTTAAAAAATACTGAAATAAGTTAATGAATTACAGCTACACTCAAAAAAGTTTGAGGGTTGAATCTACTGAAAACGGCAGTTAAAAAGACGATAAAGGTATTTTACTCTAAATTAAATAAAAATTTTGTTGTTTTTAACTATAAGAAAAATAACTAAGAAATACAGAAAAAATAACTTAAAATTACGTCAAAATAACTGACAAATTTTTACTACAAAAAAAAACAATTAATAAAAATTAGTAAAAACTACAGTTCATATTATCGGTATATTAATAAAAAAATATTTTTTTCTTTCAATTATTAAAAAAAGGTGTAACTACTGCATACTACTTAAAATTTAAAGACAATATTCCAAGCAGTACTTCAGTTATTAAGTTTTTATGCATTGGGGATACAATAAAAATTTTCAACAAAATTTTTATTTTTTAAACTACTAAAAATTAACTCTTTACTGCAAATAATATTTAAAATAACTGCTGATACGAAATGTATTTTTCTTTTCGTTAGTTGTTTGTTCAAATATCTGTAATAATACAGGTTTTATATTATTTTTCATACAAATACAACAGCATTTACAGTTAAAAACAACAACTGCTGCTGTAGTTTAGTAACTGTTAGCCCCAATGAAGTAAGACCCAACAAAAATGAAATAACTCCCGACTTTGAAAAGTGACATTACTACCAAGGAAAAAATATTTAATAAGCCCTAATATTTGTGAGTTATTTCATTATGAAATGAGAAGTCACCAAAAAAAATTGAATAGATCCCCGTGAAACTCCCCAAGAAAAATTAAATATTTTCAATTTAAAAATATTAATAAAAAGAATGATTGTGAAACTCTTTGATGACTTTTTATTTGTCAAAATGAAAAATACTAGAAAATGCTATTAAAATACAAAAGTGAATTAAACATTAAACTCATTTAACATTATTTTTTGCGAAAAAACCGTTAATAAAACCAAGGAAAAGCTTGATAAATACTATGGGGACTCTGCACCATCGATTTCAATGGAAAAAAGTGGTTTACTGACTTTCGTTGTGGCCTTACAAGCACGGAAGATGCCGAACGTTCTGGACGCCCAGTTGAGGTCTCTACACCCAAAACAATTGAAAAAATTCACGATATGAATTGAATGTGCGATAGATTGTGGAAGACATAGGCATCTCACATGGTTCAGTGGTGTCAATTTTGAACGATCACTTGGGTATGAAAAAGCTTTCCGCAAGATGGCTGTCGCGTTTGCTCACAATCGACCACCAACGGAATCATGTAACAGCTTAGTTTCAATGGCAAAAATCCCTGAAGTAGACTACAAATTGCCCCCTCACTCGCCTTATTCTCCGGATTTAGCCCCCAGTGACTATTTCCAAGCTTAAAGAAATGGCTCGGTGGAAAGAGATTTAGTTCCATCGATAAAATTATTGACCAAACAAATGCTGCTGTTAAACGCAAAGAAAATGACAGAACTATCTCAAAATTTGACAGTAGTCTATTAACAACAGATGGTTCTTGATGGTAGCAGTGTTGCATTTCATATAACTTCGAGGGAAGTTCGAAAAGTCATGGACTTATTGATCCGTCATCGTAGGTTGCTTCTTCAACCGTTTGGGTTTTGAAAATTAAAAAAAAAAAACATAAATTTTGCAAAAGTGAATAAAATATTTATTTGGGGCGATAAATGAATGCCTGCCATTTTGTTTTTAGGAATTACATATTTCATGTAAATGTTGCCCGCGGCCGTAGTTGGTCCATCCGTGAATTTTGACATATTTTTTCCAGCATTTTCTCCGGTATCTCACCAATAGCAGCTGTAATGCTGTCTTCCAGGGCTGGAATTGTGGCTGGCTTGTCCCTGTACATGGGACACTTCACGTATTCCCACAAAAAATATTCTAGTGGGATCAAATCGCATGATCTTGACAGGCAATAAACTGCTCCAAAACGTGAGATTAATTGCTCACCAAACTCACCTCTCAATAGGTTCATGGTATCGCGTGCCGTGTGACATGTGTTACCGTCTTGATGAAATCACATGTCAACCAAGTCCAAATCTTCCATTTTGGGAAAAAAAAGTCGGTAATCATCGCAGGGTACCTTGCTCCATTACCTGTAATGAAGAAGTGCAGTCCAACAAACCGCACCAAACCGTGCATCTCTCGGGGTGCATTCGCAGCTTTTAAACTGCCTCTGGCTGCTCTTCACAACAAATTCGGCAATTCTGTTTGTTGACGTACCCATTGCTCCAAAAATGAGCTTCGTTGCTGAATACAATTTTTCGATAGGAACACATTTTTCACAAAGTACGAATTTTGATAACAAAATTCAATAATTAGCAAGCGTTTTTCGTTTGTTAGTCTATTCATGGTGAAATGGCAAACCTTACTGAGCATTGCCACATATCACGTATCTTTTTTTTTACACTGAAAAAATTTACACTGCAAAACCAAATAGCAAAAAAAAATCACCCTGTATAAGACCCTTATATAAGACTATTATTTTACTGGTGAAAAAGTGACATTTTGGCTTATTGTGGGTGTGTCTTGTTTATAAAATTATATATTTTTTTTTAAATTAAATTACAATTTGAGGACATTTAAGTTAGTGAAAAATTTTTTTTACGGGAAAAACAATTTACTATGATTAACATTCAAATATTAATTTACTTAAATTTCTTAAAATATTTGTAATAATATTTTTTTTTTAATAAAAAGTATTAAGAACTTTAAAAATAACTAAAATCGATTAAATTGTGTATGACAAGATTCCAATATCAGTTTTTCTTGAGCGCACCTTTTGATCACAAACAGTTGATCATGTCATGTACGATATACATACCGCCATATATAGGTATTTCATGTTAACTTAAACAAGAGCTATGCAATTATTTCTTCCCATAAATTATTAAAATCGGTTACCAATAGAATGGATATAGAATGTTCAGACTAAAAACCAATTAAAAAATATTTTTTTTTTGTACTACCCCGCCCCAATTTTACATTGCTGATTACAATCTAATTTATTTAAACAAAAAATGTAACACACAAAAAATTAAATGCATAACAATAATAATAATAATACTTAAAAGTAGGTAACTTAACAATTGAATTGATTTAGTAATGGATTGTTAACAAAAAAAAAAAAAAAACAAGACTTCATAACAAGACTGGTAACTAACATAGTTAATATAAACTGCTACTGTTACCACTTAATGCAATACAATAGAGATATTGGCGTAATTAAGTCATAACTTTTTGATTTGATTTGGTTGGTATGTCTAGTCTAGATATTTGAAAGTAAAACACGAATAATACGATATGAGCCAATTGACCATAACATAACTCCAATATTTAATTATATATTTTTTTTTAACAACTTCTGAAAAGCTGACCATTTATGGCACCACAAAAGAAGTACTTACCATAGGCAACCATTAGGGCCAATATGACTAATTTAAAAATCATAATGTTGATGTTGGTTGGTTAAAAAGTTTTATGACGTTTATTTTATCCGTTTATGAATTAGCAAATTTGCATACGTTTACACTACTACGTTTTTCGAGGGTGTGTTTATTATTTTTGACTTCCGTGCAAAAAATAAATACGTTTTAACGGTTACACGTTCCAAACTTAACTAAATATTAAATTTAACTTAAGTTTGCAAAGCTTGTTGTTTGTTGTATTATAACCTCATCCATAAATCTCAATGAATTATACAAAAAATAAAATAAAATGCGCTGTGTATTTGTTTAAATTTTAAAATTCATACTTTGCACACAAAATAACAATAATAAAAACAACAAAATTGTATTATTCAATATCCACCGCAAAAGCTTAACATCCAATTGGTTTGATTGAAAGTAAAAGCTTTAAGTTGAAGGTTTTTTTTCCAGTCTGGTATTTTCTACAGCATGTTGCATTTGAAATGATAGTGAAAACATGTTCGATTGTTACGCATGTGCAGTAAGAAGTCTGCACTCGTGGTGGTGGTGGTGGTGGTGGCAATCTGACCACTAACCACCAACAAACACACATTGATGGTTGGATAATATTTAGAGGTTGCATTAGTTGAAATTTGGCCATAGGCAATAGGTTGGTTGGCGTGTGGTTGCTTTATTTAACGGTATAAAATTTAATTTATCTGTTAACACTAGGGGTGCCAATACCTAAAATGCAAAACTTTGGGATTTTTAGGCTTAAATTTTGGTAAATATGTTTTTATTAGAAACAAGTCAATAAATTCTGCCGTACAGCACTTTTTTTATACCCTCCACAGTGTCGTTTTTTAACAGAGAAAAATATCGAAATTGAAAAACATTCCCAGCAAAACCACACTACCAAAAAAAGGGGCTGATGGATTACTTTACACCTTACTTCATTGATGAATTTTACAGGCGAGGAGCCTCAAAGTAATGTATATACCCATTACTTTAGAGGTTACTTATATGGTTACGAGAATGGAAAAAGTAATGTGTACAAAAATAGATTTTTAAAAAGAGGAATTTTTTATTAAAAAAAAAAATTATTACAAATATTTTATTTAAAATATTTGTAATTAAAAATAATGTGTTGAAGATGGGAATCGAACCAGGGAAATCTGGTTGCCAGTCAAGAACTCTACCCACTGAGCTATCGACGCATATTATATTTGCTTTAAACTTAAATGCTTTAAACTTAAATGAATTGTTGCGCTTCGTTTTTTCGCTAGTGTTATCAAAACAAACATACATTACTCTTTGGCTTACAAGAAAACACAAAGTAATGTAGCTAAAAATAGATTTTCAAAAATATTTCAATTATTACTTTACATTTATAAATCATATATTACGTAATCAATAATGAGTAACTTATTACTTTATGCTTGCAAATAATGAAAAAGGTAACGAGCTATCATTACAAGGTAACGCATTAGAATATCGCACCCATTACCAAAGTTTTGCTGTGTTGTTGAGGTGAAAAAAATTTTCGTGGCGAAAAAACTATTTTGATGTGTAAGACAATTATTGAGGTGAAAACAATTTTGAGGTGAAAAACAATTATTGAGGTGAAAACAATGTTGAGGTGAATATAAATGTTATTCACCTCTCGGCGTCTGGTAAAAAAATATGACAAAATGTTTTATTGACCAGATGCTAATATGAAATTGTACTCAAATTAGTGCTTCCAAATATTCCACCCTGCCGGTTAATCGGTTAGGTCATTATTCGAAAAATTAAGAAAATTGATTAATCTGTTATTCGGATCGATTAATCAAAAAAATTGTCGATTAATCGTTTTATGCAAAATAAATGTATTTATTTTATCAATAAGAAAAAAAAGAGCTGTTTTTTGCCGAAATATCAAGTTGAGTCTTTTGTTTTGGTTTCTAAAGTGTTTACAAACAAAGTTTGATAGAACTGCCACTGTTCACTACCTGGTGTAAGTTTTAGAGTTAAAGAGAGAATTCTTAAATATTTTTGACTAAACAACTTAATTCTACTCAAGTTCATACTTCATCAAAATTTGTTGATTAATCAAATAAGAAACAAAATTCCATGTTATTTTTTAGTTTTTATACATTTTTTTTTTCATAAGATATTAAATGTTTTTAGAAAAAGAGATTTCGAATTTATAGAAATTTTTATTATTATTTTATAACATAAGTAACGTCATTGTGCTTGTTAGTAACGTATTTAATTGCTAAGGAGGTTTTTTGTTAAAGCTCTACTTGGAGGCTCTACACTCAAAAAAGATATGAACTAAAAATTAAAAAAAAAAATCCTCAATTTAAGTAAAATTTTATTAAAACTTAGAAAAATGTTCTTAAAATTAATAAATATTCCTATGTTTGGGTAAAAACTAAATAGTTTATATACTCAGAAATAGTTCATTCCTTCCTTATGTAATATTTCTTGATTTTAGGGAAAAACAAGTATAATAAAAAAAAAATTATCAAATTTTAAGAAAAACATCTTAGTTTTAAGATAATTTTATAAAACAAAAGTTTAGATCAAAAAAAAAAATAGATCATAATTAACTCCCATTTAGTTCAAAAAATGTGACTAACTTAAAATTGGAAAGTACTTAAACTTAATGTGTATTCATTTTTTTCTCGCGAGCAGTAAAATTAACTAAATTTTAGAAAGCCATTTTTAAATTCAGTTTTTAAGTCTACCACTTTCTATTTTTTAAGAATTGTTTTCTAAAAATTAGTTCAGGCAACTAAAAACAAAAAGTAATAAATTTTTTCCTATGTAATAATACAAATTTATTTGATTTTAGAAACTGATGATATGTTTTTAGGGAAAATTTTCATGCAACTTAGTTGAAATAAATTTTAAAAATTTTAATAAAATATAATTTTTTTTCAAGTAAAAGTATTCTTATTTTAAACCCTTAGGTATAAGATTTTTTTCATAAAAAAATCTTCAGAAAATTTAAAAAAATTACTCAATTAAATTTTTCTTAAATGGAGGAAAAATTTAGTTTTTGTTGGAAAACATTTAACTTATTTTCAGAATTAACAAAAAGAAAACAATAAATTAAAAACCAACTAGTTAATTTTATTATTTTTAAAGAAAAAATATTATTGAAGGAAACAAATTAAAGTTATTATCGTGCATGATTGTAATTTTGGGTTCGTAATCGTGCGTGAGTCAGAAATGTCTCACGTGTCCATCTCTAATCTTAACAGTCTTAAATATTGAACTTCAAGTAGCTTAAAATATATTTTGAAACTTTAGTAGCAAAATGTAAAAAATTTCAAATGTGAGCTTAAATGTAATAATTTTGATTGTTGACTACAATACAAAATATCGCAGCACATTTTATACATTATGTCATAATGGCTTTTTTATAATTGACGTTGCGCCTATAAAACTTTATATTTATCGGAGGCACCAAAACTATTTTTTTTTTCACTTAATAAAAAAAGTTAAAATTTCTATATGACAATTAAAGTTTAAGCTAAAAATGCCATAAAATAAACTTATGACATTTTTTCCATTTTCCAATAATAACAAGGAATGTAACTGTGATATTTTGTATTTTTGCAACAATATCCTTAAATTAATTAATTTAAGAAGACCAAGGACCCCTAGTGTTCCTAAGCCATAGATGCCGTGTGTCACTTAGGGCGTCCCTTTTTGTAGTTTCCTTAAGGAGAACCATTAATTAACTGGGAAATCGATCTGACTTTGTCATTATTTATTACGTTTGCAGTACATTATTTTAATTTTTTTACCTTTTTGCTTATGAAATATAATTTATATTTAAAATACATGAGTTAAATATAATTGAATTTAATTTTGAAGACAAAAATGTATAGCAAAAAGCTTGTTGAAAGCAGTGTCCTCTCAAGGCGGAAGTCCTTTAAAAGTGGGAACATACTTACACAATGAGCGCAAAGTACCATAGAAACAGTTTCATTATTAGAAAATTTTGATTAAATTTAAGGATAATTTTCACTTAAAAGAAGTGCTATTTAACTTGATGTTAGATAATATTTTCTTATTTTTTTTGGATTTAAGTGCTAGTTTCTAGTAAAGAAAAATAGCTAATGAATTTAAATAAAATAAAATTTTTCCTAAAACTAAGGAAACATTTCCTAACTAACAGTAAAATTGAAGGTTATGTATGAACTAATTAGGAGGAGATTTTGCTGTTTTCTAATAAAAACTTAGTTCTCAGTAGTAAAACTTTTCTACAGTTTAGAAATTTTGACTAAATTTCAAGTAAAATTTGTTTCTTAATTTCAAGGAAAATTTTATTAAATATTGGTAAAAAAGTGTCTGGCGCCGTTTCCATCAAATTTTCTAAAATACACTTAACTTTTTGCATATGACAATTGCTAGTTTCTATATTCTGGGTTTTTTTTTTGGTCATCAATGCAAATCATATCAATGTCACTGCCTTACCGACTTTAATTTGACTGGTTGCTATTATATGGTTTAACTAAGGACCCTATAAACCGGAATGAACAGACTATAAAATTTTTAGCCACCCATGATGCCAAATGGTGCGACTACAAAAAAATTCTTAGCCGAGACCACGAAATTCTTAGCCGATTTACAGAAACATTTAGCCTCTAGAAAGGGTTGTAGCGCAAGTACAGTGGTTGTGATGTAAATGTATACATGATTGAATTGGACAACCCTTGCTAGCTGCTAAATGTTTCTGTAAATCGGCTAAGAATTTCGTGGTCCCGACTAAGAATTTTTTTGTAGTCGCACCATTTGGCATCATGGGTGGCTAAAAATTTAGTAGTTTGTTCATCCTGGTTTATAGGATCCTTGGTTTAACTCTTCATACTCATTAGTTTTACATAATAATAATACTGAAACTACACTCACCAAAAAAAGTCTGTAATGGCAACTGAAAATTTTGCTGTTATTACGGGAAATTCTGCTAATTTGAGCCCAGCGGTATTTTTTGCTAATCTTAGCAACACATGTCTGCTGACGTGTAGTACAATGAAATTAGTAGAAAAATTAGTAGCCGCTACTAAATTTTAGTAGACTTTTTGTAAAGTGGAATTTAAAATCTGTTTGCTAAAATCAGCAAAAAAAAATACTAAATACTATTCATATAAGTACTAAGTTTTAGATTTATTTTTTTTATCGAGCATCAAAAATTTTGATTATATTTTTTAAAAGATGTTTTATACAAAATGAAAAAAAAAAATCAAAGGCTTAAAAATCTTAAAGGTTAAATTTAATTGTTTTTAGGGCTGATTTTTAGATTTTTAGTGCTATTTTAAGTGGATGTCCTCTTTTTAGACATGAGTCGGTATCTTAACTTTCGATCCCTTTTTTATTCCTATGTAACATTTTAGGGCAATTTAAGTTTGTATGTATAAGTTTAAATTATTAGAAATAACATTTCCTTCTATATCGACTTTTTTAAAATAAGTAATTTTCTTTTGCTAATTTTAGCAAATCGGTTTTCAAAAATTTGTAAAATGATTACTGAAATTAGCAACGAAAATTTGTAGATATTCTGTAAAAATTCTGTAATTTGTAAAATGTAAATAGCAAAAAGTTTTGCTAAATAATAATTTTTTTACTTAAAATCAGTACAAAAATAGTAAGGTGGGATTGAAAACTGTTTACAAATTTTTCTACTAACTTTTTTTTCTGAGTGTAGCAAGTGTCATATAGATTTTATAGGTTGTTTTATGACAATTTTTAGTATCGTAGTTTTCCTATTCACATATTAAATTTTTTTTACTACATTTGCCATTTGCAATTGGAAGGCTATTCACAATCATTAAGTACTCTGCAAAGTAGATATTGTTCCCTTTTCCTTTGCACTTTCAAATTGTTTGTATTACGCCATCTCTTATTTAGTACACTCTACTCTGCAAATCCCAAATCCCAGAATTTTATAAAGCTTACAGCAGTTGGCATCTCTTGTTAACACCTCTTGCAAAATATGTGTGTATTGCTACTAAAATAATGGCCAAGTTTTTTGTTTATGTCTTCAACTTCTTATTTAAAGTTTATTGTGTTTGTTTCTTGTTGCTCTTGTTGTAGTATTTATGTGTAGTTGGACGTTTGATTGACATATAAAAAACATTGTGTATAATGACTAAGTTACATAATTTTTGAAAAACTGGCTTTTATTTAAAAGCTTTACTTACGGCTTATACCAATAGATTTATTACAGTATACAGCAGGGATGGAAAATAGGATTTTTTTCGGTATCTTAAAAAATATACAAAGGCAACAATATTTTTTTAACAAAAAAAGGACATAAAATTTATATACATAAAAATAAAAACAAACTCAAAACTAATATAAAATTCGTTTTTACATTAAATAAAAATACGTTAAAAATATATATTTTTTTATATTAAACAACAAAAAAAAAACATTCAGTAAGAGACCAGATTAATGTAATTAGACTTTAGTTTAATAACAAAAAGAAAATTTAAACTAATCACATGGTGAAGAATCTAATTGTATGTAGTTATATTGTTTTGTATTAAGAAAGATATACAGGGTTTTTCAACAGGGACGCTGCAAAAGTATAGCGACAGGAACAGCAAACGACAAACGAGAATATTGCTGCCGCTGAGGCTTCATTTGAAGAAAGCCTAAATGTGTCTCTCACACGTCGTTCTCAAGCGTTGGGGATCTCTTTGACGTCGTTGTGGCGAATTTTGCGAAAAGATCTTAGCCTACATCCTTACAAGATCAAATTGACGCAAGAACTGAAGCTGCTTGACAACCAGAACCGTCGTATGTTCGTGAATTGATTCGGATTTTCATCGAAAAATCATCTTCAGCGATGAGGCTCATTTCTGGCTGAATGGCTTCGTCAATAAACAAAATATGCGTTATTGGTCATACCGATACCGTTCAATGATAACCGAATATTTTTGGCCCCAATTGGATGATATGGACTTGGAGGACATGTGGTTCCAACAGGACGGCGCCACAAGCCACACAGCGAATGTTACAATCAATTTATTGGAAACCAAGTTTGGAGAACGTGTTATCTCACGAAATGGTCCAGTCGATTGGCCGCCTCGGTCGTGCGATTTGACGCCGTTAAACTATTTCCTGTAGGGCGACGATTGATGAGCTTCGTACGAATATCGATCGTCGATTTATGCTTGAAAACCAGGTCCGGACGGGGTCTATCCATGCCTTTTGCAGCAGGGGTTGTACGCAATTATCCCAAGGCTGGTTAGGATATTTAGATCCAGTCTGCTATTTGGTCATGTACCATCACCTTGGAGAGAGGTGAAAGTGGTCTTCATACCAAAGGCAGGGAGAAAGTCCGAACAGTTGCCTAAATCGTATAGACCAATTAGCCTCAGCTCGTTTCTCCTTAAGACTATGGAGAAAGTCTTGGATCGCTATATTAGGGACACTTACCTCGCACGAAGACCGATACACGGTCTTCAGTTCGCGTATCAGCGGGGAAAGTCTACCGAAACAGCTGTTCATCACGTTGTCGATATGGTTGAGAGGGCACTAGGGGCAAAGCACATTGCCCTTTGTGCCTTCATAGATATACAGGGCGCTTTTGACAACACGTCCTACGGTGCGATTAAAGGGGCCATGCTGCGTAAGGGTATCTCTCCAATCATTGTGGATTGGACTCTAGAGATGCTAAGGTCCAGGGTAATCACCGTTGGTACAGGGTCTGCACTCAGGACTGTGAATGCGACCAGAGGGTGTCCTCAGGGGGGTGTTTTATCGCCATTATTATGGACACTGGTCATAGATGAGTTGCTCGAGGGTCTAAACGACCAGGGCTTCAAGACCTACGGCTATGCAGATGATCTTGCCATATCCGTCGTTGGATGGGATGACAGGACGATCTCAGAGCGCATGCAAGAGGCTCTGAACTTTACTCTTTCATGGTGCCAGGGAAAGGGCTTATCCATCAACCCGTCGAAGACGATACTGGTACCATTTACAAACAGAAGGAAGATTAATCTATCAAGGCCCGTTGTGGGGGGCATGGTGATAGATTACTCTGATAAGGTTAGGTATTTGGGGGTTACTCTTGACAAATCTTTATCCTGGAATGATCATATTGACTCGCTGTCCAAAAAGGCCACCAGAGCTCTTTATGCTGCCAAAGGCTCTTTGGGAAGACATGGGGTCTGAGTCCGCGGATGGTGTATTGGTCATTCCTTACTATTGTCAGACCTATGATCACCTATGCGGCCATCGCATGGTGGCCTAAGGTCGAGCAGTCGAAAACGATGAGTGCTCTTAAGAGGATCTACCGTCTGGCGTGCATTGGTATAACGGGCGTCAGCGGGATGTGTCCTACGGATGCCATCGGGGCCATGCTGCGAATTCCTCCGTTTCATATCTCTGCAATGGAGGCGGCCGTGATGGGCTCAACTAGACTTTGGGAATTCGGTAGCATGAGAGGCGGCGACCTAAGGGGTCACATGAGGGTCGCCAAGATTCTTATGGACGACCCAATCAGAAAGGTCACAGATAAGATGCTGCCGGAACAGATTTTGGTCAGGTATTTTGACGCTATGTCTTTTGATAGGAGCATGTGGACCAACCGGACTTGGGAACCTGAAGTTGGGGCCCAGTTATGGTTCACAGAAACACTCGAAACAGCTGAATAAGGATACGGGTGCGGGGATTTTAGGACCCGGTTTTCAGCGCGCCCTTCCCATGGGCAAATATCCCTCCATTTTTCAGGCGGAAATCTACGCCATATGTGTGTGTGTGGAGGAATGCCTACCGAGGCGTGTGGTCAGATCTCGTATCTATATTCTCTCTGACAGTCAGGCGGCACTCAGAGCTCTTATGTCCCACGAGGTGTCATCTAAACTTGTCATGGAATGTATTACGGCACTCAACCGACTCGGTAGGAGCAACTCCCTTACCCTGGGATGGATTCCGGGCCATGAGGGGCATGAGGGCAACGAAACTTTCTGCGGGGTGCCCATGGGCTATATTAAGGAGAGGTTTTGGGTGTTTTCATATACTTGGGCAAACAAAAAACTTCATGAAATCTACGCGGAGTCTATGTTTAAAAAATAATCTGATTTTATTTTTTGTAAATTATTTTAGAAAGGGTGGTCCAACCATAATCATCGATGTTAATTGTAAATAAAACAGAAAGTTTTCATAGAATTATCTTAATATTTTTTATTATAATAGAAGGATCTATGACAATTATGTGTAAAACAAAATATCGATGGCATATCTCTATCCTATGGTCCATATTTTCAATGACTCTGAGACATAATTGAGGTTCAATGTCGTTAATGTGCTGAATTATGTCATCCTTTAGCTCTTGAATTGTCATGGCTTATTGACGTACACTTTTTCTTTTAAATATCCCCAAAGAAAGAAGTCCAACGGTGTCAAATCACATGATCGTGGCGGCCAATTAACATCGCCACGACGTGAGATAACACGGCAATTGAATTTCTCGCGCAAAAGAGCCATTGTTTCGTTGGCTGTGTGGCAAGTGGCACCATCAAGTTGGAACCACTTATCGTCCAAGTCCATATCCCAAATTCTTGGCCACAAGAAATCCGTTATCATTTCGCGATAGCGAATACCTAAAACGAGTCAAGGTTGACGGCTCTTCTGCCATACTAGGCTTCAACAATCTTAACGCGCTGTTCAATTGTGTACCTCTCTATGGTTGAATTTGTAAAACACTGAAACAAAAAAATGTCAAATTAAGCTGGGCAAAAAACTTATTTTTAAATAAAATAAAAATGTAACCACACTTTTTAGACACTAAGTATGGGATAAGGCCGCTAAAAAATAAAAATAGGTATCTTTTATTTTTTCTGCTCTGTAACATAAAGACTTAATTGCATTCGGGGGAACCCATAAGCAGTGCTTCCTTGAAATTACCAAATATTAAAAATACTGAGTATTTTAATATTTAAGTATAGTTAAACGAATGTCTTCTAAAATGCATTTTCTTGTGGTTTGTTGTTGAGGAACGCGTATTTTTTAAGTAAACAAAATTAAATTTAACAACAAAATAACGTTTACATTTTTTTAAATTTCTCTTTTACTACATTTACATAACCCGTAAAACATTTTCCTAGCTTGAACAATAAAAGAAAGCGCTAGATTAGCGGGGAAAGCTCCAAATGGGTAACAGTGCCAATTTGACAGATAAAATCGCGTCAATAGTTTGTATTTTTAGAATCTTTTAGCATCACTCTTCAGTTTATTTTGTTTTTGATATATTTCTAATTGGAAAAATTGTAGTTTTTGTTTCAAAAATTTTAATAAAAATAATGAAAGAAGCATTTAAATTCAAATTATTAAGAAAAATATGCAAATTATTTATAAAAAAAACAACTGAATTATTAATACTAAATAGTGAGTGATATAAAAATAACAAAGTAATGTTAAAATAAATGCAAAAAAACTAATTTTTAAGGCAAAACTAAAAAGACAAAAGTGCGCAATTTAATAAAAATAATAATCTAAACTTTTAGATAATAGTGTAAAATAGTGTTTGAAATTTAATCTAATGTTATTAAAAAAGTATTTTAGTGTTTTCTAAGGTGTCCATATTGGATTTTATTTGTGGACTAAAATTTAAAACCAAGTAAGTTATAATATACCAAATGATGCAGAATGTATTTTACAATTTTCCAAATACAAAAGTGATAAATATGTACAGAAAAACAGGACGAAATTTGGAATTAATTATAAGTTTTTAAAAATGTATTTATGTAAAATTTAATTTTCTATAGAAATATTTTGTAAAATCTACGCAGAAAATCTTTACTCTGCGAAGCCGGCATAAGCCCGGCCAAAGGCCGGCACGCAAAGAGAAACATTTTTATAATAAAAACTGTGAAAATTAATTAAAGGGCCTTCATACAATAAAGTAGTAAAAACCTTTTCAACTTTAGAGGCAAATTTTTTAATATAAAAAGTTTATAATTTAAAGCAACACTGTAGCTGTGGTTGATGTTATATGTATCCTCTTTATAGTTCAGAACTACGTTTAGATTAATTGTGGACTAAAACTAAAACACATTATGAGCCACGACATAAAAACTACGTACATGGGACCTAAAATATCCGTGCCTATATCATACAAATGTTTGAAAAGTGAAGGACTTTCTGAATTCAAGGGCCAGTTTCAGAATATTTTTGTTCCACAACTTAAATAAATTTGTTCAACTTAAGTCAAAATTACGTTTATATTGTTTCTGCAAAATTTTAACCCATTGCGGGCAACGGTATAAAAAAATAAAAAGTATACGAAATAAGCAGACCTTTATAAAGTAAAGATACGTTTTTATCAATTTCGAAAAAAATTATCTATTTTTTTAAATTTGAAAGTCCGGTTAAACGGGTCGACAGCAAAAACTGGTCGACCAGTTTAAAGACAGGGTAGACCGGGTATGACTGTAGCCTCGAGTTCATTTTTTTGTTGTATATGTAAGCTCTTGTATATTTCTTTCTTTCAATGCTTTCTTTATCTATTATTCTAACCTAGGGACCAATTCCTAATAAAATTGCTTTGCGAAGTGATACATAATTTATAATTTTCACTTCACAGATATTTTTCACTTCATGTTTTCATTTTGATGATGTTATGAAGTTTTAAAGGCAGCATAAAAAGTTATCAGTTTAGAATTTTATTAAAATACTTCAATAAATATCTTTTTTTTTTTTAATTAAAAAATAAACATTCAGGCGGCTAAATAAATTCTAAGCTAAATACAAAATGAGAAAAGGGTTTAAATTTCTTTAAAAAATATTTTCAAAGAAATTTGGAAACCTGAATTAAGTTTAGATTTTATTTCGCCAGTTCGCACCCACCCTAAATATAAAGAAATTTCTTTTTCTTATGATTTTGGGAGAAGAGCAAAACAGAAGAAAGGTTATTATTATTATTTTTATATTTTTTTTGAGTGTTGTAAAAATTGATTTTTCAAATGCGATTTGAGCGTTTTTTTATTTTATAATCTAAATGTAATTATTGTTTTTATAAGTTCTCTTATTCTTTTTAAAATTAAAAATTTTGTAATAAATTAAAAAAAATATTTTAGAAAAATTAAAAAATGTTAAGAAATAATAAATTTTAAAAAAATCGCTAACAATGTTTGTAAAATAGTACAACACTCACATTTTTTCATTTTTGTACTTAATGTTCTCTTTGTTGTTCCAAGGACACAGTTCTCTTTATCACTTCCTTTGCATTTAACTTCATAGATTATATTAAGTTTTAGCATTTTAATATGATAATTGTCAAAATCTCAGTTCAGTTTGTGAGGATAAATAAAACTACCGATCTTTTTATTATAACATAAAAGATTCAAGAAAATTTATTGAAAATTATTGACAAAATTTTAATTTGAAAATAAAAGTGAAGTTTTTTTGAAAATTATTTCAAAGCTTATTATTGTGTAAAGTAGATATTCCTACGTTTATTTCTATATTTATAGTCAAGTGGCTATTAGGCCAATTTCCGCCGATTTGACATATTCATCGATTGTCCATGTGTGCAAGGACTGGCTGACGAAGTACAGTTGCCTGCCAAAAAGGCAGTGGAATGTCCTTTGCAAGTCCAGTTCTATAATAAGCAGATCTAAGGCGGTTTGGTGGAATACCGGAACTCGCAGAGTATCGAAGATTATGTGGAAGTCTTACGATCCTAAGGTCACGGGTCTTCTGTTATCCTTAACCAGAAGCGATTGTAGAATTCTTGTGGGGGTATTGACAAGTCACCGCGGGACTGGGGTTTTTGCCAAAAGAGCGGGAAAGCTGGCAAGTGATAATTGTAGGTTTTATGGGGTACCGGGGGCAGAGACGGTGGAGCATATTCTATGCAACTGTCCGGTTCTGCACGCCCCAGGGCAAGTTGCTTGAGATATAATATATTCCATTATCTGTAGAAAATCTCTAGAATCGGAATTCCGAAACTCCTGGCATTTGCTAAGAGAGTGTGGGGCCCCCTAGGTGCCATCACATCACACACAAAACATCAGTTGTGGTCACCGAATTTGTTGCCAATCGAATTCTAGCGGTTACGACAACTATCTTCACATTAAATTATATTTTTAGTTGTGAAAGCCAATATTCAGTTGTGTAGTTTAATATTTATATTCCATATAAATACTATTACGTTCTACAAAATTTTATTTTTAGATTTTTCCGGTATCGAACTTAGGCATTCAGATTCATAGTTCATACACTTGCTTACTGCACCACAATTTAATTTTTTTGTTGATATATTTGTTATTTAAACATTTAAATGTTTTATTTTAATTAAAAAATATATTTTTTAAATGTTTGCCTTTACCGGGATTTGAACTCGGAAATTAGGAGCACTAGATTAGCTCTATACCCACTAGCCCACAAACAATAAATTTTGATGACTAATTTTCAATTTAAATACAATTTGAAGAACATTAATTTTGCTGAAAATTCGTTTATAAATACGAATCGTTAGTGGCTTCTACACTTAAAAAAGTTTGTAAGTTAAAATAACTGAAAATATAATTTAAAAGAAATGATATTTCATTTAAAAACCGGTCTACTTAATTTTCATTTAAATTAAATGCCATTTGTTATTGATTTTTAAATGTTGATTAATCAAATGACACATTCATGAGAAACAAATGATATAATCAGTTAAAATAAATGTCAAAATTTTACCTACCAATTAAAAAATAAATGTTTTTTTCATTTATTTAAAATTATTTCCGTTTTTGTATTTTTTTAATATACTCGTACAATACAAAATATATGTATGCATATGTAGCTATAGACACTTTTTGTATAAATGTATTTGTGTATGTATGTGTGTTTATGAAGTTCTTGTAATTTGTATTGAAAAATTTTGTATATATACAACCAGTTTAAAAAAAAAACAAATTGAAATTTTTTGAATATAGTTTTTTGAAGTAGCCCAAAAATCAAAGCAGGTTTATTTTAGATATATTTTCCCTCTCATATGCCTAAATTTCTTCGGAGTCGAAAATTTTGACTTTGAATGAAAATTAAATTTAAAATATCTGCAAAGGATATTAAAAAGATTTTGAGTGTAATTTTATTTTAAAATATCAAATATTTTAAACATTTTGAACAAAAACTTCAAACAACTACAGGTATTAACTGCGAGGGCGAATCAATAAGTTCGGGACTTTTTGAATGAAACAGTTTTTTTTTTTGCAAAAAAAATTACTTTTCAACATAATCTCCTTTTAGCTCAATACACTTAGTCCAACGTTTCTCCAATTTTTGTATCCCTTCCAAAAAAAAATAGGATTTTTCGAGGTCCATAAAATATGCATTTGTTTGATCAATAATTTCATTGTTGGAGCTAAATCTCTTTCCACCGAGCCATTTCTATAGGTTTGGAAATAATCACTGGGGGCTAAATCCGGAGAATATGGCGGATGAGGTACCAATTCGTAGCTAGATTCATAGAATTTTTCCAATCCTTTGAAGTTGTGACACGACTACGTTTATGGTCAATTGACAGCAAACGCAGCACCCATCTTGAAGACAGCTTTCTTAAATACAACTGATCGAAACCACACTGCCATAATGAAATGCCTATGGCATCAACAATCTCACGCACTTTTACTCATCGATCGGCCAACACCATATCATGGATTTTTTTTCGAAATTTTCGGGTGTATTGAACTCAATTGGCCGTCCAGAACCTTCAGCGTCATTTGTACTTGTGCCACCACAACGAAAGTCAGTAAACCACTTTTTTACCATTGAAATCGATGATGCAGAGCAGAGAACTGCAAAATCAACTTTTTTCTTGATTTAATCATACACAAAAATTCTTTTTGACTTTTAATAATTCAACAAAATTCACTGTAGAATAAAATCAGCATCATGTTACTGAACACTGTTAAGTGATTACATTTGCATAAAACATAAACGATAGATTCCAATTACGCGTTCAGTAACATGATGCTGATTTTATTCTACAGTGAATTTTGTTGAATTATTAAAAGTGAACAAGAATTTTTGTGTATGATTAAATCAAGAAAAAAGTTGATTTTGCAGTTCTCTGATGCAGAGTCCCTTTAGTATTTATCAAGCTTTTCCTTGGTTTGATTGACGGTTTTTATTCTCAAAAAATAATTTTTACTGAGCACTCGAAATTCACTTTTTTCCATTTTTAAAAAAATCCACGAGGTTGTGAGTTTTAAACAGCTGTTAAACAAAAAATAAATGACTGAACTTGCTCAAAATTTGACAGTAGTCTATTAAAAGGTGGTACTTGATGGGAGCAGTGTTGCATTTCATATAAATACGAGGGAAAGTACGAAAAGTGACGGACTTATTGATCCGCTCTCGTACAACGAAAATGCCAAAGTTTCGTTAGTTATTTTTTTGAAGAACTATCATAAAAAATGTTGGAAAAACTGCAATTACAGTTAAAATAACTTCGTATATTTACTTCACGATAACTGGCATGTTGCAACTGCATAACTTTCCTAAGTGAAGTTCTTGTTTGCAATTAATATACAAAAAAAAAAATTAAGACAATTTAAGATTTAAATTAAATGTATTTATATTTTTTTAGTTTAAGTAGAAGACAATATTATTAAACTAAAAGATCAGGTAAAAGGAAATGTAGTTAAGTTATTGAAGAAAAGGATAATAAAGAACAAAAAACAGCAAAGGAAAATTAAAAATAAATAAAATAAGATTGAAAAAAAGAAAGTATTCAGTCAATGAAAGAGAGATAGAGTAGAAATTATGTTTTTAAGAACGTAAATAAAGAAAATAATATTAATAATTAAGAAGATTAAAATGGAAAATAATTGAAAACAGAAAAGTGAAATTAAAAGATTGACATATGAATTAAACAAATGAACTGTAGGATCAAAGTAGAAAGAAAAAGAAAAATGTATTGTAGAATAGGTATAGGTCAAAAAGAAAATATGAAATAAATTAAATTGAATAGAGTATTGAAGAGATAATTTAAAAATATTTAAAGTTGAATAATAGAAAAATAGATAAGAAAATAGAGGCTTAGAAATATTAAGAACGAATGTAAATGCAAGAGATAAAAAGGAAAATACATAAGAAAATACTAAAATTTTAAGAATAATAATTTAAAAAATTTAATATGAGAAAAATTATAGGGAGAAATTGTGAATAATTAAATTATCAAGAGGATTGGCGACAGAAAGGAAAAACTATAGATAAAGAAACGGAATTTGTAAATTTTAATAAAATTTTATAGCAGAAAATGTATAGAATAATTGAAAGTAAAGTGGAAAAAGAGAATATCTGAGAATTTAAATCACATTTGAAATCATAAAATTTAAAAATTGAAAGAAGTATAAAAAAGGTATTGAAAATAATAAGAATAAGTAGAGAAAGATGAAAAATAAAGACAGATAGTATGTTAATTTTAAATAGTTTAATGATATTTTTTTTAAATATTTACAAAAGTTACAAAGACAAATGGTTACAAAAGCTTTGACTTTGTCAAATACAACGATATTACAAAACAAATTATATCAGTCAGAGCACGATTTAATCCCAAACTATACATAGTTAAAGAATTAAACTTAATAAAAAAAAGGTTATGAAATTTTTTTTGAAAAAGGATAACTAATTATTTTCAGTTAAGTACTGAAAACAAAACCCTTAATGTGATTTTGACGTTTTGAAATAAAGTATTACAAACTATAGGAATAACCTAAATGACTACTACATACAAATATTTTAAGGCAAAAATTTAAAAATTTGTTAAGCTATTCTATAAGAAAGCGTTTAGGCAGAAAAAGAAAATTTAGTTTTTCTTATTATTATCCTTTTCGTCGGTATCCTTGTACCAATCTTCACAACCGGGAACATTATCGGGAGCATCACACATTTCAGTTTCATCATTATAAACTTCACCAGTTTGACAACCCAAATCACGAGGATCTTCACCGTTTAAGCAAACGTAGAATTTTTGACAATCGGTAGGATGAGGATATCTGGGATGAGAAACAACTTGACCAGATTTATCGGTTTTAGCATGATCGGCGGGGCATTCAAAACCACTTGTAGATTTCTCTGTTTAAAAAAAAAAGAGTTAAAAACACAAAAAATTAGCAACTTATACAATTTGAATCAAATTCTTTCAAAATTTACTTATTTCAACACCACAATTTTCACGTTTGGCAGTATCGGGCCATACACAGGTGCCACTGTATTCATCAAAATGTAAACCAACGGTACATTTCATTTCAATGGCATCACCCTCAATACAGTTATAGAAAATATTGCACACACTTTCATCGGGATGGGCAAAGAAACCATTTTTACGGGGACAGAATTTGTTTGATTTTGGAGGTTGAAGTTCAATACGATCGCCACAGTCTACATTGAAGGGTTGATCACATTTGTTAATTTTACGATTCAATGGATCGAATACCAAGCCATCGGGACATAATTTCTCCTTGGCTACACCATCTTCACATTCGTAATATTTATCACATTGAATTTCATTTTCGAATTGTCCATTGGGTTTGGGACATTGAAAAGCAGCGCCTGAAAAAAAATAAAATTAATTACATTAATTTATGGATACATATTGAAATTATTATGTGAATAAGTTCTAAATTTAACATTAATACAGCGAGTAATAAAAAAAATTACAAAAAAAAATTTACTTTGACAAGTTTTTCCTATTTAAAAATCGCCAAATTTTGAGGAAATTTTTCCAAAAACCCATCTGATTCTAAACCATTTCTAAGTTTTCATATACATACAATAAAAAAACTTTAAGATTTAAGGAACTACTTAGAAATTTCTGAAAACTTTTGTATAGAAAACCCCTCCGATTTTAACTCAAGTACGAATTGGCTTAGAATCAGAACAACCAGGTCCGAACATATTCGTATGTGTTTTTAAAACACGCGGCCGAACTAAAAATTTCACGGAATTTGCGTGATGCATCACTGGTCTTCCGACCAGTGAGGTTAGCTGAACGAAAATTGCAAGCAAGTTTAATTTTAATGAAATTTATTTAAATTATAAAAATAGATGAAAAAAAATAGATCGAAAAAGTTCATTTGTAGGGATAATCATTCATTAACTGTGGAAAAGTCATTTGGCATATCACTTTTTCTTTGAGTGATTGATATTGTAGCCTGTTCAAAGCATGCATTAACTAGATTTATCCCTAGCAGTTTGCTATTGAAAATGAGCATAATCGGTCCAGCGGTCCAGCGGTTAAAAAGTTATAAGTGAAAATTTTCCATACAAATGAGGTGTATTTTAGTACAGTTTCATAGTAGCGACTGGAAAGTAAAATAATACTTTATACTCAACTCAAATAATTTTTACCTCAAAAAAAATTTTTTCACCACTAAATTTTTTTCACCACAAAAATTTTTTTTCACCACAAAAAATTTTTTTCACCTCAAAATTTTTTTAACAAAAATTTTTTTACCCTAAATTTTTTTTTTACACCATAAAATTTGTTTTCACATCCAAAAAAGTTTTTCGCATAAAGAAATTATTTCACCTCCTTAATTTTACTTCTAAAGTATTTGTATCAAAAACAGTAGAAAACATTTTTTTTAGGGTACTGATGCAGGGTGTTCAAAGATTTGGCACAGCCGAATTTAAGCCTTTTTTACTTGTTTAATTATATAATCAAAAAATAGTCAATATCTCGGAAGCAGAGCGACATAGAGGAAAATTTAAAAAAATTCGTTACTCCGCACTTTAAACACCACCTATACTTCCAATAATAAATATGTAGTCTATGTAGTGTTTGTATGCATCATAACACCTCAGTGTTGCCAAAAAATGGGATTTGGTTTCAGATTAATTACTTAAAATTTTGTGATAATTTTTTATGTGTGGCAACACTGCGGATACGCATGCAATTATGACGAAAAAAATATTGAAAATATAATTAAAATTTTAATTGATTTGAATCTGGAATTTCAATCAATTTTTTTTTTTTAATTTTAATTGATTTTACATATGCTGGAATTGCAATTAAAAATTTGATTAAAATTTTAATTGATTTCTGGTTAAAACTTTAATTAAAGTTTTAATTCATATAATTAAAATTTTAATTAAAAAAGTTGAAGATTTTTAATTATAAGTTTAATTGATAAGATTAAAAAAATAATTGAAAAATTTCAATTTAACTTAACAAAAAAAATTAATTAAAATAACAAATTCTTTTGCTGGTCTAAGTTCAATTAAAATTTTAATTGTATTTACAAATATTTTAATTGAAACTTGATTTTAGTTTTTTTTTGGGTAAGGAGAGCTCTAAGTTCATTTGCCAACAAATATAAACGTTAAATAAACGTTATGTTTACCGTAATTTTATGAAATTCTGAATTTTTAAATAAATTAATTTTTGTTAAAAATGTGTAACAAATTAAAAAATAAAATTAATTTGTTTTGTTTTCCTCCGAATTGAATACCCGGTCCTGATGAGATTAATATTCGAATCACATATGAGAGAATAAATTGTTTGTCACTCACTGTATGTATGCACTCAAAGAAATTTTACTTTTGCATTAAGCTTTAACTTAACAGTACATTAACCTCAATGCAATTTTTCTATTTGCTTATATGATTTATAATTTCAAGTCTGTAAAAAAGTCAGGAAAATATGTACGATAGTATATTATTTGTGGTAGAAAACAAAACAAACAAACAAATTTATGGCATAAATTAATTCAATATTTTTGTTGCATATTTTATACAATACATATATAAGTATGTGTATGTCTTGTAAATAGATACCAAGCCCCATCATGACTAATAATTTCGCATGAGATAAAATGTTGGTAATATAATTTTATGGATTTTTTTTTTCTTCTATTTAATTACTTGTTTATACGCTTCAAGCTATTTGTTATTTCTATAGATAATTATAATTTTGAACTTTAAAGGTGTATTGATTGGCAACAATGAAGTATTTAGTAAATATGTGCATTCATTCAAATTGCATAATAAACGACACATTAAAATGCTAAACCAGAAATCAATATGAAAAAAAAGACAAGTTTTTTTTTCTCAATAGTTGCTAATAGGACAATTTTTTGTGAGTTAGAGACCGACAGACAGACAGTTACTATAGACAAGTTAGAGACACGTTCAAATCCAACCAGTTTTAAATGTTAATAACTCAACGTGAATTGTTAAAAAACAAAAAAAAAAACGTTAGTTGAACTCTGATATTTAAGTTAAGATTAAATAAAAAATGTGCAACGAATTATTGCAGAATTAAAAATTTACGATAATTAAATAAATAACTTTTACTATTTATTTTTAAATGTAGGAAAAATTTCCATGTACAAGTTAATTATTATTTTTTACATAAAAGATTTCTCATGTTTATTAATTAATTTTTGGTAAAGTATTAAATTATCATTATGGGAATTTTTTATTTGCATTTTGACCATTTAATCTTCAATTTTATTTTTCTTTGTGTATAATATCTTTTACCAGTTGATTGAGGCCAATGTCAATTTAATTAGCGTGCATTTTTATAGATTTCGATTTTTATACAATTTCAAGTTCATCAGTGTGATTTTTTTTTCTTTGGATAAATTATCATAATTTATGGTGAATTTAGAGAGGAATAATAATTTTAAAACACTGATAGAAAAAAATTAGTATAAATATTAGTAAAACACTTAATAATCCAACTTAATAAGTTTTTAACAAATGTGTAGTTCAAATTAAGATTTTAGTTAAAAATTTTACTTTTCTGACTACAAAATGTACACAATTTTCTGATATTTAGGTTAGATTTTTCACAAAAGTTATATTAAATTGTCTTAACAAAAACGGGGTTGGCAAAATTTGATTTTGAAATATACTACATTTGAAAATAGTACAGTCTGCTCAAACCGCTTTGGCCGTAAATCTAAATTTTGAAGAACAAGTTAAGTTGAATAGCGGGAAAAAGAAGGAATGGAAACACTAGATGAGGAAAGTAAACTGTAATAGATCGGGAAACGATTGGAATTAAAACACTATACAAGGGGAAGGAAATAGAATGCAACGGAGAACGTGTGGAATTAAAACATTAGAAAGGGAATGAAATGAAAAGAGAAACGAGTGAAAATGATGCATTAGACAAGGGGAACTAAATGGAATGGAACAAAACGTGAGATATTGAAATACTAGACAATGGCAACGAAATAAAATTAAACGGGGAACAAGTGAAATGTAAACACTTAACAAGGGAAACGAAATAAAATGTAACGGGGAGCGAGTGGTATTGTAATCCAAAACACAGGATTGAAATAGAATAGAAAAGAATTTAGAATTTTTTTCTATTTAAGTTATTTTTAACCATTTTGTTTTTGAAAAACATCTGTCATTGGTAATAACTTTTTGTTAATTTGCTGTCATTAATCAATGAAATAATTTCATTACAATTGGTATGCATCCAATGGAAATGAAATCATCAATTAATTCTTTGTTCTTTAGTCCCATGTATGGTGGACATCCCCTAAGACAGAATTTTTACGCATAAAAAGGGAAAGGGCCTTAACAACCGATCAAAATCCCTTGGCTAAAAAAATATGTATGTTCTCTGGAGAGCTAATAATGGGTGTTGAATAGAGGAAAAGTACATCTTAATGGTCAGCACAAACCTATTTAAAAACCAGAAATTTAAAATATGGTGTTCCAGGAGTATAAACTAAGTCACTAAAGATATAATATTTTAAAACTCTAATAAAAAATGTAAAAGTAGGGTTAAACCAAAAAAAGTTCCACCCTTAATCACCAATTTCAAGCAGCTAGAGCTAGAATTTAGAAATTTATGGCCTACAAGTACTATTGCATTGTAAACATCCACTAAGATAGTGGTTCTGAAATTATTTACTGGCGGGAGCAAATAGGGAGTAGTCCTCCCTTAACATCCTGTTCAAATTCCTTCTGATAGAAATCTAAAAATTAAAATATGATTTCCCGGGGTATGAGCTAATTCAGTGATAATGTCCTTTTTGGAATATCCAATAGGTAAAAATGGGGATAAATAGGGAGAAAATTGCCATTTATCATACGATCGAAGAGCTGAAGCATATTGGTTTCTCCTGTAGTGTAGACATCTACTCCATTTCATAATTTCCGTTTTCTCCCTACTATCCAAAAACCATTAGCTAAAAATCTAACATTTAAAATATGTTTTTCCTAGAATATGGGCTTATTCATTAAAGAGCCACCAATAGATTATCTTCCTATAGCCGTACATACTTAAACGTATAAGCAGAATATTGGTGGAGTTGGGTCAAACACATTCCACACATTTATATATGTAAATGCAATTTCCTCCGCAGGAGCAAGTGATCTTACTATTGTAACTAGCCTGCAGGAAAAGGACCTATCCCGGGACACGTCACGTGATCCGTTCACTGTGATAGGGATAGGTCACAGGACCGGTCACTTTAACATAGGCTTGTCCTAGGAGGGGGCAATTGCCCACTGTGACATGTCACAGGATTGGTCTAAAAGAACATGTCATGACTTTTTAACAGGTCTAGTGGTAGGTGCTTTAAGAACGGGTCCTCTTTTCAATTATCTCGTGATATTTATTTTCGGAACCGGTCCAGTTTTCACCTACCACGGGACAGGTCCCAATTCTCAACAGACCCCTTTTTTACCGCAGGGTATACCCTCAACCAAATCTTAGGACAATGACGAAACCCAGATCCACCAATTAGCCCCATCCAAACCCTGTGCCACCAAGATATAATCGTCCTATTGCCATGACATTAACTGCTAGGAACTAATAGTACGTTTACACTGAATCTTAAAATACGTATTTGCGGTTTTTTTTAAGTTTTCAATTTAAAATTTGTATTGAATTTTAAAAAATGAAAACACCTATTTTTGCGTTTCAGTATGAGTGTAGAATTTCCCAATTTTCTTTAACATGTTCTACCAATGAAATGGGCGGCCAAACACATTTCATACCCGTTCAAATATATATTATGGTCCGGATCCGTAAGTCCATTTAAACACATTAACCTTTAGAACTCAAACACTAATAGAATATTAACGAGACTGGCATAGAGTATTCTATAGTCGGCATGCTCCACTTTAAATTCTTTACTAATTTTCTTTTTTAAAATTTTTTTAAAAATATTTTAGCTTAAATTAAAAAATTTGTAAAAGAATAAATTTAATTAGATTGTTCACACGTGGTGTGCTAAGTGTTGTATTGCTATTGAAAACAGAGTTGTTAATATTTAATTTAACAAAAAAAAAAACATCAATAAATGTTCGGACGATTTAACATTATTACGCATGTTAAGTGTGCTAACAGATAGAAAACTCAACAGAAAATCGTCGTTAAAATAAATATTAAATAATAACTCTGTATTTTTAATATAACTATACAACATTACAATACTTAGTACACCTTGTGAACTCCTTTAATAAAAAAATATTCAGTTAATTTCACTACACGTTTAAAATTGGTTTAAAACCCAAAAAATTATCTGGATTTTAAAATTTTAAAATAAAGTTTTTTATTCAATTTGATATTGTTCAAATTTCTTCACATTTTTCTTAATTATTTTATTTATTGTTGAATTAAAAAAAAAAACAATTTTCTATAAACACTCACTTGCTGTTGAAACACACAAAGCGGCAACAATGGCACACACTATAAATTGCCTCATTTTAATTTTTTGATTTTATTTTTTTTTATGTAAATTAAGTATTTATCCTTAATTCAAAAAAATGTATTTAATTTTTAACACTTTTATTAACTCAGTTTTTTTTGTTTTATTATGCGACTAAACTGAGTGGTAGTTAAACTTAAACTATTGTCAAAACGAAAAATACTCGTACTTTTGAAGACTTATTTTTGTGCGCTGCTTGCGTTTTGGAATGGAGTGTAAGTTGGTGTTGAGCTGCTTGCGCGTGCGCATATATTGAAAAACCACAATACTGGGCTTAATTATTTGCTGGTGTCACTGACGTTGTTGTTTGGTATGTTTTTACGATTTGTTGTTGTTGTTGTTTAGGTCTGGATTTATCCAAGAAATATTTAAGAAAGAGGCAAGGTAGTGAACAACAAAAAAAAGTATGTATAAAATAATCTGTATACATATTGAAAAATTATTAAATATAACAAAACTGCAAAAAATTATATATATATATTTGCGAATATGTAAATGCAATAGTGTACCAATAACATTACAGTGGGTCGTATTAGATTATATATTTAGCAAAAAATTGTTGTAATAAATAATGTAATATTTAATTTCAATTCGTTTGGCTTTCAAATGCTACACTTAGAAAAAAAAGTTAGTAGACAAATTTGTAAACGGTTTTCAATCCCATTTTACTATTTTTGTACTGATTTTTAGTAAAATAATTATTATTTAGCAAATGTTTTTGCTATTTACATTTTACAAATAACAGAATTTTTAAAGAATATTTACAAATTTTTGTTGCTAATTTCAGAAATCATTTACAAATTTTTTAAAACTGATTTGCTAATATTAGTAAAAAAAAATACGGAGGTGAATATACCGACTCATGTCTGAAAATAGGACATTCTCTTAAAATAGCACTAAAAAGTTTTTTAAGTTCTAAAAATCATCCCTAAAAACAATTAAAATTTGACCTTAAAAGTAAAAAAAAAATTGACTAAAATATTTTTTAAAACAGAAATTATCAAATTAGAACAAAATGATAAATTCGTTTATGTTTTAACAATTTTTAAGCCTTTGATTTTTTTTAATTTTGTATAAAATATTTTTTGAAAAAAATTAATAAAATAAAAAAATTTTGATGCTCGATAAAAAAAATAAATTTAAAATTTTGTATTAATATTAATAATATTAAGTAGTTTTTTTTTTGCTGATTTTAGCAAACAGATATAAAATTCCACTTTACAAAAAGTTTACTAAAATTTAGTAGCGGCTACTAATTTTTCTACTAATTTCATTGTACTCCACGTAAAGTATTCAAAAAACCGGCCTTTTGAAAAAACCGGGTTCGGTTTTCTTTGAAAAATCGAACTTTGAAAAAACCGGTTTCGGTTTTTGCAGAAAAAACCGGTCAACCGGTTTTTTCGGTTTTTTTTTTAATTTGAATAAAAAGCTTATATAATTTGTTAATTGTTTTATTACAAAAAAAGAACAGAAATTTAATATATACAGGTTGGTTGAAAAGTTCCTGCGCTCACCAAGAGATGGCACTGCTAGCTCCAAACTTTTTTTTTCTCAAGTTGGTATAACTGTCCTGAGAACACATGCAAAGTTGCAAGTCATTCTGTCAATTCTTTCTTTGTTTACAAGCCATTTGAAGTTGACGTGTCATTGATTTTTTTTAATATGGAAAAAATTGAATATCGTGCAGTCATTAGATTCTTTGTTTTGAAGGGTTTAAAAGCAAAGGAAATTTATGAACAATTATTAAAAGTGTATAAGGAGTCCTCACCTTCAAAACGCACCGTTGAATTTTGGGCTGGTGAATTTAAACGTGGTCGTACCAGCCTTGAAGACGATCCACGCGAAATACGACCAAAAACTGCAACCACAGCAGAAATCATTGAGCAGGTACATAATATGGTTAGTGAAGATCCAAGTTTGAAATTGCTAATGCCATAGGCATCTCAGACGAACGAGTACTCCATATTTTACATGAAGAATTACGTATGAAAAAACTGTTTAGAAAGTTAGTGCCTCACACATTAACAATACAACAAAAACTGGATCGAAAACAAATTTCTCAGCGTAATTTGGAGGGTTTTAAGCCGAAAAAAACCGATTTCTTGCGTCGTTTTATAACTATGGTGATACTTGGATCTACCACCATGATCCTAAATTGAAACAAGAACGTTTACAGTGAACTGAAGCTGGTAGTTAAGCTCCAAAGCAGGTGAAGTCACAACGATCAGCAAAGAAGGTTATGGCATCAGTTTTTTGGGATGCAAAAGGAATTTTGTTGATTGATTATCTTCAGAAAGGTAAAACAATCAACTCTGAATATTATTGCATCAGCTGGATGAAAAAATTCGTGAGAAAAGACCTGGTTTAAAGAAGAAAAAATCATTTTTCATCAACTGCTCACAAAAGTGTTTTGGCGATGGCTAAATTCAAAGAATTAAAGTACAAATTGCTTGAACATCCACCGTATTCACCAGATTTGGCTCCCAGTGACTACAATCTCTTCAGAAATCCATAGCAGCCGTAGACGGTTATTTTGCAGAGCTTCCGGAAAACCATTATAAGGATGGGATAAAATTATTGGAAGATCATTGGAACAAGTGTATTGAGTTTCTAGGAGATTATATTGAATAAAAAAATATATTTTGTAACAAAAACAGTATTCTTTCATTTTGAGCGCAGGAACTTTTCAACCAACCTGTAAAGTAATAAAAATAAAAAATTCATTCTTTGAAAAAAAATATATACATATATATGTGACCTTCTCCGAGAAAAGGGACCTAGTTTGTCAAAAAACGGGTTTGGACTTAAGAGTGGATTCTGATACCTAAAAAGGTGTAGAATAAAATGTAATGAGTTAGATTTTTGATAACAATGTTACAATGTTATTCGTATTAGTATACGCACATCAACCCTTTACTTAGAGCGAACAGATAGCTGAGAACGAACAGAGCAGCAACAATAGCGAAGGTATTGTCACACTAAAAGCGAAAAAAACGTCACCAAATAGGCATGACGTCACCAAAGTCGGCACCCAATCATAACTTACTATACCAAATCACATCTTCCAACTGAAGGTGTGTTCACAGTGATAATGCGTTATGAAACTTTAAATGCGTTTTTCTCAAAACTTCATTTTCACATACTAGGTCCCTTTTCTCTGAGAAGGTCACATATAGGTATATATATATTCATTTAAATTTAATTTTTCTATTGTATTTCATTTCAACAAAAAATTAACTTAAAACCAATATGTTTTAATATAACATCTTAAAAATTAATATTTTAAAAGTATATTCATATCAAATGAATATAAATCATTAAGTTTGTAAATTGGTAAAATTAGGTACGTTAGTAATTTGAACGTTTAAAACGTTTGGCATTAAATAAGTTTTTTTAGTATTTCATTTTAAAAATGTAAAAAGAAAATCTATTTTTCACTTCTAAAATAATATTTTAGAAATAATATGCAATTTAAATGTTTCGTTTTAAGATGATTTTTTTTTGTTTGCTTTTTATAAAGCTAGAAGTGGAAAATACTCTTTCACATATAGTAGATGTTGGACAAATAGTCAAAAGACAATTATATAAATTTTCAAACTTTTCAGTTCTTTTGTCGCATTTATCAAGATATATGAAATCATCATTTAATGATGAATGATTTTGTACAGTCTCTTTTTTAGGATTTTGAATACTGTTTATTGTGTTATTTAGATCAGAAATTAAACTATTTGAATTTGGAATATCCAAAGTTAAGTCTTCATCGGAATCTATCAGACTTAAATCTAAATCTTCATAACCAAACAAACGATAATAAAAGTGTTTGGAAAAAATAAAAGAGACCAAGTAACCCAGTTGGTGATGTAAATAAAAAAACCGGTTAACCGAACAAAAAGACCGGTTTTCCGTTTTCTTCGAATTTACAAAATATTCGAAACCGATTTTCGGTTTCGGGTTTAGAATACTCTAACTACACGTCAGCACACATGTGTTGCTAAGATAAGCAAAAAATACCGCTGGGCTCAAATTAGCAAAATTTCCCGTAATAACAGCAAAATTTTCAGTTGCCATTACAGACTTTTTTTGGTGAGTGTGTATTCACATCTATTGATTCATTAGAGCATCGGCGTAATATGGGCTGTGTGCCACAGTTCTAGCAATACTACCATGGGATGTGTTCTGCCAAGATAAGTGAACTTCTCTCTCGGGCCCGGGTTTTTTTTTCGGAATACTCGCTTGCCTAGCAGAGCTCATCTCTTTGTGGTCGATTGTCCAGCACAACATATTACAGGGAGAATTCGTTCATAAGACGGACTAGTCATATGTGGAATAAACTCCCTGTACAAGTATTCCCTGACAACTATAATATTGAGAAATTTAAGTCTAATATCCATAAACACTACACCTTTTTTCCTCCTTCCCATAACCTATTTTTCTGACATTAACACAATACTACACTGCATTTATAGGAGGCAACCTCTGAGTGTTAATACAAAAAAACAAAAAAAAAAAACTGTTCCAAGTGACACCAGACACTGAATGTACTCTAGGCTGAATGTACTCTAGAGATATTGAACTTTGTATGGCCAAGGGTGGGTGCGAACTGGCTAAATTACGAACTAAACTAAATTACAAATTGCTATAAAATTTGAAATATTTTACAAATATTTTTCAAATAAATTTTAAACCTTTCTGTCAATTTGTTTTTAAGGGACCTTACACGATTTAACACGCTTGACAACATGTCCAGCATTCGATCATGTAATGCATGGCCGTTGCAAAACCAAGTACACGGTGTCATCAAGCAATGCTGTGCAGCATGCTTGATCGTCTATTGACCGCTTAGTTTAGAATTTATTTAGCTACCTCGCAGAGGGCCTAAAGATATAATTTTACACTAAATGATAAAATAATCGAAATGTATACCAAATTATCTTTCTTAAAACCTATAAAAAATGGAAATTGTACGAAGAACGTACAAGTTATTACAAATGGCACAGGCCAATAATGTGTCAAAAACCACTAGATTGGAAACTTAAAGAACAAATTGTTTTTGTTTTACAATTTTTGTAATCCTACATTATTTATATAGTTTTTAGATCCATTAATAGTCAAATATAAAGTTTTGCTCCACTAAATACACATTTTTTCGTAGGATTCCAAGGAAATTGCTTTTTTTTGACACAAAATTGATCAATAGGAAAATATTCTTCTACTTTTATTAAGTTCCAAATAATGCTATTTAGGATTTTATAACACAAACTACTAGGACTTTATTCTGAAAATTTGGTCAAAATCGAACGACGCCAAAGGAAAATTTTTTGGAAATTTTTAAAATTTCATGAAATTGTTAACAAAATATCGTGGGGTATCTTCAAATTTTGACGAAAATTGACTAAACTATTATGTGTAATTGGTAATTGATATTTTAATAGAAAAAATCGAAATTACCGCTTTTATGCACTTAAGGCAAAAATGACCCAATACCTTTTTTAAAGTTAAATTGTTTAATTATCAATAGAAAAAATTATGTATTTGGGGTGAATATGGCCCATAGTTGAACTAATAACTTAAGAAAATTAGTGTAAGCATCCGTAATACCAATATGTTAGCATTGTTTTTCATACACTTAAAAAAGTTTGTAAGTTAAAATAACTGAAAATATCATTTAAAAGAAATGATATTTCATTTAAAAACCGGTCTACTTAATTTTCATTTAAATTAAATGCCATTTGTTATTTATTTTTAACTGTTGATTAATCAACTGACACATCCGTAAGAAACAAATGATATAATCAGTTAAAATAAATGCCAATCCTTAAAAAATAAATGTTTTTTTCATTTATTTGAAATTATTTCCGTTTTTGTATTTTTTTACTATACTCGTACAATACAAAATGTATGTATGCATATGAAGCTATAAACACTTTTTGTGTGAATGTATTTGTGTATGTATGTGTGTTTATGAAGTTCTTGTAATTTGTATTGAAAAATTTTGTATATATACAACCAATTTAAATAAAAAAACAAATTGAAATTTTTTGAATATTTTTTTTTGAAACAGACAACAAACAAAATTTAAATTTGTAATAACTGTTACGGACACAAATAAACCACAAGTTTCCGTTTTGTGGGTAAATTTTTATTAAATTTCAAACAAATGAAAAAAATAAATGAAACTGAAAAAAAATGGTAAATGATAGTAAATTATTTCGAATAAATGTATAAAAAAGTTAATATAGATATTTCTTTGAAAAATAAATGTATCTTCCTTTATTTTTAAATGGAACGGAAAACTTTTTTATTAAACTACAAACAGTTAACTACATAATATTCTGAGTGTACTTTCCTTCTAGAATTTCCATTAAACTTCATCGATATTATGAAATAATGTCTGTCTTTCACCCTTGATGGACAGGGTGTAGTTTTAAACTCTTCGTTCTTTTGACAATATTCACAATGTGCTAGTTTTTTATTGCACCAAAATTGCTACTATTGTGTGTTTTTTTATTAATTCATTCAGAATTGACTATAGCACATTTCAACATACACGCAGAAAAAAAAGTTTGTAGAAAAATTTAAAAGCGGTTTTCAATCCCACTTTATTATTTTTGTACTGATTTGTAGTAAAAAAAATATTATTTAGCAAATTTTTTTGCTATTTACATTTTAAAAATTACAGAGTTTTTACAGAATATTTACAAATTTTTGTTGCTAATTTCAGAAATCATTTTACAAATTTTTGAAAACCGATTTGCTAAAATTAGCAAAAAATAAATTACTAATTTCAAAAAAGTGGATATTGAAGGAAATGTTATTTCTAATTAAAACTTACACCTGCAAACTTAAATTGCCTTAAAATGTTACATTTTGTTTTTAATTTTGTATAAAATATTTTTTGAAAAAAATAAACAAAATAAAAATAAAATTTGATGCTCGATAAAAAAAAAATAAATTTAAGATTTTGTACTAATATTAATAATATTTAGTATTTTTTTTTGCTGATTTTAGCACACAGGTTTTAAATTCCACTTTTCAAAAAGTGTACTAAAATTTAGTAGCGGCTACTAACTTTTCTACTAATTTCATTGTACTACATGTCAGCAGACATGTGTTGCTAAGATTAGCAGAAAATACCGCTGGGCTCAAATTAGCAAAATTTCCTGTAATAACAGCAAAATTTTCAGTTGTCATTACAGACTTTTTTTGGTGATTGTATATTCTTGTTGAAGCTGTCTTGCTTGACATATGATTTTACTTTGGTTCTAGGTTCTGTTAACTCCTTTAAACGCCTTGTGTTTTTTTAATGTAGTTCAAGCTTTAGTGTAGCACACTAAACTCAGAAAAAAAATTAGTACAAAAATTTGTACACAGTTTTTAATCCCACTTTACAATTTTTGTACTGATTTTTTGTAAAAAAAAAAATTTATTAAGTAATTTTTTTACTAATAACAGAATTTTTACGAAGTTTCGTTGCTAATTTCAGAAATCATTTTACAAATTTTTGAAAACCGATTTGCTAAAATTACCAAAAAAAATTTACAAATTTTACAAAAGTGGATATTGAAGGAAATTTTATTTCTAATAATTAAAACTTACCTACAAACTTAAATTACCTTAAAATGTTGCATAAACCAAAAAAAAAAAAAATAGGAGATTTACTTAAAATAGAATTAAAAAGTTCTTTAGTTCTAAAAATCAGCCCTTAAAACAATTAAAATTTAACCTTAAAATCCAAAAAAAAAAATACTCTAAAAATATTTTTCAAAACAAAAATTAGCAAATTAAAACAAAATGATAAATTCGTTTGTTTTTATTTTTAATTTTGTCTTAAATATTTTTTGAAAAAAAAAAAAATAAAATAATGTTGCTCGATAAAAAAAAATAAATTTGTAATTTTTTTTTCGTAAGATAATTTCAAAAGAAATTAGCAGCTTTAAAGTGTAACAAGTGTATCTAAGAATAATTGAGAATTGATTTGTACATTTTTAATAATTTAAAAATTTTTTTTTTCATATTTTAAAATGAGTTTTGTTCACTAATATTTATTAAAATAAACTGTACAGAATTTTACCAATGTTGAGTAGCGGTTATTATTTTTCCTGCTATTTCCATTTCACTAATATTTAGTAAAAATTGTTGCTGTTTTTTGCAAATCTATTTAAAAAGTTTAAATTTAGTAGCACTTACTAAGTTTTTATACTAATTCTAATATTAATAATACTCAGAGCCAATTTATACGATGCAATTGATTGCGTGCAATTTTCTGAATTCCCTTTTCAAAGTTGCTTCCAAAGTTATGTCTATTTTTGTGGTGACTTTAATTGCACGAAAACTGAATGTGAATGAAGAAACATATGCAGAATACAAACTCAGAAACATGCACGAAAAATGAAAACCGTGCCTTTTTTGTTACTCCGCTTGCTTTTCTACCCCGTTCGCCTACAAGCAAAAGTTGCGCGCAATAATTGCATGCAACAAAGTCACCGTCTAAATTGGCTCTTAGTAATTTTTTTTGCTGATTTTAGTAAACCAATTTTAAATTTCTCTTTACAAAATGTTTACTTAAATTTAGTAGCGGCTACTAATTTTTTCAATGTACTACACGTCAGAAGAAATGTGTTGTTAAGATTAGAAAAAATACCGCTGGGCTTAAATTAGCAAAATTTCCCGTAATAACAGCAAAATTTCCCGTAATACCAGTGGCCATTACATACTTTTTTTGGTGAGTGTACGGACATTAATTTTTGTTTTTGATTGATATTTAAATTTTCCTCAACGGAAGGTGTCGCTTGCAGTCTTAAACACCGTGAACGTACTCGTATATTGGAAATGCATAGCACAATGCAATAAGTGACTGATGTGCGGAAATAGTTATTACAGAACCTTGGATAATTTTAATATAATTTTAATAATGTTAAATTTGCAAAAATATGGAATATTTTCGGGTGTTCACAAAAAACACTTTCGCACATTGGAAGTAACGTCCCTGCTCTCTGTGTATATGATTTTCAAATTATGTCATCAGTAATTTTTTGTATTTTTAACAACGATTTTCTTATGTGTGCCACTGTGCCAAACTATAAGTTTTATTAAAGTTTGTTTATTTTTTTTAAAGTAATACATATATGGAAAATTTTGCAAACATTCCATGTATACATGTCAAGTCCTTTATTACCTTGCACCTTTTTTTTAGGAATGCGGGTGCTTGTAAGACTTATTTTTCTTTATTCGTTTATTTTAAATCTTAACGATATTTTTTTTTTTGTCTTCACTTTAAAAACTACTTCATTATTGTTATGATTTTGTTACACTTTCAGCATGGCAATTAACTTTAAATGTCACTTTTCTTATTAAATGTACGAGTATTTTAAAATTCCTTTAGAGTTTTGATTAAAATTTATATGATATTAAAATTAGCTTATTCATAGAGTTAAAGATAACTTTTAACTTTTATTTTTTTATATACATATAATAACTTTATTTATATTTATATCTCGAATGTGAACTGCATTAATCCAACATCTTTATTTGAAAAGTGATTTCAAATTCAGTTTGTATATTTCTTACATAATGCATTAAAAAGAGACTTTGTGGGTAAAATAAGTTTTATATTTTTGAACAAAGAAAGTTAATTGTTACTCACTCATTTACAATAGTTATAAATACACAAATCCGTTCAGTGAACCTTTCTAATTGATGAAACAATTAAGACATAAAAAACATGACTGGAAATTAATTTAAACTTAATAAAAAAAAAACTTAAGTGATGCCTTGATGTTCAAAAATTATAAGGACCCAATATAAACGGTAAGTGTGAAACTTTCTGGCTATTTTTTCAGAAAACACTAGATTCAACATATCCAAAGAATACAGAGTTAAGAGCCATTTACAATTATGGAGTGAACTTTGTTCCCTTCTCATTTGCATTTACCAATTATTTGTATCATGCCATCTCTATATTAGTTCAGTTTACTCTGCAGCGTGAAGTACTCCATTACTGTGAATTTTTTTTAAATGGGCAGGGTAGTTCGTGAAAATACATGTTAGTTGTCGCAAGTCTAAAAATAGGTTTGTTTTTTTCCGAATTTATATCTATAAGTACATGTAAAGAAAACGACTATCCCTAGTTACCTGAATTTTCCTTAATTTTTGTAAACAAATACAATTAGAACATTTAGGGCCGTCTTTGTGCGAAAGCTGTTTTCGTTTATGGACTTCATGGGAACGCGAAATAGAGCAAGTATATTGTTTGCCCTGTTCTACCTTTACTTACAAACACATAATTCATTTGTTAGCTTTTGTTATTTTTAATATATTATCAATTAAAAAATACAAAAATTTCAAATATTTTTATGACAACTATTATTTTTGTACATTTAAAAGAGAAAAGCCAATAATTTCTAAGACTTGGCAGCAAATTTTTACATTCTTATTGGGTATACAAGTTAATAATGTCGAGTTTTTTTCTTGAAAAATGCATGATGGAAGATTATGGCCTCATGTCTGGTCGAATATTCTGCTCGTTTTTCGTTGATTGCTCTCTTTAAATGAATCAGTTGTATTCGGTACAGTTCCCCTGTGATCGTCTGACCCGATTTCAACAGCTCATAATACAAAACACCCATCTGATCCCACCACATACAGAGCATTACCTAGGCGCCATGGATATTTGGCTTCGGCGTTGATTTGGCTGGTTGACCGGGCTTTACATATGACTTTTTGCGCTTGGGGTTATCGCAATGTACACTCACCAAAAATAGTCTGTAATGGCAACTGAAAATTTTGCTGTTATTACGGGAAATTCTGCTAATTTGAGACCAGCGGTATTTTTTGCTAATCTTAGCAACACATGTCTGCTGACGTGTAGTACAATGAAATTAGTAGACAAATTAGTAGCCGATACTAAATTTTAGTAGACTTTTTGTAAAGTGGAATTTAAAATCTGTTTGCTAAGATCAGCAAAAAAAATTACTAAATATTATTAATATTAGTAAAAAGCTTTAAATTTATTTTTCTTATCGAGCTTAAAAAATTTTGATTATGTATTTTAAAAAATATTTTATACAAAATGAAAAAAAAACAAATCAAAGGCTAAAAATCTTAAAAACTGTTGAAATATAAACGAATTAATCATTTTGTGTTAATTTAGTAATTTCTGTTTTGAAAAATATTTTGGTAAATTTTTTTTTACTTTTAAGGTTAAATTTAGAGCGGATTTTTAGAACTAAAAAACCTTTTTAGTGCTATTTTAAGTGGGTGTCCTCTTTTTAGACATGGGTCGGTATCTTCCCTTCCGATCCCTTTTTTAATCTATGTAGCATTTTAAGGCAATTTAAGTTTGTAGGTGTAAGTTTTAATTAGAAATAATATTTCCTTCAATATCCACTTTTTTAAAATTAGTAATATTTTTTGCTAATTTTAGCAAATCGGTTTTCAAAAATTTGTAAAATGATTTTTGAAATTAGCAACAAAAATTTGTAAATATTCTGTAAAAATTCTGTAATTTGTAAAATGTAAATAACAAAAAGATTTGCTAAATAATAATTTTTTACTAAAAATCAGTACAAAAATAGTAGAGTGGGATTGAAAACCGTTTACAAATTTTTCTACTTACTTTTTTTTCTGAGTGTATCTCTTTTTCATCACCAGTAAAATGACTTCTTTTTGTAGCGTTCAAGCAGCATTTCCGACATGCAAAATCGCCTCTCAACGTCTCTCGGCTTCAATTCATATGGGACCCAATTTCCTTGCTTTTGAATGAATCCCAATGCTTTTAAACGTAGGGAAATGGCTTGTTGTGTGATTCCCAATGATAATGCAAGTTCTTCTTGCGTTTGATAACAATCTTCATCGAGTAATGCTTCCAATTTCTCATCTTTAAACTATGACTATTTCGACTGACCAGTCCTCTCCTTGTCCTCTGTGTCGAAATCACCACTTTTGAATCGTGCAAACCATCGTTCACAAGTTTTTTGAGTTGGTGCATGTTGACTGTAAGCTTCTACCAACAATCGATAACTTTCAGCAGCCGTTTTCTTCAAATGAAAAACATCGTTTTTAGGCACAAAATTTGACATTATTATAGCGATTGAAAAAAATGTGTGCTTACACTTTGGCTTCTATCGAATACTGAATTATAATGAGATGTTTACCATCGAAAATACCATATTTGTTATTATTGACACAAACCATATGTGATAGTTATGCCATCTGTTGCCCAAATCGATATTATTAACTTGTATACCCAATAATTTTTATGTAGCTATAATAATATAATTACTTAGCAAGTCTATATCTACTTAAAATTGTATGTAATATTTATATATAATTCGAAAAAAACCAACCTAAAAAAATAAACTAATACTGAATTTACACTATGCCCAAAATCTAGTTTAAAAATCCAGTTTAATAATTGTATTTCCACAGCATTCAGCAATAGTATGTATGAAATATTTGCAAAAATCTGGCATTACCTCGTTTAAAAATATAACTAAATAAGAATTATGATATTTATTTAAGAAAATTTAACAATATGAGATGTAGATTCAATAAATAGGGTTTCAACTACTTACCAGCCTATTTACTCTTTTAATTATTAAGTAATGAGTAGTCATTATCTTCTCACTTACAAAAACAAATGGTAATAGGTGTTCATTAACCTCTCGCGTAAAAACAGTCAAAAAATAATGTATACCCATTACTTTTTGGACATCGCGAACAAACGTAATTAAGCGAGTAAACACGCTGGTAAG
Organism: Eustalomyia histrio; assembly: GCA_949748255.1. Classification (NCBI taxonomy): domain Eukaryota; kingdom Metazoa; phylum Arthropoda; class Insecta; order Diptera; family Anthomyiidae; genus Eustalomyia; species Eustalomyia histrio. The sequence goes on from OX456525.1 coordinate 53,749,114, forward strand.
TAGTTGATACCATATTTTTGCTGGGAAATTGCATTGCTAACTAGTAAAACATGGTAATGACAGGTCGTGTAGATTATCATGTAATGATAGGTAGTTATCTTTTACAACACTTTAAAAAGCCAAATAATGGCATACTGGTAATGGGTGAAAGAATTACTTGTATGTACACAAAAAATAATGTTATACTAGTAGTTATTTTTCGTATTATTATATTTGAAAAAATGTACAACAAAATTGAAAATTATATGCTGCAGCGATTTTTTAAAAATTTTAATATTTTAAAGGCATTGAAATATGAACTTAAATTTTTTAATACAAAAAGTAGATATTTTAAAGATTTTTTTTATTATTTTATAGTAACTAATTATTTTCATATTAAAGGTAACCACTTATTTCTTCACTATGAGTAACTATGCTTGTAACTCATTCTAAATTTTTCGGTAAGCTAATGAATTTTGGGACATTGCGAATAAAAATAATTAAGCAAGTAAATAGCCTGGTAACTGGCGAAGCCCTTTGTGTGTTGCTTACTACCTCAATTTCTTGGTATTATCTGTTTTTGCTGGGTACTTAAAAGTAAAGTTAAATGCAACACACAGTTTCTTATTTTTATCACGAACAAAGTGAAAAATCTTGCTTTCAAATAGTCATCACCTGTTAAAAGCAAATTTAAAAGCTACATATATTAACATTGTTTCTTTCATCATGGTAATAAGTGTACACCCCCAGAAAATTAATGGTGTTTGAGAAACATATTTAATTTAAGGTTATTTTTTATTTTATTTTGTTTACAAAATGTTTCTAAATCGAAATCCAGTTTAGCTGTCAAATTTCTTAGTGTAAACTTTGAAACTTTCGGTATAGTGTAAGTTCAGTATAAATGCATTTATATATCATTGAATTTGCAACAAAATAGTATCGATTTTTTAGTACATTTTTTCATATTTTCTATAAAAAAAATTAAAAATTATAAATATAACTTTACGACGACACTGAACGTAATTTTGTAGTGTTTAAATAGCTTTTTGTGGCAAAGAACATTAAAATTTAGTTTTTGTAGTGTTGTTAAATGTTGAAAAAAATGTTGTAATACAAAATTAATTCATATTTTAGTATGAAGCCCAGCGTTGGTATGAAACTACAGATTGGGGCAAAAACCATCATCTGATTTTCTTTCGCTATAATTTTTCTTTTAAGTAAAAACTCATTTGGTTTTAAACTGATTACATTTATTGGAACTTATTACATTTATCTTAATTAATTATGGAAAATTATGAACGGCAAATGTGCACCGTGAGCGTTGATGCAAATTTGGACTCTTTTTGATTACATTTTGCATAATTATGCGTAGCATATGTGGTGTCACATTATCAATTTCGGTTCGAATGATGTTGTTTAACTCATGCAAGGTGCGGGTCTTGTTCGCGTATACCAGAGACTTCAAATATCCCCAGAGGAAGAAGTCATGGACACTGAAATCAGGAGATCTGGCTAAGCCAAATTACCGAAACGCGAGATTACACGCGCTGGAAAGGCATCCTTCAAAATACGCAATGTGTCACGTGTGCTGGAAATAAATCTCCAAATCCAGATCGTCAACTACCGGCAAGAAAAATTCAGTCAGCATGGCTGTATAGTTGTCGCCGTTCACCAAAATAGCGTGCTCGTTGGTTATCAGTCAAATTTTCCGACGCAACTGCACACCCCACGATGACTTTGAGATTTTACGTCACCCAGAAGCGAAAATGAGTCTCGTCGCTAATGATCAATGTTGATGGAAAATCATCCATTTTGTCGTTTGGTTCCACAGACATTTGGTAACAACTGTTGGACCATCTGTATTTTGTATGGAAACATTTGCAAGTTCAATGTCAAATTCAGCGCAGGGAACACCTTGAAATATACAGTTTTTATGGATGTTTCGGTAATCTCCTCCTCGGCTGTCCCGTGTTGCGCTGCTCTATTCAAATCGGATCATCAGGCATCGAATTATTTGCGCTGTGGGCGCTGCAATATTGGGATATTTGCGCCGAAATTCACGTTGCGCTAACACCACAATTATCGCGCGTTCTTATAGCGTATAGCGTCATTTATTCACTATAAATGTGGCACGTTTTTACTTCACGAGTGTTAAAACCAAACTGACATATTATGCCATTTGCGAAAATGTTAGCACTTTCCAATAGGGTGATATTTATTGCCCCACCTTGTACACTCACAAAAAAAAGACTGTAATGGCAACTAAAAATTTTGCTGTTGTTACGGGAAATTTTGCTAATTTGGGCCCAGCGGTATTTTTTGCTTATCGTAGCAACTCATGTCTGCTGACGTGTAGTACAATAAAATTTGTAAAAAAATTAGCTGCCGTTACTAAGTTTTTGTAAACCTTTTGTAAAGTGGAATTTAAAGTCGGTTTGCTAAAATCAGCAAAAAAAAATACTGAACATTATTGATATTAGTACGAAAATTAAAATTTATTTTTTTTATCGAGCATCAAATTTTTTTTATTTTTTTAAAAAAATATTTTAGACAAAATTAAAAAAAAAAATCAAAGGTTTAAAAATTGTAAAAACATAAACGAATTTATTGTTTTGTTTTAATTTGGTAATTTCTGTTTTGAAAAATATTTTAATAATTTTTTTTTAATTTTAAAGTCAAATTTTAATTGTTTTTAGGGAAGATTTATAGAACTAAAAAAAAACCTTTTAGTGCTATTTTAAGTGGATGTTTCATTTTTAGACATGAGTCGGTATCTTCATTTCCGATCAATTTTTTTAATCTATGTAACATTTTTAATTTAAATTTGTAAGAGGAAGTTTTAATTAGGAATAACATATCTTTCAATATCAACTTTTTCAAAATTAGTAAATTTTTTTTGCTAATTTTAGCAAATCGGTTTACAAAAATTTGTAAATATTTTGTAAACATTCTGCTAAATAATATTTTTTTTACTAAAAATCAGTACAAAAATAGTAAAGTGAGATTGAAAACAGTTTACAAATAAAACATTTTGTTTAGATTTTGTCATTCTTTTAAATTTTTATCATTAGAGGGTATCACCATATGTGGTGAGGGTATATATCAGTTTGTCGTTACGTTTGTAATATGTCGAAATATAGGTTTAAGACCCCATAAAGTATATATAGTCTTGATCCTATGCGATTTTAAATCGATTTAGCGATTTCCGTCTTTTTGCCTGTTGAAATGGGGATCATGGCGCATTTTTACCTAGATTAATCTACATCCCCCCGAGCCGTTTGTAATTAAAATGAAAGAAATCGTTACCTCTAAAATTTGCCATACAAATGGGGTGAATTTTAGTACAATTTCATAGTAGCGACTGGCAAGTAAAATACTTGCTGTTGTTTTTATTCAACCAGTCCCTTAGAATTGAAAAATATTTTATATTCACCTCAAAAAAATTTTTCACCACTATAATTTTTTCACCACAAAAAATTTTTAACTCAAAAATATTTTTTCCACCCCAAAAAATTTTTTCACCTTAAAATTTTTTTCAAACCACAAAATTTACTTTCACATTCAAAAAATTTTTTTACCTCAAAAAATTTTTTTCATCTCCATAATTTCACTTCTAAATATTTTGTACATTATTTGTATCAAAAACAGAGAGAACATTTTTTTTAGGACATTGGTGGAGGGTATTCAAAAATTCGTTACAGCCGAATTTAAGTCTTCTTTAACTTGTTTCTTGTTTATGGTTGCATCCAAAGCTTTATTTTGCAGCTATTTAAATTTCCTGTCTGAATGCATCGTTTCTAGAAATTCAATTAATTTAGCTATAACAGAATAACTTTGTTGGAGGTTATTAAAAATATGTCCAAGCGGAATATTAAATTCTGAAAGTCATAAGAATATTAGCATGTTATTGTAATTTCAATTTGGCAAATTAAATAATCAGATTAACAATATGCCGTTATTGGTGTATTTCAAGATCTGTGTGCATATTAACCAAACAAAACTTTTTGTTGATACGTGAATTTATTATTAAAAAATTATATAAATAAATTTGTTATTCCAGGAAAATTCAATTTATACATTAAATACCTGTTATGAATATATAAAAAAAAACATTTTCGAATTTTAGAACGTTGCTTTATAAGTACTTACGCATAGTAGTTACTAATTAATATTTTGTATTTGTGTCGAAAGAAAGTTAACACCATTTTTAATTCGATAAACAATAAAGACACCTTAAATTTTTTATAATTTTTGTGAAGCCGAAATATTTTTAGCACAAACAAAAGTTTGGTACAAACACGATTAGAACGTTAAGCGATGGGCGACAAATTATTCTTTTATAAATAAGTGGCAGGGTATTGGCCAATGCCCTGACTATCATTCAATGATAATAAAAAACTAAATATTCAGAACAGTTATTAAATAAATTGAATAAATTGTATTTAAATTATATGCAGGCCATTGTTAGCTTATCGATCCAATTGTATTTTGTACATTGTCCATTAGTTCGATTTTTTATTACCTATTTTTTATATTGCAATTTAGTTAATATATACTACAAAATACAAGTTATTTTTTAAATAATCAAGTCCAAGAAGACGACAAGTATTTACCACACTATTATCGGCACAAAGTGATGCATATTTAAAAAATTCATAACGATTAATTTAAGAAAAAAAAAATTAGCTGATAGTTAATAATTTTCAAGGTTTACAACTTTACTCTTGTTTGGCAACCAGAGAAACAAAAAACGCACAATGTTGTACCAATTACATGTGTAGGTACGTATATATTCCATCAATTGGGATCGTTCGTTGTTTATTAATTTCAAAACCTTTCCAGTTTATGTGGCGGTATGAATATATAAAAAACCTTAATATAATTAATAATAATGCGAATACAGCAATATTCAGTGTTAATGTGTGGGGGGAGCCAACAAAATTTAGTTTCGTTTAAAATTTATAACTTATTAATGCATATTTGTATGATCGACTAGTTGATTGATTGATCTGCAAAGAAAAAAAAGAAAGGAATTGGCTAAATGGTTTATTACCCACTGGGAAAGTTTATGTAATTCATATTACCAATGAAAAGATGTAATCATAATATTTACACTAATGAATTTATAAATTATTAGGGCAAGGAAGTTCATGCATTTATAAACGTGTTTTATACAAATAAAATATGTATTAAAAATCGAAAAATATGCATCAAAAAAAATTTAAAGATATGAATTTATAGTGAAGTTTTTTATTTTATAGTTGATTTTTTTAATACTTATGCGTATAAAAATGTATCTTAAGTCTGGTTCGAGATCAAGAAAATTTTTTCAAATAAAAAAAATTTTTCCTTATTTTTATTTTGTAATCATGTAGAATACACAGAAAATGTTATTAGACACAAGCTGAATAGAATGCATTTTCTGGTCCGCTACGACCTTCATGAACATTCTTCGTGAATGTGTCAATTATAAATATCTCTTAACACATGTCTTTAATATTAGCTAATAGCTAATTTGGACATTCAGTAATAAAAAGAGAAATGACGCTGAACGTTCTGGATGGCCAATTGAGATCAATACACCCGAAAATGTCGAAAAATTCCACGATATGGTGTTGGCCGATGGAAGAGTAAAAGTGCGTGAGATTGTTGATGCCATAAGCATTTCATTATGGCAGTGTGGTTTTGTTCAGTTGGATTTAAGAAAGATGTCTGCAACGTTTGCTCTAAATTGACCATAAACGTAATCGTTTGGCGTGTGTTGTCTCAATGACAAAATTCCATGAATTGAGCTACGGATTGGTACCTCATCTGCTATATTCTCCGGATTTAGCCCCCAGTGACTATTTTCTATTTCAAAACCTAAAGATATAGCTCGGTGGAAAGAGATTTAGCTCCAACGATGAAATTATTAATCAAACAAATGCCTATTTTATGGACCTCGAAAAATCTTTTTTCTTTGGAAGGGATATAAAAATTGTAGAAACGTCGGACTAAGTGTGTTGAGCTAAAAGGAGATTATGTTGAAAAATATTTTTTTTTAAATAATCAACGAGTTTTTAAATATTTTTTTCTGTTAATTCTTTTAGTTTTCTTCGATCTTCTTGATTTGTGTAATATTTCTCATCGAGCTAAAGATCTTTTATTTATAAAATATTAATTATAAATATTTATTTATCCCAATATTTCGTCACCATATTGGGTGACTTCTTCAGGGGAAATTGTTTTTTATAATAAATAAATGAAAATTATAAATTGATAACTTATATACAATAATTTTTTTAAAAAAGGCGGTAAATCAAAAAAAAAAAAAAAAATTTCCAAATCTACGAAAGCTTGAAAAAATGTTTGAAGTGGTTTATGTTTACTATCGATATAATGCAATTAATAAAGTATTTTTATTTAATCAAAAAATACTTAAGATCCGAAGACCGCTTTTTAGCGACCTTAGGAATTAGAGGGTTGAATTAAGTAGAAACAGAATTGAAATCAAACTAAGTTTGTTTTTTGTTTTAATTTAAATATGTTTCTATTAATTTTTGAAATGCGAAAACAGAATTAAAAAAATGTTGACATATTAATTTAATTACGAAAAAGTATATTTTAACTAGTATAATATTTACTTCAATAAGATTTATACTTAATTTAAAAATGTTCGTGAAAATAAAAGATGTTAATTTTAATAAGATATAATAATTGATTTGACTATGATTATTTCCTCTATACTTTATACTTTTATGAAAGATACAGGGTGGGGCAAAAACCATCATCCGGTTTTTCTTCGTTATAAATTTTGTTTAAAATGAAAACTCATTATGTTTTTAACTGATCATGCTTATTTGCTTTTATAAATTTTGTTTCAACTAATTGTGTAAAATTATGTACGACAAATGGCCGCCGTTGGTGCTAAGGCAAATTTGGAATTTGTCTTTTCCCATTGTAAATTTCGGCTCGAATGTTGTTCTTTAACTCCTCTCGGGTGCGGAGCTTATTCGAGTACCTCAACGACTTTAAATATCCCCAGGGGAAGAAGTTCGGGGCTAATAAATGGGGAGATCTTGGAAGGCATCCTTCAAAATACGCATTGTGTCGCGTAAATAATGAGAAGCGGCTCCATTCTGTTGGAACCGCAGGTCATCCAATTAAAGATCGTCAACTTCCCAAAAGAAAAATTCAGTCAGCCTGGCTCAAAAATCAAACTGACAAACTGCTGCCATTTGCAAAAATGGCAGCACTTTCCAATAGAGTGATACTTATTGACCCAACTTAAATTATGTAAAAGCCAGTTTTTACTAAAATATCTAAAAATCTGCTTTAAAATATAAATTTTTAACAAAATATGCAAAAAAAAAAAAAATATTTATAGCTAATTACTTAAAAATTTTCATAACCATATTGATGACATTTTCTAGCAAGTTTGTTAATTCGCAAAAATATTTGGTTAACGTTATTCTTAATGAAACGACAACACTCCTGTATTTACATGGAATTCGGAGCCCTCTAAAAGATAATAAAATATCAAAAGTAAATGACGTTGCCGGTTTTATTTTAACAAAATCTTGTTTGGCTCCTCTTTATTTAAGCATTTTTATTTTTTTGTTTTAATTAACTTTTGCATACTTTAGTATATTCTTAGTATTCAACAGAAGTTATCTGTCTATCTACATCACGAAATATTTAACACGTTTGCTATGTAAACACCCTACACTCAGCACAAACAAATTAAGAAAATTAAGAATATTCTTTTTTTTATTAAATTAATACAAATTTGTTCATTAATAAAAAGCTGGAACTTTATTTTAATGTAGGAAACTTTAAAAAATATTAAATTTAATTTTGCTTAAAATTGTATAAAAATTGCTTTAATTTTCATTAATACTTTTATTGGCTGTATTAAAATGAATCTTCATCAATTTTATGCAAGAAATTCAAAGGTTTCATAAACTTTTTCATTTGAACAAAATATTTGCAGCAAAAATCTAATATTAGTTCTGTTTCACTAAAAACTATTGTGCTCTATCTAATATATTAGTTTTTCCAATCAATTTTAGTATAATGTCAAATTGTTTATCAATGTTAGTGCAATCAACCATTAATTTCATAATTTGGTAATTATAATAAAATATTAAGATTAGCAACCCATATTGTTATTATTATAACAAAATTTTGAAAAGTAGGTAGAGACACAGCCTGCTAGTCTTAGGGTTCTGAGTTTGAACACTTAAGAACTTTTAAATTTTTTTTCACACAATAAATCTTAATTTTTTCCTTCCCATGTTATTTGTACAAATTTTGTGTTAATTTCTTGCTAAAATTATAAACAATTTAAAAAACAAAATTTAAAAAGTGGTTTTCATATAAAAATTGTGGAAATATCTTCCAAATGATAAAAGAAATATAATTTCAAATAATATTTGATTATTTTCATTTAAATGCAAAAATGGAAGATATCGCTTTAATATCTTCTTCGAAGATATCGTCTAAAAATTTTCTGGAATAAGTTTCTCTTTATATTTGACATAAGTCCTATTCACGCAGAGAAAAAACATGGTTGCAAAATGATCACTGCTACTATATTGTGCTTGCTGCAATCGGGTATGGTTGTTACAACCCTGTTATTGCTTGTCTAACCATCAACATGGTCGCTACCATCATTATTATAGTAAATATTTCACTATTTTATGATTGCCACCTTCTATTTTATAACATGATTGGCTGTAACCATACTGTGGTAACAAAAATTCTGACTATGAAAAAAATATGATAATTATGATAATTTTGATAATTATGCTTCATTATACATCAAATAAAACATGACTTTGACATTTACAGTCCTAATACGAGTATTGTCTTGATTTCATTAAAACCAAAATGTCTTAAAAAACAATCATATTTTGTTCACTAAAACTGGACATATAGCAGATGGGTAGAAAATACCTTTCATGTGGCATTACAACATTGACCTATTCAGATCCAGTTTATTTTTTTTAAACTTTAGAAATTATTTTTTAGGGTTTTTTTCGAAAAAGATTTTATATGGATCATATTATGATAATCCAGAAATCATAATATAGTTATGGGGACCATAATGTAATAACATTTTGAGCATACTATGAATACATGCAATCATATTATGATAAATTCAATATCATATGTTTATTTAGAATCATAATATGGTAATTTTTGGATCATAATATAGCTGAAGGGTCCATATTATGGTAAAATTATGGATATTTTATTATCATAGTATGATAACCATAATATAGTACGACTATGGTTGGCATAATCATAAACCCAAAAATATATGATGCTCTTCGAATATGATTCTCCGAACCATGTTTTTTTCTTTGCGTGTTCGAATAAGATCAAATCCATTGAATGCATTTTAACAGGGAAGGAGAAAAATGTGGAGAATTGTGGTAAATTAATATTATTGAATATTTATTTCGCCTATTTCTTATACAAATTTTCATGAAAAATTTAACCGCGTACATGCATAATTTTTTAATTAAAATGGATGAATTGATTTATAATTCAATTTTTTTATATATTTTTAATTTACCGAAAACATATGTATATTAGCAATTTCAAGGATTTTTGTTAAAATTATTTAGTCATGAATCATTTTTTTTTTAGATTTTCATAAAATATCCGATCATTTTTTTTCACATTTCAGCATATGTGCCAATTAAAAAAATACGTTCCAAAAAATTTTGAAATTTTTTACCACCTATGTTTATCGTATTATCAAAATGTTATTATTTTACTTCTAACCTACACTATCTTAAAAAATAAATTATAAAACTGTAAAAAAGTGAAAATTGTAGCATAATTTAAACAGTTCCAAATTCGTCAACTTATTCTGAAAACACGTAAATGCCATCATTCATTAATTATAGAAGGCCACAGATTAAAAGTGTAATGTTTCTTTTAATATACCGCCCCTTTTTGCTAGTGGGCATGACATTTAAAATAAAAACTGCTAAAATTTACTTTAAATGGGAATTCGTCTAATAGTAAAATATTGATCAGTTTTAATAATGAGATAAAGTTTTTAAAATTGCCTTTAAGATAATATAAATGATATTTAAATTGAGTCCTAGAACTTAAAACTATCGAAAATTGAATTAAGCTTAAAATTTTGCATATAATAACTAAATCGCCAGTATTAATTGACATGGATATGATAAAACAAAAATTTATATCATGGATTAATTCTTAGACTTTTTAAATTTACAAAATTATAAAAAAAATGTAAAAGTAAAAGTAAAACAGTTTTTAAAATAAAATTGTGATATTTTATGGTAAAATAATACTTATAATAATAATTTTATTACTAAGATTAAGACACAATAGTTTTTGCGACCGAGAAAAAAAGATTTCTATGCCATTTAAATTTAATATTTTTTTTCATGTATAAATATTTCCTAATATGTAGACGAATTTCCAAAACAGTTATTATTGGAAGTTTTTTTTTAAATGCTACGTCACCGTTCCTATCTCGGGTGGTTTGCAAAACAAATACTAAATTACTTATCTATAGATCTCTGTGATTAATAAAAGGTGCCGGTTTGATGTTTTCAAATGAATTTAATCAAATTTGAACAGTTTAAGTTTTGCTGAAAATAAAACCCTATTTTACGGTTTTATAGTAACAGACTCTTCTTTTCTTATTAGCACTATTTTAATGCAGGGTATAATATGTTCGGTTTATACCAACTTTAGGTCTTTTATTGTTTTTTTTTTATTGAGAGTAAAAGTGTTAATTTTTCTTAAATATTTTTTGCTTTAATATTATATATTAAACATGTTTTTTTTTTTTAATTTGAATATGTATGTTTTAATTTCAGCCGTATTTTATTAATACAGCCATATTTTAATACAGTCAAACCCAGCAAAACCACCCATTACTTTTGGAATGAAACACCCCATTTTTTAACACAGACATATCATTGTATATAAGTACTTACCATTGTCTGTGAAATTAATAATTATTCATCACTTACAAGAATTAAATTGTTACACTATATTCCATCCTCTAATGTGTTATTTTCCAAAAAAAAAAAACTTAAATTCGGCTGTGCCGAATCTTTGAATATCCTCCACCAAAAAAATTTTCCTACTGTTTTTGATACAAATAAGTAAAAAACTTTAGAAGTGAAATTATGAAGGTGAAAAACTTTTTTGGATGTGAAAACAAATTTCGGGGTTGGAAAAGAAATTTTGAGGTGAAAATTTTTTTGTGTTGAAGAAAAAATTTAGTGGTGAAAGAAATTTTTTGAGGTGAATATAAAATTTTATGCAATTCTAAGGGACTAATTAAAAAATAAAAAAAAAGTTTTACTTAGCAGTCGCTACTATGAAATTGTACTAAAATACACCAATTTGTATGGAAAATTTACAGGTACACTCACCAAAAAAAGTCTGTAATGGCAACTGAAAATTTTGCTGTTATTACGAGCCCAGCGGTATTTTTTGCTAATATTAGCAACACATGTCTGCTGACGTGTAGTACAATGCAATTTGTAGAAAAATTAGCTGCCGCTACTAAATTTTAGTAAACTTTTTGGAATTCAAAATCTATTTAATAAAATCAGCAAAAAAAAATTGTAAAAATAAACGAATTGTTTAAATTTCTTTTTTGAAAAATATTTTAGTAATTTTTTTACTTTTAAGGTCAAATTTTAATTGTTTGTGGGGCTAATTTTTAGAATTAAAACAACATTTTAGGGACCGGAACCTTTTTTAATCTATGTAACATTTTAAGGCAATTTAAATTTGTAAGTGTAACTTTAAATTAGAAATAACATTTCCTTCAACATCAATTTTTTTTTAAATTGTAAAATGATTTCTGAAATTAGCAGCAGAAATTTGTAAATATTCTGTAAAAATTCTGTAATTTGTAAAATGTAAATAGCAAAAAGATTTTCAAAAAAATTATTTGTTTACTAAAAATCAGTACAAAAATAGTAAAGTAGGATTGAAAACCGTTTACAAATTTTTCTACTAACTTTTTTTCTGAGTGTACCTTCTCATTTTCACTCATAACTTTTTAACCGCTAGGACGATTTCGATTTTCAATACCAAACTGCTCGGGAAGATGTACATTAATCTAGGTAAAAATGAGCACCTCCGCTTGTGTCTTCAAGCCTTGATCGCCATTTTAACAGACAGACGGACATCCCTAGATCGGCTTAAAATTTCATAAGGATCAAGATTATATATGGGGTCTTAAACCTATATTTCGACATGCTACAAACAGAATGACAAACTGATATATACACTCAATAAAAAAAAGTTTTGCTGGGTATTTAAAATTATGCCGGTTTTCATTTTCAAGGACACCAACTTAATGAAGTGATTACAATTGCAACATGTTGCGGTGGCTGTAAATATTTTTGTCTGTATGTTATTACAAAAAATGTATTGTTATTTGTATGTTTCTCTTCATTTTATTTTGATGCAATTTTTGAGTAAAGTGGAAATTCATATAAGCAAAAAAATTGTATATTGTTTCAACTTGACTGAAAATAATAGCAATGTCCGAATAAAGAATAAAAATAATGGAAAGTTTTTAATTGCCCAGCAAAACCTTATATTATCCGGTAAAGGGTTTTGCAATAAGACTGTTTTGTAACCGGTTATATATGTACCCCAATTTCTGTTTGCGAATTATGTCCGAGAAATTTGGTCATAATCTCTAAAATGGAAATGCGAATAATGTCGGTGAGAGTTATTACATGCCACCAGTTTTTAGCAATAAATAATCCAATTTATTAAACTTGGTATAACAGCCAATTTGCACGGTGACTTTGTTGCATGCAATTATTGCGTGCAATTCTTGTTTGGTGGCGAACGGGGTAGAGAAGCCAGCGGGGTAACAAAAAAAAAGCACGGTTTAAGAAAATTGTATACAATCAATTGCATCGTATAAATTGGCCCTTACTAATGGATAGTCAACACATTATGAGGAAGTGATTTAATATTTGTTCCGAAGTAATGCAGTAAAAAATTTACAAAATTCTGTTTGTAATATTAAACATCTTTCAGAGAATATTTTTGTAAAGTTTTTTAAAAAGGCAATGGAATTTGTGAATACAAAAAACTTTTCGTTATTTTTTTGTAACTTCAATTTTTATTTTCACAGAATTATTATATGAAAATTAACAATTTACAAACATTTCAAACAAAAAATTGTCAGAAATCGAATTTAAATTTAAACAAATATTTTTGATTACTTAAAATTTTTTGATATTTTTTTCTGTGTAGAATATTTTTGTAAATACAAATAACTTTTTTTAAAAAAGCACCAATAATGGAATTTGTAAATACAAAAACTTTTTGTTATTTTTTTGTAACTAAAATTTTAATTTTCAAAGAATTTTTATATGAAAAATAACAATTTACAAATGTTTCAAACAAAAAATTGTTGGAAATCAAATTTGAATTTTAACAACTATTTTAAATTACTTAAAACAACTATTTTAAATTACTTAAGAGTCATACTCTTTTTTCTATGTAAATTTTAAGAGTGATTTCTACACAAACGTTTATTGTTAAGTGCGTTAGTTTGCGCAAGTGACTTGTGTAGTATAACATAAGACATCAAGCCAAAAATTATGCAGCATTTTAACACGGCTTGGCCGAACTGTGTGAAACTCATTGACTTTTATTTATAGGATGTTAGGAAGTGGTTTTCCTAAGTTAAGCACGATTTGTGAACTTTTTTTATCATAATCGGCTGTTTGAAGGAATTTCCTACGTAAAGAACGTATTAGGTCCCCCCACAGGGACCTTTTATTCCTATTTCATTTCTGTGTGTGAAAAGAAAAAACAAAATGAAAGTTAGTCGTGAGTGATAAGAATTATTCAATCGCCAGCGTGAGTCACAATTCACTGACGAGCCGTTCTTAAGTAAATATTTGTGAAGAATAAAAAAAGTGCTGCTACAAACAGCTGATTCTTGATTGGAGATCTTTTGAATCTAATCATTTGCGTAAATTCGTGTAAAAAAGTAAAGTATGTGATTGGTACAATATTGACATATATTTTAAATGGAGAATATTTTAAATTTAATTATGAAAAATTATATCTCGCAAGTTGTGGCCAATTTCTGCTACGTATATTCGTGCTCTTTCCAAAATATTTTCCATAATCTTTCGCAAAACTTTAGGTGTTATGTTGTTGATTTCGTCGCGTGTATTGTTTTTTTTTTATTGTTGGATGGTTCTAGGTTTCCTTTTAAATAGCCCCAAAGGGAACAGTCTGGAGCGGAGGCTAATTTAAATCGCTTGTAAGCGAAATAATTCTTTCACCAAAGATGTCGCGTAAAAGAACCATTATGTTGGTTTCAATTCTTGGATAAGCTGAATTTTTTATTGAAACATTCTTATTGTATGCAAAATTCTCTGCAGCGACCCTCGTAAGAGTGCAAATTGTTTCGAGCGTGTCCTTCTTAATGTTTCTCGATCTTCCCGAATACTCTCCTGTACCTGTCAATATTGTCATCCGTGTGCACCGTTCGTCGTCTGCCGGCACCAGGAGGGTTCCTTACTGCCCCTTGTTGCCGAAAATTTGCAACAGGATGGTTTACTCTTGACTCTTAGGATACAACCTGCATATTTAAATAACGACGATATGCAAGCTAAATCAAATGGGCCGTTGGATTGAGAATAAAGTTCAAAGATTTGGCCACGTTGTTCAATTGTGTACTGTTCCATTTTAAATTCTCCAAGTCTTCTTTACGAAATACTGAAAAGCAATAACAAAAAATATAATAAAAAAACAAGTAAAAAAGGGCTAAATTCGGCTGTGCCCAATCTTTGAATACCCTCCACCAATATCCTAAAAAGATGTTCTCTACTGTTTTTGATACAAATAATATAAGAAAACTTTTGAAGTAAAATTATGTAGGTGAAAAAATTTTTTGAGGTGAAAAACTTTTTTAGATGTGAAAAGAACTTTTTTGGAACCAAAAAAATTTAGAGGTAAAAAAAATTTTTGAGGTGAAAAAATTTTTTGTTGTGAAAAAAAATTTTAGTGGTGAAAAAATGTTTGAGGTGAATACAAAATATTTACTGCTAAGCGACTGGTGAAAAATATGAGAAAATATGTTATGTAAGTCGCTACTATGAAATTGTACTAAATTTCTATGGGCAACTTAGAGGCACCTTTACACTTTCACTAGTTTTTTTAACCATGGAATGCACAAAAAAAAACATTTTAAAGCATAGTTTTTGTCAAATACTCAATTTTGTTCCGGCTAATGGGGACTAGCTCTGCAGCTGAATATGCCTAATGGAGAGAATCTACTTTCTGATGCGCCACGCATTGATAAATATTCTTTCTTTAAAAAATTGAAGTGTGTTTGTCTAATGGAGAGAATACAGCAAAGAAATTCATTTGTTAAAGAAAGAACATGAGTTGTAACTATTTGTCAATAGATGGCCCATCAGAAGGTGCATATTTTGCTGCAGAGCTAGTCTCCATTAGCCATATTGTGCTACAATATGCAGTAGAGTATTATTGATTTTCTATTTTCTTCGTAACATAAATGAATATTTCCAAAAAACTATGAAAAATATATGTTTTATGTGCATATTATAACTTAATTTTTTAAATCATTATTTATTTAGATGTTTAAGAGCACAATATTGCACTTTATTCATGTGTATTTTTTTATGAAAGAAAACATTAACATAAATATACATTTGCCAATCCATCAACTCTCAAAAATACAAATGGAACAAAAAAAAATACTATTTTATTACGTCAAACATTTGAAAATTTGACTTTGAAATTATGTAATAAGTCCACCAGTAACATCTTAATGCATTAGAATTTGACGTTTGTAGTTAATTTAATATTTTTGGTAAATAAATTAATTGAATGGCTAATCCAAGGCTATATCGCCATGGAGTGCCACCTATTCAAAAGTAGCGGCACTAAAGCAATTATGCATTTTGCTCTTTCTTTATATATCAATTTCTTTGGACCTAGCCATGGGGCAGGGTATTGTTTTAGTTAATTCAGCGATACCTATTCAAAAGTAGCGGCACTAAAGCAATTATGTATTTTGCTCTTTCTTTAGATATAAATGTCTTTGGTTACAAAAACAAAAAATACATATTATGGAATGAAACGAAAAACCAACAAAGCTTAACAGAAAAACCCAATCAGGTTTACTATATCTCCTATAGTAGCCAAAGAATTGGAGATATTTTAAATGGAAAATCCTAAGAAAATGCATCGGGAAAAATTATGGAAATTTCATAAAACTATTTTTAAATAGTTACGTCTATGAAAATGCCGATGTTCTACCCTTCTGTAGGTACGCCATGTCGTTGCAAGCCAGATTTGTTGAGAAACTTGAGCTACACGATAATTTGCTTGTCAGAAAACGAGAAAAACACCATCAATGGACGTATTAACGACAATCCAGCTCCTCTGGACCTTACCTCATTCTATATGAGCCCAGCCTCCAGCAATCATAGGGGCTGAATATAATATATGTACGTATATACTAAATTTTGGATGAACTGTTATATGAATATGTTTTGTCAATTTATGTAACAGAACTTTTGTTATTTAGTTTTAGTTATGTTATTTGTTTAGTTTAAGTAATGTTATTTACAGAGGTCTGCTCTGTTAGCGACTTTAACAATGTTGCTTTTTACGTTAACTTAGTTATTACAGTAACACACATATAGCTCTAAGAATGTTATTATTCTCATAGTATGAAAGACAATAAATGTAGTCGAACAAGAAGAAGACTTAATAACATTTTTACTTACTTAACAGAAAATTAAAATAGATACAGAAAAATTGTACAAATTTGTATGGAAAATTTAGATGTACCTTCACATTTTCACTCATAACTTTTGAACCGCTAAACCGATTTCGCTCATTTTAAATACCAAACTGCTCGGGAGGATGTTCAATAATCTGGGTAAAAATTGGCACCCCCGCTTACGTCTTCGCGTCGTGATCGCCATTTCAACAGACAGACGGACATCGCTAAATCGACTTAAAATTGCATAAGGATCACGAATATATATACCTTATGGGATCTTAGACCTATATTTTGACATGTTACAAACGGAATGACAAACTGATATATACCCTCACCATATATGGTGGAGGGTATAATTATAAGGAATTCACACCCCTTCGGTAAATTTGATCACCTCTATTACCTGATTTGAATTACCTGATCCCAATAATTAACATGCACTCAATAAAAAAATTTTTGTAAAATATTGTTTTTATTTTATTTTTCTGTTAGAAATAGATAACGGGACACATTCTGTAATAATTTATGTATGTAATAAAATACACCTATGCTAACTAAACAAAAATATTATAATAACGAATTGCCTGCTTTTTTAGTATTTGAAATCCCTGTGGACGTTATACGTCATCAGACGTTGAAAATGTTGTCAGTTATCGGAGGGTTATATTATTTTAACATTTTTTTTTTCTAAAGGAACAGCAAAAAAGAGGCATTAATAGAAACAGATTTCAAAAGAAATATTTTTAAAGAATATTACAGTTTTTCTGTAGGAAAAAGTCGTCAAACCAAAAGATTTTAAAATATCTTCAGACATAGAGAAAATAAATGTAAGAACAACCTTTCTCATTTTTTCTGGTATTTGGAGTATTAGTTTGGGGAAAGCAGTTCGGCCATTTTTGAGTACTTTTTTGTTCGGAAGAAGTTTGATATACATAATGCCTATAATTTAGCACAGGATTGCCAAGTCATTTGAAAAGTAGCAATAAAAGCTTTAAAAAAAATTAACAAAAATCCAGTGAAAAGCTCTCAAAAATCTCTTCTCACCATTACCAAATTCCCATATAAAAAAAAGGGCAAAAGAGCCGATTTTTGAACACCATTTTAGTACTTAAATACCCGAAGTGTAACAAAAGGTCGATCTTAATTTTTTTCTCTGAGTGTTTAGATTGGAATACTTTCATTGTTAGAAGTTTTATTTACCAAAGTCATCATAAGTATCTGAAAATCTTTATATAAAATGTGAAAAAATTGTATTTATAATTTTCTATATATTTGTAATAAATGTATTAAAAAATTTATTATAGTACAAGTAGTAATAAAAATCCTGGAATCTATGATAAATATTATAATATTCCAGCAAAAAAAAGAGAACTCTCCACTCCAAAATGAATTGCTTTTAAATAACAGTTAGCCTAACAGCTTTAAAAGAAACTGCTTTAACATTTAGTGATGCATAGACATTTAAAAACAGTAATTCAATAATCAGTAAAAATTCAACTTTTAAAAAGTAATCAATAAAAATTGTTTTGTACGATTGTAATAATAATTCGCGAATCAAAACAAAAAATTGTAATTCGCTAATAAAAAAATAAAAATTATTCAAGTCTTCCTATTTTTTAATTCGCTCATTTGGCAATCATTTTTAAAAAGAGATTATTTTTGAATGAATTCTTTAAATCTGTGTAAACAAAATAATTAAATTATGGTAAGAAGTAAAAAAAAAACTAATTGTAGATTTTTGATTTGTACACTGCTTTATTTTGCAAAAGCATGTCCCACAAACTAACCAGTCTATTGCTCCAATTCAACTTTTTTGTATATAGAAAAAATGCTGTTTATACAGGGTGAATAAGTCACGACCAGCGTATTCCTTGGCTCATTTCATGAAAATATGTCCATTACGACCATCCCCGAAAATGCAAGTGCGCGAAATGGCAGCGGTTTGAAAATTTTCATTGCTAACTTGTTGGAAAGGTCCTTGGGACAAAGACCAGAGGTCTTACCGTTCCAAAGTTATAACCATTTGACTGAAATACAAACATTTTTTTGTTTTTAAACCGCTGCCATTTCGAGCATGAAATGAGCCATTTTCATGAAATGAGCCAAGGAATACGTTGGTGAAATTCGGCGGGTCGTGACCGAATCACCCTGTATATTAATATAAAATCTGTATTTTTAAAGCTGTTGGTTTGAAACATTTGTTATGTTATTTAAAAACTATTTATTTCTGAGTTGCTTACTTTTTTAATCATTTTCAGAATCTGCTTCATCAGCCTGCTGTTCAGTTCTTAATAAATTCAAATGAGATGGTGGTCTTGAAACAATATCAGCATTTTGTAAAAGATCAGCAAATGTTTCAAAGCCCCAATTGCATTCATTTAAAACATTATCCGCTAGCATGTTGTCATACCAATGCTGACGTTCTGTATTACCACCCAAAGATTTATTAACATTTTTGCGACGTTGTTCTCCACGATATACAAATTCAGCATAATCAATACTATCAAATTCATCAAGTTTATTTATAATTTCATTAGCTGTGGATTCCACTTCCTTATAAGAGTCCACAGTTTGCATGATACTATCCACTGATGATTGTATCATGTCATTACGTTGTAAATCTGGAATTTCCATAGGGTGTATTCGCCTGCGCGTAGTAGCTACTTCATCTGCCACACGTCTAAGCACCTCAGCAAGTGATTCTTTTTTGGCCGCTTCATAAGCAAGACGTTCTTTTTCCAGGGCAGTCTGCTCATTCAATTGTTTCTCATTGACACGTTTGCGCGACATTAAAATGCTTAAGAGACGATTTAGATTCAATTCGTACCATTGCTCTTTCATACGTTCCGTGTAGGATTTTTGTGCAGTAGGTTCAGCATCTCTAAGAAAATTTTTATAAAGTTTTTTTGATTTCAATTTAATAATATTAATTTTTTGCTTACTTTTTGGCTTCTTCCTCCTCTTTTGCTTTTCGGCTAGCAGCTAATAAATTTTCCTTTGCAATGCGTTCCATTTCTTTATGCGCATCTTGTTCTGCCTGTTTTTTGGCTTCAATTACTTCTTTATTTTTTTCATAATATTTTTGTTCCCAGTCTTGTATTTGTTTTTTGCGAGACTCTTCATTTAAAATGTATTCTTTCATATCCTAAAAATAAAACATAGTTCAATTTATCTCAATTCTTAAAAGTCGATAGATTTTCTCTGGAAAAAAACTTCTTAGTTTCCAAATGTACTTTGTGTGAAAAGTCTTTAAGTCTTTAGGTTTCTACAAAAATGTGAATAGACTTCACAATCAGTAAGTTTTTTCATTGCTTGGGATATAACAAAGAATATCTCCTGAAATTTCGATATCTGGATGGAGGAAACAAAAGTAAAAAATATCCTTTGAGAAACATTGCGGCAAACGGAAAGATAGGTTTCAAAATTCTTTGTTTGAAAGCTCCCAGCAAAACTCAGGTAATGGGCGCGATACACTCATGCTTTACCTTGTAATGATAACTCGTTACCTTTTGCATTATTTGCAGGCATAAAGTAATAAGTTACCGATTATTGACTACGTATAACATGATTTATAAATGTTAAGTAATAATTGAAACATTTTTAAAAATCTATTTTTAGATACATTACTTTGTGCTTTTTTGTAAGCAGAAGGGTGATGTATGTATGTTTTGACAATACTAACGAAAAACCGAAGCGCAACAATTTACTTAGGTTTAAAGCAATTAAAAATTACTGCTCACTGGGTAAAGTTCTCGGCTGGCAACTAGAGTACTCAGGTTCAATTCCCATCATGACCACATTATGCTTAATAAAGTTTAAAATAAAATTACAAACAGAATTTTGTAATTTTATTCTGTGAAATAAACAACAATTGTTTGGGTGGAGATCATATAATCAAATGTTACTATGAAACTAATGGTCTTGTAGGTAAAAATTGGGATCTAATCCTAAAATGGTCATGTGGATCTATAGGATGATAGTTAGACCGATAATTACGTATGCGTCAATTTTTTGGTGGCCGAAAACAATTAATTCAGCGGCTATAGCTAAGTTTGCGAAGGTACAATGCTTAGCTTGTTTACTTATCACAGGGACTATGCGGACCTGCCCAACATTGGCCATGGAAGCCATTGTTGGTCTAATCCCCTTAAATATCTTCATTTGAACTTCAGCAACATTGGCTGCACGTAGATTAAACTTTGAACATGATGGTTATTTTTATGCCAAGGGTTATACGAATATCTTGAATTCTTTAGGGAACAAGGACTTCTTAGGTATGCCGACAGACCTTATTAAAATTGAATTGAGATTCGGTAGAAGATTCGGGGTTGTCATCTCATTCAGGATGGAATAGGCAGCGGGTGATCCAGTAGTGGATACTCGCAGTATAAACTGGTGTACTGACGGTCGAAAATGGACTCCGGTGTGTGAGCGGGGGACTTTGGACCCAACACAAGAATATCGGAACTAATGGGCAAGTGGCTAACGGTATTTAAAGCTGAACTACATGCATAAGGGCACATATAATTCGATCTTCTCTAATAGCCGAACGGCACTCCAGGCCTTGTCGTGGTGGACATTCAGTTCAGAAATAGTTCTGTAGTTTTTTGATACCCTTCAACAGTTGGCTGTGCATAACAGGGTTACTCTTTACTGGATACCAGGTCATTGTAGACATGTTGGTAACAAGCGGACGAACTAGCTAGAATGGGTTCTTCCACACCTTTGGTGGGACCGGAACCGTACTATGGGATGAATCGGTGCACCATAGCAGCCCTGGTTAAGGAAGGCAAACTACCAATGGCAAAAGGATCTTTGGAACAATTCTTTGGGGATGAGACGGGCGAAACTGTTGGTCAGTCCCTTTTCCAATGGGAAAATTAAGGACCTTGCTAGGAACGATATTAGGTTACTAACAGGGTTTCTTACCGGACACTTCGGATTGAACTACACTCACCAAAAAAAGTCTGTAATGGAAGCTGAAAATTTTGCTGTTATTACGGGAAATTTTTTTGAAATTTGTAGAAAAATTAGCTGCCGCAACTAAATGTTAGTAAACTTTTTGTAAAGTGGAATTTAAAATCTGTTTGCTAAAATCAGCAAAAAAAATTGTATAAACATAATAATAAATATTAGTACAAAAATTAAAATTTATTTTTTTATCGAGCATCAAAATTAAAAAAAAAATAGGCTTAAAAATTTTAAAAACCCAGGCGAATTTATAGTTTTGTTTTAATTTGGTCATTTCTGTTTTAAAAAATATTTTAGTATTTTTTTTTTTTGCTTTAAAGGTAAAATTTTAATTGTTTTTAGAGCTAATTTTTGAACTGAAATAACTTTTTAGTGCTATTTTAGGTGAATATCCTATTTTTAGACATGAGTCGGTATATTCACTTCCGATCCCTTTTTTTATTCTATGTAACATTTTAAGGCAACTCAAGTTGGTAGGTGTAAGTTTTAATTAGAAATAACATTTCCCTTAATATCCACTTTTTTAAAATTAGTAAATTGTTTTGCTAATTTTAGCAAAAAATTTGTAAAATAATTTCTGAAATTAGCTACAAAAAATTTGTAAATATTCTATAAAAATTCTGTAATTTTTAAAATTTAAATAGCAGAGAGATTTGCTAAATAATATTTTTTTACTAAAAATCAGTACAAGAATAGTAAAGTGGGATTGAAATCCGTTTGCAATTTTTTCTACGAATTTTTTTTCTGAGTGTAAAAGAAGAATTTCTTCCGATAAGAAGGTGTTTTTGTATGGAAAACCCTTAAAAAAAACCCTGGAAAAAAATTACCCAAAATATTAGTTTCAGAACTTTTTCTATATAAAAAAACTCGTAAACTGCAAATTATTGGGAAGATCTAAAATTTTGTTATTTCTTACCTTTACTTCTTGGTTTAGAAGATAATAAAAACTCTTTGGCAGTTTAACCATACGTAAGCTACTATTATAGTCACCAATGCCTAAAAGTTTTTCCGGTTCCATTGGTTTGTGCTCACAAATACTGGTTACAATACCACCACCCAATGTATCATTTAAACAGGCATCATCATCACGAGCTAAATGGACAATTTTATTAATTATCAGATTAATAAATTACATCCACTTACATAATATATCCCATACTTCAAGACCACCATCAATACGGGTAAGAAATAAAACCGATGGTCGTGACTCACTCCAGGCTACAGCAGTCAAATCACATTGGCGTTTACGCCAAAATATAGGAGAATAATTGTAATCTTCTTTCCAGACGGCAAAAATATTGCGACCAATTGAGACAAATAGCCAGGGAAAAAATGGATTTCTTTTCATTGAGATCACCGGACCATCGTGAACACGAGCAAAATTTACCGAATCATTTATAACCTCACGACCATCTGTATCGCCATACTGACCCGACCAAGTTATACGTTCTATTCTACCATAAAATGAGGAAGTTATACAAGATTGCCTTACTTCTGGAGGTTCGACAGCCAAAGGTTCGATAGCATAGTTATAGATATTTTTATGAGTTTTTGTTGGCTCTTTAATTTCACACTTGAAGACGGGTGTATCAGCTATAATCGCAGTTAAAGGTTCATTGAAAGCTATGGTAAAAATAGGAATCAACACTTTGCCTTTAAAAGATGATTCATTTTGTGTTAAGGCTTTTGGCAAATCTTTACGTGTACCACTACTAGATTTACTACCCGATTGAGCATCTAAATTCCAAAATGCTATCGAACCATCCAATGAACACGACATAAAATAGCAATATTTTGCATCTGAATCTGGATCTACAAAAACTTTTCCAACTGAATTAACAAAACAACGTCTACCCAACCAATGAATGCCAGTTATGGCAGATTTTTGTGAATTTTCCAAACGTGATACCGTAGCTGGTGAAACAATCATATTTTCATTAATTTGTATGGTCCATTTAAGAAAGTCATTCATAAGTACACGATAATTTGCTTGTGATGCCGATAACACATCTTCAGCATCTAATTTCTCAGCACGGTTTTGTAAATCCCATAATATAATTTGTCCATTACTAGCACCACCCAGTAGAATATTAGCCTCGTAGGGACAAAATGATAAGGTGACCACCTCTAAAGGTGATTCAAATTCTAATTTATAATTTAAATTATCATTAAAACTCCACATTAATATAGGATTGGGTTGTAAAACAGCACGTTGTATAAAATCAGTTTTGGTGTGAACTGTAATGGAAAAGAAGGCATTTTAGTAAGACTATGTAGTGTCCGACCGAACAGTTTGGTAAAGAAAGGTAAAATGAAACAGAAACAACATTAACTTTGTATTGATTTTAATAAGATTCATAATAAAATTATATTGTTATGACAAAGGCAATGCAGTTAGATTAGTGTAAAAATGGGATAAGTCCAATTTTTAAAAGTTTATCAGAAAGGTAAAAAACTATCTGGTTAGATATAAATTCAATTTTATCCTTTATTTGGTCCTTTTTTAACTTCAAAAAATTGTCTGCCGATTTAAAAGGTTATTGTGACAGACATTTTCAGTTAATTATTTTGTATATTTTTCGAAGCACTTATAAACGATTTTGGATATGTGTATGACAGAGAAGGCAATATGATCCCACCCACATGTTTTCGTTCTAAAATTTATTAATCTAATATTAAGGGAATAAAATGTTGGTTACAAAATGTCTGATTTTCTCTTTTCCCGTTTTTCTTGTACTCCAAGTCAGTATAACCAAACAGTAGAGTAAAATTTTGAAAGAAAGAAAACACCTGCCGGTTTTACACATTAAGAGCGTATTCTGATTATTTACTACTCCGATTTTCCAAATTGATTAACTTTTTCACCTAATAAGTACAACTCAAAGTATTTAAATCTACATTTTTATAATATGTAGCCTTGACTTTTTTTCACACTAAGCTTACGTATACATATTAATTGATTTAAATGTGATTCAAGCTCGTATCCAATCAGTTCAACAATCATTTTCTAATTATAGAATTTGTCTAAAGTGTTTGGTGAATTCCGTATACCGATCAAAATACACTTTCAGGCATAACCGTTCGGTCGATCACTTGTAATTTTTATTTTTTTAAATTACCTGATTCCACGGTGGCAGCTGTACTAAACGCGTATGAAGAAACAATAAGTCCTGCCAAGTTCGGATACCAATCGTAACTACATACAAATCTTTGTGTACTTTTTTCTATATTAGCAAAACAAAGTGTCTCCTCGAGATGTGGTGTCGTATAGTGTAAAACACTTATATTTGATATATGGGGATAATCATTTCTAAATAGAGAAAAATATAATTAATGTTTTTTTTTTTTTTTTGATTAATGTTCCTTAAAGGGGCATTTACAATGATGGAGTAATGCACTCTGCATATTGGATTCGTGAAAAATAGCGAAGGAATGATATTGAAATATGTAACAATTATAATAATGGTAATAATAATAATAGTAATAATAATAATAAAAATTATAATAAAAATAATAATAATAATAATAATTTTTTTTTTATGCTACCCCTTCCTCAATAAAAAAAAGGATACTTTGATTTTTTTTTTTTTTTACAATGAGGTTTTTTTTCTTATCTTTAGCTATTAATATTATGAATAAAAAATTAATTTAATCCAGTAATATAACATGTGCTGTAAGTAAAAAAAAAAAAAAAAAAAAAAAAAAAAAAAAATTATATAAGAAGAAATCAATCTTAAAATCTTAAGAAATAAAAAAAAAAAAAAGAAGATTGATTTCTTCTTATATTTTTTTTTTACTAACAGCACATGTTATATTACTGGATAAAATTAATTTTTTATTCATAATATTAATAGCTAAAGATAATAAAAAAAACCTCATTGTGAAAAAAAAAATCAAAGTATTCTTTTTTTATTGAGGAAGGTCTAGCATAAAAAAAAAAATAAAAAAAAAAATAATAATAATAATAATAAAAATAATAATAATAAAAATAGTTATGATAATAACAATAAAAATTAATTAACAATAATACTATTAACTATAATGTTAAAAATAATAATAAGAAAAATAATAGTCTAGGTCACGTATTTTTGGTAGAAGCAAACATCAACATCTGACTGTTAGGTCTAGTTTTCGAACTGGTACGTTGCGTAAATATCGGCTAGGCAGTTTTTAAGATAACTGAAAAATGTTTGTTTGGGGTCTTGGAACTTTTGGGTCTCTAGTTAGTATATCAGCTAGGATTCGAATTCTGTTTCCGACTTTGTAAGATTCATTGAAATTTTCGGACTTTAAAATGTTCCTAGAAGGAACTGAGCCAAACTTGCTCACGAGTTTTTTTGCTCGGAATAAGCACTATCCGATTTATGAATAAAATTATTGTCACCTTGAACAATGAGGGTCTGTTCGTTTTTTGGATACTTCTGATGGGACAAGTCATGTGCCATTGAGCGCAAAAAATATTAGTCGGAAGGAGCCATGTCTGAAGAAAACGGCGGGTGAGGTGGGACTTGGAACATGTGGCCTGGCAACGCTCGGCAAAATCACTTTGTCGTGCCTTTCTTCGCATTCCGGAATTTTTTTGCCTCAGTGCGCGGCTCAAACGATAGTGTTGCCCCCTTGATCGTTTAATTCAGTTTGAGCAGCTCGTTGTAGATAGAGCATAAGCATCATGCAAATGACTTTATGCCTTTGGGGTTGTCGTAATGAATCCCCTTTTCATCGCCAGTCACATTGCGATGGCGTTCAAGGAGCTGTTTACATACGAAAAATCGCATTTTGATGTCGCGCAGCTTATGGCACCTAGTTTCCTACCTTTTATTATTTTTTTTTATAAAGAAAATCAATACTCAGGAAATTCTTCCTACTAATTAATGTGTTGCTTTCTTCGGAAAGGGGATAGGAAAAAAAAGAGAGATGAAAGGTGGCGAAAGATAAAGGGCTTCAAATTTGGCAACTCTATAATTGCGCGAGATGATAATTCTTAGAACAATTGTTGCCAACCATCTGATAAAGAGAGAGTTGGCAGAATTGTTGTAATTATTTTACTTCGGTGAGGTTAAGTGCTATGGAATCACTGAAGAACGACGTTGCCATATGTATGAGAGATAAAAACTCATACAAATTATTTTTCTAAATTAATTGGGGATCGAACCTGCAACCTAACGTCTAACAATTCAACGTGCTAACTTTTTCACCACAACGCCCACAATCAATCCCATGACTTTTAGGCATTTGACATAGAGCAATAATACCAATTCTTCGTCTTCAAAGTTTTTGGGTTAACCAGGCTCCAGGTTCCTTGTCTTTGAGCTCAAAATCACCACATTCAAAGAGACCACCTCCGACATCATTTTTCAGATAGAGTATGCTCGTTGCAAACTTCCACTAAGATTCGATGACCCCCACAGCCGCACTTTTCTTCCTATTAAAGTAATAGCGCCCTATGCTACAGTGGGAGTTAGAGGAATAATATAATAAGGAATAATATAATAATATAATAATAAAGCAATGAAGAAGAAGTGAAAAACACTTTATATGGTACAAAATTTGACATGTTTATGGCAATATTCTTGTTTACGTTTCACCCAAGTGACACAAGCTGCCAAAGACGGTCATTCAAAATTGGTTTTAGCGGCAAGAATTAGAAATTGGATATTGGTTTATATACTAATGGCGGCCTCTTGTATAATAACTGTATAAGTTACGTTCCAGCAATTGCTTAAAATCTTATTGGTTCGGAAATACCATTTAAGTTCAGTTGGATGGACCGGAATGGGTAAATCGACTCAATTTTCTTAGTATTATTATTTTAAAGAACATTTTTTTTTGCGAAGAGCAATTTTTTGCGAATATTAAGAAAACTTCTAGCGATTTAACCGCTTAAAAATGATATTGAGCCGCTAAAAATACGTGTTTATTAATTCCACTAACAAATCCGTAAGGGACATTGTAAGAGTAATTTTGACGTAAATTTTAAATATGTTTGACATTTCATTGTAATATTTTTCCAGTACCCCGTTTTTATGCCTAACCCCAGCAAATATATTACAATCCCAACCACATCCATTACAAAACATACTTCACATTCAACAAAAATATGATGTATTACTGAATGAGAACTAGCTATATAAATAGATCCAGAAACAGAGTAAAACAAGAAACTTCCCGGAAATACATTTTTTTTAATATAGTACAATATATACACGATAATACTTTTGCGCCATTTTATTCTAGCTTAAGTCAAATAATTTACTTGTCAAATGTAGCCATATTGAAAAATTATGAAAAATAGTTAACTTCGTTTCTATCTTTTCTGTGATAGAAACCCTTTTTATTGAAAATACACAACAAGTAAAATTATAATTTAAATAATTTGTTTCTTGATTGCCAGATCCACAAATATTTCAACTAATTCAGTTTTTTGTTTAATGTTTTAAACTTACCGATACATATCAATTTGATTGAATTCTAAAGTCTTCAATAGGAATTTTATATTATCTGATATTTCCGGTGGTGGTTTAGCTTCTTTTGGAGGTTCCGGAGTGGTTGGTTTACTTGTGAGTTTATTTTTAGTTTCTTCATCCTCTGATTCCTCATCCAAACAATCATCTAAAATGTTAAAATAAAAATATATAAAAATCCATAAAATTTGCTCTCTAGTATTAAAGCTGTATTTTTATAATTTGCAAATTTTTATAGAATGAGACTGAAATATTTTAATAGAAAATCTTGATTTACAACGGTTATAGTAAAGCTCAATTTGTGCTACAATCAAAAACTAGGAGCTTTTAATAAGTTTTAGCTTTCGATTTAAATTTTGTATGTAATTTAACAAGTAAATACCGGTAGTTTTTTAAAAACTTCTACACTCACCAAAAAAAGTCTGTAATGGCAACTGAAAATTTTTCTGTTATTACGGGAAATTCTGCTAATTCTGCCCAGCGGTATTTTTTGCTAATCTTAGCAACACATGTCTGCTGACGTGTAGTACAATGAAATTATTAGTAAAATTAGTAGCCGCTACTAAATTTTAGTAGACTTTTTGTAAAGTGGAATTCAAAATCTGTTTGCTAAAATCAGCAAAAAAAAATTTTAAAAACGGTTTGCTAAAAAAGTTTACTAAATATTGTGAGTATTAGTACAAAATGTTAAATTTATTTTTTTTTTATTTTATTATTTTATTTATATTTTATTTTATTATTTTATTTATTTTTTTAATAAATATTTTATAAAAAATTAAAAACAAAATCAAAGGCTTAAAAATCTTAAAAATAGTTAAAACATAACGAATTAATCATTTTGTTTTTATTTGGCAATTTCTGTTTTGAAGTATATTTAAGTCAATATTTTCCTTTTAAGGTAAAATTTTAATTGTTTTTAGGGATGATTTTTAAAACTAAAATAACTTTTTAGTGCTATTATAAGTGGATGTCCTATTTTCAGACATGAGTCGGTATATTCACTTCCGATCTCTTTTTAAATCTATGTAACATTTTAAGTTTAATTAGAAATAACATTTCCTTCAATATCCACTTTTTTAAAATTAGAAATTTTTTTTTTTTTGCTAATTTTAGCAAATCGGTTTTCAACAATTTGTAAAATGATTTCTGAAATTAGCAACAAAAATTTGTAAATATTCTGTAAAAACTCTGTAATTTATAAAATGTAAATAGCAAAAAGATTTGCTAATTAATATTTTTTTTACTAAAAATCAGTACAAAAATAGTAAAGTGGGATTGAAAACCGTTTACAAATTTTTCTACTAACTTTTTTTCTGAGTGTATATGTTTTTGGAATGTCAGATAAACTTGTTTTAGTTAAACCGAAAAGCAATTTCATTAGCTACACTCAGGAAAATATGTAGGTAGAATCAACAGCAAATTGACAATTGGCATTTGCAATTGCAATTGAAAATTGTACACTACATTTGCATTTAAATCAAATGCAATATGTAGTTATTAAAATCAATTAATAAAAGTAGTAGAGTTTACATTAAAAATCAGGACATTTTTTCAAAAATAACTACAAATGAAGTTAAAAATTCTCTTACTATTTACTTTCGAATTTAGCACTTTTTACCAAATAACTAGAAACGCTTTACTATACAAAGAACTAAGTGTATTAGTTAATTTATTATCAATTTTACTTATTGTATTTAAATCAAGTGCAGTATGTAGTTTTTTTTAACTGTTCAAAATTAACTGACAAATATAGTAAAAATAACATAATACAAATGTAGTAAGATTACAGTAAAAATCGCAAATTTTTTTTATAAAAAAATAACTGCAACTATAATTCAATTGTATAAATAATGCAGAAAACTTTAGAAGTAAATTATGAAAGTGAAAAAAATTTTTTGAGGTGAAAAAGTTTTTTGGATCTGAAATAAAATTTTGTGGTGGAAAATAAATTTTGAGGTGAAAAAAATTATGAAAGTGAAAAAAATTTTTTGAGGTGAATTTTTTTTTTTTTGGATCTGAAATAAAATTTTTTGGTGGAAAATAAAATTTGAGGTAAAAAAAAAGGTTTTTGAGATGAAAAAATGGCTGTGGTGAAGAACAATTTTAGAAAAATATTTAAGGTGAATATAAAATATTATTCAATTCTAAGCGACAGGTGAAAAAACAAGTGAAAATATTTTTCTTGATATTCGCTTTTTTACCAAACTTCGATTTTTTACCAAACTGGTCGGGAGGTCGTCCAACCCCGCTTACGTCTTCGAGGCGTGATTGCCATTTCAACAGACAGACACAAGGATCAAGAATATATGGCACATGTTCCTCTAAAGGGAGTCAACTCAAAACTTAAACATTTTTAATAGAGGCAAAAAACTTTTTTTCTTTAAATACTTATTGGGTATACAAGTTAATAATGTCGATTTGGACAACAGATGGCATAACCATCACATATGGTTTGTGTTTAATAATAACAAATATTTTATTTTGGAGGGTTAACATCTGTCATTATAATTCAGTATTCGATAGAGACCAAAGTGCAATCAAATTTTGTGCCTAAAAAAGATGTTTTGCGGTGAAAAGTGGTGATTTCGACAAGCCGAAAAAGTTTTAAGATGAGGTATAGGAAGCATTACTAGACGAAGATTGTTGTCAAACGCAAGCGGAACTTGCATTGCGTTTAAAATCATTGGGATTCCTTCAAAAGCAAGGAAATCGGGCCCCATATTAATTGAAGCCGAAAGACGATTTTGCATGTCGGAAAGTAAGTAAGAAGTAATTTTTGCATCGTATTGTTACTGGTGATGAAAAATAGATATATTACGTTAACCCCAAGCGCAAAAAGTCACACGTAAAGCCCGGCCAATCAGCCAAATCAACGCCGAAGCCGAATATCGATGGCGCCAAGGTATCAGAAGGGTGTTTTGTATTAATTGATTTTACTAGCTGTTGAAATTGGGTCAGACGATCACAGGGGATCTGTACCAAACACAATTGATTCGTTTGAAGAGAGCAATCAACGAAAAACGAGTAGAATATTCGACCAGACACGAGGCCATAATTTTCCATTATGACAACGCTCGGCCACATGCTGCAAGATCGGTCAGAAACTATTTGGAAAACAGGGGATGGAAAGTTTTAGCTCACCCTCCTTACAGCCCAGACCTTGCCCCTTCTGACTACCAAATTTTTCGATCGATGCAGAACGCTTTTACTGGAATACGCTTCACTTCAGAACAGGGTATCAGAAATTGGCTTTATTCATTCTTTATCTCCAAACCGGAGCAGTTCCTTTGGCGCAAAATCCATATGCTACCAGAAAGATGGAAAAAAGTAATGGCTAACGACGGACAATACTTTAAAAACTGTATCAATTCATTTTGTTATTATAATAAATGCATTTTTCAAGCAAAAAAATCGATATTATTAACTTGTATACCCAATACTCGTACTACAAAATTTAAAGACAATTATGTCATTCTGAAATGCAAACCGTTAAGACGTAAACACAGGCACAACCTAATATATTTCCCTTTAGTTGAAACAAAACTGATATCAATTAAGCTTCCATTTGGAGACAACTTAAAATATTTCTCTTTTTTTGCGAAAGAGTAGTAGAGTGATGTAGGATATTTACAGTGGGTAGATATGACCACTGTATATCAATTTCTAGCAAAATAAATGGAAATTAAAAAATTTTGAGTTGACGAGGAACAGGTGCGACCTATATTGCGACATGTTACACACTGAATGACAAACTGATATATGTTATACACTCGCCATATATGGTGTAAAGGGTATAAAAAGAGTTAAATTATTTTTAACAACTTACCATCTTCTTTAATTTCATATAAATATTGAGCCCAAGCATTTGTGGGAAATGTTGGATCTGTTTGCTGGGCAATATCAATGCGCGGAAATGAAGATTGTATACCCACTGTAATACGACGACGAGAAACATTTTCAAAACGAACATTTTCCGAAGGTATCAATTCCACATAACCATCTCGTATATCTTTAGTCAAACGAAAAGTAAATTCCTTATCAGCTGGTATTGTCAAGGGATAAACACTTTGTATTTCAACATCGACAGGTTCGTGATAACGCTGAGCTATTGTTAAATTGACTTCATCTTCACTACCCAAGGAAATCCATTTACGGGGTTGTTTTATTAAACGTTTATTAATCATTAAACGCTCAAATGTTTCCAGATTACGTATTATAGCCAGAGCTAATTTTGCATCGGCCGGATTAACATATAAGATAAAGGGATCTCCTGCTGGTGGATCATCTACATCCTGTATTACAAGTGGTACATAACCCAATAGCACATGACTATCAATATTATAACCCTGAAATGCATTATGAAACAATTGTCCATTTGGTAAATCATCAAAAAGATTATCACGTAATTCACGATAGGGAATTTGTTTCCAGGGAAATTCTTGGGTAACATTAACACCCACAATCATATTCAAGCGTCTTTGATTACTTTCTTTTATCATTAATTCCTGACAGCTGGGCAGGGTTAAAAGGGCATCCCATGCTTTCTCGGTATCAAAACAAGATTCGGTTAATTCAAATTCATTTTCCGGTGGTGTCCATTGCAAAACATTTTGATTTATTCGCATAAATCTGAAATTTGTAAGATTTTATTTTTATCAGATTTTACATTTATATTACAATCATGTAAATCTTTATTTACCGGGTTCTTTCATCTTCAACTGGTTCTGGGAATGTTTCCTCGGGATTTGATATATCCGTCATAGTTTAATTTAGTGCTTTTGTTTTACACAATTTGTTGAATAAATTTAATTTCTTACAATATTTATATTTTCTATTTGTTTGTTTTCTACTTTTCTATTCTTTCAAAGTTATCGATGAAAAGTAAATAAATTAATTCACCTTGACAACATAGTTGAAAAACATACTTTTTTATTTCCGTTTCCTTTGAAATAGTTTGTTAATTCTCATGTGTTGGCTGGCAATTATTTGACGGTTATCGTTTACCTTTCCCAGTTAAATAGACATCGTTTAACGAGCGTTACATATAGTTAACTTACACTTCAGAGGTAATCTGATAAAAGGTGGATTAATTGCTAATGGTTGATCTGAAATTAAACAGTTAATCCAATTTTTATTGAATTAACTTTCCAATCTAAACGCAGCATTACAAAAATATTGATCTAATATAAGCATTAGGTTGGCAGGCAATGAATATTCAAGTTTGGATATTGGGGGTGATCCCCGAGCGTAATATTGTGCCACTTGCTCTAAAACTGATATGGTGAAAATTGTAACCATTACGGATAACTCTACACTCCACAAAAATGTCTGTAATGGCAACTGAAAATTTTGCTGTTATTACGGGAATTTTGCTAATTTGAGCCCAGCGGTATTTTCTGCTAATCTTAGCAACAAATATCTGCTGACGTGTAGTTCAATGAAAATAGTAGAAAAAATTTAGTAGCCGCTACTAAATTTTTAGAAATTAGTGTACAAAATCAGTAAGCGGTACCAAATTTTAGTAAATTGCCGTAAACTCAATGAATTATAAAATATAGCAAAATTTTAATTTGTAAAAAAATGCACAAATTAACTTAATGAAATTTGAATTTGTAAGTATAAGTTTTAATTTAAAATAAAATTTCCTTCTTTTTTAAAATTAGTAAATTTTTTTTTGCCAACTGTAGCAAATCGGTTTTCAAAAATGTGTAAAATGATATCCGAAGTTAGCAGCAAAAATTTGTAAATATTCTTTAAAAATTCTTTAATTTTTAAAATGTAAATAGCAAAAAAGTTTACTAAATAATAATTTTTTTTACTAATAATCAACACAATAGTAAAGTGGGATTGAAAACTGTTTTTCTACTAACTTTTTTTTGAGTGTAAGTAGTGCAGCTTCCAAATTTTATATACTTTTGGCATATGACACATCGTTTCTAATAAAATTTAGTATGCTGAACACGAGTATGAAAACCTTTTTCAAATCGCTCAAAGAATTTTCTAGAAATCGTGATTTTTTGTAATTAGAAAAAACCTTAATTTTCGGCGAAATTTTTTCGATATCTGGAAAATGGTTTGAGCAATTGAAAAAATATTTTCATATTCGAACTATGTGTCGCAATACATAATAAAATAATTTTTTTTTTGTTCTAAAATTCCAAAACTTTGACAAAAACGTATACGTTTTTTTTTACTTTTAACTTTTACATTATTGTACAATAAATAATACATTCAGAAAAAAAGTTAGTAGAAAAATTTGTAAACAGTTTTCAATACCAATTTACAATATTTTTTTTTGCTATTTATATTTTACTAATAAGAGAATTTTTGCAGCAAATTTAAAAATTTTTCTTGCTAATTTCAGAAATTTTTATTTTACAAATTTTTGAAAACCTATTTGCTAAAATTAGCAAAAAAAAAATTTACTAATTTTAAAAAGTGGATATTAAAGGGAATGTTATTTCTAATAACACTGTACAACAATTTGAAACTTTTTCCAAAATTAAGGGGCTCCGACGATTGATTCTTGTTAGGGAGACCAAAAAAAAAATATACGTGTGTCGGCGTTTTGATACACTCACCAACAAAAAGTCTGTAATGGCAACTGAAAATTTTGCTGTTATTACGGAAAATTTTGCTTATTTAATCTTAATATTAGCAACAAATATCTGCTGACGTCTAGTTCAATGAAAAAATTAGTAGCCGCTTCTTAATTTTAGTATACCTTTTGTAAAGTGGAATTAAAAATCTGTTTGCTAAAATCAGCAAAATAGATTTACTAAATATTATTAGTGAAGCAAAGATAAAAGAAGGTATAATACAGCTTGTAGTAAAAAAGTTTTGGCCATATTTTGAAATTGCGTTTGTTTTATTTTCAGTCCAACAGGTGTTTTTGTTGCGCCTGATATACGGAAGCTCATGCAAAATGCTGAATTTGGTCTTAATTTCGCCCCAAACGAACTGACTGCATGGAAAAGCATTAAAGACGTTATTTCAAATGTTCTTGGCAAATGTCGATCTCCTTCAGCTCAAACATACACGAACACCATGCTGCAAGAGTGGTTTACATGTCAACAAAAATCTACTTTTTGAATTCACATATGGACATTTTTGAAAATCAGTTGTCAGCGGAATCTGATGAAAAAAAAAAACGAACTAAAATAAAATCAAAAATTTCCTTCAAAATAGTTTATAAATTGTCCTCAATTTAAGTAAAATTTTATTAAAACTTAGAAAAATTTTCTTAAAAAGAATAAAAATTCCTAAGTTTGAGGAAAAACGAAATAGTTTATATACTCAGAAATAGTTCATATTTTTCCTAAGTAATATTTCTTGATTTAAGAAAAAAAAAAACAAGTCAATTAAATAAAAAATTTTTAATTTAAAAAAAAAAAACGTCTTAGGTTTTAGAAATTTGCATACTCAAATGCAATAAATTTAAGTTTAGTTCAAACAAAAATTAAAGACATAATTTACTCCCATTTAGTTCAAAAAATGTGTTTAACTTAAATCGAGAAAGTACTTGAACTTAATGTGTGTTAATTTTTTGTTCGCGAGTAGTAAAATTAACTAAATTTTAGAAAGCCATTTCCAAATTCAGTTTTTAAGTACACTCTAATTCATTTCTGTTGAAATATACTCAACTTATAGTAGGAAACTGTACTCCTTTTATAAGTTGGGTAAATTTACTCTGTGTGCGTAAATGAAAAAAAAAAAATACACACATTATGCGTAAATTGAAGAACACA
This sequence comes from Eustalomyia histrio, assembly GCA_949748255.1. Lineage (NCBI taxonomy): Eukaryota > Metazoa > Arthropoda > Insecta > Diptera > Anthomyiidae > Eustalomyia > Eustalomyia histrio. Next base: position 53,785,065 of record OX456525.1, read on the forward strand.
AAATAGGTAAAATTACATTAAAAGTGCCTAAAATTTAAATAAAATTTTAAAATTGAAGAGTAAATTTACCAAATTTTGTGCATATAGAAACACGATATTCCTGTAAATGTACACATATAATTCGTAAAAATTCTTAAAAAAATGCGCATATTTTCTAAGACGATTTTGAAAATTAAACAGCTCAAAAATGTTTGTTTTGTAATAAAAACAATAAATTTATTGCTTAGTAATTCACAATAAAACCAATAAATTTATTGTTTAGAAACTAACAAAAAGAATAAAAATAATATTTTTTTTGTTTAGTAATTCCAAATAATTAATACATTTAAAAAACTAATATAGTTTTCTATTTTAATTTTGAAAATGTTTTATATTTTTTTTTTTCAATTTCAATATGTCATAGTTTTTTTACCATTATAAGTTAGTATATTTACAAACTTTGTATGTAAAATTTTTATTCAACAAAATAATACTAATTTTATGCATAATGTGTTTAATTGTAAACACATAGTGTCTAAAAATACTGTGTGTGTGTTTTATTGTATATGAAAGTGTGCACAAAAAAGTTTTACGCTTTTGGTGTTTATACTTACCGAATTTTCGTAATATTGTATAAAACTTTACCCATTTTATAGTAGTAAGTTTACAAGAATTTTTAAGAGTGTATACCACTTTCTAATTTTGAAGAATTGTTTTCTAAAAATTAGTTCAGACAATTAAAAACAAAAAGTAATAAATTTTTTCCTTTCCTTTCCTTTGATGAACTCTTTCTAAGAAAAATTTTCATGCAACTTAGTTCAGATAAATTTGAAAACTTTTAATAAAATATTATTTTTTTCAAGGTATAGGATTTTTTTTTGTTGGAAAACATTTAAATTATTTTTAATATTCTATTCCAAAAAAAAAAACAATTAATTAAAAACAAACCAGTTAGTTTTCCTAATTTTCAAGAAAAAATATTATTAAATAAAAGAAATTAAAGTAAGCATTTAAAAAAACTATCGTGCATGATTGTAATTTTTGGTTCGTTATCTTGCATTAGCGTGAGTCAAAAATCTCTCACGTGCCTATCTATAATCTTAACAGTCTTAAATATTGAACATAAAGTAGCTTAAAATATATTTTAAAATTCTGTTAGCAAAGCGTAAAAAATTTCGAATTTGCGCTTTTATGTAATAAATTTGTTTTTTGACTACAATAGAAAATATCGCAGGCACATTTCATATACAGGTTGGTTGAAAAGTTCCTGCGCTCGAAATAAAAGAATACTGTTATACTGTTATATTAATATATTTTTTTATTCAATATAATCTCCTAAAAGCTCAATACACTTGTTCCAATGATCTTCCAATAATTTTATCCCATCCTTATAATGGTTTTCCGGAAGCTCTGCTATGGCCTCTTCATTCGATGAAAAATGCTTTCCACGAAGGAATTGTTTGAGATTTCTGAAGAGATAGTAGTCACTGGGAGCCAAATCTGGTGAATACGGTGGATGTTCAAGCAATTCGTACTTTAATTCTTTGAATTTAGCCATCGTCAAAACACTTTTGTGAGCAGGTGCATTGTCTTGATGAAAAATGATTTTTTTCTTCTTTAAACCAGGTCTTTTCTCACGAATTTTTTCATCCAGCTGATCCAAAAGGCTGCAATAATATTCAGAGTTGATTGTTTTACCTTTCTGAAGATAATAAATCAACAAAATTCCTTTTGCATCTCAAAAAACTGATGCCATAACCTTCTTTGCTGATCGTTGTGACTTCACCTGCTTTGGAGCTGAACAACCAGCTTCAGTCTACTGTAAACGTTCTTGTTTCAATTTAGGATCATGGTGGTAGATCCAAGTCTCATCCATAGTTATAAAACGACGCAATAAGTCGGTCTTATTCGGCTTAAAACGCTCCAAATTACACTGAGAAATTTGTTTTCGATCCAGTTTTTGTTGAATTGTTAATGTGTGCGGCACTAACTTTCCAAACAGTTTTTTCATACGTAATTCTTCATGTAAAATATGGAGTACTCGTTCGTCTGAGATGCCTATGGCATTAGCAATTTCACGCTTAGTCAAACTTGGATCTTCACTAATCGTATTATGTACCTGCTCAATGATTTCTGCTGTGGTTGCAGTTTTTGGTCGTCCTTCGCGTGGATCGTCTTTAAGGCTTTAAATTCACCAGCCCAAAATTCAACGGTGCGTTTTGAAGGTAAGGACTCCTTATACACTTCTAAGAATTGTTCATAAATTTCCTTTGCTTTTAAACCCTTCAAAACAAAGAATCTAATGACTGCACGATATTCAATTTTTTCCATATTAAAAAAATCAATGACACGTCAACTTCAAATGGCTTGTAGACAAAGAAAGAATTGACAGAATGACTTGCAACTTTGCATGTGTTCTCAGGACAGTTATACCAACTTGAGAAAAAAAAAGTTTGGAGCTAGCACTGCCATCACTTGGGGAGCGCAGGAACTTTTCAACCAACCTGTATTACGACATGATGGATTTCTTATAATTGACGTAGCGCTTATAAAACTTTATATTTATCGAACTATTTTTTCACTTAATAATAAAAAAGTTTTAATTTGAATATGTCAAATAAAGTTTAAGCTAAAAATCTCATAAAATAAACTTATGACTTTTCCATTTTCAAATAATAATAACAAGAAATGTAACTGTGATATTTTGTATTTTTGCAACAATTTCCTTAAATTAGTTAATTTAAGAAGACAAAGGACCCGCAGTATTCCTTAGCCATAGATGTCGTGTGTCACGAAGGGCGTCCCTTTTTGTAGTTCTCTCAAGCAAAACCGTTAATTAAGTACGAAAAGGATCTGACTTTCACATTTTATTACGTTTTAGGATATCCTGCAGTACATTTTTTTAATTTGTTTACCTTTTTGCTAATGAAATTTAATTTATATTTTAAATACATGAATTTAGTATAATTCAATTTAGTTTTAAGACAAAATTGTATAGCAAAAAGCATGTTAAGAGCAGTGTCCTCACAAAGCGGAAGTCCTCCGAAAGTGGGAAAATACCTAATCAATGAGTGTACAGTACATTTACCATAGAAGTAGGATAAGGATAAATTTCACTTAAAAGAAATGCTATTTAACTTGATGTTAGAAAATATTTTCTTATTTTTAGGGAGTTAAGTCCTAGTTTTTATTAAAAAAAACTATCTAATGAACTTAAATAAAATAAAATTTTTCTTAAAGCCAAGAAAACATTTCCTAACTAAGAGTAAAATTTTAAATGATGTATGAACTAATTAGGAGGAAATTTTATCGTTTGCTTATAAAAATTTAGTTATCAGTAGTAAAACTTTTCTATAATTTAGAAATTTTGACCAAATTTTAAGTAAAATTTTTTTCTTAATTTCAAGGAAAATTTTATTAAATATTGGTAAAAAGTGTCTTTGGCGCCGTTTTCATTTCAGTTTTTCCTCTAAATAAGTTAATTTTTCTAAATTCTAGTTAATTTTTTTTGAGTGTGTTGAACGTTTTCATGAGGTATGTCTTCCTATAGAAGAACGATATAAAGGCAAGAGCATTTTATCTCTTATAACAGATTTGTGTTGGACATTGTTCGAATTGCCAAGAGCGAAAAAGAAAGTGATTTGAAAACAAATCAACATATATATTTACTTAGTATTTCTTTTTGTATACTAAAGGATTTTTTGTTTGTAGATCTAAAGTAAAATTTAATATAAAATAATTTGTTCATAAACATCAACCGTAAAATATCAATGTTTGAAAGACTTTCTGTCATAAATCTAAACAATAACTAAATTTACCTTTAATGGACAATCTTGAATTTGAGTGGTTTTTAGTGTTTGTGTTAAGTTTTGGGTTTTGGTGTGTTCTGACATACATCCATATATAGAAGAATTTTAATGGCCAACATTTTTGTAGAACATTGCATCCCCGCCCTTCCCCTTTTTCGGGGTGTTTTTTACAATTCGTTGGAACAAAGCCAAAAAATGCCGTTATGAGGCGGAGTTAGAGGGTTAATATGTTCTACAAAAATATTTTCCATACCATTATCTACAAAGTTGCTGAACATACCCTACACCGCAGATGTAAAAAAAAACATAGTTTTATACCACGATATGCTGCAAGAAAGGGCCAGAGCTGGGAAACTTTAACCGCCTCTAAAAGGAGACTGATGTGATCTAATAAAACGCCGACACAAGTATATATTTTTTTTTGTTGGTCTCCTTAACAATAATCAATCGTCAGAACCCCATATTTTTTATCTTTTTATGTTGAACTGTGTAATTAAAGCTTATACCTACAAACTTAAATTGCCTTTAAATGTTACATAGGTAAAAAAAAAAGGATCGGGAGTGAAGATACTGATATCTAAAAAAAGGGCATTCACTTAAAGTAGCACTAAAAAGCTTTTTTAGTTCTAAAAATCAGCCCTTAAAAAAATTAAAATTTGAACTAAAAATCAAAAAAATAATTGACTAAAAATATTTTTCAAAACAAAAATTAGCAAATTAAAACAAAATGATAAATTCGTTTGGCTTTAATTTTTTTTAAATTATTTCGGAAAAAACACAGCTGTATTTCTGCCCTAGTTGATGTCACTGAGGATATAAGAAAAGAGATAGATGAAAGTAAAACCAACTTTTTAATTCTTTTGGACCACTCTAAAGCTTTCGATACTGTTGACCACAATATATTATGTTATAAGCTTAGGAATATGTTCCGATTTTCTAATGTAAAATCTAAATCATTGCCAATTAGAAGAGGTGTTCCACAGGGATCAATTGTGGGGCCTCTTCTGTTCTCAATCTACGCGAATGATCTTCCGAATCAACTCCAGTGCTGTAAGGTGAGAATGTATGCTGACGATGTACAACTTTATATCAGCTGTAATGTATCACAGACTCAGCAGTGTGTAACTGCTCTAAATGCAGAACTACAAAGGGTTAATGTTTGGGCTACAGCAAATGGTCTTAGTATAAACCCAAAGAAATCTAAATGCCTTGTTATTCAGCCGCGATTGATGTTTATCTGAATAATGAACATATAGAAGCTGTAAAATCAGCTAAAAACCTAGGAATTTTTTTCAATAGGACTCTCACATGGTCCGACCACATTAATTATGCATGTGGTCGTACTTTTTCGATGCTTAGAACACTTTGGTCAACACAACATTGTACACCTGTCAAAATTAGATCTCTCATTGCTAAAACCTATCTAATGCCAATTCTAATGTATGGATGTGAATTGTTTGCCGAATGCGATGCTGTCAGTAGAGATAAACTTAACGCCGTGTTTAGAAATATAACACGTTACGTCTACGGAAAGAAAATATATGAACCCATTTGAACAACAACAACAGCCAAACTCTATGGTTTACAGTTTGATGAATTACTCAAAACAAGGGTCTTAATATTTCTACACAAGGTTGTGTACACTAAGCAGCCTGTATATCTGTACGATCGTCTCATTATCTCAAATTCCGAGAGATGTAAAAGAATAAAACCACTTAAACGTCTTAGTTTAATTTCCAACTGGCAATTTTTCATAAATGCAATCCGGCTTTGGAATTCAATCCCATACCAATTACAAATTATAAGTAACGCACAAAATTTCAAAACTAAAATTAATATTTTTTATGCTTTTTGATAATTACTTATTTAATTACACAGTGCAGCATTTTTAAGGTCATTGTGTGGTTCCTCCTTCATACCCGTTTTTTTGAAGTATATATCGAAACTAAAAAAAAACCTGCAAAGGACTTGGCCAGATTACATCGAATTTTTTTTTTATGGACACCCTAAGTTTTTGTACCCAAACACGATTTTTTTAAAAAAGGAAAATTTTTATGGAATCCATATATCATAAACCGTTCGGAATTTTGTTTTTATGTCTTTGGCAAAGTTGTAGATCCAAACCAAAGCAAAAAAATTCTCATATGGACCGACCCAAAAAAATTGCATCCACTGCATCAAAATTGTCTTTGTCGAAACGACAAACATTGGCTATGCAAAATAAGTGTGAGCAAAAAGATGTGCTTTCTAGGGTTAAGGAATGTTCGTATTAAGATGGCATGTACTAGAGAGTTGTTTATATTGTTGTTAGTTATAATTTAGCTGAAGAAAGATTTCTTAAATTCCCAGTATTTAAGCCATTTCAGGACAAAATCATGAAAAAATCATAAAAAAATAGCATTTTTTCCCAATTTTTTGCAATTTTGATGCAGTGGATGCAATTTTTTTGGGTCGGTCCATGTGAGAATTTATTTGCTTTGATTTGGATCTACAACTTTGCCAAAGACATAAAAACAAAATTCCGAACGGTTTATGATATATGGATTCCATAAAAATTTTCCTTTTTTAAAAAAATCATGTTTGGGTGCAAAAACTTAGGGTGTCCATAAAAAAAAATTTCGATGTAATCTGGCCAAGTCCGTTGCGGATTTTTTTTAGTTTCGATATACACTTCAAAAAACCGGGTACGAAAGAGGAACCAATTTATGTGTTGCCATTTCAGGACAAAATCATGAAAAAATCATAAAAATAGCATTTTTTTCCCAATTTTTTGCAATTTTGATGCAGTGGATGCAATTTTTTTGGGTCGGTCCATATGCGAATTTATTTGCTTTGGTTTGGATCTACAACTTTGCCAAAGACATAAAAACAAAATTCCGAACGGTTTATGATATATGGATTCCATAAAAATTTTCCTTTTTTAAAAAAATCATGTTTGGGTGCAAAAACTTAGGGTGTCTATAAAAAAAAATTTCGATGTAATCTGGCCAAGTCCGTTGCGGATTTTTTTTAGTTTCGATATACACTTCAAAAAAAAACCGGGTACGAAAGAGGAACCAATTTATGTGTTGCACTGTGTTATTTAATTATATCGTTTTAACCAAGATATTGTGTAAATTTAAAATTTAAAATTAATATTTGTTCTAGAATTTAGTTTATTTTTATTTTTTTTATTTTTCAATAATTGTATCACACAAATGCATAATTATATACTGTAATAAGAGACATTGGTCTTGTGTATAGATTTTCAAATAAATAAATAAATAAATAAAATATTTTTTGAAAAGAATAAATAAAATAAAAAAATGTTGCTCGATAAAAAAATTTTAATTTTTTTTCTTAAGGCAATTTCAGAAGAAATTAGCAGCTTTAAAGTGTAACAAGTGTGTCTTAAAATAATTGAGTTAACTAACTTGTGCATTTTAAATAGTCTTTTTTATATATTTTTTTTAAATTTTTTCAATATTTTAAAAATTATTGAGTTCTGTTCACAAATATTTTTAAAAAATTTTTGTTAATGAGAGCTAATTTATTTAAATAAACTTTGTACAGAATTTTAGCAATGTTTAGTAGCGGTTATTAACTTTCTTGCTATTTCCATGGCACTAATATTTAGTAAAAATTGTTGCTGATTTCCGCAGACCAATTTTATATTGCAGTTCACAGCAACTTACTTAAATTTAGTAGAGCTTACTAATTTCATTGTACTAATATCTATAATAGTTAGTAATCTTTTTTGCAAAATTTAACAAACCGATTTTAAATTTCACTTTACAAAAAGTTTACTAAAATTTAGTGGCGGTTACTAATTTTTTTCTACTAATTTCATTGTACTACAAGTCAGCAGACATGTGTTGCTAAGATTAGCAAAAAATACCGAATTAGCAAAATTCCCCGTATTATCAGCAAAATTATCAGTTGCCATTAAAGACTTTTTTTTGTGGAGTGTAGAAAAATTGCTTTAATTTATATAAATTAAAAAAATAAAAGTGTTGTCGTACTTTTTCCAAATACAAACCGGTTACCGGGTAGACTAGAATACGTGATCATTTAGTGGGCCGACCTAGACAGAGTATACTCAGAAAAAAAAGTTAGTAGAAAAAATTGTAAACGGTTTTTAATTCCACTCTACTATTTTTGTACTGATTTTTAGTAAAAAATTATTATTTAGCAAATCTTTTTGCTATTTACATTTTACAGTTACAGAATTTTTACAAATTTTTGTTGCGAATTTCAGAAATCAGTTTTCAAATTTTTGAAAACCGATTTGCTAAAATTAGCAAAAAAAAATTACTAATTTTAAAAAAGTGGATATTGAAGGAAATGTTATTTCTAATTAAAACTTACACTTTCAAACTTAAATTGCGTTAAAATGCTACATGGATTAAAAAGGAATCGGAAGTGAATATACCGACTAATGTCTGACAATAGGACATCCACTTAAAATAGCACTAAAAAGTATTTTTAGTTCTAAAAATCAGCCCTAGAAACAATTAGAATTTGACCTTAAAAGTAAAAAAAAATTTACCAAAATATTTTTCAAAACAGAAATGATCAAATTAAAACAAAATGATTAATTCGTTTTTTAAAAAATATGTTCAAAATTTTTGATACTCGATAAGAAAAATAAATTCAAAGCTTTTTACTAATATTAATAAAATTTAGTAATTTTTTTTGCTGATTTTAGCAAACAGATTTTAAATTCCACTTTACAAAAAGTCTACTAAAATTTAGTAGCGGCTACTAATTTTTCTACTAATTTCATTGCAGTACACGTCAGCAGACATGTGTTGCTAAGATTAGCAAAAAATACCGCTGGGCTCAAATTAGCAGAATTTCCCGTAATAACAGCAAAATTTTCAGTTGCCATTACAGAATTTTTTTGGTGAGTGTGGACCATAAAGATCGGTCGATTGGTTTTAAATCGAAAAAACATTCAGAAATGGCGAAGAAAAATAAATAAATTTAAATATTTTACGAACAATACAAATAGGCTTAGTACTCATTTTTCTGAGGCTTGTGGGTGCATCAATTTTTTAGAAAACTTTAAACTTTTCCGAAAAAAATATATTTATTAGCACTGTTAATATTGATAATTTTTTGAAAAATCTAATCAAAACTTGAAGTAATTTTAACAATTTTTAAATATACCCAATTTATTCGTACTAAACCAAAATGACACGCTTGTACATAATTTGTTTGAAAATTCTACTGAATCTGTTAAAAATTTATGATTTAAAAAAAATATCAGGAAATTTCCTTTCATTTGAGTACCTACACATATGTGCCAGTTTTTAGACCTGACAGAAAACAATTTTTTTTTCCAGAGGTCCTTATATTTTTTTGAGCATCGCCTGACAAAGTGAATTTCAGCCAAATATATATATAAAAAAAATTTTGAATTCCCAAAATTACATATTTCGTGAAACCCCCCCTAATATTTCGTGAAATCTCCTTGCCTGGAAGCATTGCGCCATCTACATGTCATTTTGTGTTTGTCGATAATACAGTGTACACAACATTCCAATTTGACTTTTTAAATACAGGGTTGTTCTCAATCCATCAAAATAGAATGATACAGCTATATGTGTATAAACTAATAAGAGACAACAATAATTATAATGATTAATTTAAAACTCGCAAAAAGATTGAAAGAATTGTTTTCTGTGCTCCAATAAAAATATGTTATTTTAAGTACTTAAATTCACGAAAAAATTAATAATTTTATAACAAAAATTTATTAAAAGGTATATAAAACAACAAAACAATGAAATTTTATAATTAAATATGAAAATAGTGCTAAATTATTTAATTTTCTTTGTGTGAAAAAACTGCATACATTATCAAAAGGTGCAGTCAACCAGCCAAGAAACGCAATCCCATGGTAGATAATTTTATTTTTTTTTTTGCTGATTACGACGAATAGTGAAGTTATTGATTTTTATAAGAAAAACGTATTGACTCGTAAAAACCGTGAATAAAAAATATTGTTGTTAAAAATATGAATTAAAAAACTTCACGAATTTGGTTAAAATATTTGCTATTATGTTTTTGTTATTGTGGTATTGAAAAGAAATTTTATTAACAATATTTAACTGTATAGTTTTGTGTTGGTGACATCATCAAAGCCATATTTGAGACAGTTTTTTTTTTATGAATGACCAAGTTACACCTTTGCTACCATGGCTAATAATTTAAATTTTCTTTGTAATTTTAGTTCAAAGTTTAAAAATGGACTTGCCTCTATCTTCGTCTCCAGATTTGATCATTATTTATATCACTATAAAGCTGGGTAATTAAAGAACCTTTTAAAAATTAACTTTAAAAGTTGGTCTGAAGTTTGCTTTTAGGGCACCCTCTAAAAGAAAAAAAATATAACGCCCCTTCTAGTTGAAATAAAAAATATTTTTTGTTTCTACAAACAATTTAGGGGACCGTGGCCTGTGGTCCTTTCAAGGTCCAAAAAAACTGTATAGCTGTAAAAATATTCATAGGTATGGGAACTCAAATGAAAGGAAATTTTCCCAATTTCAAAAATGCATTTTTTGCAATGTCTGGCTTCCACTGGAAGTCTTAACTAATCATAAATTGGTAGGTACTCGAAGGAACAAAAATTTTCTTACGAGTTTAATTGTGAACATGAATTTATTATTTGGATTAAGAATTTCTTAAAATAAAATTTTTGCCAGAGGAGTTATGTACAAGAATTTACAGCAACAAATTTATATCGCCTGTTTTTACAAATTTTACAGGGGACAATGCCCCCTAACAAATAGAAAAACATTTTTTTTTTAAAACTCCTGTAATTGAAATACTTCTCAAAAATTAACATAAAAATTTGGATACAAAATTAAAGAAAAAGGGCCAGTATTATAGTCAGCACTTAGTAGAAAGTTTTACTAAAATTTTACAAATGTAGAAAATTTTGTTTGAAAATTCCTTACTTACGGAAAATTTGATCACAAATCCCACTTATGCAGGATATAATACTGTGGCAAAGTAAAGTTTAGAAGTTTTCTCCTAAACAAAGTTTTTTTGTATAATAGTTTTTGCCAAACTTCTTTACCAAATCTTTAATTGCTCCACAATTAAAAATTCTTTATGTAATACGGAAGATCCCTGTAGGAAATGCTGATAGTGAATCTGTACTGATTCACTATTGACTTTGTCACCAGTACTACTGACTATGCCCCAGCCAAGGCTTTCTGCTGTAGACATTTAACATGTGCGTGTCATTGCGAATCTACATACTTATTGACTAGGTGTTGACATTGGAACCAGAGTTTCACTAGTACCCCTGAACGAAATGTTGATAGTGAAACTGTGCTGATTCACTGTTGACTTTGTCACCAGTATTACTTACTATTTATACCCCAGTCAAAGCTTTCTGCTGTAAACATTTAACAAGTGCTTGGCATTGCGAATCTACACAAATATTGACTAGGTGTAGACATTGGAACTAGAGAATCTCTAAAACATTTAAGTAATTCTAGTCTACACTTTTGGAACTTTTTACTAGATTTCCACACTAGGAAGGAAATAAATTTAAACAGGTGCTTTTATTATGTTAAATTAGATATTTTATTAATAATTTTTTTTTTATAAATTTAATTAAATTAAAAAAAATGTTTGCAAATTTAATTTTGAAGTAGACAAATATTCAATAGGCTGCACATAATCATCCACAGGCTCCGTAAAATCTTCATCAGGCACAAAAATTTGTTGCCTATTTCTCGTTATTTTTATTTTTATACAAAATTGATTGTTTTTTCACAAGTCTTTTGTAATTTCTTTTATTAAAAACTTTAATTTTGCATCCAGCTAATGCACATGTATTTTCAACAAAATAAAACAATTAAAAAAAATCAAGAACAAGCATTGCTTTGCAGCTGCAAAAAAGGAATTTAAAAGGTATAGACGCTTTGTTGACATGTCACCAAAAAGTCACCCAAAATAGTCGACAAAAGCCGTGACTTGTAGACACTTGACCCCAGGCTTCCTACAGGGATATTTCATATATATTTATAATGGTGAGAGTTCTAACTAAATGGGATTAATTTTGATGAAGTTATGGAAAAGTCTTGTTTAAAACTTGAATTGGATGTCAATAGTCCTATGTAACGTTTCATTTTCCGAAGTTGCTTTTTGTTTGATATTTAGACAACTCTTAGCTCGGTATAAACTATAAGCAATATGGGTATTACCTTGTGTACATTAATTTTCTCTCATCTATCAGAAATCCAAATCATTTCTTATTAGTTTAAACAAATGTATTTCTCTTTAAAAAATGTTTGTAATGGTTAATTTTTCTTTTTTAGATTACAAATTCTCTTCTAAACTTTAATTGAATATTTTAAGAGTATATTCTGCTTTCACTACCAATTGTCACAAAACCACAATTACAAAAAAGTAAAAAAAAAAACAAAGAAAAATGGATCGTAAAGCTGAGTTAGAACGTAAAAAGGCCCGTTTGGCAGCATTGCGCGAAGAAAAAGATAGACGTCGTCGTGAAAAGGAAATGAAAGATATGGAAGAAATATCTGTGCGTGCTGAAAAAGATCAACGAAAGTAAGTTTACACTTATCGTATATACTTAGCGACATTATTATAATAATTTTATTTTTGTTTTTTGCAGAGATTTAGATGAGATGCTTTCCTCTTTGGGTGTTGCACCTGTTTCTGAGGTTTTAACCTCACTATCTTCAGTAAATTCATTAAATTCTGATAATTCAAATACTCAAACACCCGATGCTAGTTTGCAAACAAATATGAATGGACACAGGTATGTAACATATTTTACATTTATTAAAGACTATCAGTTTCTTTTAGTTCAGCTCTTCAATTTCGCAATTTAAATTATGGTTTGAAGCTTTTAAGATTCGAGACAAATTTTTTCGCGCCCAGTATTTTTTCGTACTTTTTCGAAAATTGCTGTCAAACTCCATATACAAAAATGATTTTTCACTTGTGCAGATTTTTTGCGAAATTGTTCTAAAAATATAGTGAAAAAGTGACATTTGTATTTCTTTTGACTGTAGCTTTCTAATACCACTAAAAAAATTGTAAATTTTAAAATTTTTGTTACTGTTCTTTTACCCCTCACCATATATGGTGAGGGTATATATCAGTTTGTCATTCCATTGTCATTGGTGATCCTTATGAAATTTTTAGCCGATCTAGCGATGTCCGTCTGTCTGTTAAAATTACGATCAAGTTGAGAAGACGCAAGCGGGGGTGGTCCTTTTCACCTAGATTAATGAACAACCTCCCGAGCAGTTTTTTTTATTAAAAATGAGAAAATCGGTCCAGCGGTTTTCACCATTAACATTTTTTTTCACGACAAAACATTTTTTTACCTTAAAAGTTTTTTTTAAACACAAAATTTGTTTTACATCCAAAAAAGTTTTTTTCACGTCAAAACTTTTTTATCTCCATAATTTCGTTTCTAAAATTGTTTCTTTTTTTTTTGTTAAAAACGTGAGACATTATTTTGTGACATTGATGGAGGGTATTCAAAGATTTGGCACAGCCGAATTTAAGCCTTTTTTTACTTGTTGGTTTTAAACATGCCGCGGCATTTTTTTAGTGCTGTAAACAAAATACTGTCTTTAACTCAACTCGTGAATAATTTTCATTATCCTTTTCCCTTTAAGTTGGGAGTGAACTAAGTGATATACAGTGGCGTAGCAGAGTTATTAAGAGCCAGTGTGCAAAACAACAAATTGTGCTGCTAACAAAAAAATTCAAAATCACTAAAAAGTACAAAAAATAAAGAAATATTTTCATTGGCTTGTAATTTCATTAACATTAGTTGAATAATGCTAATGCTAAAATGACAATGAAACTTTCTGGTTATTTAGCTTTCGGTTTTTATAAAACAGCCACAAGGTGACTACTTTGTTATCAGTTAATATGACAATATAAATAAACACACGTTTCCCGTTCCATTTCGTTCGTTAAAAAATAGATTCCTCGGAATGTCAGTTTTGCCCTAACTCGCCTAGTTTTCGAGATACCGGCCATTTTACAAAATGGCGAATATCTAAAAAAAAATAAGCGAGATTTGAAAGGCATTTTTTATGTTTTTCAATTGAAATCAATCTTTTTTAAATCGCGAATTAAAAGAATTATGCTTGAAATGATTTGATTCACCTGAATCAAAAAAGACCCAAATAAAATTGATTAATCTTGATTTTAAATCTGTTTTAATGAATTTATTTATAAAATATTGAATCAACTCTCTGATTTACAAAGTGATTCATTTTTTTCGCGAATTAATTCAATAAAGATTGTCTTTTTCAAAGTCTGCATGACAGTGGTGTAATTATTATTTGACTACTAATATATTGAACTACTTAAAAAAGTTGCATGCAAACAATTTTCTTATTTTGCTATTCACATTTTTATACATAAAGTACACAAATAAATAAATTCATAAAAAAAACTATTTACTACTCTCAACAAAGGGCCTCTGTCGGCCATGGGCCCTTGTGCAGTGTACAACCCATCGAACTTACGCCACTGGTGATATTTACAATTAACAATATAAGATGCGAAAAGTATTTATGAACCAGAAAATGCATTCCATTCGTTTGGTGTCTAATAACTTTATTTGTATATTCTGCATAATTAAAAACATTTAAATTTTTCATTAAGAAATGTTCACGATCTTGAACCCAACGAAAAGCATCGCAAAAGAAATTTATACAGAAATATTTTAAGATTCATTCTAAGTCAATTAAGTCAAATTAGGCATCACCTTTCTTTTTTTTGAAACATTACGATCTAACAAAATATAATTCAACAAATATTAAAGTAAAAATGTTCAAGCATTTTAAATCAATTTGTGTATTCTTTTTTTATTAAAATTTTTAAATTAGATTTTAAGATATTAATAACATTATTGTGTAATTGTATTGTATTTTATTTATATTTAAACATTTGTTTATTTATTTTTTCTTTTTAGTGCTGGCAAAAAACCTTTAAATTTGAGTGTTTATAATGTTCAAGCTACTAACATTCCACCAAAAGAAACTCTTACCTATTCAAAACAAACACAGACACAAAGTTCTGGTGGCCATGAACGTGATGGTATGTATATTAAATTTTGTATATTCCATTTGTTAATGTTAGTTCCATGTTTTATTCTTATTAGACTTTTTAAACCATTTCTTAATAACGAATGATTATTATTTTAAATTCATTAATTTTACTGATCTCTTAAGGAAATTTTTATTTTTAATCTTCTTTTTAAAGTAATTTATTAGTTTAACAATAATGATTTAGTTCACAGAATGCGTCAATATTAAGGGTCTAAATAATTTTTTTTTGTTAAATTTAACACGAATTGTGAAAATTCTAAAAATTATTTTGGATATTTAAAATCGTTATTTTTTAGAAATTTCCTTTTTGATCAGAAAGCATGTGTTTTTTATCTAAATTTTAGTAATACAGTTTTTTCACCTACTCAATTACTTAAGGTGTAAATCAAAATTTTGGATTTTTTTCTTTGTAGATTATTTATTAACGAAATAGTAAAAGAAAAAAAATGTCGTAGCGTGTAGTTCATCTCATTTGAAGGTTGCAAAATTAAACGTTATTATTTTCAATTTTGCAATTTTTTTTTTACAAAAAGTTTAAAAACAAATTTAATTTTCCTACAAACAACTTTATTTTGCAAATATTTCTTAAAATATAGCTAACTTTGAAAGTTCACATCCGTAACCTGAGTTCCAAAGTATATCATAAACATGATGGGCACGTTTTAGAGCACTTTCCATAAATTTTTCAAAATTTGTGTCTGTAGCGTTTGAATTTATGCAACAATGTTAGCCATGAGTTCAGGGATTGCCTAGGGTTTGTTCACATATACTAGCTCCTTCAAAAAAACCCAAAGAAAATACTAGGGTGCTGACAAATCTGGCGAACGCGCTGGCCATTATTTCCTGAATTTCTGGAAATTATTCGCTCTCCAAATATTTGCCTTAAAAGTATGATTGTGTCTCCGGCAGTGTGGGCAGTGGCTCCATCCTGCTGAAAACACATTTAAGGTCTATTTTAAAGAGCAGAACGTAAAAATGTTCTATCATAAACCGATAGCGCTCTCCATTTACGGTTACAGCACAAATGATAAAATTGACTTTAAATAGAAATTCGTCTACAGAATAAGAAAATATTTATCAGATTTAAAAATTATGTATAAAATTGTATTTCAGATAATATAACAGGTCAATTGAAAAGTCCCCGGCCTACCATACTAAAACACTTTTTTTTTTGGCAAAATTCGTTTTTTTATTCAACATAGTTCCCTTTAAGGGTGATACACTGATTATAGCGACCCTCCAACTTTTCGATACCATTTTTGTAGTACGATTTGTCCTTTGCTTCAAAATAGGCCTCAGTTTCGGCGATCACCTCTTCATTCGACGAAAATTTCTTCCCAGCGAGCATTCTTTTGAGATCTGAGAACAGGAAATAGTCGATGGGGGCAAGGTCTGGAGAATACGGTGGATGCGGAAGCAATTCGAAGCCCAATTCATGGATTTTCGACTTCGTTTTCACCGACTTGTTTTTGGTCAAGAGTGAGCTCTCGCGGAACCCACTTTGTACAGAGCTTTCTCCTACCAAATATTCGTGAATGATATGATGTACACGTTCAGTTGATAGCTTTAGAGTACCTGCTATTTCATTCAATTTTAATTTACGGTCATTCGAAATCATTTTGTGGATTTTTTTGATGTTTTCGTCCGTAACAACCTCTTTTGGGCGTCCACTTCGTTCGCCGTCTTCGGTGTTCATTTCACTACCTCTAAACTTAGCATACCAATCCTTGATGGTAAATTTTCCTGGGGCAGTGTCTGGAAACTCGTCATCAAGGCAAGTTTTTGCTTCAACTGTATTTTTTCCCTTCAAAAAGCAATATTTTATCAACACGCGAAATTCCTTTTTATCCATTTTTTTCACAATAGCAAAAGTTGCTTCACTCAAAATGCTATAATTCACAAGCTTACTAAAAATCATATCGATTTAAATCTAGCAGCGGCATCTATGTGTCAGGCCGCGGACTTCTCAATTGACCTGTTAAATAATATTTTAATTGAGTTGTAGGACTCTTAACTATCGGGAATTTGGTTAGTCCAGTATTAATGGACATGGTTATGATAAAACAAAAATTTATACAGTTTTTAAAATAAAATTGTGATGTTTTATAGTAAAATACTACGATTTTATTGCTAAGTTTAAGGCGCGATAGTTTTTAACCTTGCAACCCAGTAAAAAAGACTTCTATGTTGTTCAAAAGGAAATTAAATTACCTTTTTTCATCCAAAACATTCATTATTGGCAGTTTTTATCTCAAATGTCACGTCCACAGGATATCTCTGTGATTAATAAAAGGAGCCGGTTTAGTATTTTCAAATTAATTTAATAAAATTTAAACAGTTTAAGTTTTGCTAAAAATAAAACCCTATTTTACGGTTTTATACATTATTTTGTCCGACAGTGTATATGGGCTGAAATGAATGCGGCCTCACATACAAATGATATCAAGATTTAATGTTTTTTAATTTGTCTTCAGTAAAGTGAATTGAATTGTTTTGAATGTATGAAAAGTTTAAATAGGTAACACTGCTGACATCATCGATAAAATGTATTTGTCATATAACTAGACTACACGTTTAGGAAAGGCAATGCCTATCGGACCGATAGTGACAATACGGAGTCATGGTGGCACAGACAAATAAGAATGAAGTTTTCAAAACCTTTCGAATTGATAACCGTTACTATTTCCAAAACTCTTGATTCAAAAATACCGGTATTCCAAAACATGTTTCCTTAATTCCGGCATAGTACCGGCAAAATCATTTTTGTTCTTTTAACTGAACTAAAATTTTTTTAATACAAAATATACAAAATTGAAAATATGTTTAGTTTTATCGATTTTTGTAAATAAAAATTACTTCTCCTCACTTGACTGCCAATACTTTTATTCGTTTATGTTCCCAACCTTGCATTCTTTATATTGTTATTTTTAGTTTCTTATAATTTACTACCGTTTTGTCAGCTTCTCGATCGACTATGATGGCGCTATCATTGTTCTGTCCGCCTAGGATAAGGACATGAGCAATTTGGCATGAAAAAGCTCTTAAGCGATGTTTGACCTCATATCAATCACATTTGACCAATTTGACAGCATTTTTTAAACACACCCTCTTTACGACGCCTTCTGTTGATGATATAGTTTTTTAATTCGAACCACGGTAACGTTTCTAAATGCTTCACGAAGCTGTGAACGACGAAAAATTACTCATCATTCATTTAAAAATAATGATAACAAATGACAAGTTTTTATTACTACACACTTCGCAAAGCATTTAGGCTCGTTATCCTGCATTCGAAAAACTTTCCCACGGTATTACGTGATTTACACAATTTATTTTATTTATTTATTTATTTATTTATTTATTTGAATTTTATAGTTCAGCAATTTTTCGTTTTATAATTTGTTAAACGTTAGAACAATTTATTAAAAGAAAAACATTTTAATAGTCAAGTTTTCTTTTTATTTGATTTTTATGAATTTTATCTATGAGATCTATTTTATTCTGGTTCGAGATCCATGAAAAATTTTTCAAATGAAAACTTTTCTTTTATTATATTTCATTATAAAAATATAATAAAAAAAATTTTTTCATTTGAAAAATTTTCCATGTTCTCGAAACAGAATAAAATACATTTCATAGATAAACATTTTATTTATAATAAAGTAAAATAAAAGCTGTGTTATCGCCTTTAGTATTGCCTTTATCTTATAAACAAAAAATTCGAAACTACACAAAAATGTTTTATGCATTGATGTTAACTAAGGAGTGAGATCATAATAATGTTAACACACATAAAGTTAAGTAAGAAACAAACCACTGGACTTTAAGACTTCAAACCAAATTTTTATTATATGAAATCAAACAAAAAAAACCGCATGGAATTCTAACCACTACGAACAAAGTTATCCTCCCATTAAGGCTTTTATGGTAGTTTCTATCACCTCTTTAGAACAGGTGGTCCATCTGCGTTTGAAATCTTCAATGTCCTGGGAGACCTTTTTTGTGCCCTTTAATTCTTTTTTAACAAGAGCCCAATATGTCTCCACTGGCCTGAGCTCCGGACAGTTGGGTGGATTTGCCTCTCTTGGTACAAAAACCACATTATTATTATCATTTTACCACTCCAGCGCTTCCTTTCTGTAGTGACAAATTCTAAATCTGGCCAAAAGTAAGTGGATACATTGCTGTCACAAATGACTGGCTTCTTTGGCCGCAGCTACATATGGCTTGTCATACTAGGAGCTCTCTTAAGGATGCTTTTAACTTTATATGCCTTACCAATGTTACGATAACCACCCTACGGGAAAAGGTTCTATCCCAGGACACGTCAGGTGACCGGTTCATTGAGATAGGGACCGGTCAATTTAACATGGGCTTGTCCTAGGAGGGGGCCAATTGCCCTCTGTGACATGTTACAGGACTGGTCTAAAAGAACATGTTATGACCGATCCTTTTTTTCACCTATCTCGTGGTATGTATTTATGGAACCGGTCTAGTTTTCACCTATCACCGGACAGGTCCCAGTTCCCGCAGGGCAGTCGTTGTTCCTGTTCCCGGCTTCTTTTCAACTGTTAGGTGTTCCAGATACCTTTTTACCACTTTTGAAACTGTTTGGCAGCATACATTAGTTTCTTTGGCAACTTTTTTGAATTTCCATGTTTGGTTTTGTTGCAAATGTTTAATTATTTTTGAACGCACTTTTCTTTCATCGTCCATTCTGTAAGAAATTAAAAATTAAAACTCATGATGTAAATTATTTATTAACTGACAAATTTTTAAAATGTAAACTGCCTAAAAAAAACTAACATTTTTATGATCTCACTCCTTTCTAAATAAAAGACAAAGTATTTTTTTAAATAAATATGTTTTAATACTTATAATAAAAGTTTTTAACTTTTAAATAGTAAAAAACTTTATTTGTTGCGACCAACTGTTGAAATTGTTCGAAATATTTTATATATTTTCTTTCATTTTAAATGTCTCATCATATAAAATTCTTGTTAAACAAAATTTAGTTACTTTCTTCTTATTGCGATAAAATTCGCGGAATCCTGGAAAATGTGAAAATGAATCCCGCATTCCCGGGAAATGAGGAAGTCCGTGAAAAGATAAATCATACTTTTAACACATTGACTGCCACGTAGGATACATATGTGTGACACTGCACTATGTGGTTTACGCCACATCGGACACATATGTCCGACGCGAGTTTTATTCTCTCTAGCTATGTCACACAAAAGTGGTATTTATACGACTCTATTGCAGTAATTTTTGTAATAATAGTTTCGGCGCAGCTCAAAAATTAATTGAAAAAAATAATGTAATTGATTTTATTATATCGGGTTTTCCAATAAGGACTTGACAACTTTTTTTTTAAATATAACTCAAACCATTTGAGATATTTCCAAACTTTATGGTAGTCTTGAAATACAATTGATACATTTATGAATGGAACTCGACTTCATATGACCACCGCGGGTACATCGGCAGCGGTCGTTTCGTTGGACCCAATTTTCGATGACTCTTTCACATATTTCGGCCGTAACGACCGCTATTTCGCGTTCAATGTTGGCTCTGAGCTCTTCCAACGTCGTCGGCTTATTGGCATAGACCAATGATTTGAAGTAGCCCCAAAGAAAAAAACTCTTGAGGCATTAAATCGCACGAATGAGGCGGCCAATTGACTGGTCCATTTCTTGAGATAATACGCTCACCAAACTTACATACTCTTCAATAAATAGATTGTAACGTGTGCTGTGTAGCTTGTGGCACCGTCCTGTTGAAACCACATGTAGTTTAAGTCCTCGTTTTCCAATTTGGGCCAAAAATAATCGGTAATCATGGCGCCATAACGATCGCCATTCACAGTAACGTGACGATCGTTAATGTCGACGAAAACCGCACCAAACAGTAATTTTTTGTGGATGAAGTGGTGATTTATGAAGCACATGTGGATTTTCACCAAACCAATAACGCATATTTTGCTTATTGACGAACCCATTGAGCGAACAATGAGCTTCGTCACTGAAGATGATTTTGCGATGAAATTCATCATCTTGGCGCATCTTCTCCAGAGCCCAATCGGAGAACGTACGTCGCGTCAAATGGTCCTTTGGCTTCAATTCTTGAGTCAGCTTGATCTTGTTTGGGCTTAAACCAAGATTTTTACGCAAAATTCGACATAAAGTGGTCTTGGCGATGCCCAGTTCTTGAGAACGCCGTGGAATCGACTGATTTGGATCGTTTGCTACGGACGCCCGAACGTCAGCGATATTTTCATCACTTCGACCAACCCGTTGTCCCACTGGCGCGGCAGCATCACACAATGAATATGTAGACTAAAATTTTTGTACTAAACTTGCTATTGCTTGTCTACTAGGGCGAGAAAAACGAAAAATTGAAGTTAAAGCTCTTAAAGTTGCGGTCACCGACTCCGAATTTCGGTAGTACATTTTTATAATTTGCATACGTTGTTCGTTCGTGTACTTTTCCATAATAAAAATGTTGAGTTTACTGAAAAAAAGGAAAGTAACAGTTAGATGGTCAGTGAAATAGTGCGTTCACAAATTACATTCAACGTTGTCAAGTACTTATTGGAAAACCCGATAGTAAGAATAGAATAATAAGGATTACATAAAGGATCCTTTACAGAGTCATCAGAACTGCAGTCTTCACATTCTTCATCACTTTCTGTACTTTCGAGTATTTTTTCTAACGTAATAAATAAAAAAAATATAGCGCGAACCCAATTTGTTGCATTTTTGTGAGAATGTTTTTTGTCGTGCATATATGTCCGACATGGCCCTGCATTTAAAAAAAAAGTCGGGAGGCGCTACGTCAGACACATACATGCTCTCTATTTCACAGCAGTAAATATTACTGGCAATAGGCTAAATTCCAATATTGACGTTTTCAAAGAGATTACGCCAACAAATGATGAGGGGGAGCAGCATCTTATTTGCTGTGAAAGTGCCTTGGCAGTCAATGTATTAAAGTAACTTCTAACGAGTTTCTTTCAACATAAGTTCAATTATAACGCATATATCCTAAAAATTAAATACTTAAATTTTTTAACTTTAATAAGCATAGTAAATTGGTGTTCCGTGGAAAAATTTCACTCGACCTTAAAGGTTCCAAAATGTAATTTAAATTGTAAAAATGATTATTTTATAAAAGAGACACAATCACATTAAATCCAAATTGTCATTTTTTCAATAGAAAAATAATACGAGAAAACTAATTTTTTTACTATGCTTAAGAGCGAAAATGCGGCTGGTATTTATTTCATGTCAAATTTTTTACAATCAATATTCAGCATTATTTCCTCCTTTAATCTTTTTGCATGTTAGACTTCTTATAATGTTTTTTATTGCCAAAATGTATAATATATTGTACTCCATAAAAGTTGTTAAAGAAGAAATTTTGTTTAATAAACTTATTTATTTTGTATTAGCGATAAGTTAACAAATAAAAAAATGCATGTAGTCTGATAACAATGTTTTTTATTGTTTGTTTAGTAAAGTTTTTGTACAAAGTCATCCAAATCTCATGAATTTTGGTTTTGTTTATTATTTCTTAAAAATTTCCATTTAAATTTACCCTTTTGATCTTCTTTAACAACTTATTTAAATTAAAGTAAGTTGTATAGAAATTATGATTTTTCTTTAATTTACTATTCCGCATTTATTTACATTTGTGGCTTAAGTTTATATATTTAATAAAATGAAAAACGTAGTGAAATTAAATAACAAATACAGTTCTTTCTTGCCACTCCTCACCTCTGTCAGGATATATGGAGGACTGGTGGAGACCACGTAAAGGTACTGGTAACTTTTAATTACTAATAATTTACTAATATTTTTTGTTATACATACTTTGCTTTAAATACTTGTTTGAAATAAACATTATTTATGATTTGTTTTTAATATTTCTTTTATATCTATTATTAAAGTTTAATGCACATGTATTTTTTAGGATTTTTTTTTCTTTCAAATAATTCAAGTACACAAAATGCTTGCCATTATTTATTAAAACTATTAAGTATATTTTAATATTTTTACAATACAATAAACCAAATGATTTTAATAAAACGATAGAAAAAAATTGTAGGTTAACTTTTGTTTGTTAAAAAAAAGTTTAATATTTGTTGCAAAAATATGAAAATTATTGAAAAATAAATAATTTGTTGCAGGGTAGTCCCTAACTGGGGATATTTTTGCCTAAGGAATTAATAAGGGGACGTTTTCAGAATTCCTTCACACAGGGCCGATTATTTCGTCTTTGCCTACAATAAAATGATATGAAGCAAGTGCCACTTCGATGACAGAGAAACATCAAAATTTAGTCAATTGTACATTATTGCACTTCGTTGCTTTCATCAAAAATCATTCTTTGCTACAAATGAAAAAAATAAACTTTTTCCCATTATTTCAAATTTATTTTTGTAGGAAAAACACTTATTGCATTAAAGCAATTAAATATGCATAAAATTCCAAAACCTATTTTACAAATTGTGATAGTAATCATGAGGGGGTAAAAAGCGCAATAACGTATTAAAAAATGTTGATACGCATAATCTTAATTATAAATAGTACTAAAAACACCAAGTTGGCATTACTGCAAGTAACTTCAAGCAGTTTATGTCAAATTAAAATTAGAAATTTTTGGATTGAAAGTGACATTGTCCTATTTTTTTATCGATAAATAAATTTAAAAATTTAAAGTTTCTAATTCATTCATTTCATTAGCATATACTAGCGCTCTTCTCAACAAAAAAAAAAAAAACGTAAAAAATGTAGTGTCATACGGGCTTAAGGAAATTATCAGGAGACGCTGTTTTCAGAACTTTCACACACAGACAAATTTTTTCCCAACTTACAAATGATATTCGGTTACTACGATTGGTAAAACTGAATATTGATTTTCTCAACAAAATTCGGTAAATACAACAAGTTACAGCACCGAAAATATTCAGGAAACACATTTGAATATGGTTGTCCAAACCGAATGTATTGGTTGTGGTTTCTATGTGTAGAAATATGTTATTTGTTGTACACTCAGAAAAAAAGTCAGTAGAAAAATTTGTAAACAGTTTTTAATCCAACTTTACTATTTTTGCACTGATTTTTAGTAAAAAAAATATTATTTAGCAAATCTTTTTGCTATTTACATTTTACAAATTACTGAGTATTTACAGAATATTTACAAATTTTTGTTGCTAATTTCAGAAATCATTTTACAAATTTTTGAAAACCGATTTGCTAAAATTAGCAAAAAAAAAATACTTATTTTAAAAAAGTGGATATTGAAGGAAATGTTATTTCTAATTAAAACTTACACCTACAAACTTTAAAGTGCCTTAAAATGTTAGATGGATTAAAAAAGGGATCGGAAGTGAATATACCGACTCATGTCTGAAAATAGGACACCCACTTTAAATAGCACTAAAAAGTTTTTTTAGTTCTAAAAATCAGCCCTAAAAACAATTAAAATTTGACCTTAAAAGTAAAAAAATTGACTACAAAAATAAATTTAAATTTTTGTACTAATATTAATAATATCGATGGCTTAATATAAAAAGGTCCTAACTCGATTTTTTGTTACTTGGCAGGAGAAGGAAAAAACTTAATAAAATCCGTTAAATTTTATATACAAAAAAAAGTTTTAATGCAATTCCCAAAAATGTGTTGCCTCTTTTATTAAAAACTGCATTTAAACTCTTTTTTGTATCTAAAATTTTACGTATTTTATTAAGTTTTTTCCTTCTCCTGTCAAGTAACAAAAAATCGAGTTAGGGCCTTTTTATATTAAGCCATCGATATTTAGTAATTTTTTTTGCTGATTTTAGCAAACAGATTTTAAATTCCACTACAAAAAGTCTACTAAAATTAAGTAGCGGCTACTTATTTTTCTACTTATTTCATTGTACTACACGTCAGCAGACATGTGTTGCTAAGATTAGCAAAAAATACCGCTGGGCTCAAATTAGCAAAATTTCCCGTAATAATAGCAAAATTTTCAGTTACCATTACAGACTTTTTTGGTGAGTGTAATGTTAGATTACAAACTCAATGAGAATTTCTTGTTTACGTCTAGGAACGTAAATCAATATTTCAAATATCAAAGAAAGAAAAACAACGAAGTATCACAATTTTTTTGTCATCTTTCAAAATACAACCCTGTTGCTTTGATTAAAGCTTTTTTAAACAAAATTGAAAATTTTTTAAAAAAAGCGGTTCAGAATAATTTATAGTGAAATACTTCGAATGTTTTGTGGTTCTGCATCCGAATATTTTTGTATGCTTTATTTCGTGTAAAAAAAGTTTGACGAAAATAAAATGAATGCATTTTGTTGAAACAATTTATTTACAATATTTTAGTTTTCCCTTAAACCTCTATTTCTTTAAATTTTAACTTTTTGCTTATTTGATTCAAAATCAATAAAAAAAAATATCAAACAGCTGATTTCTAAATCATTTTCACTATTTTCGGCAATAAACAAGAGCAGAAGAAAGTCTAACAATACAAAAATAATTATTAAGATTAAATTCCATTTAAAAAAGTGTCCAATAAGACAACTTTTTTCTCGGAATAGCAAGTTCTAAAACAAAAAGCTTTGACATTGTAATTATTTGCTGCTTTAGAATTTCACTACTATTAGATAACAGTAAAAGATTAACGCGTTCTCAAGCCAAGTCTTATTGAGACTTGTCACTATTACCATTAACCCATTAATGACCACTGTACCAGTATTGGTACACCTTAATTTTTAATTTTTTTCTGGCAATTTTTTGTTCTATAATTTGAGTAAAATAGTTTTCTTAGAGCCAACTTAATTTAGAAATAAAAAGGAAAAGATTTTTCTAATCTAAAACTGTTATTATACTTTAAATTCATATCGTTTGATGTCTATTAAAAAGTATTAAATTTTAGCAACATTTTTCATAAAGGTAAAATATTAATTTTAAAAATTTGTTATTAAAATTTTAATATATGTATAATGAGTGTTTATTGTTTATATAGGCACTAATTGAACCTGTTGAATCAAATTTAACAACACCAAATTTCAAAATGGTGTGTGTGGGAGAGCCGGTTTTAACTTTTTGCTCCTTGACAATTTGTAAGGATATCTTAATTTTTTTTTCAATATAGATTTTACTTTATCCTATATATATAAGGATATCTTAATTTTTTTTTTCAATATAGATTTTACTTTATCCTATTTGACGCCTTTGCCTACATCATAAATATATTTTTATTGAATATTTATATTTTATTTGGCCTTCAATGGGTTAAGATAGATTTAAACATTTTAAATAACATTGTTAAAAAAAAAATAATTTCACGTCGCACGTCAAGTGTGTATTGTATTATTTTTTGTAATCATTTTCGGGGGGATAAATCACCCTCATCCACCACAGGGGTGGATGAAGGAATTAACTTTTTCGTCTTATTACTTAATCAATTATTTTATCGCTTAATTATCTAATGAATTAACTTTTTTTTCACTTCATTCCCTAAGGTGTAAACTTTTTCTTTTAATTCCGTTCAGGAAATAAACAAATTTCCTAAAAATTTATCATTATTTTAAAGCGTTTGTAACATGTCGAAATTAGGTCTAACACCCCATAATGTTTATATATTCGTGATCCTTATGCAATTTTAATTCGATTTAGTTATGTCTGTCTGTCTTTTGAAATGGCGATCACGACGCGAAGACTCAAGCGGGGGTGCTCATTTTTATCTAGATTAATTGAATTCCTTTCGAGAATTTTGGTATTGAAAATGAGCAAAATCGGTGCAGCGGTTAAAAAGTTATGAGCGATAATGTGAAGGTACCTCTAAATTTTCCATACAAATTGGTGTATGGTGTACAATTTCATAGTAGAGACTGGCAAGTAAAATATTTTCAAAAAAAAAATTAATAATATTTTATATTCACCTCAAAAAATTTTTTTCACCGCAACAAGTTTTTCACCTCAAAAAATTTTTCCGCCTCAAAATTCTTTTTTCACTAACCACAAAATTTGTCTTCACATCCAAAAAAGTTTTTCACCTCAAAAATTTGTTTTCACCTACATAATTTTATTTCTAAAGTTTTTTACAATATTTGTACAAAAACAAGAGAGAACATTTTTTGTAGGATATTGGTGGAGGGTATTCAAAGATTCGGCACAGCCGAACTTAAGCCTTTTTTTTATTTACTAATATTTTCCTTATATAAATTTTGACATAATTCTGTAACTTTCTGGCGTACATTTTTCCCCGATGCTGTTTTTGGTAGTTTATCAAAGAAGTATACCCCACCACGTAAATGTTTAAAATGTACCATTCTATCGGCCACATGTTGATAAACCATATAATTTGTCAAATTACTTCCAGGCGCTTTCACAATAGCAGCAGCTGGTAAATTGGTGAATATTTCATCAGGTATACCACAAACACTTACTTCCACAACATCTGACAATTCAAGTATAACATTTTCAATCTCCGTGGGATAAAAATGAAAATTGTTGTATTTTAAAATATCCTTTTTGCGATCAACTACAAAAAGATTTCCTTTATTATCCACATAGCCCAAATCACCACTGTGAATCCATCTCTCGGAATCATATGTTTCGGCAGTAGCTTCTGGATTGCCATAATACCCAGCCCATGGATATAAAGTTCTTCTTACACATATTTCACCAATCTCACCAGGACCCAATTTTTGTTTGCAGTTATCAATTACTTTAACTTCGACGTTATGCGATAGTTGTCCGCAGTTGCCATCTTCAATAGCCAATCCTCCCGAAATAGCACCACCGAGTTCAGTCATACCATAACCAATGACTATTAAAGCATCTGGTAAATAACGTTTTATTTTGGCTACGATACTTTGGGGCATAGCACTACCGCC
Source organism: Eustalomyia histrio (assembly GCA_949748255.1). Lineage (NCBI taxonomy): Eukaryota > Metazoa > Arthropoda > Insecta > Diptera > Anthomyiidae > Eustalomyia > Eustalomyia histrio. Next base: position 53,812,853 of record OX456525.1, read on the forward strand.
AATAAAAAATATTTTTAAACTATTAATATCATTTTGTTGTAATTTCGAATTTGTAAATAACATTCCGATTTGACTTGGAGGACCAAAAAACATTGTGATTTGATAACGTTTTAAAATATCCAAACAATGTTCGGGATTGAAAGGGTTTTCGCTAATTATGCGTGTATAATTATCGACAATGGTGCTGATAAGTAAAGCAAAAAGACCAGTCGCCCAATAAAGTGTACTAAAACATAGAATACGTTGAGGATTTATGGGTACAAAACTTCTAAAAATAAAAATTAAATAAAAAAGTACAAAAAATTATTTAAAAATGTTGGCATAAAAGTCTGTTGTAGTTTAATTGAACTAATTTTCTCAAACTTATTTTTTTCTTTTATTTAAATCTTTTTACCAAAAGAACAAATTTCAGTTGGACTTAACCTATTTCTTCTTGTTAATATTCAGTTATTCGATCTACAATTGTCAATTTGTGTCTCCGCTATTAAGCTAAATAATTTTAGCTGATATATGTGCTTAAATTTAGCTTACCATAATTTATCAGACAATGATTCGCAACTTCATTGAAAATTTTGAAGGTGCAAATATATGTAGGTACTCTTTTTATATTTTCTTAGTAAAATTTTCAACTGTTTGTACGGGCTTTTCTTTTTTTAGTGTATGTAAATAATTTAGTCAGTACATTAATCTGTAAATCATCTTCTTATCCAATTAAACCAATTTCCTGTTCTATGTTTTAGATCAAAACAAAATTTATCAGTTTCGCCTTTAAATTAAACTTCTATAAATAAAATACAACTTACAATGCATTCAAAAGAGCGACATGAGATAAACAAACACCTTTGGGTAACCCTGTAGTTCCAGATGAACACAAAATTGCCGCAACTTGATTGGAACCCATTTTTAATTCCTCCACACATCTTAATTAACAAAAATATTTAAATTAAATTTTGTAAAGAAAATTAAAATTCTTCATTATATAAACTCACTTAAACTCATGTTCTCGTTGTGTCACCACCATGAAATCGTCTAATTTGGCAACACCTTCAATATGCTCTTTAATTGTATAAATTGTTGTTGATGCTAGACCACATTCATCGAATGCCATTCTAACTTTATGATATATTGAACCATCACAAAACATTAATTTTGGTTTTGTTATCGAATATATATGTTTAATACCATCTGCGGTAAGAATGCATAAAATTATATAATTCACTACATAACATATAACACAATTAAGTAGACAGTCCAAACCTTTATCAAAACTGGGATCCAAGGTACTGATGATAAGACCTTTATATTGGCAAGCAAAAATTAAAGGAGCTAAAAAATCACTATTTGCCGCACATATTCCCACTATATCACATTGTTGTATATTTAATTGTTCCAAATGTTGAGCAATACGAATAGATAATAATAAAATTTCTCGATTTGTAAACTCTTTACCCGTTGTATAGGAAATCTTATTAAAATATAATCAATTTAAACGAATCCATCCATCTACATATTAATTATATATCTTACTTGTGATATATGATCTGGTTTATTTTGTAAAGCTTCAAATACTACCGAACCAATTGAGTGTTGTTCTCCGAACTTTGGTTTAATTTTATTTCCATACCATATTTTTTCCTGTTCATTAAAGGTTGTCCGCGCTGCAGTTGTCATTTTATATTCGCTGGTTTAACAAATGACTAATTAATTCAATTGTGATCAGTTATATGCATTTATTTTTAACTGATAGAGAACAAAAAAAGATAATAAAGTTATATTTGAAACAGTTTGTTATCAAGGGAGAAAACAAATTGGCTTTTTTTACATTTTTGCTCATATTTTCTTGCCATTTTTTGATTATTAATTTTTTAACTCTTAAGAAATTTATTTTTTCTTAAGAGTTTTGTGTATTAAAACTGTATTTTTTTAGATTTGTTTAGATTTTCCTTAAATTGCTTTTTAATATAAAACGAAAATATTTTTTTTAAGCTTATTTTTTAACTTTTATAATCTTGAAATTTCAATCTACAAGTCATTAAAGGTGCACGTTTTAATGGCCTATGCAAACCTTTCAAGTTAGAAATTTAAAACTTAAAATTAAAACGTCCAGTACAAAAAGTTAAAAAAAATAAAATATAAAGACGAAAATCCTTAGAAAAAAATAAATCAACCTTCTTAATATATTTCAATATTTAAGACATCCGATAATACAGTATGGCGCTTTTAAGCTAGTTCTTTATAAACCACTTCCTTAGAAGTGCTTCATTTAAAATTTTCAAGAAATTGTAAAAATAATGTATTTCAAAAATTAATCAGTTATAAAATGATAATTTTTAAAATTACCCTAAAATATTAAGTTTTTTATTTTATTTTCAAATTAATCAATTTTATCACACATTTTTATACATGAGAGCAGTTTTTGATCCTCAAGTTTATTTTATTATAAACCGCTTAATAAACACAACGTCTTAGTAATGAAACAATTTTATTTAAAGGTTCTTGTTTCTTTAAAATACAAAATTCTCATTTATTTAAGATGAGGTTGGCTTTAAATTGTGATGTTTTTCACATAAGTAATCAGCACCTCGTTTCTGTATTTTTTACATCGATAAAGTTTTCCTTCGCAAAAAACATGTAAAACTCAACTCTGTTCTGCTTTCTATAGGGTGAGTCATAGGCAATTAAAAATATATTAATCTAAAGAAGATAATAAGGCGCTGTATTCTTGTTATTTCTCTTTTTATTAAGAAATTTTACAAAATTAAATGTGCCACAGCTTCAAAAGTTAGAAACTTAAAAAAAAATTCCAGTAAAAATACAATCAACTTTATTATATGTAAAGTCATCTTGTATAAAATAGGGTGACTATAAATTTCTCGATGCGAAAACTTCTCGCATCAGATACAGAAACGGGGTGCAGACTAACTTTAGTCATAACCTTGCGGTGGATACTTAAGAGGTGTAAGATGTGGTTACGTCCTCCGCAACAGTCTATTAATCCTGCGCAAGAACAAAATTTCTATGTATAAAAATACAAAAAGTCGAAATAACATTTTTTTTGTGAAACAAATGCAAAATGTTTGATTTTACGAAATATTTCGTTGATTTAACAATAATTTCGTATTTTTATGGATAAATTATTATGAGTATAATACGTACGGTTATTAATAAAATAAATGAAAAAAAAACAAACTGAACACTCACAATATTATTTCGTTAAAAATAATCTTAAATATATATTAAATTAACTGAAAATACAATCAAAAAGAGGACTACTTATTTTTTATTATACTCAGCTCGAATCATTTTCAAAAGTATTTCATAATCGACAAAAGTAGTAAAAACAACTGAAAGTCGTTTAAATAATCATAAATTTTTAACTGACAAAACGTTAGAAAAAAAACAATTTTTGTAGATTGTTTTTCAAATTGAAAGTTTTTTATTTGTATGTAATTACAAAACACAACACACACACAGAGGCATATACAGTCGTGGTCATACAATTCAGTCATTCGAACTCACGTAATTCCTAGAAAGAATAAATATTATATTTTTAAGGGCATACAAAAATTAAGTTTTATTCATTTGTCTAAAATCTTATAAACTAAATTAAACACAATAACAAACAAAAAATTTCCACTACTTAAATGCTTTTTTCAAACTTTTTGAAATACACTTTAACGATTTTGTACACAAATAATTAAGTCATGGGCCATTCAATGTCAAACCGGAAAAAAAATGTCATTTTCGGATTTGTCATCTCCGATTTTAATGATATTCGCCAAATGGGTAGAGTTTATCAAATCATTAAACTTTCGATCCCAAACCCTTTCGGTTTTCGAAATATTACGCCATGAAAATTAACAAAAACGTTAAAATATCGAAAAAGTGTCCATACAAAGCCGCCCCCATAACTCTTAAACTACACAGCCTAAGTTTTTTATATTGGTACCATTTTAAAGGTGAAAACATCATCTTCAAAATCGCGTCCCAAAAGTTTTTTTGTATTAAATGTAATTTTTTTAAGTTTAATCTTCAAAGACCCATATCTCAAAATCCAATTTTTTTAATTCTGAAAAAATATGTGTTAAATAAAAACTAAGGTCTCTCTAAATTTGTGGCAAAATTTTAAGGTGGAGACTTATTCGGTTCCTGAGTTATGAAGGAAAACGTGGTCGTTATGAAGTTATGGACGACTTTGTATGGACACTTTTTTGATATTTTGACGTTTTTGCCAATTTTCATGACGTCATATTTCGAAAACCGAAAGGGTTTGGGGTCGAAAGTTTAATGATTTGATAAACACTACCCATTTACAATATTTGTGGCAAATTTCATTAAAATCAGCAATTATAAATCCGAATGCTGTGCGGTTTGAGCTGGAATTGGCCTCATTCAAAAAAATATTATTTTAATTAATAAATTAAAACCATTTTGATTAATGGTATATTCTATCTTTTAATACGTATTAATTCGGCACATCTCTTCGTAATTGTTTTAAAAATTTCACAACACTGATCAGGGGTGATATTATTCAACTTTTAAATAATCTCCCACAGGACTTACATTTGTAGTTTCAAAAAGTTTGGGTCACAGTTGAGATATCCTTTTTGCAAACTCTAGATATTGACATACTCGTCTTACTATGCAACCATTTAAATTATTTTTGACACGTTTTCTTACAGTTCTTGCTGTAATGTTAATTTTAAATAAAACAAAAAGTTTTCAGAGAATTATCATAATATGTTTTATTATGATCTATGACAATTATGTGTGAAACAAAATATCGGCCAAATGCTCGCCACGTCTTCGGTGGCATACCCCTATCCGATGGTCCATATTTTCATCTTCAGCGATGAGGCACACTTTCACCTCAGTGGATTCGTTAACAAGCAGAATTGTCGCATTTGGGCAAATGATAACAGACTTCTTGAGGCCAGAAATTGAGATATGGACCTGGACGATATGTGGTTTCAACAGAATGGTGCCACTTGCCACACATCCAACGAAACAATGACTCTTTTGCGCGATAAATTTAATGGCCATGTTATCTCACGTCCTGGCGATGTTAATTGACCGCCACGATCATGTGATTTGACACCGTTGGACTTCTTTTTTTGCGGATTTAAAAGAAAAAGTGTACGTCAATAAGCCAAGAACAATTCAAGAGCTAAAGGACGAGATAATTCGGCACATTAACGAAATTGAACCTCAATTATGTCTCAGAGTCATTGAAAATATGGACTATCAGATAGTGGTATGCCACCGAAGCCGTGGCGAGCATTTGGCCGATATTTTGTTTTATTTACAATTAACATCGTGCATTATGGTTGAACCACACTTTATTTTTAACATTGTATTCTGACTTCTTAGTATACCTTGTTTGTGTAGATATTACAATAAGAAAATATCCGTATCCATTATATATGGTGAGGGTATATATTAGATATTGTATAGATTGTAACATGTCTAAATATTATACCCCATAAAGTATATATATTCGTGATCCCTATGCAATTTTAAGTTGATTTAGCGATGTCCGTCTGTCTGTGTTAAAAAAAACGATCACAACGCGAAAACGCAAGGGGGTGCTCATTTTCATCTAGATTATTGGAAATCCTCCCGAGCAGTTTAGTATTGATAATGGGCAAAATCGGTCCAGCGGTAAAAAGTTATGAGTGAAAATGTGAAGGTACCTCTGAATTTTCCATACAAATTGGTGTATTTTAGTACAATTTCATGGTAGCGATTGGTACATAATATATTTTTTTACCAGTCGCGTAGAAGTAAATAATAATTTATAACTTTACCGTATTTAAATTACACTTTTATTTGTCTTTGGTCATATCGTATGTACATTTACTATTAATTTTGTGTCTATCTAAAATTTTAATTGAAATATATCTTCTAGCACTGTCATTTTTAATTTATTCACTTAAATAAACAAAAAAAAATAGATAAATAAAAATAAATATTTTGTATTTACCTTAAATATTTTGTATTCACTTCAAAAAATTTTTTTCACCACTAACATTTTTTTTACCACAAAATTATTTTCACCTTAAAAAAAATATTTCACCTTAAAAATTTTTTCCCACCAAAAAGTTTGTTTCACAACCAAAAAAAGTTTTTTCACCATTATTTTACTTTTAAAGTTTCCAAATTTAATTGTATCAAAAACAGTAGAGAAATTTTTTTAAGATATCTGTCAAAGATTCGACCTTTTTTTACTTTTTTTATCAATAAATTGTCAAATACCCAATTTGAAGCCAAATACTTTATCTGGCAACACTGATGTATATACACTCTGATATGAATACAAACACTACTTAGACTACGTTGTTTTTTTAAATTTAAATAAAGAGTGTGGATCTCTTACTCAAAAAAAAAAAAATAAGTTATAACAATTTTATTAATACTACGCGTATTAATACTACGCGTATTAAAAATATTTTTAATAAAATTTTTTTTTTAGTTAGGAATTTGAAATGCAATTTGAATAACTTTAATAAAAGTTAAGATACATATAAAACAAAATTATATGACTTTTTTCATTTCCTTACAGTTAAAGACAAAACAATAGAATCACGAGCAATAAAACTAAATTTATTTATTTGAGAATTATTTGTTTTTCCATATTAATGTTTATGAAGTGTACAACAAGTAAAAAAACTTAAATAAAAACAATATCAAAACCAAGAATAAATTAAAAAAAAATTAAAAACCTGTGCGACATTGAATAGAATCAGTTTTCTTAAAAAAATATAAAAATTCAAAACGTCAGAAGAATTTTTGTTCTGTTAATATTTCGTTCTGAAACCATTATTACATATACCCTCCACCATATATGGTGAAGGTATATATCAGTTTGTCATTCCGTTTGTAACATGTCAAAATATAGGTATAAGACCCCATAAAAAATATATATTCGTGATCCTTATGCAATTTTAAGTCGATTTAGCGATGTCCGTCTGTCTGTCTGTTGAAATGGCGATCACGACGCGAAGACTAAAGCGGGGGTGCCTATTTTTACCCAGATTATTGAACATCCTACCGAGCAGTTTGGTATTGAAAATGAGAAAAATCGGTCCAGCGGTTAAAAAGTTATGAGTGAAAATGTGAAGGTACCTCTAAATTTTCCATACAAATTGGTAAATTTTTCTGTATCTATTTTTTTTTTCTGTTAAGCTTTGTTGGTTTTTCGTTTCATTCCATAAAATGTATTTTTTGTAACACTCATATTTAATATTTTTGTTTTTAATGTTGTAGTTGTAACCAATTGTCAATAGGTGGCGCAAGAAATATTGAATTCTCCAAAGACATTTATATAAAAAAAGATAGAGCAAAATGCATAATTCTTTTAGTGCCGCTACTTTTGAATAGGTGGCGCTGAATAAAATTTAAACAATACCCTGCCCCATGGTTAGGTCGACATAGCCTTGGATTAGGCTTTCAATTAATTTATTTACCAAAAATATTAAATTAACTACATACTTCAAATTCTTAAATGTTACTAGTAGACTTATAACATAATTTTAAATTCAATTTTTCAAATGTTTGACGTAATAAAACCATTTGTTTCACATTTTTATGTCAACAAAAATTTTTCATAGAGGAAAATAGTATTTTTTTTTATTCCACTTGTATAATTTTTGAGAATCGAGGGATTAGCAAATGTATAGTTATGTTAATTTTTTCTTTCATAAAAAATACACATAAATAAAGTGCAATATTGTAATCTTAAACATCTAAATGAATATTGATTTAAAAAATTAAGGTATAATATGCACATAAAACATATATTTATTAAGTTTCATTTATGTTACGACGAAAATAGAAAATCAATAATACTCTTCTGTATATTGTAGCACAATATAGCTAATGGAGACTAGTTCTGCAGCAACATATGCCTAATGGAGAGAAAGAAACTTCTGATGGGCCTTCTATTGACAAATAGTTACAACTCATGTTCTTTCTTTAACAAATTAATTTCTTTACTACAAACACACTTTAAAGAGAAAGAACATTCGTTGCAACTATTTGTCAATACGTGGCGCATCAGAAAGTGCATTCTCTCCATTAGGCATATTTTGTTGCAGAGCTAGTCCCAATTAGCCAGTAACAAAATTGAATATTTGCCAAAAAACTATGCTTTAAAATGTGTTTTTTGTGCAGTACATGGTTAAAAAACTAGTGAAAATGTAAAGGTGCCTCTAAATTGCCCATACAAATTTAGTACAATTTCATAGTAGCGACTGGTACATAACATATTTTCTCATATTTTTTCACCAGTCGCTTAGCAGTAAATATTTTGTATTCACCTCAAAAATTTGTTTACCACTAAAATTTTTTTTCATCAAAAAAATTTTTTTCACCTCTAACTTTATTTTTCCACCACAAAAGTTCTTTTCACATCTAAAAAAGTTTTTCACCTCAAAAATTTTTTTCACCTACATAATTTTACTTCAAAAGTTTTTAAATATTATTTGTATCAAAAACAGTAGAGAACATCTTTTTAGGATATTAGTGGAGGGTATTCGTCCAAAGTTCAGACTTGTTTTTGATTTTATCTGGACCAAGTTTATCTTTTACTATTTTCCACATATTCTCGATTGGATTTAAATCTGGAGATTGGGATAGCTATTCCACTTTATGGGCATTTCCATTCAGCATAAGGCTTCATTATACTCTTTTATATATGGACGTAGAGATGCTTGTCCATATTTTCCTGGATCCAAAAAATTGGAACTACGCCATACCAAGAAAAACATCCCCAGACCGTGATGCTGCCACCACCAAGCTTAAAAGTTTTTGTGGTATAGCGTTAATTTAATTTTGCATTTTTAGGACGTCTAACTCATGTTCTTGTGGACACTTGATAACCTTGAAACTTCCTTCCGGATTGCTCCTGCGGACTTAAAAGGGTCTCGTTTCGATAAAATTGTTATTAAATTATCTTCATCTTTGTTGGTTTTTCACAATTTATAACAGAATGTGCTTTTTATGAAAACTAAACTTAAAGAAAGTATTTTAATTTGTTTTTTTTAATGATTCTATTTATTGTCGCTATTTATTTTGCAGTTTTTTCAATTTAATGTTGGTTTTCATATAAGGACGTGTTATTGTTTTTATTTTGCTTTTTTTATTTTTTTTTTTTTAATGATTCAATTGTATTGTTCGTCACTGTATATGTTGCCAATAGTGTTTATTGTAAACTAAAATATTTTTTACACCAAGTTCATTATCAATTAAAAATTTAATTGATATGATTAAACTTTTAATTGAAAATGAACAAAACATAAAGAAAAAAATTAATTGAAATTTTTTGGCAATAGTTTCCTCTGTATATTGCAAAAATGCTAAAACGCCATTTTATATTTTCCAATAAAAATTAAACAAGATTTGAAATTAAACAAAAAAAATCTAATTGTTTTTACATCACTTGGTTTATTGTAATAATTTTATATTATTGTATATACAAACTTTATAATTAAATATTACTAATTATTTTTTGTTTTTATTTTTTTGTTGCCCACTTTTAGCACATGCAACGGATTATTATGGTGAGTTAAATTGTGTTCAATGTGAACACCACATTTTGTAGACCTATTTTTATTAGTTTGATTAATTTTTGTTTTGTTAAACAGTGTTTTTGTGTAGTAGTTTAGATTTTATGTAAGAAAATTTTCGTTTTCTCCTTTTTAGTTTCTTAAAAAATTGATTTTCTTTTAGTTTAGAATATTTTCTATATTGTTTTTTTGTTTCGTTTTAATTTTTTTTCTTAAAATATTGTTAACAAAATTGTTAACAATGTATAATTAATAATTTTTTTATTTGTACATATAACATTTACGAATAGAAGAACAAAAAAATCACCAAATAAAAATTTATTTTCTCCACCCATTTTTTTATAATTTCAATTGATAAAATAACATTATTTTTTTTAGAATAAATCAAAAGTTTAGCAGTTTAAAGAAAGGGTTAGTTTCACAATTTTTAGTTACAAATTAAAATGGGTTCTGATTTTTAAATCTGTTTCAGTTTTTAAGTTCAATTGTGAAAATGGCCCTTGAATTATAATTTCTTTTTAAATTAGAGTTTTTCTTTTAATGTTGTTTTTTAAACTAGTTTTAAAATTAAGTTTACTTATTGTTTTTAAGTTTAATTTCCCCAAACTATTAATCATTTATTATAAAATGTTTATAATTATTTGTATTTTAGTGATTAAACACTTTGAGAGCCCATCATTTGTGTTTAACCCAAAATAACACAAATCATCATTTTGAATATCTTTTTAGGGGTGAATTTCACTACTGCATGTTTTTTATATAAATTTCAAAAAAGCTAGATTTCTTAATTTTTTTTAAATCACTTTTTTTTATTTAAACAGATTTTAAAAAATGTTTTTTTTTGGGGTTTAATTATATTTTTTTTACTCTTTTTTTTTATTCAAATTCATGACTACAAAAAAAACCAATATCGCAACTTGTTTATAATTTTCTATTTTTCAAGATGAATACAATCTTAATCCGGGTTTAGAATGGGAGGATGAATTCACAGGTAGGTACTCTTTTGAAATTTGCAAACAGTGACGGAATCGACATGAAGCAAAATAGGAACGTCAAAATTCTTGATTTTACAAAAACTAAACAAATTCTTAAAAGAAGCCAATAGAGTTTCAAAACTATATATTTTAAACATGCACTTGATTGATTTAACTTTCTTCAGTTATAAACAAAATATCAAAATTATTGTAGGCCTATTCTCGTTTGCTACATTAAATTAATAATACATTTAATAATCTCATAATTCTGTGTTAATGCTTTATTGTAAATGTTTATCTTTCATTGCATATATTGTCTGTCACCTGTTCAATATATCTTGCTTTTAATTAAATCTAATATTATTATAATGATTAAAATAGGTGTGCGTGTATGTTTTAAACAATTGAAATTTAATGAAGCATTTTTTTTTTGTTTAATATTCAAAACACATTTTCTAATAAAACAAAAAAAAATAAAAAATTACGAAAATATAATCAGATATTTAATAACATAATTCCTACAAATCAATTCGCAAAATTAATTTAAATAATATTCTACTTTAAACATCAATTTGATTAATGTTGAATCGATTGAATTGAGATAAAATTTTATCCAATCAATTTGACTAACAAAATAAATTGACTTGATTTACAATTCGGAAATTAAGTCGTCAAACAAATAATTCAATCCAATGATAATTGGAAGATATAGATATAAATCACAACGAAATTACCGAAAATGTTCATTTAAGTAAATCCCAGAAATGTTGTTTGTACGGAGACTAGGTTCAAATAAAGTGTGGTTTTCTTTAAATTTAGAGGCGTGATTATGTAACATCCATTACACCCATACTATAACCACATACCTAAGGCTTTGTGTGGCTAAATACCATTTAAACCGAATTCAGATAGGATTTTTCTATCAGAGTTATGTACCAAATTTCATCCAAATATCTTTATATTTTCGTCCTGTAGTTTCATTAAAATTTTGCATTTACGGTAAGGCTGTGTTGGGTAGCCGGACACTGCAAGGTGGATGGCAATGAGGTGGCGGACGAACTCGCGAGGGAGGGTTTGAACCTGGACTTAGGGGTAAGGGCCAGGGGGGTAAAACTCCCCCTGGTGTCACTACTATGGGGTGATACGGGAAATGTTCCGTGATTAACCGGTCCTGGGCGAATAGTATAGGATTGCAGGGTATAGAGGGCGTTATGGCCCGGACTGGATGCAGGGGCAATCAGGGTTCTACTAGGATTGGATAAGGGTGGTCTCAGGACCCTTATAGGGTTCTTGACGGGGCATTGTTTTGTTAGGGCTTTCACAAGTAAATGGGATAATGCCATACCGGACTTCTTTAGACTGTGCGGGGATGTTGAGGAGAGCATGTATTGTGCCACTGTCGTAGGATGCAGGGTCTCAGGCAGAAATGGCTAGAGGTTAGGTTTCACGACGAACTGGGGTGAATCGCTGGATGTAATCCAGGAAAATAGGACAGCTGTTTCTGATGAGGGGACTGTAGGGAGAGTCTTGTCCTACATAGTTTCTTTATTTCTTCGGACCTCAACTTTTTTCTTCCTTACTTCTCTTTCTCTCTCCCACACTTTCTTCTTCCTCTATACTGAAGGTATTCGGACCCCATTGGTCTCCGGGTGGAAATGTGTCCCTTGGCCGCATAACGCTTCTTAACCTAACCTTCATTAAAATTAATTTAAGAAAATAGCAGGATATCATATAGGGAATTGATCCAAAAGTGGCCCGATTTCCGTTAAGCTTAGAAGCGTGATTTATTGTCCCATATAACATTTACAATCCAAATTTCATTGAGTCTTAATACAATTAAAGCTTAATTCAGAACGGTATTTTCTATTAAAGTTAGGTCTGAATATGGACCTATTCTAAACAATTTCAAAGGAATCTGTCCCACGACCAATAAAAAAAACCTATGAAACAAATCCTCCAAATATCTTAACATTTGCCATCCGTTGCGAGACCATGTTAACCCTGGAATCAAACACAAGGTTGACATGGTCTTGCAACTCGGCAAGAGAGTTCGAGTCGATTTTTGTATGCTATGAGGTGGGTCTCAGTCCGCTATTTTTGATAGTTACAAACATTAACGAAAACTCATAATACTCTGACCACATAATGATATAAACACATTCGTGAAAGAGACAGTTGTTTTTGAAGTTTTTTCTTTTTAACCCTCTAATGCCCAAGACGGCTAAAAAGCGGTTGTCAGGTATTAGGTAGTTTTTGACTAAATAATAATTTTTTATCAAAGCAATTACTTGATATCAATAAAAACACAATTTACTACTTTTTCTGTTTTTAAACTTTTTTGTTCAACGAACGAGTTTAAAAAAAATTTTCTTTTTAAAATAAAAAAAAAATATTTAAAAATTCGCCAAAATATATTTACCCTCTGGCATATATTATTGATAATAACAAAGGAAAGGTTAGTCTCTACTTGCAAAATAAGTGACAATTTCTTTTCCAGGACTCAAAGTACACGTATTACGAACATCCCTCCAATTCAAAAACCAGTTAAGCAAAGCTAATACACTCAGACTTCTGAGAAGGCGGATTCAATTTCGGTGAAATTTAATAAATTTAGCACCTTTTAAAAATGTAAATCGCTGCAACTTCTAAAATAATAACACTAAATCCACAATTTTGGGCATGTAAATTTATTTACTGATAGTGTATAGTATAGCAAAAAATCGAAACAATTTGATTACTAGATATCTTCATTGTGCTACACTCAGAAGAAAAAGTTAGTAGAAAAATAAAGTAAACGGTTTTCAATCCCACTTTACTATTTTTGTACTGATTTTTAGTAAACAAATTATTGTTTAGCAAACCTTTTTGCTATTTACATTTTACAAATTACAGAGTTTTTACAGAATATTTACAAATTTTTGTTGCTGATTTCAGATATTTTACAAAATTTTTGAAAACCGATTTGCTAAAATTAACAAAAAAAAATACTAGTTTTAAAAAGTGGATGTTGAATTCCTTATTTCTAATTAAAACTTACATCTACAAACTTAAATTGACTTAAAATGTTACCTAACTTAAAATAGGGATCGCAAGTGAGTATACCGACTCATGTCTGAAAAGAGGACATCCACCTCAATAGTTTTTTAATTCTAAAAACCAGCCCTAAAAACAATTAAAATTTGACCTTAAAAGTAAAAAAAAATTTACTAAAATATTTTTCAAAACAGAAATTACCAAATAAAAACAAAATGATTAAGTCGTTTATGTTTTAACATTTTTTAAGATTTTTAAGCCTTTGATTTTGTTTTTAATTTTGTATGCGTAAAATATTTCTAGATAAAAACAACTGAATTTAAATTTTTGTACTAATATTAATAATATTTAGTAATTTTTTTGCTGATTTTAGCAAACAGATTTTAAATTCCACTTTATGAAAAGTATACTAAAATTTAATATCGGCTTCTAATTTTTCTTCAAATTTCATTGTACTACACGGCAGCAGTCATGTGTTGTTACCGCTGTGCTCAAATTAGCAAAATTTCCCGTAATAACAGCAAAATTTTCAGTTGCCATTACAGACTTTTTATGGTAAGTGTATTGTGCTATATCGTCTAAATAAAGCCATTAATTAAAATTTGTTTATCTGCAAAATATAGAGAAGAAATATTGTCGTTATCTGAAGAAAAGGCATTAGAAGGTTAAAGTTTTAAATTCAAATGCGTAGAAGGATTATTCTGTAGAGCATACAAATTTAATTGGCTATTTAACGCCCAAATTTTAAGATCCATTTTGGAAAAAATTTGCATCTTAAAAAGACAATGGCGAACTAAAGTAACTCCATGAACATTATTGAAAAGCTTTTCTTATAACAAGTTCGTCGTTAGAACACAGTTCAAAAATTTCATAACTCCGCAATTGTCAAAAGTGATTACTACAGCTCATTATTATGCCAAATCATTATATCGTTCATATGTGATTGATTGTCTCTTGCAATGCTATCTGCCACCAATTCAAATTTAGCAATCAAAAACAATATAAATTTTGGTAAATAAAAGTTTAATTACATATGTGTTAATTGTAGAAAAACTATGACATTTCTTAGTAATAAAATAAGAAAGTGTTCTCCACTACAGTTGTGAACGATTCTCTGTTAACAGTCTACCACCTTGGCACACATAGCTACCTATTATTCCGGCTGTGCTCGTCGTTGGGGAGGTGTCTTTGGTTGCCGAAAAATTCTAAAATAAAAATTTTTTAATTTTTTTTTTTTATTTCTCAAATACATTTTGTTTAACTAATACAATAACCCATTCATACTGAAACCCAAAATATGTTTTTTCGTTTTTTTTCACTTTTCAACTTTTTAATTCCATACAAATTTTAAATCGAAAACTCGAAAATACGTATTTTAGTGCTCAGTATGAATGGGGTATAACTTGGTTAAATATGACAAATTTTCTTGTTGTTCTTTTTACCACCTAAATTCGAGATTGTGCCCCAAAAAAGTGTACATATTCGATAATTTCGTCTCCTATATCAGATATCTAAATGTCATCGAAATTGATGGTGGCCACCAAAAAGACCTTTCTTGTTTGACAATTATATTAATTGAATTAAAAAAAAAACTCACATTTTCAAATATTATCTATTAAAAGGTGAGTGAAAAATTGGTGTTGGTTCAAAAAATATGTGTACAAAAATTGAAATGAATCTTATATAAAATGCTTCATTATTTTTTAATATTATATAAAGCATGCATTTATACTTAATTATTATTTTATACTGTCAATAACACATTATTTCTTAAAATGTATTTAAACAAAACCTAACTTCTAACCTTTGACCTAAAGAAACAAATATGCAAACTTAAATTTTTTGCCAAAAAAAAAAAAAACAAATATACAAAATCCTTAACTTAAAACTAAATCCGTTTCTAAAAGGTCTTATCCAAATCATATATTTATAAGGGAACATTTTGTATAATTAAAACGTACTGCGCTTCTAATACTTTTCATACACCCTCATGTATATTTTCATACGAGAATATTTTAAGCAATAAAATTTTTCTGACAAGGGAAATGTGCTAAAACAAGAATTCGAATATATTTTCTTTAACTTGTAACTAAAATAGAATGCGATTTTTTAGAATAAAAGCAAAGTTTGATATTATTATCCAAGTTAAAGAAAAATTCAGATTTTTAAACTGGTGGCATAGTTTTCTTAAAATAAGCAGATTAAAGCAATTTGTAAAGTATTTTATTTTTGGTTAATTTATTATATATTTTTACAATCAATATTTTTCAAAAAAAAAAAAACAAAAAAAGTCAGCAACTTATGTTCCTAATTTGTATTCATTGATCGGTGTTTGAGTTTCCTTTCTCATAATCTTAACATTATGTCAAAATACAATTGATTATCCTTTTCATCGAAACAACATCAACCAACACCTCAACAAAATATGATTTTCTTTAGCACTTAAATAAATAAAAATTTAATTATTTTTTAAGACATTTTTTTAGAATAATTGATTAATATTAATAAGAAAAATTAAAAGTTGTTTACATTAAACATCAAAAAAATAATTTATTGAAATTAATAAAAATTGGGTGGAGAAATTACATATTTTTTATATAAATACATTTATTTTTTGTTTAAAAGTCAATTTTAAAAACTTAAACTAAAATAAATTGACTTTTAAAATGTGCACTGCACCAAAAGCAAATAAAACATTTTTAATTGGCATTAAAATTTTCAATATTTATATAAATCGTTTTGTTTTTTTTTGTCAAAATTTATTGTTTGTTTTTGGTGTTTTGTTTATAAATGAAAAAAAAAATATTGGCTTTTTTAGGTCTTTCTTCTTTTAGGTGTTCGCAAAGATTTCTCTTTTTTTTGTGTGTGTGTGTAAAATTGAAAACTTATTGTGTTTATAATAAAATCTAATCCTTTTATTTTCTCAAGCATTGTAAAACACACACAAAACATGCACTTGATAAAGGTAATTTTGTAAAAAAAAAAAAAAAAAAAACAAATAAACTGAAGAAAACACAAACAAATCAATGCATAGAAAAATCAGATTCATTGTAACAATCGAATTTCTTGCCAACCTAATGATTTGGTTGAAGATCTATTTGTTTGTGCCGACAGAAATTAATACAACAGAATTTTGGTTGTAACAAGTTATTTTTAATTGTGCCAGGAATACATTTGATTTTTTGTTAGTCAAATAGTTCGCTTGTTGCAGTCAGTTGGCAAGAAATTCGGTTGTATTGTATTTTTTAACAATTATTTTTTGCACTAATTTTTTTACAGCTTGTTTTTATATTCATAATGTTATTTACCATTTACAGTTTCAAACAAAACCATTTTGTAAATTTTGTCCATATATTGTCTTCTAACACTTTTCTGCACGCATTCTTAACAAAATATTTGTCATTCGAATACAAAAAAAAAATTAACAAACATTTTTTTTCAAAAATAATTAGTCTCAATAGATGTTCTGCATTTCCAGCTTTTAAATCAATTAATCAGTAAAATTATTACCCGAAAATCGTAAAAGAAGGTAATGCCTTGATATCGTTTCGTTATTTTGTACAATTTATTTAATGTCGAAACAAATAATCTAAATATCAAATAATTTTTCGATCCGAATAATCTGTTAGAATATTTCGATTAATCGATTTAATTTTTTCTAAAAACTTTTTACTTTTCTAACTCAAATGCATTTAATATCAAGAGCCATTTTGAGGTTTTCCATAAATCATTTAGGGCCGCATCATATTTAGAAAAGTCAAAATAAATATCGTCATCGAAGCTACAATGAAAGCTGACTTACCTTTTTTAATTTTTGTATAAACTAATGCAGTTTTCTTTTCTGACAAAAAATGTTGCCTTTTTTCTGCCCTTTCTTACAAAATTAGATATCAAATTAAAGGTATTTAAGAGACCTATTTAAATATGTATCAAATATGATGAATTATGCCTTAAATTTCGTGAAATTTAACAAAATCTTACAATTTTTGAATATTTTGATGTTTTATTAAAGAAGTTGTGCATGCTTGAACATGTTTTACTACGCACAAAAAGACATTTTGTAATAAAGGGCAGAAAAAAGGCAACATTTTTTGTCAGAAAATAAAACGGCATTAATGAAATAACTTTGCATTCTAGTAACCGAATAAAAAATTAATTAATAGTCAAAACAAAATTCAGTAAATACAACTTAGTTGCAACACCCAAAATGATCAGGAATAATATTTGAATATGGTTTAGTACAACCAATATATGCTTCAGAATTCGGTTGGTACTAAATATTTATGTGTTTAAGAGCAGCAAAAATTGTTATTTCCTTATCATAACTAGAAATTTTTAGTTATATTAACTATAATTTTTCAAAATTTTAAATAATACTATTTTCTCGTTAAATCCAGCGATTTTTAAATATTAAGACCTTTAAAAACATTTTAATTCGTCTGTATTCGGTATTTTAAAGCATTATGGACAAATTTTGCTAAACAAAAAATGTTTGTTGAGCCGATTTGATTCGACGTTGAGTGTAAAAATTAAGAAAAAGTCTGAGAAAAATCAACAAATTTGTCTATAATGTCACCAAGAAAGAAAAAACCGATTCGGTTTTTTTTGCCGAACTGTTTGGTTGAACACATTCTGCATTATAAAATATGATTTAACCTCCAGTTAAATTTAAATTTTATATGGGAAACTACAACAAATGTGTCAGTTAAAGTCCCAATTAGTGGCAAACGGGGTTGAGGAATTAAGAATAGTAAATTGTTCTTACCGTGATAAAATTTCTCTATAACTGCATTATCTCAAGTCTTAATTAAAATTCTAAAAATTTAATAAGACACGGTCACAAATAACCCAATATGTAATTTTTTCACTAGAAAAATAAAAAAAAAACAATTTTTTATTGAAGTATAACAGTTTTTCCATGTGAAACCCACCCACACAACTTATTATGCTTTAGCGGAAAATCTGGCTATATTTTGTAAAACGGTCTTCTTGTTTTTAATTTTTAAATATTTTTAATTCATTTATTTCCTTGGCAATATTTTACATTATTATTATCCTAAAATTTACAAATTTTTCGGAAAATTTTAAATAAATTTTGTTGTAATTTTTCAACAGAAATTAAAATATTATAAAATGTATTGCAAAATTTTTTAATTTTTAATAATTTAGATATTTTTTAGCAATTTTAAATTTAGCCATACTTTTGGCTAAGATTTGGCTAAAAAATTAAATCAACTCATTTTACTTCAGCAGAAAATTTTTGTTTTTTTAAGTGTCGGTCCAGAATAACAACGTGATATATTTTGCCATACAAATTGACAATTAAAACGCGCTTAGCGTTGCAGTATTGAAATAGAATCTATTTTATTTTCAAAACGTTTTTTTCTTATTCTCTTGTTTTGGAAACAGAGTTCCCGCATTTCAAAAGTTTTTTGCAAACAAAAAACATATGATAAGTAAAATTCGTATACGATAGATATTCTATGGCTCTTATGTTCTCTTTGCATACTCGTGAATGAATAAAGTACAATAAACCATCTTAGTATGTTAGTTTCTAAAATTTTATTAAAATAATAAAAATCAAAAAAAAAATTGGGTCGTTAATAAGGAAAGGATACAACTGGAGATTAAAGAATCTCTACGGTTATCTTTACACAACAATAAATATGACAGTTTATGCAGTCACCGTCGTGAGTCGTTATTTTGGGCGCGTTTTCTCTCAAAGCAACAATCGTTGCATGTCACGTTCTTATTCTGGACCGTCACTATTTGAAGCGGAGCCGCGAATAACGTTTTAGCGACAATTTTTACAAAACCTGTTTTTTCCAGATGACCGTTAGAATAACTCTCTTTTATGACTTAAAAATATAATTAGGCAAAATTATGCAGGATTTCGTTATCAAAATGCAATCTAAAGAAGAGTCAGTGGGATACACCTACAAGTTTAAAACGTTTTTTTTCGATTTCTCAACAATTTTATTTTTGTCGCTTTTGTAACATTGAGTTCTTTTGTAACATTCAGTTGATCTCATAGGTCTGTTTGATTACATTTCTAGTAAAGAAAAATAGTAAACTGATAAAAGACAAAATAATTGTCAAAAATTAAAAAGATTCAAATTTCACGTTAAAACAAATTTAAGAAAAAAAAAACTAGTAAAAATATAAAAAACTAGCATGTAAACAAAAAAGAGGAATAATATTGTGAAGAATAAATTTTAAATCTAAATATTTTACAAAAATTTATTTTGAAAAATTTTACGCAAACTACCCAGCCAAAAAAAAATGCAAACGGCAAAATGTTGTCAGCCCAGTGATTTTACCGGTGGTGCGTGCCAGCGTTGGCAGAACCAACCTCAAAATGATATTATCGGGCTGGGCTTGGGCAGAGCACTGGTGAAACAATCAAAAAAGTGCTTTTGGAATAATAACACAAGTGCTTTGCCAACTCCAATTTTGGAATTTTGCTCCAAGTTTGGAACCAAAAAAAAAAAAATTGTTTGTATCATATTATTCTTTCAAATCGAGTTCAAGATCTTTTTACAAAAAATAATAATGATTATTTATTATTTTCTTCCAATATTTCGTCTCCACAATGGGTGACTTCTTCAGGGAAATAATATATTTCTTTGTATCTTTTAAATGTTGTTTTTTAAACAAAAAAAAAAAAACTTGAAAAAACCAATTAAAAGTTACAAAGAAGTTGTTTGAATTTACAAGTTCCACTATTGATGCCTATTTAAACAATTTTTGGTTTGTATTTTCAAAACAGGCGTCTGAAAGTGTTTAAAACAAACATAATTTTAATAAATTTTATCTGTGTAACAGATCAATTACTCTAGAATTTCTAATAAAATTAAAATATATAAAAAGTAATAACCCAGTAAACATGACAATACGAATACAATTCCCCAATCGTATCTCCTGGAAGATCTCTGCGGAAGATACCCCAGTTTCTATAAAACGTGTCCCGAGAGCAATACATCCAAGCAACACGAAAATAATTCTTCTGGAAGATAAATAATCGATATTGCTAGTTCATCATTTGGAAGGCAAAAAAAAAATAGAAAAGTAGATTAAAAGAAGTAGTTAAACACTACATTTACTGAGCCAAAGTTGTGAATATTTCGGTGAATAATTAATGATTTTAACATTGATGTGTCATTGGGAGGAAGTTGTTTGTTTCGGTGCGGAAATTGTTAAATATAGGGACTACAAAATAGATATAGGGAATGGCTTTGTTTTAAAGTTAAAAATGTGATTTTGAACACGCTAAAAATTATTATTCCGACCAGGAAAAAGTGAATCTCACTGGTATGCAAAATGTGTTTTCAATAAGGCATTAAATGACTGCAGGAATTAACCATTTATGAACAAACTAAATAATTGTTTTTTTACTATAATTATAAAAAAAATTTATATGGTTTTCAATGGAATTGTTACAAAAAATTTTATTCTTATGACTTCATAAGTAGGGGTTAATATCAACATTTTGGAAGTTGTTTAAAACGACTTCTTAAAAATCGAAAAACTTGCACTATTAACTTCTTTGGATATTCTGAAAAAGAGATTCGTAAAAAATAACATCCATTTTATTTTGCTGGGGAATAAAGCGATGTCACTAATATACGATGTATCAATGAATCTTACAACTAACATATTTTCTTGTTGTTTCTTGATAAATTACATCATTCTTCTTTTTAAAATGAAAAATTTTATCATTTACTTCCGTGGGATCTGCATATCGTTTGCCATACAACACGTTATTTTTGTGGAAAAAGCAATTTTTATCTGTAATATTTTATTTTAACTTATTGCAATACATTTTTAGCTTAGCTTACCTTAAAAAATGTTCCAAAAATTTAATAACAATTTATATTTTTTAAAAATATTTCTATTTAAAGACACAAATGGAAACAATTTTTGAAATTTTTCTTATTATCATAGATATTTCTTCCTTCTGATAAAAAGAAGATATTTTTAAAAAACTACTTGTCTAAATGAGAAATAGAAGATTTAGCCGCAATATCTTCTCGGTGATATATCTTCCAAATGCTTGTTGGGAAATGTTTTTACTGTTATTATTTTTTAAATGTGCAATAGGTTATGGAAAAAATAACTGAAAAAATTGGTCCTGTAATAATAATTATAAATTACCCAGAAAATTTTAGTCCTGCCATAAACATTATGAAAGAATTTTTTATTTTTTTGGTCTTTGTTAACAATATGAAATATTTTTATTCTTATTGATCTTCTATAACCATTATAAAAGATTTTTATTTTTTCTGTCTTCTATAACCACGCTACAGTTCGTTACTTATAATAAAAATTTTCTTGAATACAGGAAGATAGAAAAAAGAAAAATCTTTCATAATGTTACAGAAGACCACAAAAAATTAAAATCTTTTATAATGGTTATAGAAGACCAAAAAAATAAAAGTCTTTTGTAGTGGTTACGGAAGACCAAAAAAAATTTAAATCTTTTTTAATAGTTATGGTAGACCAAAAAAAAAAACATAAAAAAACTATAATGGTTATCAAAGACCAAAAAAAAAATTCGTTATTTGTAACAATTATTCAAAGAGCAGGTTTTAAAAATTCGTGATAAATAATTGTTCCAGGATTTTTTAAAATATTGTTTATAACAGATATGTCCCCGAAATCAAGTACTGACAAAGTAATTTTTACTACCATTGCCCTCCCAGCACTTTATTTGTTGCTCTGCCACTACTATAATTTTTTACCATCGGCAATTTGTGGATGGGCATATTTTTGGCGATTTTTTAAAATAATTTTTCTATTTTAGAAATAAATTTTTTTTTTTTCAATTTTTACTTGACATGCTCTCGTTTGAAAATTGTCCGTTGAAAAGTTTAAAGGCAGAAAAAGTATTAAAGGTTTTAATTTTTTTTTTTTTTTTTTGTAAATTTTATCATGATACTTCTGAGGAGATGCTCTAACGAAAAAAATTAAGATTATAATTCTGGCGGTCCCTTAGAAATTTCAATAGAATTCGGTTTATAAAATTGCAATCAATTTGAAAAATTATGTCGCAATTATTTACAAGTTCTGCAAACCTTTTCTTAAATCTTTTGCTGGGAAATTGATTGTTTATACTGGGTTATCCATTTTTCGGTTTCAAAAGTATGGTTTAATAAAACACACATAAAAGGCCATGATTTCGATGAAACTTTTATTTCATTATAATGCTTGCACCTTGTCATTACCTGCACAGTGCAGTGTCGCCTCTAGTGGTTGCTTTTGACTACTTTTTCGCATATTTCGGGCGATAACTTGAATTATCCTTCACACTTTCACTAACAGAAGCGATATTTTCGGCAGTACGCACATCTGTAACGCTTACATAGTTTTTTTTTTAATCTTGCCAAATCCTTGCACAGTAGATCGATTATGACGACCCTAATCACCCAGTAATGCTCGAAAATTGGCCACGTTTGAACCACCCCTAAGTAAGTTTTTACAATTTCTACGCCTTCTTCGGTTATTAAACGGCGGTTTTTGGACCGCTGGTTATCTGATTTTGACACTAGAAAAAGTGGATTAAAATGCAGAACACCATAAGAGAATAAATAGTGTAATTCATCATGAGTTTTATCATCGATTAAAATTTTCAATAATGTGCGGATTGATGTAATGCCTTGTACACACAAAAAAATTTATATTCAAGCAGAAACAACACTAAATATCAATTATTAAATCATATCAGTTATTATATTTAAATTCACAAGAATGAATCTTAATAAAATACATATGTTTTTATTTAAAATAAATTTGTCTGTATTTACATTAATATGGCAACATTTTATGTTTTCACATTTTAAAAATAAGTAGAAGCATATTAAAATCAAAAAAGTAAAACAACTTGGTTTAATTTCATACATGGGAGAACTGCATTGATTGGACTAATTAATTGATGATTTCATTACCATTACATTGACAACAATGGTAATAAAATAAATTTCATTAACATTGTTTGAATTAATGATAATGATTAAAGGATCTGATTTCATTGATCAATGACAATGTTTTTGAATTTCAATACCATTACTAATGCACCAATTAAAAGAAACCATAAGCATTATAAGCCGTCATTTTATGTGTTAATATTTATTTATGCGGATTAACATTTGTTTATTTTATATTTTGTTTTTTTATTCTATGTGTAAATTTTTTTGTAAACAAATGATTTTTCAATCAATTATAATTAGTTTGTTTTTTATGCATTTGTGCTCTTTCATTCCATTAGTAATGAAATTTTTATGGAAAAATTTTAATGGAAAAATTCCCAAATATTATTTATTCTATCAATTTTTCACATTTTGATTTTAAAATATTTTTCCTGTCTATACGAAGTATTTTTTTATATACGCACCTACCTATGTTAAAAATTGTTGCCGTATTTTGAATATTATTTTACCGTTTCTTCTTAAATACCACAATAATTTTATTAAGAAATATTTATTCAGAAAATATAATATTTTATCATTTACAATCATAAATATTGGCAACATTTGTATACTGACAAAATATAAAATATGTATCTTATACTTAACTTTATCGGTTTATAATAGTTTCAAATATCTAAAACAAAGTTATAATTGATCAATATTTCAATATCGATCGAAAGTGAAATTCATCATATGTATATCAGAGTATTGGATAATTGAAACTTTCATTTTAGGAGTGAAACCAACAAATCTCAAGTTTAACAAAATATTTCATTTGTCAATAAAATTTTTTATTTTTTTTTTTTGTTTTTTTTTTTTTTGTAAAACTTTCACTTTTATAGTTTTTTTAAAACAATTTTGTTGTAAATTTGTTTATAGAACAAAATTTTAGTAGTTTGACTACAATTATACAGAATTATCCTAAAATGGAGCATATTTGTTTAAAACATTCATAATTTAATATCATTTATGTTAACCAAACACAGAAAAAATGTAAATCAAACAGTTATTTTTGCTTGTTTTTAAATTAAATCAAAACGAATTTAAAATCAAATTAAGTTTGTTTTTTTTTTTTTTAATTTAAATATGTTTCTACTTATTATTAAAAAGCGACAACGAAATCTGAAATGTTGACATATTAATTTAAATATGAAAAAGTTTATTTTCATTAGAATCTTATTTAATTTTACAAGGTTCATATTTAATTTAAAAATATTTGTTAAAAAATAAGATGTTATTTTAAATATGATCTAATAATTGTTTGATTTCTTTCTTCATGTAGATTCTATTTTTTTTGTGCTTTATAATAGCTTTAAAATGCAAAAATGCTTTCTTAACAAAAAAGCAAAAACAGTGCACAATTTAGAACCAACAATTATGAATATTAACCTAAACTAATAATTTAAAATATTTACACCATTTCAATGCTAATAAATTTTAAAACGAAACGAAAAGAAATTAAAAAATGAAACAAAAATTCAAAATTTGTAGTAGAATTTGTTCCTGTTCTGTCGATTGTCATGTTCCTCTAGCTGTGTTAGTTTTTATACCTTAAACAGTGCTTGCTTTCGATGCCCAAGGAGATGACGAAGAGAGTTCTCTACCACATTTGGATGGATTCACCTCAAAGCTGCCACCCGGTTACTTGACACATGGTTTGCCCACGGTTAAGGATGTAGCACCAGCCATAACGCCTATGGAACAGAAAAAGGAACTGGAAGAAAAAAAAGAGAGTAAGTTTAAATTAAAAGTAATTCCAACGAAAATATTTAATAAAAAAAAAAAAAAACTTAAATAATTCCCTTGGCAACAGTTAAGGAATTGTCTGAGGAACAAAAACAAATGATTATATTATCGGAGGACTTCCAAAAGTTTGTATTACGTGCTGGTCGCATTATGGAACGGGCTATATCCGAGAATGTTGACATTTACTTGGATTATATTGGTGGTGGTGATAATGAGGATATTAATGATGAAAAATCTCATGCACGTCTTTCATTAAATCGTGTATTCTATGATGATCGCTGGTCGAAAAATCGCTGTATTACATGTATGGATTGGTCTACACATTTCCCAGAATTACTGGTGGCTTCATATCATAACAATGAGGTAGAATTCATATAAATTTTCCCTTTACTTTTTCTATTTAATTTGTCATTTCAATGATGCTCTACAGGAAAGTCCCAATGAACCGGATGGCGTTGTTATGGTTTGGAATACAAAATTTAAAAAGAATACACCCGAAGATGTTTTCCATTGTCAGAGTGCTGTCATGTCTACTTGTTTTGCTAAATTCAATCCAAATTTAATATTGGGTGGTACTTATTCCGGTCAAGTTGTCCTTTGGGATAATCGTGTACAAAAACGTACACCCATCCAACGTACGCCCCTTTCCGCTGCAGCTCATACTCATCCCGTTTATTGTCTACAAATGGTTGGCACACAAAATGCTCATAATGTCATTTCGATATCATCAGATGGCAAATTATGTTCATGGAGTTTGGATATGTTGTCACAACCTCAAGATACTCTAGAATTGCAACAGAGTCAAAAGAAGTCCATTGCCATTACTTGTATGGCCTTCCCAGCAAATGAGATTAATAGTTTGGTGATGGGTAGTGAAGATGGTTATGTTTATTCGGGTATGTTGAAAAAAAAAATATTAAATAATCCGAGGTCTGTTTTTTTTTTAGAAAAAGTCAACAGAATTTGAAGGTTTTTTCTATAGAGAAAATATCTTAAAGGAAAAAATTTTTAGAATTTAAAAGTTTTTATAAAGGTTCTTAGAAGAATATATAGAATGATTTTTCTGTAGTGAAAAGTTCTGAGTTTAGATTTTAAGAAGGTTAAACGATCTGCAAATCTGAATGTTTTTCTATAGAAAATTTTAATTTCGGCATTTTTCTTATAGGAACAACTTTGTTGGAATCTGGGACTTTTTCTATGTGAAAAAATCTTTAAAAAAAATGTAAGGACTTTTTCTTTTGCAAAAATGCTCAAATTTTTTTAAAGGTTTTTTTATAGCAAACATTTTCATAAAATGTAAGGGTTTTCTATAAAAAAAAGTTTTTAGTATTTAATAAGGGTTTTTCTATAGAAAAGGGTTTTTCTATGGTAAGGACTTTTTCTTTTGCAAAAATTCTCAAATTTTATTAAGGGTTTTTTATAGCAAAAATTTTCTTAAAATGTTAGGGTTTTCTATAGAAAAAAGTTTTCAGTATTTAAGGGTTTTTCTGTATAAAAGGGTTTTTCTATAGTAAGGACTTTTTCTTTTGCAAAAATCCTAAAATTTTTTAAGGGTTTTTTTATAGCAAACATTTTCATAAGATGTTAGGGTTTTCTATAGAAAAAAGTTTTCAGTATTTTAGAGTTTTTCTATAGAAATTAGTTCTCACTAGTTTTTGTTTTTCGACAGAAAGTTTTCAGTATTTAAGAGTTTATTCTGTAGTTAAATGTTATTACTCAGAATCTGAGGATTTTTCTATTGTAAAAAGCAGGGACCCGAAATAACTGTTATTATTTTTTTAAATATGCAATAGGTTATGGAAAAAATAACTGAAAAAAATTGGTCCTGTAATAATTATTATAAATTACCCAGAAAATTGTAGCCCTGCCATAAACATTATGAAAGATTATTATTTTTTTGATCTTTGATAACTATTATAAAAGATTTTTATTTTTTCTATCTTCTATAACCACGCTACAGTTCGCAAATCTAAAGATTTTTTTTAATAAAATTTTGCACGCTGACTTATATTTGCACAAGGACGAACTTTTTTTATTGATTTTGGTTAGGATTCGCAAATTTTTTGATATCTTTCTCATATTTGGTTAATAGAAACAAATTATGCAACACAATCATGGTGTTGAATATAATCGCACCAGTTTCAGGCATATTTTCCCGATTTTTTTTAAATACTCGAAATTTCGCACTAAAATTGTATTTATATAACATTGATTAGTGAGTGCTGTTGGTGTACTAGTTAAGATGTGGACTCTGAAACCAGTAGGACCCGGATTCGATTCCTGGCTCGATAAACAAATGTTATCAATATTATAAACAACACCCGAATGAATATTAACAAAAGTGTGAATAGTAACAATAAAGAAACAAAAAGGAAAACAGAAAAATATACCGTTTTATATACACTCGAAAAAAAAGTTAGTACAAAAGTCTGTAAAACGTGTTCTAATTTAATTGGACTAATTTTAAGGCTACTTTTACAGAAATCTGTATTTTAACTAAATTATAAAATAGCCAATATCTCGAAAACTTAGCGAGGTAGAGCAAAATGGCCCGAATTTCTAATACTCCGTCCTCATATATGAGTCCAAAAATAAATACGGGCCTGATCTGGAGGGTTCAAACCCCCAGATTCAAAGACCGGTTTTAGCTTAATTAATTTTGTATATTAACTATTTTTTTTTCTACAATTTAGCTCAATATAGCAGACAATGATTCTTACCTTCATTGATTTTTCTACAGCCGAAAATACTGGTACTATTATCAGTTATTTCTGCAGAGGTATTTCTACTGACATTTTTTATGAGTGTAAACAAGCGCTTAAAATTGATGATGATACAAATGGTAATAAAAATGATAATTCTGTGGCAAAAGGCATTTAATGAAGATCTTTTTAGGAATGACTTTTATGAAACTGTTTCATAGATTCCATAATTGTTTGTTTATAAATAGTTTCATTAATTCTATGAAGCTTTTCATAAACATTGACTGTTACGATACATGTTTTATAGATTTTATTAGGAGTGTCATTGGCTGAACTCCAACGAATATTTTCATAAAATCTGTGAAGAAGATAATTCCCCAATAACAGAAACGAAAAAAAGAAAATATTTGAAAACAAATAATACGAAACGTTACACGTCTTTAAGCAAGAACATTTAAAAAACGCAAAAAACCAGATCCATGCGGCCAAAAATATTCTGGTTACTTATAATGAAAATTTCTTTGAATACAGGAAGACCGAAAAAAGAAAAAGCTTTCATAATGGATATGGAAGACCGAAAAAAAATCTTTCATAATGGTTACAGAAGACCAAAAAAAAAATTAAAATCTTTTATAATGGTTATAGAAGACCAAAAAAATAAAAGTCTTTTGTAATGGTTACGGAAGACCAAAAAACAAAAACAAACTGAAAAAAATATTGGTTATTTGTAACTATTATTCAGAGCAGGTTTTAAAAATTCAGATTTTAAGAAGTTTTTTTTATAGAACAGAGTTCAGTGAAAGATGGTTTTCTTATTGAAATAAGTTTACATTATATGAGATTTTTTTTTTTTTCAAATGGAAAACTATCAACAGAGAAGCCAAATTTTCTTCTTTTGCTGTTTTTGCTTTTTGAGTAATATTTGCTTTTTCTGCTTTTTTAGATTTTCCAGTTTTTAGCTTTAACCCTTTCACTACCGTACTAAAAAAAAAAAAATTTAAATTCAGAAATTCAATTTTAAAAAATTCTAGGGTTATATCAGAGAAAAACTTAAGATTTGGAGGGAATTCAAAACCATTGAGCGCTGGAAAGCTAACATTGGCCAGCGCCCTGCTAAGAGATTCTAGTGGAAAATCCAGGAGACTTCTTTCTCTGAACAGGAAGGACTTAAGGGCCTAAACAGGGGTTTTCACTGGACACTGTAATCTCAGATACCATTTGAGGATCAAAGATCTGTTTAACTCAGATACTTGTAGGTACTGTGAATTGGACGCTGAGACAGCGGAGCATATACTCTGCGTGTGTCCTAGGCTTCGCGGCAGGAGA
The DNA here is from genome assembly GCA_949748255.1 of Eustalomyia histrio. Classification (NCBI taxonomy): domain Eukaryota; kingdom Metazoa; phylum Arthropoda; class Insecta; order Diptera; family Anthomyiidae; genus Eustalomyia; species Eustalomyia histrio. The sequence continues at coordinate 53,842,165 of OX456525.1, forward strand.
CTACAATTCCTGGGTGGATATACAATATCCCTCTTGGAAATCTGTGCCTAGTAAGGTGACTGCCTTCATTGAAAGCCTCAATGTTTAGGACAGAAAACTAGGCTGCACAAAAGATCTTTTGGTCGCGGTGCATAGGGCCTTTCGAATCTAATCTAGTTTCCTTCAGAAGGAAGATGTTGCCTGGAATTATATGTCCCACTGGATTTTTTTAACAACATAAAATAGTAGTAAATATCCCCCATCCGTAGAGATTTTTTTAAATTTTTCTAGGGATGTATGATCCCCATGGTAGTGAAAGGGTTTTCTTACGAATATTGAGCTTGTAATTGCTTTATTCACATTTTTTTCCTTAGTGCTTTTTTATAATAAAAAAATACTTTCGGCTTGTTTTTTGTCTTCTCTGTTTATCAGAATCAAACATGGTTGGTAAGCAATACCTTTTCATTATAACGGTAGTTGTCTGCCACACTCTGGTCGATACCGATACGAGAATTTTAACACTGCGATTCCAATAGTGACATGTGTCGGGGGATTTATTTCATCACGGGATTTATTTCATAATATTACCTGTACATTTTGTTATATCTGCAAAATACCGTTTAAATCGGTGTTTCGGTAGTTTAGCGTTATTTTAACGGTAGTTTAAGATATTTAAAATTAAAACTGTAAAATACCGCAGACACATGCCTTTAATGTAATCGTATCGGTCTTAAAGTGGCTGTGGTAGCCAACTACCGTTATTATGAAAAGGTATTGAATGCAAACCATGGAATTAAAGGATTTTTTATAATTGTCGCAATCGAATGATTTTCCTATACGAAAAAGTTTTTAGAATCTCATAATTTTTCTATAGAAAGTTTTCAGAATTTTTCTATAGGAGCTATAACCCATTTTCGATCGATTTTTCTATAAAGGTTTAATTTTTTAGATTTTTTTTTTTAAATAAATGTAATATTTTTTTTAGAAAATTTAAATTCAATATTTTTGTTTTCAGCATCTCGTCATGGTTTACGATCTGGTGTCAATGAAACATTCGAAAAACATATTGGCCCTGTTACTGGCATCTCAACACATTACAATCAATCATCACCCGATTTTGGCCACTTGTTCCTTACATCATCCATTGATTGGACTATTAAATTGTGGTCTTTGAAAGATACTAAACCGTTGTACTCTTTCGAGGATAATTCCGATTATGTTATGGATGTTGCATGGTCTCCCATTCATCCTGCTCTATTTGCTGCTGTCGATGGTAGTGGTCGTCTTGATTTATGGAATCTTAATCAAGATACCGAAGTACCCACAGCATCTGTTATAGTTGATGGAGCACCAGCACTTAATCGTGTATCGTGGATGCCAAATGGTCAACATGTTACTGTTGGCGATGATGCTGGGCATTTATATGTATACGATGTGGCTGAACATTTGGCACAATCATCACGGGATGAATGGTCTAGATTTAATGCTACACTAAATGAGCTCAAAATGAATCAAAATGATGAGGTTTAAAAGGAAAGAAGAAATTAAAAAAAACAAACAAACAAAGCATGATTTAATTATTATATTTACAGCTTTAAAAAAGACTTTATATACATTTAAAGTTGTTTAATAATAACAATTTTACATTGATTTACTGTTATTTTTTTTTTCTATTATTTCTTTTAGCTTTAGTTTTTTTTTAATTTATATAATTTCTTTGGTTTCTAGCATCTTTTTTTTTTCTTTTTGCTTTTGCTCCCTCTTTTTGGTTTTTATTATTATTTCGTCTTGTTTTTAAGATTTAAATTTTAAAATGTATTTCTTATTTCATCATTTCTCCCTTCTCCTTTTTAAGTATTTTTGTATAAAATAAAAAATTAAATTGTTAAACAATTTCATTTTTTATTTTTTTTTTTTACACCCATAGTTTTATCTATAATTTTGTATAACATTTTTAATACACTATGGTATTATTACAAAATTTTTTTCTTTCTAAAATTGAAATCTTTATAAAAAAAAAACAAAAAAAAACATATTAATAATCGGAAAAAAACTATAAATATGGGTTATGGCAGTTTTCTTTAAGAAATTGTAATGGCAAGTTATCTATAAGATAATATATACACTCAAAAAAGTTTGTCAGTAAAATCTACAAAAAATTACGATCATTACAAAGTTACATACAAATATGCGGTATTAATCTTTAAAATAACTACAAAATTTAATTATTTTTAACTGTTCTAAATAAAATGCAAACACGTTTAAACAGACGGATGGAGGCGTTAAAAAACACTGTCATTGATAACAAGCACCTTTCAATAGACAAGTAATAAACTGGAAACTTTTATGCATATTCCACCATCGTCGTCCGGTTAATGCCGGCATAATTTTTATTTTTAAAATTAAGTAAAAGTTGTTAATTATTTTTTTTTTAAATATTTAATAAAAAAAAAACTGTAAATTGTCAAAAACTTAAAAATCATAAAAGGATTGAAATAAAAAAACTTTATAAACTTATTAGAATGTTAAATATTTTCATACACTTGCGCATTATTTATACAATGTGTTTGAAAAAAAATTTTTTTTCTCGTTTTTAGAAAAATTAGTTATTTTGTATCTCGGAAATAATTAATAATAAAGCTGTACTTTCATTTTTACCTATCAACGTTAAGTATTTTACGTTGATATGTAAAACCGGTTAAATTTAAAATAGTTTTAAACAGCTGAATGTTCATAATATGTCAACAACATTAGAAGTAAAAGTTACGTTAGAAGTAAAAAAGGTTAAACGTTATGTTTTGAACATTAATAATTATCCACGTTAAAATTTGACGTGCATACGAAAAGGAATGTGTAAGTTTTAAAACACTTTTTGGTATACTTTGGGATTTTTTTTTTTTTTTCAATAACGCATATAGTTAAGTCGAACTCAGAGCTAATGTGGTAAAAAAAAAAACTGACAAATTTTTACTAAAAAAAATTTTAAAGCAACTTACAAAGCATGGTAAAAAAAAGAGGACTATTTTTACAGTTGAAAAAATATTTCTATTTTTTAATTGCAAAAACAAAATGTGTAAGTACTCTGGTCTTACTGAAAATTTACTCCAGTATTATGCATTGGAGATGTAATCAAATTTTCTGATTTTTTTAATATATTATTAAATACGAACTAATCAAATTTTAAATACTCTAAATTTTTTATTGAATTTTTTAATTAACTAACAAATATGTCTACTGCAAAAATTAAAAAATGAATAATTTAAATTTTGGCTCATGCTCACGCGTGATTCAAGTGCATCACGAAATTTACTATATATTTAAAATAACTGCTTGAAACAATAGTTAGTAAATACAATACTTTTCGTTAGTTGTTTCAATAACTGTGATAATTCTTAGTTTTGTATTTTTCCATAGAAAAACAACTAAAATTATAAATTAAAACAACAATTTTGCATTACAACTGTCATATGTAGTAACTGACAAACTTTTTTGAATTGTTCTATTAAAGTAAAAACTAAACTAAAAAAAAAACTATGTATCAAGAAGAAAAAAGTAAACGTTGTATTAAGCCGATCTACATAAATATTTATTGAAACAAAAAATTAAAAAAAAAATAATAAATATTCCTATAAAATTTATTGGAAACAATTTAAATGTTTTGAATTTCATTTTGAAAAACACTCACACCTACAGAGAAATATGGTAAGCATTGCACACTTGGAATAATTAAACACTTAAACAATTGGGTTTTTGATGCAGCAAAGTTTCAGTTGGAAATCGATTAATAATGTTCTCTCTATGCGCGGGGTTGTTTGGTTTTTTTACAAATCTTGCAATGCCATAAGCATATTGTGTGTAAAAATTAAAATTTATTTTTCGGTGTTAATACTTGTAATTTAATATTTTTTTTATTATTTTCTGTATATTTTGATAATTTTCAAAATTTTGTAAACAAATGATTTTTCAATAAATTATAATTAGTTATTTCATGCATTTGTTCTATTTCATTACCATTAGTAATGAAATTTTATGGATAAAATTTTATTACCATTTAATGGTAATGAAAAATTCCCAAGTATGATAATTTTTAACTTAAAGTTGTTAAATCTAAATAATTTCAAAAAAATATAAACCGAAAAATTTAAAAATAAATTATGTTATTATACGAGTATTTAGAAAGAGCATAAAAAAAATCTGAAACAATGGTGAAATTTCCAGCTAAATCAATCCAGTACTTTTCGCATTCTAGCAAATCTAGGAAACGAAGAATCAAGATAATATTTCTAATTTTATTGTTGTATTACGTATACCTATTGTGGTACCAAAAACATTTGGCACCATATTAAAAAAAATTATTTTATTTTCTAGAGTTGCTAGTATTCGCAAACTACTGGTGCGATTTGGCTGAATATTTTATTATATCAACCAAATTTGCTTAAAAATTTTTTCGGTTTACATTTTTTGTCAAATAATTTAAATTGTAACAACTTTAAGTTAAATATTCAGAAAGAGCATTAAAAATTCAAATTAATGGTAGTTTTTTGAGTCAAATTGGTCCAGTATTTCCGGAGTTCTAGCAATAGTACACTCCCAGCCTTTTATTTATATAAAAGAACACATTCATTTTTTAAAATTCAGGAATAGTTGTAACCATTTTTCGCAAATACATACAACAGATGGCGTTGAATTCAGTGAATGGTTTAATCATTTCGAAGCATACCTTTAGGCTGGAATAATTTAGTACTCAACTTATTACAAACCATACTTGGGAATTTTGCATTACCATTAGTTCACACAAATGAAAAAAATTTAATTACTACTTGATGGTAATGAATTTTTTTCCATTAAAAATTTAATTACTGATGGTAATGAAATATCAAAAATGCATGAAAAAATTAATTATAATTGATTGAAAAATATAGTTGTTTACAAAAAAGTTTATACGATTTTAAAATTATCAAATTAGCTGTATACAGAAAAAAATAAAACAAAATATAAAATATAATAATGTTAACCCGCATACATAAATACATATAACCATAAATATTAGCACATAAAATGGCAGTTAGTAATGCTAATGGTTCCTTTTATTTGGTGCATAAGTAATGTAATTAAATTTAAAAACATTGTCACTGATTAATGAAATCAAATCTTTATATCATTACCATTTATTCAAACAATGGTAATAAAATTTATTTTATTATCATTGCTATCAATGCATTAGTCCCATGTATGTAACAAACAAACTAAACTCAATATATTCATAATCGAAAGTTCATGTGTATACATGTTTGTTGCATACTTCTGATTAAAGCATTGATCATACTTGGGAATTTTTCATTGGCATTGAAATTTAATTGGTGTTACTTAAAACCAATGCATTGCTATTTAATGGCAATTGTATGAATGAAATTAAATCAATGCTTAAAAAAGTAACAATTAAATAAAAAAATTTTTTTTTTATAAAACTTTTTTGTCAAACTTTTTTAATTTTAGTAAATTTTCTTTTCATAATAAAAGCACATTTGCATCAGTTTTTCCCCTAAGAGCAACTGCAGACTTTTTATTACTTAAAAAGTAATAAAAATGAGACGAAAATTCAATAATAACATAAATGACGTTAAATAATGCTAATGATTTTTTTTCCAATGAGGAATTAATTACTGCAATGGAATTTTAAATAATAACTAATCACTATTAGTAATAAAACATTTTTTCTAAAAAGCATTGGCATTGACAAAAACACTGGTAATGCTAAAAAAAATCGTCAATTAATCAGCATATTTAATTAACTAGTCCCAAGTATGACATGCCTCAATGCTTTTTCACACTTGGAACTAGTTAAATGAATGGGCAAATTTATTACCATTATAAATGGTAATGAAATTGTTTGGCATTACAATTGTTTCGAGTAATGCCAATAAAATTTTATTTGGCAATGAACAGTGCAAATGCCGAAAACAACTAATTATAATTGATGATAACAAATGTTTAAAAAAATGTTTAATATGCACACTTGGGAAAAATGCAAAAGATTTGACATTTATATAGCTGTGAAAAGTACCTTCACTTGCAACCCCTATTTTCAACCTTTATAGCATTTTAAGGCAATTTAAGTTTGTAATTTTAACTTTTAATTATAACAAATAAAATTTACTTTAATATCAATAAAATTTAATAATTTAAAAATAAAGTGTAAAATTATTAATTTATTTGCAAATTTTAGCAAATCGGATTTTTTAAATTTGTAAAATGATTCCTGAAATGAGCAACAAAAAATTTCAAATATTCTTAAGTAACTGTGTAATTTGTAAAAAGCAAAACAAAAATTACTTAACACTTTTTTTCTAAAAATTAGTACAAAAATAGTAAATTGAGATTAAAAACCGTTTACAAATTTTTTTTTACAAACTTTTTTTTCTGAGTGAATGATTTCATTACAGAATTCATAAGGAAAAATCAATGCCATTAATTCTTTTGCCCCATGTATGTTGTCGTTAGCTGGAAAACAACATTAATCAAATATTTTTTCGAATTAACAAAATTACAAGAAAATACTATCAATTATTTGAGTGCATATTTTGCATATTAGCTTGCTATAACTAGCTTGCTATAACTAGCTTGCTATAACTAGCTTGCTATAACTAGCTTGCTGTAACTATCTTGCTATAATACAAAATTTGTATTCGGTAATTTGAATAATTCGATAATCCGGATTAGGATCAGCAAACAATTATACGGATTATTAAGTTTTCACTGTATTTCCTTTTTTCTGCTTTGTTTTTTTTTTTTAATTTATCAGTTTTAAGCTTTAAAGTAAATTTTTCATAAGATTATTTAGCTTTAACTTGCTTTTTTCACATTTTTTTGCCCTCAAAGTGCTTTTTTCTAATACTGTTGTTTTAAAGTATTTTTTGTTTAGTAATTTTTTTTAAAAAAAGGTGTTTTTTCCAACTTTTTACTTTTTCTTTTTGCATTACATTTTTTTGTCTTCTCTGCTAATAATACAAACAGATTTTGTAATTTGAATCTACATTTTTTTTGAACAAAAATACTAAAATTAAATTTATAATGTTAAAAACGTTGAAAAATTTAAAATAATAAATATATTTTTTTTGTTTTAATACGTATTTTATGAACATAAAACACGAAGAAAAAAGTTAGTAGACAAATTTGTAAACGGGTTTCAATCCTAATTTACTATTTTTGCACTGATTTTTAGTAAAAAAATTTACAAATTTTTGTTGTTAATTTCAGAAATCATTTTACAAATTTTTGAAAATCGATTTGCTAAAATTAGCAAAAAAAAATTTTTACCAATTTTACACTTTTTTAAAATGACTAAATATTATTGATATTGAAAAAAAATATTTCTAATAATTAAAAGTTATATATACAAACTTAAATTGCCTTAAAATGCTACATAGGTTGGAAAAAGGGGTCGGAAGTGAAGATACTTTTCCCAATCGACTCATGTTCAAAAATAGGACAGCTATAGATAGATAGCGCTTAAAGGTTCTAAAAAACAGTCCTTAAACAATAATAGGTCAAATTGCAAAAATTTCATTATAAATATTAGCAAACTATTTTTACTATTTTTAAGCCTTTGATTTTTATTATTTTTTTTTTTTTTTGATTTTGTATAAAATAGTTTTTGAAAAAGAAAATAAATAAAAAATGTTGTTCGATATAAAAAAAACATAAATTATTCGAATTCGTAAGGCAATTTGAAAAGAAATTAGAAGCTTTAAAGTGTAACAAGTGTATCTAAAGAAAATTGAGTTAATTTATGTATTAATATTTTTTTTTATATAAATTAAATGTTTGCTATATTTGACAATTCATTGATTTTACTAATTTTTTATACTAATTTTATTGTAATAATATTTATAATATTTAATACATTTTTTTGCTGATTTTAGCAAATCGATTTTAAATTACACTTTACAAAAAGTTTAGTAAAATTTAGTAGCGGCTACTAATTTTTTCTACTAATTTCATTGTACTACACGTCAGCAGACATGTGTTAGCAAAAAAAATACCGCTGGGCTCAAATTATCAAAAATTCCAGTAATAACAGCAAAATTTTCAGTTGAAATAACAGACTTTTTCGGTGAGTGAGGATGCCTAACCGTCTAAACGAACAAAAATTAATGATACACTCACAATATTATTTCGTTAAAAATAATCTAAAATACATATTAAATTAATCGAAAATACAATCAAAAAGAGGACTACTGATTTTTCATTATATTCAACCCATTTTGTTGTTTATTTTCAATCATTGTCTTATAATCAACAAAAGTAGTAAAAACAATAGAAAGTCGTTTAAAATAACCATCAAATTTTTACTGACAAAAAGTTAGAAAAAACTATGTACTTTTGTGGTTTGTTTTTCAAATTGAAAGTTTTTTTATTTGTATTTGATTACAAAACAGAACACAACACATGCAGATGTAAATATTTTTATTGGCCTTGTGTGTGTGTATATTTGAAGTACATGACTTTTGTGGTTTGTTTTTCAAATTAAAAGTTTTTTTTATTTGTATTTAATTACAAAACAGAACACAACACATGCAGATGTAAATATTTTTATTGGCTTTGTGTGTGTATGCATATTTAAATAATTTCTTGTAATTTTTATTGAAAAAAATTTGTATATATACAAACTTTTTTGATAAAAAAAAAGGAATTATATGAATTTCTATTTTTTGAAGCAGAAAACACAAAATTTTACATTTAAAACAAAATATCAACTTCTACTGAATGTCTGTAAATTTTTATAGTTTGTTTTTTGAATGACTGATTCAAATAGTTAAAAAATATATTTCTATGAATTTCAATTGATTCTTTATTTAAAAACAAACTTTACGTTTTACTTTTTAAATAAACCACAGTCGGTAACGGATAATATATTGTGAGTTTTGAAATTACGGGCATCAAAATAACATTAACTTTTAAATACCATAATAATAAAAAAAACTTTAAATTTTCATTTTCTTTCTCTCCAAAGCCTAATGAAAAAACGTTTTTATTATTGTAGAATTTACAGGATTTAAAGAATTTACGGGATAAAATTTTTAAAAGAATCTTTCAATTCAATTACCCTAGAAAAACTTAAAAACTCTAGATTTTAAGAGATTTTCTAAAAAAACAAAAAATTTTTAGTATCTGTGATTTTTTTAATATGAAAAATTGATTCTTAAACACATTTTTATGATGTTTTTTTGTTGAATCTATAAAGGTTTTCTTTAGGAGAAATAAAAAAAAATAATGTGTATTTTTCTTTAATCTACACTCACCAAAAAAAATCTGTAATGGCAACTGAAAGTTTTGCTGCTATTACGGAAAATTTTGCTAATTTGAGCCCAGCGGAATTTTTTGCTAATCTTAGCAACACATGTCTGTCAGTAGTTCAATAAAATTTATAGAAAAAATTAGCTGCCACTACTAAATTTTAGTGAGCTTTTTATAGTGAAATTTAAAATCTGTTTGCTAAAATCAGCAAAAAAAAAATGCTAAATATTATTAATATTAGTACAAAACTTCAAATTTATGTTTTTTATCAAGCATGAAATTTTTTTTAGTATATTAATTTTTTCCAAAAAATATTTTAGACAAAATTAAAAAAAAAAAAAAACAGCGGCTTTAAAATTGTAAAAACATACACAAATTTATTTTTTTTTTCTTTTTTAATTTGGTAATTTCTGTTTTGAAAAATATTTTAATAAATTTTTTTTTTTTACTTTTAAGGTCAAAATTTAATTGTTTTTAGTTCTTATTTTTAGAACTAAAAGTTTTTAGTGCTATTTTTTAATCTATCTAACATTTTAAGGTAATTTTAGTTTTTAGGTATAAGTCTTAATTAGAAATAATTCCTTCAAAATCCACTTTTTTAAATTTTTGCTAATTTAAGCAAATCGGTTTTTAAAAATTTGTGAAATGATTTCTTAAGTTAGCAACATAATATGTAAATATTCTTTAAAAATTCTGTAATTTGTAAAATGTAAATAGCAAAAAGATTTTCTAAATAATAATTTTTTTACTAAAAATCAGTACAAAAATAGTAAAGTGGGATTGAAAACCGTTTACAAATTTTTCTACTAACTTTTTTTCTGGGTGTAAGAAGGTTTTCTATAGAAGAAATAAAAAATAATAATGTGTATTCAGTTAAAGAAAAAAAATTGCTGGAGTCTGAAAAGTGTTAAGAATTGAAATACTCTAACTTTTGATCAGAGTTTCTTTTTAAGCTGCACAGAGTTCTTATTTCCTTCAAAAGTTTTGAAAGTCGCGCTGGATATTTGGGCAATTCCACGTAGAACTGCCCTACACAGAAACAAATAAATTTACTAGTTTCCAATAAAAATCGGTTAATTGTTGTCTACAGTGATTAAAGTTCGGGAATGTGTTATAGAAACACCACTAGACTGTTTCAAATATCTAGTAGAAAAAAAAATTAATTAAAATTATCGTTTTTTACGCATCTCAAGACGACGTAGTGCAGAAAAGTTATTTTTTAAACATAAGGTGGGACGGCGTCAAATCAATAACCAATATTCAAAAAATTCATAACTTTAAAAAAGCAGATGTATGTTTGCACTACATATTTATCTGAATTTTAAAAAAACTACTTTAAAACACTCTCCTGCAGTATTGTGCTGTCTATGGTAGTACAGATAGGAAATAAGTAATTATAATAAAATAATATGTGTTATTATTTTCTTATGTGTTTATCTTTAAACTGCTTATGTAATTGAAGTCAATAAAAAGTTTTATTTCTCCAAACTTTTCGAGTTTTCATACTATGTCACATCCTTCACATAAAGATGTCACACCCGCTACATTTTCTAAAAAGTTTTTTTTTTAAAAAAAATTTTTTTTTGCAGACAGTAAGTATATAATACAATCAAAAACAATCTAATGAAATTACATCAAAATAATTAAGTGCGTTCTACGGAAAATTTTACATAATATACCTGAAAGGAATAATTCTTTAAGTGCTCAAACTTTTAAGGTCACACCCCCCGTCACAGTCTTCTAATGGTCATTCTGAGCAGAAAGCATGGAATTTCAGTGTCAAGCTGTAATACAACGTTATTAAGATTAAAATCCTTGGGAATCGCAGCTTTTTTTAAATTTAAAATTTTATATTCTTGAATTATAATCAAAAATGTGAGTATCATGGTCACAGCCGTAACAATGAAATTAACAATATACAATTATAGCTACTGACATTGGAAGATTGTTTATTACTACCTTGTTTCGCGACCCCCCATTTGGGAACCGTTGTATTAGACCATTTTCGCAATAGATAATAAAATTGCGAGGTAAATACTTAAAAAAAACAATATTTTCCTCTGTGGGTAAAATATATTTTTTTTATAAGAGCCAATAATTAAGACTTGTAAATGTGATGAATATTTAAAATCAAAGACGGATTCATAAATCGTCTCTTCGTACCTTAACAACTACTTACCGCATTTTAAATGTTAATTTACTTTTTCTTCTAAAAAAAAAATATTTGCTTATTTATAAAATAAAATATTTTTTTCCATGTTTACACTAACATATGTATATACGACATTACATGAATCCGCCAAATTTTTAAGTAAATGTTATTTTTGATCAGTTTAATAATATTTTGCATACAAGAATACTATTTTTATTATTTCCATTAATGCGGTTTTTACTGCAGTACTATTAAAAAATATTTTTTCTTTTAATATAAATTAAAAGTGTTTGAAAACTCAACCTAAACAAACGAATGTAGTCTTTTTTGCATACAGATCAATTTAAAAAATATTTTACTTAAAATTTTAATTTAAAAAAATATATATTATTGTAATAAAAAGTCTTATCTTTGTGAATTTTGTATGCTTTATACGCCAAAATGTCTGGTAATAAATACGAATATGAATTAAATCTAAGAAAAGCTAAATTAGATAAAATGCGTAAAGAAAATGAAATTTTTCGTATTGAAAAAGAACGTAGAAATGTGGTAGCGCAACAAGAAAAAGAAAAACTTACTTTTGAAAAGGAAACTCGAGAAAAGGCTAAAATATTAAATGATTCGTAAGATAAATTAATCATAAATTAAGTTAAATTAATCATATTATGCTTAAAAAAAACAATAACTTATTGCAGTGAAATAAATGAAATATTAGCAACCCTTAATGGACCCATTAGATGTCATGAAATTAATACTTTTTCGAGCTTAGAAAATAAAGGAAATACATTATGGTACAAATTTTTTGAAAATAATTTTGGTTTATCTTAATAATTTACAATACATCATCTTTTTGTAGTAATTCGAGCAACAAATATTCGAATTTTAAAATTTCAAATTTAAAAATAGTTGAAATACCACCAAAAGAAACTCTGAAATACTCGAAACAAACTCAAACCGACATAAAAGGTGGACGTCAATATAAAGGTAAGTACTGGATTTTTGCAACTTTTTTTTGACTCTTTTAGTTTATGTTTTTTTTTTTATTTTTTTACATTTTTGTATGTTGGAAAAAAAGCTAATGTCATAACACAAAGGCTTTATGTTGGTAAAATCAACTGAAACATTTTAAATAACTGCAATTTCATTTAAATTAACAGACAATTGCAGTAATTTTTAACTTAAAAAAAACCTGACAAATGCAGTAAAATCTTAAAAAAAATAACCAGTAAAATAATCTACAAAATGTTTACTACAAAAAACTTTTGGATAAAGTTGGTAAAAACTACTTAATTTACAATTTCATTTTATTATTTTCAATATCCAAGTAAAAAATATTTAATAAAATTATGTTGACCAACATATAGGTACACACAGAAACCAGATTCATTGTAACAACCGAATTTCTTGCCAACCGAATGGTTTGGTTGAAGCCAACGAATATTAGTTTGTCGCAACCGAAATTCGGTAAATGCAACAGAATTTCGGATGAAACCTAATATTTCAATTGTGTCAGGAAAACATTTGGTTGGGACAACCAAATAATTCAGTCAGAAAAAAAGTTAGTAGACAAATTTGTAAACGGGTTTTAATCCCATATTACTATTTTTGTACTGATTTTTAGTCAAAAATTATTATTTAGCAAATCTTTTTGCTATTTACATTTTACAAATTACAGAATTTTTACAGAATATTTACAAATCTTCGTTGCTAATTTCAGAAATCATTTTACAAATTTTTGAAAACCGATTTGCTTAAATTAGCAAAAAAAATTACTAATTTTGAAAAAGTGGATATTGAAGGAAATGTTATTTATAATTAAAACTTACACCCACAAACTTAAATTGCCTTAAATTGTTACATAGATTAAAAAAATTGATCGGAAGTGAATATACCGACTCGTGTTTAAAAATGGGACATCCACTTAAAATAGCACTAACAAGTCTTTTTATTTCTAAAAATCAGCTCTAAAAACAATTAAAATTTGACCTTAAAAGTAAGAAAAATTGACTAAAATATTATTCAAAACAGAAATTTCCAAATTAAAACAAAATTAAAAAATTTTGATGCTCGATAAAAAAAAATAAATTGGAAATTTTGTACTAATATTAATTATATTAAGTAAATATTTTTGCTGATTTTAGCAAACCGAATTTAAATTCCACTTTACAAAAAGTTTACTAAAATTTAGTTGCGGCTACTAATTTTTTCTACTAATTTCATTGTACTACACGTCAGCAGACATGTGTTGCTAAGATTGGCAAAAAAAAAATACCGCTGGGCTCAAATTAGCAAAGTTTTCCGTAATAACAGCAAAATTTTCAGTTTTCATTACAGACTATTTTTGGTGAATGTTCGGTTGCCGCAAGCAAAATATTAATTTGACGAGAAATTGGTTTGGCACGATGAATCTGTTTTCTCTGTGTATAAACAACTCGGTTTGACGTTTCTAAAGGGCGTCCCTAAATTCACACAAGCTGTGAATTAAATAAAAAACACAAGTTTTATTTCTTTACATTAGTATTTTATTGAATCATATACACTCAGAAAAAAATTAGTAGAAAAATTTTTTTCAATCCCACTTTACAATTTTTGGACTGATTTTTAGTAAAAATAAAATATTATTTAGTAAAAAATGTACTAATTTTAAAAAAGTGGATTTTGAAGGAAATGTTATTTCTAATAATTAAAACTAATACTTACAAACTTAAATCGCCTTAAAATGTTACATAGATTGAAAAAAAAGGAATCGGAAGTAAAGATACTTTTCACAACCGACTAATGTCCAAAAGTAGGGCATCCACTTAATATAGCACTTAAAACTTTTGTAGTTGTAAAAATCAGCCCTTAAAACAATTAAAATTTGATCTTAAAATATAAAAAATTTTCTAAAAATATTTTACAAAACAAAAATTAGCAAATTAAAACAAAATGAGAAATTTGTTTGTTTTAAGTATTTTTAAAGCCTTTGATTTTTTTAATTTTCTCTAAAATATGTTTTGAAAAAAATAAATAAAAAATGTTCGATAAAAAATATATAAATTTGTATATTTTAATACGTAAGGCAATTTCAAAAGAAATTAGCAGCTTTAAAGTGTAACAAGTGTATCTAAATATAATTGAGTTATTTATTTTATATTTTATTTATATTAATCACATAATTACAAATTACCCTAACCGAGCCTAGCAACTAAGGCCATCGGGAATTGAACCCACGACCCCCACACTGATAAGCTAGCTATACCAACTAGCCTACGGGGGAGCTCGTTAATTGAATTAATTTGTGCATTTAAATAATTTTTTTTGATAAATTAAAATTTTGCTATATTTAACAATTCATTGAGTTTACAGCAATTTACTAAAATTTAGTAGCGCTTACTAATTTTTTATGCTAATTTGATTCAACTAATATTAAGAATATTTAGGAATTTTTTTGCTGATTTTAGCAAACCGATTTTAAATTCTACTTTACAAAAGGTTTACTAAAATTTAGTAGCGGGTACTAATTTTTCCAACTAATTTAATTATACTACACGTCAGCTGGCATGTGTTGCTAGATTAGCGAAAAAAAACCGCTGGGCTCAAATTAGCAAAATTTTCCGTAATAACAGCAAAATTTTCAGTTGCCACTACAGATTGCTTTTGGTGAGTGTAGTAGTATATAGGTTAGGTTTTTGTATGGTATAGCACATCGGACAAATGGCCTTCATGGCCACTGAAAAGAGAGTACACAATCTGAAAATGCCACACGCAGTAAGGCTATATGGCATATGTCACCGTCTTGATGAAACCAGGCTGAAAGAACTCTGCTATTATAACGCTATATCTATCGCCAGCAACAGTCACTGCTTGACCAGCCTCAAAACTCAAAAAAGCCTCCAAACTTTCATTAATTTTAAAATAATATTTAACAATAAAAACGCGGTATTTTATCGTCTAATGCTCCATTTTTACTAACCCCAAACTGCCAGCTATTAAACAGTTTTTTACTTTACTGCATAAATGGCGGCAAATACAAATTTTGGGACATCCTTTACTTTTGGATTTGCAAAATAGAAAACAGAAAACAAAAACATGTCTTTCAATATCAGCTGATAAAATTTGTTTATATGCAACAATATACAAAAGTCACCTTGTATTTGACAACACTTATCAACAGTTGAATAGTTCCGATCGAGAACTTTTCTCAATTAAGCCCAGCAGAGAGTAAAACAAATTTTCGAATGAGGTATGCGAACGGAAAATTTGCAACAATTTAGTAGTTTGTTAAATAGCTAATTGTTATACCAAATAAATTATAAATTATTGATCTAAAATGTTAAGCAGAAATACTTAAGAAGGCTTTCTGCTCTTTTACATAATTTAAAAATATTTATTATTTTAAATTTACAAACAGTAGTGCAATTCTCAAAATTTCTTGATGATTTTATCAATTTCGTTAACTATAATTGACAGTTGAGTTATCGAAAAAGCTATTCTGTATTTTTTGAAATTATTGACAAGATATTCTGACAACAATTGTTAGTTTAAAATATATTTACTTTGAATTTTTATAAAGTAACGACAAAAATTGTAAACTTTAAAAAAATATCAATAGTTAACGATTTATTTTATATTTAACTACAAGTATCGTTAGAAAGAAGTTAGAGAGTACGGTTTTGCTGTTAGTTATCGAATTTTGACAATGTAACTACCGAATTTTGTCGCTAAAAAGTTACGGAATCCCATGCAGATAGTTGGAAGTTTTTTTTTTTGTATTTACAAAAAATAATCAAGTTTTTCAATCCTATCTTGCTGACAAAAGTGAGTTTAGTAAACATTTGCAAACTCTCAACATCGAACTGTCACTTGATTATTTTTTGTAAATACAAAAAAAAAAAATATTTTACATTTTAAATTGAATTATGGAAAAGATAAGAAAATCTTCTAAAATGTTTCTGCTTAATATTTTACAAGGAACTCCACACCAAAAACCACTCTTCTTTCCCCTCTCTCCACAACCTCAAGAATTGCGCAACAAAATTTGCTGTGTGAAATGGGACTTACTGATAAATTTTTAAACCTAATATTTCTCTCTTTTTTCTTTCTGTTAACTGAGTATTTGTGTAAACGAACGCCATCCCGTAAAAAATTGTACAAATTATCCAGTAAACGAACTTAACTTCAGAAAAAATAATTAAAATAAACTAAATGAAGTTTTTTTACTTCTTTATGCAAAAAGTTTTGCAAAAATATTGCTAGCAAAAAAAAAAACTTTAGTACAAAATAACTATGTACTACAATTTTTAGCGAATACATATAAGTAATCCTGATGCAAGTTACACTCACCAAAAAAAGGCTGTAATGGCAACTGAAAACTTTGCTGTTATTACGGGAAATTTTGCTAATTTGAGCCCAGCGGTATTTTTTGTTAATTTAGCAACACATGTCTGCTGACGTGCAGTACAATGAAATTGGTAGATAAAATTAGTAGCCGCTACTAAATTTTAGTAAACTTTTTGTAAAGTGAAATTTAAAATCGGTTTGCTAAAATCAGCAAAAAAAATATTATTCATATTAATACAACCAAATTAGTATACAAAATTATTAAGCGCTACAAAATTTTAGTAAATTGCTGTAAACTCAATGAATTGTAAAATATACAAAAATTTAAATTTATAAAAAAAAAATATTATTAAAATGCCCAAATTAACTCAATTATTTTTAGATACACTTGTTACACTTTAAAACAACTAATTTCTTTCGAAATAACCTTACGAATTCGAATATACAAATTTATATTTTTTTATCGAGCAACATTTTTTTTTATTTTATTTATTTTTTTTTTAATATTTTAGACAAAATTAAAAAAAAAATAAAAGGTAAAAAAATAGTTAAACCAAACTAATTTATCATTTTTTTTTCATTTGCTAATTTTTGTTTTGAAAAATATTTATAGTAAATTTTTTGGATTTTAAGATAAAATTTTAATTGTTATAAGGGGTGATTTTTGAAACTAAAAAAGTTTTTAGTGCTGTTTTAAGTGGATGTTCTATTTTTGGACATGCATTTGTTGTGAAAAATATCTTCACTTCCGCACCCTTTTTTTCAATTTAACAGAAATAACATTTCTTTCAATATTCACTTTTTTAAAATTAGTATGTTTTTTTTTTTGCTAATTTTAGCAAATCGGTATTCAAAAATTTTTTAAAAAATTTCTGAAATTAGCAACAAAAATTTGTTAATATTTTGCAAAAATTCTCTTACTTGTAAAATGTAAATAGCAAAAAAATATTTTTTTACATAATAATTTTTTTATTAAAAATTAGTTCAAAAAATAAAGTGATATTAAAAACCGTTTACAAATTTTTTACTAACTTTTTTTCTGAGTGTACATACCCTGCGGGAAAAAATGGGTCAGTTGGGAATTGGGACCTGTCCCATGGTAGGTAAAAACTGGGCCGGTTCCGAAAATACATATCACGAGATAGGTGAAAAGAGGACCGGTTCTTTAATTATCTACCACGTGACTGGTTTAAAACTCATGACATGTTTTTTTAGATTAATCTTGTGACATGTCACAGAGGGCAATTGACCCCACCTATGACAAGCCCATGTTAAAGTGACCGGTCCTGTGACCTATCCCTATCACAATGAACCAGTCACGTGACGTGTCGCGGGATAGGTCCTTTTCCCGCAGGGTAGGTTTTGAAAGATACATGTATTTTTTTTCTTCAAAGTTTTCGAGCGAAAAGATGATGATGATGAAGAAGATGAAGATGAAGTGGGTTCTTTACGAGTTTTCTGTAATTTTTCCTCAATGTTGCCACCTGGTATTTTAAGTCCCGGTTTGCCAAATGTTAAATTTGTTCAACCGGCCTTAACCCCTTTGAACGATTGGAATCCTTGGATAGAATATGAAGAAAAGAAAAAGAGTAAGTGTATTTAAAACGATTCTTCACATTTTTCTTATACAGGCATTTTTTTAAAGAGTTACCAGATGAACAAACTCCAGATATTATATTATCGGAGAGCTTTCAACAATCACTAGTACGTGCTGGACGTATTATGGAAAAAGTTATTTCACAAAATAAAAATATTTTTGTTGATTATACTGGTGTTGTTGATAAAGATAACGACCTGAACTCTAAAGCCTTACTAGCGTTAAGCCATACATTTCATGATAAGCAATATTCTGAAAATCGTTGCATAACATGCATGGATTGGTCTACACATTTTCCTGAATTAGTATTAGCTTCATATTATAAAAATGAGGTAAAGTTTGATTACTTTTTTTTAGATTTGCTTTGAGAAAAATTTCACATTTCTTTTTAGCATTCGCCTCTCGATGCTGATGGTGTTGTTATGGTTTGGAATACAAGATTCAAAACTGAAAATCCGGAATTTATGTTTAATTGTCACAGTGCTGTCATGTCCGCATGTTTTGCCAAATTTAATCCCAACTTAATATTAGGTGCTACCTATTCTGGCCAAATTGTACTATGGGATAATCGTGTTCGAAAACCTATTCCCATAAAGTGTACTAAACTTAATCCAAAGGCTCACACACAACCTATACATTGCTTAAAAATGGTAGGAACAGAAAGTTCTCATAATATAATATCAATTTCGTCGGATGGTAAACTTTGTTCATGGAGTTTGGATATGTTGTCACAACCACTAGATATAATGCAATTACAATTGGATGTTTCAGAGAAGCAAAAGAAGCCAATTGCTGTTACTTGTATGGATTTTCCAGAAAATGGAGTTAATAGTTTAATTTTGGGTGGTGAAGACGGTTGTGCTTACTCGGGTAAGTTTGGATATAAATATAATTTAACACTTTAATCGATTTCATTAAATTTTAAATAAGCATTTCGCTATGGCTTCAAATCCGGTATTAATGATCGTTTTGAAAAACATGAGGGTCCTATTACTGGTATCTCATCCCACTATAATCAATCTTCACCCGACTTTGGCCATCTATTTCTTACTTCATCCATTGACTGCACCATCAAATTGTGGTCTGCCCAAGACACAAAACCATTTTATACTTTTAAAGATAATTCCGATTATGTTATGGATGTTTCATGGTCTCCCATTCATCCAGCTGTATTTGCCGCTGTTGATGGTAGCGGTCGTTTAGATTTGTGGAATCTCAATCGAGATACCGAAGAACCTGTATTATCGATTGTAGTAACCGGTGAAGCGGCTCTTAATTGCGTGTCATGGATGCCCAATGGTCAACATATTACAGTTGGTGATGATTGTGGCAAACTATATGTTTACAATGTTGCAGATCAATTGGCACAACCTTCGCCCGATGAATGGTTAAGGTTTAATGATACACTTAATAGTATTAGAGTAAATTATGATATTGAAAGCTATGATTAATAAAAATTTAAAAAAAAAGTTAACCTAAGCCCGCAATTGTCAACAGTACAGTGCTTTCCAGCAAAGACAAAGTCTGTAATGGCAACTGAAAATTTTGCTGTTGTTACGGGAAATTTTGCTAATTTTAGCAACACATGTCTGCTGACAATGAAAATTTAGCCGCTACTAAATTTTAGTAAACTTCTTGTTAAGTAAAATTTAAAATCTGCTTGCTAAAATCAGCAAAAAATATTTACTAAATATTTTTAATATACATTTTTCTTTTTTTATCGAGAATCAAAATTTTTTTCTTTTATTTATTTTTTTCAAAAAATGTTTTAGACAAAATTAAAAAAAACAAAAATCAAAGACTTAAAAATTGAAAAAACAAACGAATTTATCATTTTGTTTTAATTTCTTTTTGAAAAACACATATTTTAGTAAATTTTTTACTTTTAAGGTCAAACTTTTATTGTTTTTAGGGCTGATTTTTAGAACCAAAAACACTTATAGTGCTACTTTAAGTGGATATCCTATTTTTAGAAATGAATCGTCATATTCACTTCCGATTCCTTTTTTTAATCTATCTAACATTTTAAAGCAATTTAAGTTTTAATTAGAAATAAAATTTCCTTCAATATCCACTTTTTTAAAATTAGTGAATTTGTTTACTAATTTTAGCAAATCGCTTTTCAAAAATTTGTAAAATGATTTCTGAAATTAACAACAAAATTTGCAAATATTCTGTAAAAATTCTGTAATTACAAAAAGGTAAAAATTTGTTAAAAAATAATTTTTTTTACTAAAAATCAGTACAAAAATAGAAATAAGCAGTTTTAATGTGCAACAAGTGTATTTAAAAATAATTCAGTTAATTTTTGTATTTTTAATATTTTTTATAAATTAAAATTTTTCTATATTTTACAATACATTATAAAACATTTTTGTTAACTAGAGCTTATTTCACTAATATTTAGTAAATTTTTTTGCTGATTTTAATAGATCTATTTGAGTTGTAGTTTACAACATTTTACTAAAATTTAGTACCTCTTACTAATTTGTATACCCTCCACCATATATGGTGAGGGTATATATCAGTTTGTCATTCCGTTTGTAACATGTCAAAATATAGGTCTAAGATCGCATTAGGTATATATATTCGTGATTCTTATGCAATTTTAAGTCGATTTAGCGATATCCGTCTGTCTCTCCGTATGTCTGTCTGTCTGTTGAAATGGCGATCACGACGCGAAGACACAAGCGGGGGTGCCTATTTTTACCCAGATTATTGGAAATCCTCCCGAGCAGTTTGATATTGAAAGTGAGCAAAGCGGTTAAGTAAAAAAAGCGGAGTGAGCGGTTAAAAAGTTATGAGTGAAAATGTGCAGATACCTCTAAATTTTCCATACAAATTGGTGTATTTTAGTACATTTTCATAGTACAGGTTGGTTTAAAAGTTCCTGCGCTCACCAAGAGATGGCACTGCTAGCTCCAAACTTTGTTTTCTCAAATTGGTATAACTTTCCTGAGAACACATGCAAAGTTGCAAGTCATTCTGTCAATTCTTTCTTTGTTTACAAGCCATTTGAAGTTAACGTGTCATTGATTTTTTTTTAATATGGAAAAAATTTAATATCGTGCAGTCATTAGATTCTTTGTTTTGAAGGGTTTAAAAGCAAAGGAAATTTATAAAGAATTGTTAGAAGTGTATAAGGAGTCCTCACCTTCAAAACGCACCGTTGAGTTTTGGGCTGGTGAATTTAAACGTGGTCGTACCAGCCTTAAAGACGATCCACGCGAAGGACGACCAAACACTGCAACCACAGCAGAAATCATTGAGCAGGTACATAATATGGTTAGTTAAGATCCAAGTTTGACTAAGCGTGAAATTGCTAATGCCATAGGCATCTCAGACGAACGAGAACTCCATATTTTACATGAAGAATTACGTATGAAAAAACTGTTTGGAAAGTTAGTGCCGCACACATTAACAATTCAACAAAAACTGGATCGAAAACAAATTTCTCAGCGTAATTTGGAGAGTTTTAAGCCGAATAAAACCGACTTCTTGCGTCTTTTTATAACTATGGATGAGACTTGGATCTACCACCTAAATTAAAACAAGAACGTTTACAGTGGACTGAAGCTGGTTGTTCAGCTCCAAAGCTGGTGAACACAACGATCAGCAAAGATGGTTATGGCATCAGCTTTTTGGGATGCAAAAGAAGTTTTGTTGATTGATTATCTTCAGATAGGTAAAACAATCAACTCTGAATATTATTCCAGTCTTTTGGATCAGCTGGATGAAAAAATTCGTGAGAAAAGACCTGGTTTAAAGAAGAAAAAAAATCATTTTTCATCAAGACAATGCACCTGCTCACAAAAGTATTTTGACGATGGCTAAATTTAAAGAATTAAAGTACGAATTGCTTGAACATCCACCGTATTCACCAGATTTGGCTCTCAGTGACTAATATCTCTTCAGAAATTTCAAACAATTCCTTCGTGGAAAGCATTTTTCGTCGAATGAAGAGGCCATAGCAGCCGTAGACAGTTATTTTGCAGAGCTTCCGGAAAACCATTATAAGGATGGGATAAAATTATTGGAAGATTATTGGAACAAGTGCATTGAGCTTCTAGGAGATTATATTGAATAAAAAAATATATTTCGTAACAAAAACAGTATTCTTTCATTTCGAGCGCAGGAACTTTTCAACCAACCTGTAGCTGCTGGTACATAATATATTTGCTCATATTGTTTCTTCAGTCGCTTTGAAATTAATAATATTTTGTATTCACCTCAAATATTTTTCACCTTAAAACATGTTTCAGCACCAAATTTTTTTGTATCAAAAACCGTACGGAACATTTTTTTATGATATTTGTGGAGGGTATTCAAAGATTCGGCACAGCCGAATTTAAGCCTTTTTTACTTGTTTATACTAATTTCATCGCACTAATATTTTTAATTTTTTTTGTTGATTTTAGCAAACCGATTTTAAATTATACTTAACAAAAAGTTGACTAACTTTTAGTAGCGGCT
This sequence comes from Eustalomyia histrio, assembly GCA_949748255.1. NCBI lineage: Eukaryota > Metazoa > Arthropoda > Insecta > Diptera > Anthomyiidae > Eustalomyia > Eustalomyia histrio. Next base: position 53,864,985 of record OX456525.1, read on the forward strand.
ACTAATTTTTTCTACTAATTTCATTGTACTGCACGTCAACAGACATGTGTTTCTAAGATAAGCACAAAAAAATAACGCTGGGCTCAAATAAGTAAAATTTCCCGTAATAACAACAAAATTTTCATATGTCATTACAGGCTTTTTTTCGTGAGTGTAAGTAGTTTTTGTTGGATTAGATACCTACCGTGTGAACGAATAAAAATCAGTGGTAGTTATCTAGGCTCTGAATATTGGTTCAAATTACGGCTACTATACACAGAAATAAAATCAATTTACAATTTTTTTTATTTAAAAAACATTTTAATTTTATGTAAAAAAAATCTTGTTAAAATAAATTTGCGTAAATACACCATACACCATTTTCACGTAAAACTCATGCTCATGAAAAATATATTTTTTATTTTAAATTACAAAGTCTTTAAAGTGCTAATGGACAGTTAAATTAAATGAACAGTTAAATTAAAATTTTATGTGGAAATTGGCAATAAATTTAACCTTTAATTTCTTAATTACAAGCTTACGGGAAATGTTGTGAAAATGAAACTAAATACAAAGTTGTTTTATTTTGTTTTCATGTGTAATTCAGCAACTTTTCGACGAATAATTTTGCCAGAATTTGTTTTGGGAAGTTCATCAACAAAATACACTCCTCCTCGAAGATGTTTAAAATGTGCCATCCTGTCGGCCACATGTTGAGCCACTTCAATCTCGGTCAGAGTACTGCCGGATACTTTTACAACAGCAGCCGTTGGTAAATAGGTGTATATAATATCAGGTGTGCCAAAAACGCAAACTTCTACTACATCCTTTAACTCAAGTATAATTTGTTCAATTTCCGTGGGAGATAAATGATAATTATTATATTTTAAAATGTCTTTTTTGCGATCAATAATATTTAAATTTCCATTATTATCAAAATATCCTAAATCGCCACTATGAATCCAACCTTCAGAATCATAAATTTCAGCAGTAGCCTCTGGATTTCCATAATAGCCAAGCCACGGGAAATAATAACGAGCATATATTTCACCAGTTTCATTTGGACCCAAATTGTGTCCATTTTCGTCAACTATTCTTACTTCAATATTAGGGCGTAATTGACCACAGTTACCATATTCATTTGCTGGGCTTGAACAGACACCCGAACAAGTTTCACTTAAACCATAATAAACCAAAATGGGTACATGTGGTAGGGTTTCTTGCCACTTTTTAACAAATGTATAAGGCAATGGAGAACCGAGAAACAGGGCCAATTTAAGGCTACTTAAATCGTATTGCTGAAATTTAGATGAGGCAACGATTAAACCCAATTGACTCGGTGAACCAAAGAAAACGTTTATCTTATGATGTTGAGTTATATCAAAAAAGTTTTCGGGGCTAAACTGTAGAGGAGTTATAACTCGTGTTGCGGCATAAATGGCACTGCCAATTAAACATAGAAGGCTAGATGTCCAAAAAAGACAACTAAAGCCTAATACACGAAGCCCTGGACGATATTTTCTAAAAAGTAAAATGATATTTACTACAGAAATAATATAAAAGGTGAAATTAAAACAACTTAAATAACAGCAAGTTGGATCAAAGGCAAACTTACAAAACCAATATGTCGAACAGATACAAATATACATATCTTGGACCAGCCGAGGTACAAATAATGCATAACTTTTCTTAACATTTATTTTTACTGTTTTGTCTTGTACCAAATTTCAACTTTCCAGCTCCAGAGGTTTTGTCAAGACGTCAAGGGTGAGAATTTTTCCCTTTTCTGATCCTTCCCGTTGGATTTTCCAAAAATTACGTCTTAAATACACTGGAGAAAGAGCCTGCATACTAAATGTCAACTTCTTAGGTCCAACGGTTTCGGAGCCCGTTAAGGGGCATATTTCAAATTTCAGGTTTCTAGCTAAAGAGGTTTGGGTTGGCCGTGAAAGTTTTTCGCCCGTTTTGCTCTTCCCCGAAGGAATTTGCAAGAACCCAGTCTTAGCGGATGTCTACGCCGGAGGGGAAAACTGCATACCAAATTTCAGCCTTCTACCTCTTGTGGTTCAGGCTAGGCGATGTTTAATGAATGAGTGAGTCATTCAGTCATTAACGTTATTCCTTAATATATAAAGATATTGCTTATTATTGCAATTTAAAGTGGAATGCCGAAAATTTGACTTCAAGATTATTATTTCGAAATAATCATAAAACTGATATTAAATTGAAAATCCTTTAGAGAAATTGGTCGATTGGTAAAAAAATACATAGTTATGTTTTGGGTGTGTAACTTAAAAATGCTGAAATGATGGCTTTTTGGAGGGTAAACATCGAATTGCAAAAAATCTTATTAGAAAAATGCCGAACCTCTAAAGGGAGTCAACTCAAAATTTTTTTAATTTTCACTTTTTGCAAGAAAACGATATACAGTTGTTTCTAAATTTTAAAGTAATTATTTAAAAAAACAGTTTTTTGCATCTACTAAAAATTTTTAAATTTTGAGTTGACTCCCTTTAGAGGTACAAGTGCGGTATATGAACCAAAAATACGTTTTTGTATCTTGAGAGACATTGTCATGTTGTGTTCTCACTAAGTCCTTGAACGAAATAGTCTAAACAACAAAGTTTTTGTTTTTGCTTCGAAAATGTCCAATTTTGTACCAACAAAACATCATTTATGGGAAGTTTTTACTTTTTCAATTTAAAAAAAGTGCAGCTCAGCGAATCTTATCCTGAATATGTTCCATCGATTTCAACGTGCGGTTCAGAAGTGGTGATTTTGACACGAAAGACAAAGAATGCCCTGGTCAGCCAAAAAAGTTCAAACTTGATGAATTGGAAGCTTAACACCAGCGGTTCCCACTAACTTTTTCTTCACTGACCCTTTGAGGAATTTATACCGGCTGTCGGACCTCCAAATTATGATTTTATTTTATTTAAATAAAAATATTTAAATCCGAAGATTAATAAAATAGAATAAATAAAAAAGATAGAAAAACATTTTCATTAGAATTTACAGAATTTAAGATATTTATCAGATAATAATTTTTAGTAGAATCTTTCAATAAAGTTAGAAGTTGTTCTATGAAAAAGCTTCTAAGAATCTGTGATTTTTAATAGGAAAAATTGATTCTTAAACATACTTATACTTTGCTGAGTTTTTAGAAAAAATAGTGCGTATTCATTAAGCAAAAAATTGCCAGAGTGTCAAAAGTCCGAAGAATTAGAATACCCCATATACATTTGCCGGAATTTATCAATTTATCATAGTTTCTTTTAAAGCTACACTTAGTTTTTATTTTATTCAAATGTTTTGAAAATCGCGATATATTCATTATTTTTATGGATTTTTTGTTTAATACAATTATGGCAACTGACATTGGAATATTATTTATTATCACATCCTTATTTTTGAAGAATTTTTTCCGAACTCCTTTGAATGCAGGAACCCCAGGGGTCGCGACTCCCCATTTGGGAACCGTTGCTTTATACTATGAAGATTACTGTCAAACTCAAGAAGAACTTGCAAAATCATTGGGAGTTTCAAAAAGTTTGCAAGCAGCAGAATTCATCCAAAAGCAAGAAAATTGGGTACCACACGAGTTGATGCCGGGAGACGTTTAAAGACGACTTGAAAGCCATAAAAAGAAATAACTTTCGAATAACTATCGATTCATTACTGGCGATGAAAAATGGATCCATTACGACACCCAAAGCTCAAAAATCGTATGTGGAGCCCATGAAATGCATGAAATCGGGCCAATTGATACACCCAAATTTGCCAAATATATAATTATAACTCTCGTAAGGCATATATGATAATAGCTTGTTTCAAGTTTTTATTTGTTTGTGTCATCAATCCAAATCAAAGGTGTTTTGGAAACTCAAAAACTTGTACAAATTCGTAAAAGTTTTTACTGGGAGGTGTTTGTTTACACAAATATTCAGTGAGGAGTGGGAGCAAAAATAGAGAGTAAAGTGAAAGTTCGATGCAAGACAACTTACTAGTTTTTACTGGATTTTTTTGTTTGGTATTTACAATCAGCTGTTTTAACTATCTTACTAAATGACGGCCCAAAATAACAACGTGATGTATTTTTCCATACAAATTGACAATTAAAAAGCGTCGAGCGTTGCAGTTGTAAAATAGAATATTTTTTCCCGCATATTAAAAATGTCTGTAAACAAAAATCATAAGATAATTAAAGTTAACGTACGATATTCTATAGCTCTCATGTTCTCTTTGTGTACAACATCCTATAAAACAACTTATTATGTTCATTTCTAAATTATTATTAAAACAATTATTTCTTTTTATTGTTTTTAATAAAATTAAAATGTAAAACAAAACTTTGTTGTTAGTAAAGGAAGGAGACAGTCGAGAGAAATGAATCTCTACGGTACTCTTTACACTAAAATAAATATGACAGTTCTTGCAGTCACCATCGAACTTCGTTATTTTGAGCTCATTTTCTTTCACAGCAACAACAGATGTATGTCGCATTATTTTTCTTACAAATTTTCCGTTTGCGCACTTTAATTGGATAATTTTCTTTTTAGGAATTAATTTTGATTTACTCTTTGTAATTTTCAGTTATTCGAAACGCATCTCCAATTTTTATATGCAAGTGGAGTATTTTTTATTCAGATTTATTTTTTTTTTTTTGTTTTGGAACGCATAAATAGTGTGTGTGAGTGAGTGTAATAAGTTTAACTTGGATCCGTATTACTTTCATGAGTTAAACTAAATTTACTTCATATCGTTTGGCGGAATCCAAAACTACGTAATCAACATTTTTACATCATTTTTTACAAGAGAAACAAAAGACGTCGATAGACATTTTAAGAAATTCGTTTATAAACTTATAACTTTGATTGTGGATAAATGAAGTTCAATGCTGTGTTCACATTCACTCAATCCTACTTTTAAATTTACAGAAAAGTAAAGATAAAGAACACGGAAAATTAAAAACATCTTGTTTTTAAATTTGGTCATATTTAATACCTCAATTTTTTTCAAAACTTTGTATAGGCATGTATATAATTTAGCTAAATTAATCACAATCATTACAGTTATTTTGTTGTCAGTAACGTAGTTTTGCAGTACACCTATCGATATGCAAATATAATGTTAAGCCCGGATTAGTCAGACGTAAACGCAGCATACTACATTAAATTAGTAAAAAAGACTACTTTTTATTGAAACATATACATACATATATTGAGAGGAAATTTGTTAAGAACTAATTTTTTTCTCTACGTTTACATCTGCTGAATGGTTGTTAATCTAGGCTTAATTTCATAATTAAACTAAATTTACTTACAAAAAATTTAAAATACCTCCATGAGACAAACATACGCCTTTGGAAAGTCCAGAAGTACCAGATGAACAAGTTATGGCTGCTAGTTGATTGTAACCCATTTTTAAAGTCTCGCATCTACAAGAGAAGTTAATTTTATATTTCGACACTGTACCAGCAAAATACGTGTTTTTGAGAAGTTTAATTTGGTCTTTCAGGATGTTTTTAAGCTTTTTTAACAAAAGCTTGATATTAAAACTATATCGCGAAAAGGTAAAATAAATCAGGTTTTTTGGGAATCTCACAACACATGATGCGTCTCGCTTGCACAAAGTCGTTTTGTGTATATATCAGAACCCGAAGTTTTGGAAGAGAACACAGCTAAACAAAACACGATGAAAAAATATTGTTTGCTCCATCCTTGCCAAACACGTGGTTTTTGTAATAAGCACTGTGACGTTACTTAAAAATATTTTATTTATATAAAAAAATGTTAGGTATAGTTTAGTTTAAGTAATAAATTTTAGTTTTTTGTTTTTATAACAACCACCATATATTTACAAAAAGAAAGAAAATTATTATTTTTATCTAGGCTGACACAAGTATTTCACTGCACCTAAGTGTTTTGTGCACTTAAGTGTATTTAGATTTCTTTTTAATTAGCATTATTTTGAACAAAAATGTTCAATTAAATATTTTGTTGATATGACAAATTAAAATCCCAATGTTATGTGGAAATCATGGCTTTGAAGGAATTTATATTCTAATTCTTTTTCTGCAAACTGAAAATTTTCACAACAAAATTCGGTTACTACTACTGAATTTTTGTTAAAAAGCCCAAAATGATAAGTAATCACATTAAAATATGGTTTGTTGCAAAAATGCTTGGCACTAAATTTTTTGTGGTGAAAAAAGGTAAAATATATTTGAGGTGAATACAAAATATTATTCACTTTCTAAGCGACTGGTGAAAAAAATATGAGAAAATTTATTATGTACCAGCAGCTACTATGAAATGGTACTAAAATACACAAATTCGTATGGAAACATAGAGGTACACCCAGAAGACAGTATCAGTTGTGTCCACCGAACTTGTTTCCAATCGGATTCTGGCGGTTACGACAACTGTCTTCATATTAAATTATATTTTTAGTTGTGAAAGCCAATATTCAGTTGTACAATTTAAAATTTATATTCCACGGAAGTATTATTACGTTCCACAAAATTTTATTTAAAAAAAATTATTTTTAAATTTTTCCGGTATCGAACCTGGGCAATCAGATTCATAGTTCACACTCTTAATTACTGCACCACAATTAAATTTCCTTTGATATATTTGTTATTTAAACATTTGAATGTTTGCCTTTTCCGGGATTTGAACTCGGAAATTTTGAGTACCTACTACACCACAAACAATTATGAATTTTTGTGGCTAATTTAGAATTTAAATAATTTGTTAGGAAAAGACAATTTGTTTATCAATCGCAATTATTAGTGACGTCTATTATCAATAAAATCCACATTTCGGTTGCTTCTACTGAAACCGTAATTAAATGATATATTTGATCAGAATAACCGTACTTGTAGTTACCACTTTTGAATATCGACATTTTTTTAATAAATTTCATAGATTGTACCAAATTACTAATATATTCACTAAATAAATGGTTGCTTCCACCGCACACATATATTAAACGAATTTTATTTTTGAAGATGATTGGAAATACCAATAATTGAATAATTGGACTGATTTTTGGTTTCTTTTCCCTTTTTTTAATTCCCAATACAACATTTTTGCTTTATTAATGGATTTTAGGTTATTCCAAATAAAATTAAATCCTTACAAATAAATGTTAACGGTTTTGATCGAATTGCAACCAATCTTTTCTCTGGGTGTACCTTCACATTTCACTTATTTTCGCTCTGGAGGATGTCCATCAATCTAGGTAAAAATTAGTACCCCCGCTTGCGGCTTCGCGTCGTGATCGCCATTTCAACAGACATACAGACGGACATCGCTAAATCTACTTAAAATTGCATAAGGATCACGAAGATATATATTTTATGGGGCCTTAAAACTATATTTCGGCATGTTACAAACGAAAAGACAAACATATATACAGTTAGGGACAAAATTGTTCACAAAATAATCGTTAATGAGAAAATATGACAAATATTCAATTGTTCTTCAATTTTATTGAAACTTTTTTAATTAAATTAAATTCACTACTCCCACTGAATACAAAAATATGATAACTTAAAATAAATCCAGGTACATAATGTTTAAATTAATATTAATTCAAAGGTTCAAAGGTGTGAACAATTATGGCACCAGTTGAAAAACTCGTCCTGTTTTTGGAGTTAATATTCCTGTTTTTGGTGTTAATATTTTATGTGTCCTCCGTGTGCCTTTTTAACTGCTTGAATTCTTTTTGGCATACTTTTTACTAGATTATTTAGCATTTCTGGATCAATATTTTCCCAAGCTTCAATAGAACGATTCCAAAGTTCATCTATGGTCTCAGGAGGGTTGTTTTGAGCGAAAATCTTCCTTTTTAATATAGACCAAAGGTGTTCGATCGGGTTCAAATCCGGGGACTGGGGAGGCCAATCTAAAAGCTTGATCCCATTTTCTTCGAACCACTTTTTAGTTTTTTTTGCAGTATGCTTAGGATCGTTATCCTACATAAAGATGTCGTTTTGTCCCGGATCCAAGCCGAATATGTCCAGACTTGGAAGATATGAGTATTCAAGAATGGTGATATAGTCCGCAGCACACATTTTACCTCTAATGCGGCGAAGTACTCCAAGCTGGGTTCCACGAAAACAACCCCAAGCCATCAATGAGCCACCTCCAAATTTTAAGGTATTGCAAATATTTCGTTCTTTAACTCCAACACTTTTGTCTACCCATGTCCACTGCCGTCCATCTGACGCAATTCGGTTGATTTTTGTCTCATCTGACCATGTTACGCTCATCCAATCGTCTATTGTAAATTTTTCGTATTTTTTTGCAAACTCTAGTCGTTTTTTGCGGTTTTTATCGCTCAAAAGCGGTTTTTTGGGTTTTGCTCTGACTACTAATCCACTGGCTTTCAAGCTTCTACGAACGGTTTTGGTACTCACGTTTAAATTATGCTCTTCATTGAGTATTTGTTTGACCTCAACTGCTGTTTGAACTGCACCAGTAACGATTAATCGTTTAGCTTCGCGACTATCCGCGGGCGAAAGTTTTTTTGGGCGACCTGCTTACCTACAATCTCCAAATTATTCTGTTTTTTTATTTTATTCACAAATCCTACAGATATTTTATATTTTTTGGCGATCTCTCGATATGAGGCTCCATCTTCTAAATCTTTTACGACACTTTGTTTCAAAAGAGTTGTCTTAACTTTTGCCATCGCAAAATGAAACTAAATAAAAATAAATTAATATTATTTTTGCCAAATCTTTTTATATTTAATCTTTTTATATATAATTTATTTTTTTTTTTAACAATAATTCTACTTACTTTTTTTTTAAACCCACAAAAACAAATTAAATTTATTAAAGTTATTAGAGAAAATTAACACATGGACAATATTGTTCACACACGTGGTCTTAATGTTATATAAACATTTAAAGAAGAAGAAGAGGAACTTTTGAAATGAAGTTGCCATACTATATTTAACATAATGCCTGGCCATGTGAATTATTTATAGAGTTGCCAAGCCTGTGTCTTTAACGTTTTTTCTTACATTGATAATTTTTCTGTAATTTCGTGAACAATTTTGTCCCTTACTGTATATAGCTAGTACGTAAACGAACAAAGAGGAAGAATATTGTGAAGAATAAATTTTGAATCTAAAAATTTTATAAAAATAAATTTTATGAAAAATATTGTAAAAAAATAGAATGAAGATGGAATACAAATTTCTTCGAGGGCCGCACTAAAATCGACGAAGGGCTGCACTTGCCCACTTTTGGTATATAAAGGGTGGTTAAATTTTAAGGGCCGATGTTGAATGTGAACCACACCTAAACGTCAAGTTTTTTTCTGCATTTCATTTGACATTTCTCAATTTCAGACTAACTCAATTTGAAGATACACAATCGAGCAACGCGTTAAAGTTATTCAGGCTTATTATGAAAATTTGATTTGAACAAAATGTATTTCGTGCATTTCGTGATTTTTTTGGTCAGCATAATCGACCAAATGTGTCCACAATCGGGAGAATTGTGGGCAAATTTCAGCAAACCGGGTCTGTGAAAACACCTGTGCATGCTCGTCCAGTTCGTTCTGCGGAAAACATTGCTGTTGTTCGCGATAGTGTGTCATGAGGTCGGGCAAGCATTTACCGTGAATGATGTTCGATATCGCGAGGTAATAACGAACTTATTGTGGCCAGGAATTGAGGATATGACCCTGGACGATATGTGGTTTCAACAGGACGGAGCCACTTGCCACACAGCTAACGAAACAATGGCTCTTTTGCGCGACAAATTCAATGGCCGTGTTATCTCACGTCGTGGCGATGTTAATTGGCCGCCAAGATCATGTGATTTGACACCGTTAGACTTCTTTCTTTGGAGTTATTTGAAAGAAAAGGTGTACGTCGATAAACCAGCAACAATTCAAGAGCTAAAGAATGAGATAATTCGGCACATTAACGGCATAGAACGTCAATTATGACTCAGCGTCATCGAAAATTTGGACCATCGGATGGAGGCATGCCGTCGAGGTCGCGGCGGCCATTTAGCCGATATTTTGTTCCATACATAATTGAACCATACCATATTATCATAATAAAAAGAAATGACAATAATTTTCTAAATAATTTGTGTTTTATTCAAAATCAACCTCGGCCTTAAAATTTAACCACCCTTAATATTTATTTATTTGTTTATTTATTTATTTATTTATTTATTTATTTATTTATTTATTTATTTATTTATTTATTTATTTATTTATTTATTTATTTATTAATTAATTAATTTATTTATTCATTTATTTATTTTTATTTATTTATTTATATATTTATTTATTTATTTATTAATTTATTAATTTATTAATTTATTTATTTATTTATTAATTTATTTATTTATTTATTTATTTATTTATTTATTTATTTATTTATTTATTTATTTATTTATTTATTTATTTATTTATTTATTTATTTAATTTATTTATTTATTTATTTATTTATTTATTTATTTATTTATTAATTTATTAATTTATTGATTTATTTATTAATTTATTTATTTATTTATTTATTTATTTATTTATTTATTTATTTATTTATTTATTTATTTATTTATTTATTAATTTATTTATTTATTTATTTATTTATTTATTTATTTATTTATTTATTTATTTATTTATTTATTTATTTATTTATTTATTTATTTATTTATTTATTTATTCATTATTTATTTATTTATTTATTTATTTATTTATTAATTTGTTTATTTTATTTATTTTTTTTTATTTATTTATTTGTAATACAGGGTGTCCGCCGGGAAGATATACTACTTTGTTTTGCCGCCATTTTGGTAAACATTAGTCTTGACAGTTCATATTTGGTAGTCGTGAAGTAGACACGTGGCAAATTTATTATGGAAAAATATTCGATAAACCAACGTGACAACCCCGATTTTCATGAAAAAATCATAATGAGTGACGAGGCACATTTTCATTTGAATGGATATGTGAATAAACAGAATAGTCGGTTTTGGGCAATGGAAAACCCTCAAATTATTCATCAGTCACCTTTGCATCCATTAAAAGTGACAGTCTGGTGTGCAATTTGGTCAGTAGGAATCATTCGACCTTACTTCTTTAAAAATAAAAACGGCGTAGCGGTAACTGTAATGGGGAGCGATATCGTGATATGATTGAAAACTTGTTAACGCCACCACTGCATGCTTTGGGCGTGATTAACATGTGGTATCAACAAGACGGTGTCACATCGCATACAGCCAGGATTACAATGGAATTACTGCGAGACCTCTTTCCACAACAAGTTATTTCAAGAAATAGTGATGTTGATTGGCCTCCACGGTCATGATGAAATTAATGAAATACCGCGGGAAATGTGTGAGAATGTAATGAAAAACGTGCTCAAAAGGGCTCGCATTTGTGAGGCTAACAGAGGCGGACATTTATCTGAAATTATATTCCATACATAATTGCCGACATTAAATAAAACATTTATCAATATAAGATCCATTCACTTTCATTTAACCAAAAATTATAAACAAACAAAGTAGTATACCTTCCCGGCTGACACCGTGTACACTAAGCATTTAAGGCCAAAAATGTATTGCTAGTACTTTTCAAAAATGTATGTAATTTTTAAAAAGATAAAAACAACTTGCCTAATAAAATCGCTGCTCTAGCCAAAGGAATGTTTGGACATTTAAATCCCTAAATACGTGCTTAATAAAAGCTTAAAGTCCAGACATTGAATTTTTATATTTTCTTTAAATTTCAAACTTCAGGCCCAAGGAGGCACGTCTTTCCGATTCCAATCGGTGTATTCTTACACCGAAATGTATTTTGTTCTGAGTAATGTCGCAAATAACATTATACTGGTAATTGGTATATATCCAATGATTTGAGTAATTGTAGTTGCAGTACTTACTTAAAATCATTTTCTTTAGCAGTCGCCTTTAAAAAATCTGTAATTTTAGGTACACCTTCAATGTCACCATCAACCGTATAAATTGATGTTGCAGATAGTCCACATTCAGCAAGTGCCTCTTTAACATTCATGTACACTGAACTATCACAAAACATTAGTTTTGGTTTTGTTATTGAACACATGTGTCTAATTTCATCTGTAAATGTATGGAAGTATGTAAATAATCTTAATTTTTTTTAATAGTATGCATATTATGGTGTCCCGAACTTTAATACATATAAACCTCGCAAAGAAAGAGCACTCAGTCAAAAAAATGTTTTAAGCGTGTTTAAAGGCTAGGAACCACCAAATAAAATTGCCCAAATTGATTATTTTTGGCAAGAACAAAAAAAAAATCGAATTAAAAATAAACCTGAAAAAATTTATTAAATTTAAACAAGTAAAAAAGGCTTAAATTCGGCTGTGCCGAATGTTCTTACTGGTTTTAATACAAATAATGTAAAAAACTTTAAGTGAAATTATGGAGGTGAAAAAAATTGTTTGAGGTGAAAAATGCTTTTAGATGTGAAAACAAATTTTGTGGTTGAAAAAAATTTTTGAGGTGGAAAAAATTTTTCAAAGTGAAAAATATTTTTTGTTGCCAAAAAAAATTTATTGATAAAAAAAAATTCATGAGGTGAAAATATGTATTTGAGGTTAATATAAAATATTATTCAATTCTAAGGGACTTGAAAACATTTTACTTGCCAGTCGCTACTATGAAGATGTACTAAAATACACCAATTTGTATGGAAAACTTAGAGGTACCTTCACACTTTCACCCATAACTTTTTTATTTTTTTTTTTTTTCAATATCAAACTGTTCATTGATCTAAGTAAAAATCAGCATTGAAAATGACTATCGCGGCGTGATAGCCATTTCAACAGACAGACGCACATCGCTAGATCGACTTAAAATTTCATAAGGATCACGAATATATTATATACTTTATGGGGTCTTAAACCTATATTTCGGCATGTTACAAACGGAATTATAAACTGATATATACCCTCACCAGAGAAAAATCTGCAAATTCTAGAAGACGATTATCGTTTATCTACCATAATTAATAAATATTTCAAAGGGTCTGTACGAGTTTATTTTGGGTAAAGTCTGGTACAATGAGAGTAACTTACGTCGAACACACCTAAACTAATTTTAATCTTATAGTTCAACAATTTGGTAAATAACACCTTTAAAACGATAGAATTTTAACTTTGAAAGTGGACATAAATTAAAATAAGCTTTTTTATTTTTTGCTGTTTTAAAAATTGTAAAAATAGTTTTTCCTAATATGCTTAATATTTAACCAAACATAAGCATTGAAAAATGCGGATCAATAAGTCCGTGACTTTTTGAATGGAACACAGATTTTTTTTGGAAAAAAAAAAAATATTTTTTATCATAATCTCCTTTTAAATCAATACAATTAGTCCATCGTTTCTCTAATTGGTGTATCCCTTTTTTATAAAATAGGATTTTTCGAGGTCCATAAAATAGGCATTTGTTTGACCAATAATTTCATCGTTGGAGCTAAATCTCTTTCCACCGAGCCATTTCTTTAGGTTTGGAAATAGGAAATTTTCACTGGGGGCTTAATCCGGAGAATATGGCGGATGAGGTACCAATTCGTAGCCCAAATCATGGTATTTTGCCATTGAGATTACACACCCGTGCATTATCTTGACGAAAAAGAACTTTTCCCTTGGCGGTCCTTGGTTTTTCCCTTTTGAAGGTAATCGATGTGGGTTATCCCGCGTGCATCCCAAAAAACTGTTGCCTTATTGGTTTAGCGCCATTTGTACTTGTGCGACCACAACTAAAGTCAGTAAACCACATTTTTACCATTGAAATCGATGGTTCATAGTATTTATCAAGCTTTTCCTTGATTTGATTGACGGTTTTTTTTTCGCAAAAAATAATGTTTAATGAAGACTCGAAATTCACTTTTTTCCATTTTTAAAAAAATTCACGAGGTTGTATGTTTCGAACAGCTGTTAAACGCAAGGTAAATAACGGAACTTGCTCAAAATTTGACAGTAGTCTATTCACAGGTGGTACTTGATGGGAGCAGTTTTGCATTTCATATAATTACGACGGACTTTTGATCCGCCCTTGTAAATAAATAATAAATCCATTTCAGTTCTGGACTATCAACATGCATAGAATTCTTTGCCCTAAACATATTAAGACATCGGCTGAAAAATCCGTAGGATGAAAGATAGGTGGCGTCACTAATGAAAAATCCATACGATTTTTTGGAACGAACAACCTTCAGATTATACCTGTCAAAATTTAATGGCAATTCCTTCATTGGTGAACCAGTTACAGCTGTTTTAGTCACGATGCTTTTGCGATTTTGTAAACAATTGATTCAAAGCAATTTTGTGTGTTGATTTATCATTCATTTGGAACGGGGAAAAACACCGTTAAAGCCAAAGATTGGCTTCATAAGTGTTATTCGGACACTGCCCCATCGAGACAAATGGTATAAAAGTTGTTTGCTGACTTCAAAAGTGGTCGTTACAAACACCGATGACGCCGAACACCCGAAAGATGTGGTGATATCGGAAAACATTAATAAAGTGAAGTTGCAGGAGATAGCTTATACCATAAAGATATTGAAGGAACGTGTCGGCTTAATTTTGCTGTTTCCTGCGGTTTTTACCTGATTTCAGACCTCAAAAAATGCTCGCTGGAAAGAGATTTGGTTTCAATGAAGAGGTGATTGCTGAAACAAAGGCCTATTTTGAGGCCAAAGATAAATCATTCTATAAAAAAGCTATCGAAATGTTAGAAAGGCGTTGGAGTGATTGTATCGCCCCCCTTAAATGAGACTATGTTAATAAAGTCAAAGAATTAAAAAAAATGTTTTTTTATTGGTTATCCAACGGACTCTTCAGACGATGTTTTCTTTGATAAAAGAAAAACGGAATCAATATAAATTGTACTAAATATCATATGTCAATGTGAAGCTCAACGTTATAAAATAAATACATCAATTATCCGAATCGATTATCAAAAAAAATTATCCTTTTTAACGGTCTGAATGTAACTTGATATTGTTTCTTGTACAAACCTTTATTAAAATAGGGATCAATTGTATTGATAGCCAAGCCCCTGAACCAACATCCAAAGATTAGAGGAGCCAAATAATCACTATTTACTGCACATATACCAACAATTTCACATTGTTGAATTTCAATTTTTTTTAAGTTTTGGGCAACATTTATGGATAATTTCAAAATTTCTTTATTTGTATACTCTTTATTTGATGGATAGCATATCTATATATATAAAAAAAGAATTCAGCACATAAAAATATAATCAATTTAAGAAATCCTATACACAACATAACTGTAACATACCTGTACTATATGATTAGGATCCTTTTGAAGTGATTTCAACAGTACCGAACCTAAAGATTCTTCAGGCCCATAAAGTTCTTTAGTTTTCTCTCCAGACCAAATTTTTTTAACTTCATCGTATGTTGTATGACCTAGATCAACCATGGTAAAATAAAGAATAAAATTGTTTATAAACATGTGATCATTATTTATAGGTAAACAACAAAAAAAACCTAAAATATTATTTTGTTTTAAAATTACTCTTTATCATTTAAGTGTTTTATTGGTCGAAATTAGAAGTCCAAATTACACAGAAAGAATTTCACTGTATGAAAAATAATGCAATTTTTTTTATTAAACTATTGAAACCTTTCTCTACAAAGTGAATGCAATTTTTTTTTAAATTAATTAAAAGCTTCAGACTATTTAAAAAAAAATGTTTTTTAAAGAAACTTATTCATTGATTGTGTAAAACTTTCAATAATTTAAAGTTTTAAGAAACGAGTTCCACTCATTGCTTATATGGAAAAATTCATAAAATCGTGAAGATAATGGTAATAAAAAATTATCTTAGTGTTGTTTGGAATTATCATAAACAATTTAATAATTTGGCAATAACAAAAATCGATTGAAAAAGAGATTTCTAACACGCTTTACATATAAACTTTGAGCCTTACCCTCCTTTCAGACTAAAGATAACTATGTTGATACAAATATATAATAGCTTTTGTATATACACTGCCGGACAAAAGTTTTGACACAGTTAGGTTTCTTCGATTAATCCCTAACTTTATGAAACAAAAGCGCATACATTTTAAAAAAAAATATTATTGTATATATTTTAATTTTTTTTAAATAGCAATACTTAAACGAAGCATGCTTAAATGAAAAAAAACATCTGTGATTGCAAAAATAATTTGAAAATCAGTAAAATACTAATATATTTTGCGAACAACAAATGTACACAGAAAAAAATTACAAAACTCTGTTTGTAATATTAAAAATCTTTTGTAGAATATTTTTGTAAAGACAAATAAACATTTTTTTAAAAGGCACCAACAATGGAATTTATAAATACAACAACTTTTTTGTTATTTTTTTGTAACTTAAATTTTTATTTTCAAAGTATTTTACGGCAATATCTTCTATATGTCGTTTAGAAGAAAATCAAGTAGTTTGCTTTCAAATATCAGGTTTGTTTTTTTTCGAGTTTTATATCTAAATATCTTTAACTCCTTGTAAAGAAAACGACCATTCCTACTTACCTGACTTTTCTTTTTTTGTAAACAAATACAATTTGAACATTTGGGCCGTCTTCGTACGAAAGCTGTTTTCGTATATGGACTTCGCGGGAACGCAAAATAGATCATTTACATTGTTTGTCCCGATCTACCTTAACTTACAAACACATAATTTATTTGTTTGCTTTTGTTGTTTTTATCAAATTAAATAAATAAAAATTTCAAATATTTTTATGAAAAATATTTTTGTTTACATTTAAAAGAGAAAAGCCAATAATTTCTAGGACTTGGCAGCATTTTTATACATTCTTAATTTTTAAGTAGCTATATTTATAATTGTGTAATTTGAAAATATTTTTTTTGTAGAATTGCAAATAAACATTAAAAGAAAAAATATTACAATAGAAGGCACTACACCTTTTCCAATTGTATTTTAAAAATAGTCAATTGTATTTCAGAATAGTCAATTGTATTTCAGAAATAGTCAATTGTATTTCAGAATAGTCAATTGTATTTCAGAAATAGTCAATTGTATTAAAGAAATAGTCAATTGTATTTCAGAATAGTCAATTGTTTTTTAGAATAGTCAATTGTATTTCAGAAATAGTCAATTGTATTTCAGAATAATCAATTGTATTTCAGAAATAGTCAATTGTATTTCAGAATAGTCAATTGTATTTCAGAAATAGTCAATTGTATTAAAGAAATAGTCAATTGTATTTCAGAATAGTCAATTGTTTTTTAGAATAGTCAATTGTATTTCAGAAATAGTCAATTGTATTTCAGAATAGTCAATTGTATTTCAGAAATAGTCAATTGTATTTCAAAAATAGTCAATTGTATTTCAGAATAGTCAATTGTATTTCAGAAATAGTTAATTGTATTTCAGAATAGTCAATTGTATTTCAGAAATAGTCAATTATATTTTAGAATAGTCAATTGTATTTCAGATATAGGCAATTGTATTTCAGAATAGTCAATTGTATTTCCGAAAAAAAAACAGTACACCCTACATTTTGGAGTTATTTTATTTAGTTTCGTTATTGCCTTGTGTTTTAATATTTTTTTACTTACTTTTTTATAGTACTAGCAATCATTTAAAAATGATTTTTTCATTTGATAAATATAGGTTTTATTAACAAAAAAAACAATAAGCTTTTATTTGAAAAAACAAAATAATTCAATTCATGCTTTGTATTTTAACAAAAAATCATATGTCAATAGAATAAAAATGTTTTTAAAACACTACGTACGTTTTAGGAAAGCCAATTATAAAATTCTAATATCCCAAAATTTTAAAACATCACTCCAGATTGGATTCCCTAATACGTTTTGCCGAGTGAATCAAAACTAAAATATTCAGTATGACAATGTTAGCGTTTGGGTACAGTAAAATTTATTTGAGGAATGAAACAAATGTGTAGTATAACATAGTATATGTTCTTACAATGTAGGGCAAACTTTTTTTTTATTTCTGAATAGAATTGACTATTTCTGAAACACAATTAACTATTTCTGAAATTACAATTGACTATATCTGAAATATAATTGACAATTTCTGAAATACAATTGACTATTTCTGAAATACAATTGACAATTTCTGAAATACAATTGACTATTTTGAAATACAATTGACAATTTCTGAAATACAATTGACAATTTCTAAAATAAAATTTACTATTCTGAAATACAAAAGACTATTTCTGAAATACAATTGAAAATTTCTGAAATACAATTGACTATTTCTGAAATACAATTGGAAAAGGTGTAGAAGGAAGACAATAGCAGGATAAGTAAAACTGCATTAAAACAACTTTAAAAATGTTATCGTACAAATAAGAACGAAACTTTTATATACAAATATTTTCTTTTAGAAAATAATGCAATCTAGTCATCGAATCAAGTCCAGATTTCACGTTAGGGAATTTACAGACAGACAAGAAAATTATATGTCAAAAGAAATTGTAAAAAACAATTGGTGTAATATAAAGATGTACATTAGAGTCGTCCAAAATAAAGATCAAAGTTTAAATTCGCATTCTCCACAATGCTTCCCCTATTCCTTAATGTCTTCAAATTCCCTGTCAAGTTTCAGTTAAATTCGTTTATATTTAGAGGTAGCCCAAAAAATTAACTTTTAACAATAATTGTAGTAATTTGTCGTTAGAGTAGTTTATACAAAGTTAATAAGTTTGCGACTATTTTTAAATTTATAAAAAAAAAATACATATTTTAGTCAAAATATCAAAACTTTTTAAAAAGATGTAACTAAAAATTCAAGATGATTACGCCTTATATGAACAAATTTCTAAAATCTTATCTTAACAGGTCAATTGAGAAGTCCCCGGCCTGACACATAGATGGCACTACTAGACTTAAATCGATATGATTTTAGTTAGCCCTAACCTTCAAAAGACACGTGTATAAATTTGACATCTGTCGGATCATTAGTTTGTGAATTATAGCATTTTGAGTAAAGCAACTTTTATTATTGTGAAAAAAATAGATAAAAAAGAATTTCGCGTGTTGATAAAATATTGCTTTTTGAAGGGAAAAATACAGTTGAAGCAAAAACTTGGCTTGATGACGAGT
This sequence comes from Eustalomyia histrio, assembly GCA_949748255.1. NCBI lineage: Eukaryota > Metazoa > Arthropoda > Insecta > Diptera > Anthomyiidae > Eustalomyia > Eustalomyia histrio. Next base: position 53,884,106 of record OX456525.1, read on the forward strand.
TTCCGGACACTGCCTTAAGAAAATCAACCATCAAGGATTGGTATGCTAAGTTTAGACGTGGTGAAATGAGCACCGAAGACGGTGTCATTGGACACCCAAAAGAGGTTGTTACGGATGAAAACATCAAAAAAATCCACAAAATGATTTCAAATGACCGTAAATTGAAATTGAATGAAATAGCAGGTACTCTAAAGATATCAACTGAACGTGTACATCACATCATTCACGATTATTTGGGTATGAGAAAGCTCTGTGGAAAGTGGGTGCCGCGCGAGCTCACTTTTGACCAAAAACAAGTCAGTGAAAACGAAGGCGAAAATCCATGAATTGGGCTTCGAATTGCTTCCGCATCTACCGTATTCTCCAGATCTGGCCCCTAGCGACTATTTCCTGTTCTCAGATCTCAAAAGAATGCTCGCTGGTGATCGCCGAAACTAAGCCCTATTTTGAAGCAAAGGACAAATCGTACTACAAAAATGGTATCGATGGTATAATCAGTGTATCACGAATTTTGCCAAAAAAAAAAAAAAAATGTGTTTTAGTATGGTAGGCCGGGGACTTTCCAATTGACCTGTTTTTTATGAAGATTACGAATCTGTAATCAAATTTGAAAACAAACTTGTGGTTTTTAAATTATCCGCAATTTGCGAAAATTCAAGAAAATTCGATTTTTTATTTTACATATATTTCTAACTACTAAAAACGTTGTCATCTAAGTCTCCAACTGGTTGTAATTTTGCTTTTGTTACATTCGATATTGTTTTTAATTTTTGAATTTTTTACAACTGAATGTAAAATTTAACTTTTTTAAGGTTTTCGCTATTATTTAGCGTATTAAAATTAAATTGTTAGCAAAAATATTGTCTCACATAAGAAGACATTCCGTGGACATATAATCACCCAAAAATTAATTTTCGCAATGGTAAATATAAGCAAATTTCTTGATACAAGTGGAACACTTTTTGTGTGAAATTTTCTAGTAAAACGCGACTGCAAATTTAATTTTGGTTACGTATTCGTAATGTACGCCCAAAAATATATTAGATTTGATGAGTCGCGATTCTAATATTTATTTTTAATTTTTCTCAATTTTTAAAATATATATAAAATAATAGAACAAGTACAACTTTGAAAGTTCAATGGTGATGTGCTACTTCTAAATTTTGTTTCTTTTTTAAATTTATTTGGGAGACCATATGTATTTTTTTCCATAATGGCATATTTATAGGGTTGTGGGGCTCGTGATTTCAAACTTTATTTTTTACTTTTTTTTTTATCTTCCGGATGATAAACGTTTTCTACCAAATGGAGTATCTCTCGCAATACGAAGACGACTGTTTCCGCTATAAAATTTTTCTTCCAGGCAATATGATTGGGGAATCATATTCATATTGCTATGTTTACTGGTAAGTAACAATTTACAAACATTTCAAACAAAAAATTGTTATTCTAACAAACACAGAAAAAAGTATCACAAAATTTTAAGTAATTAAAAATACTTGTTAAAAATTAAACTCGATTTCCAAAAATTTTTTGTTTTAAATCTTTGTAAATTGTTATTTTTCATAAAAAAATTCTTTGAAAATAAAAATTTAAGTTACAAAAAATAACAAAAAGTTTTTGTATTTACTTAATTGGCAGACATGCAGTTGTCTCTGTTGATCGAGTCTGCTCTACTTCTTTTACTCCTTTTTCAGGTATTCCGCAGGGTAGTATCTTGGGCCCATTGCTATTTATTTTGTTTGTTAATGGCTTTAAAAACTCGCAGTTCTTAATGTATGCTGACGATCTTAAGATTTTTAAGCCTATCTCTACCCAAAAAGACATTTCTGATCTTCAGGATGACTTAGATACACTCAGAAAAAAAAAAGTTTGTAGAAAAATTTTTAAACGGTTTTTAATCCCACTTTATTATTTTTGTGCTTATTTTTAGTAGAAAAAAATTATCATTTAGCAAATCTTTTTGCTATTTGCATTTTAAAAATTACAGAATTTTTACAGAATATTTATAAATTTTTGTTGCTAATTTTAAAAAAGTGTGTATTGATGGAAATGTTATTTCTAATTAAAATTTACACCTACAAACTTAAATTGCCTTTAAATGTTACGTAGATTAAAAAAAATGGATCGGAAGTGAATATACCGACTCGTGTTTAAAAATAGGACATCCACTTAAAATAGCACTAAAAACATTTTTTAGTTCTAAAAATCAGCTCTAAAAATCAGCTCTAAAAAAAAAATTGTCTAAAATATTTTTCAAAACATATATTACAAAATTAAACCAAAATAATAAGTTCGTTTATGTTCTAACAATTTTTAAGCCTTTGATTTTTTTTTTAATTTTGTTTAAAATATTATTGAAAAAAAAAAAATTTGAATGCTCGATAAAAAAAAATAAATTTTAAATTTTGTAAACGTTTGATTTTAGCAAACAGATTTTAAATTCCCTTTTACAGAAAGTACTAAAATTTAGTAGCGGTATCTAATTTTTTTACAAATTTCATTGTACTACACGTCAGCAGATATGTGTTGCTAAGATAAGCAAAAAATACCGCTGGGCTCGATTTAGCTAAATTTCGCGTAATAACAGCAAACTTTTCAGTTGTCATTACAGACTTTTTTTGGTGATTGTAGGGTAATTATATGGTCGGAACGTAATGGTTTACCTTTCAATAATGATAAATGTTTCTGTATGACGTAACATAGATGTCGTCACATTTTATTTTCTGAGTACAAAATGAAAACCCATGTTTTATCCTCAGCGGATGAAATGTTGGATTTAGGTGTGGTTTTCGATCCTAAACTTTCTTTTTGTAGTCATTTGAATTTTATTATTCCTAAGGCTTATTCGCTTTCTGCTTTCATACGTCGAATTTCCGGCAAACATTTCGACCATTTCACTAAAGAAGTTTTATTTTCCTCCTTTGTTAGATCAAGATTGGAATATGACTCCTTTATCTGGAGCTGCAATGCTAATATTCATATTAGCCGCGTTGAGAGAATACAAAATAAATTTATTAAGTTCGCTCTTTCTTTTTTAAATGTCTCATATACTAGTAATTTTTCAAACATTCCTACATTTTCTCGTGCATTATTTGAAGATAAATGTAAAAACATTTTTTTGAAAACTTTGGAAGCTCGAAGAAATATTTTTTCTTTAATTTTCTTACACGGCATTATTTGTGGTGAAATAGATTCTGCTGAATTATTAAAATTAATTCCTATTTATGTACCTCAGAGAGTTTTAAGAACTAATGATAAGTTCTTTTATAAAGATTTGCACAGAACTGATTATTCTTTAAATGAACCTCTTACCAAGCCTATGAGGTTATTTAATAATTATTGTTATCAATATTATTATTTAACCCTTTAACCACTAAGACCGTCTACAGAAGGTCATCACTAAAGTCCAATTATATCCAAAGCAATATTTTTGGTGCAATAATCGCCAACGACATTTTTGTCTGTTTGAATTTACCTTTCGAACAGGCCGGTTTGAACACGCTCAGTTGAATAGTTTGATAGATATACCCATTTCTGTCAAGATTTTTGTCAAAACAGACACGAAAATTATTTATGATTTTGGTGCAAAATTAAAACTAAAAAAAACATACTTTCCAACAGCTCAATCGACTCGAAATTTTTTTGGAAAGAAGCTTCAAGCTGTATATTTGATAATTTGTTGCGTGTTTGATTTGTGAAACAAATATTTTTGTTTGAGTCGAGCTTTTTGTCTTCAGGTTGTCTTTCATTTTTTCCACCTGGCGATTTCAGGTTAAATTTTTTTGAAAAATGGACTTCACATTCGTGCTTTTTAATCCAAAATGATACTAGAACCAAAATTTCATAACAAAATACCTCGTATTTCGACTCCAGTGGTTAAAGGGTTAATAATTATTGTCTTCCTTGTTTGAATTTTAAATCTCTCTTAAATAATTTACTTTAATTAATGTAATAGCTTTAGATGCTAGTCTGTAAGGATAATATTGTATTCAAAAACTTAAATAAATAAATAAATAAATATTTCATTACTTTTGGCGTAATGAAACATTTCTTTTGGCCCAAATAACTGTGCCAAAACTTTTGTCGGGTACTGTATTTATTCCTGGCAATATAAATATCTCACAATAGTTCTTTGGCAGTATTCCTAAGATAAAACGACTTACTCAGAAATAAAGTCAAATAAAAGCAAACAAACAAACAAATAATTAAATTCAGTACAATTAAATAAATTTTAATAAATTATGAATCACACAAAATTATAACAGTTTTGAAACTTTTTAAGTAATATTTAGTTAACCTTCTTCCCTAAAATGTTTTAAAATATGGGACGGTATAAGATATTTATCATTAATATATACGGGGGTAGGCCCTCACTGATTTACACTGTAACCAGTTTGACGATTTTCTCGCCAGATCTAGCGATTTTATTTTGCTTATAATCTAGCGATTTTATATGCCGTAATATTTTTTTTAATTCTATAAGACTTCTATAAGACTTTTGAAATTAAAATTATATCGTTTTAAAGATGTCACTTATCAAATTAAATATACATTTGTGTTTCCAATTATTCGACACTGCCGGTTATTCGGGTCGATTAATCGGAAAAATCGACGATTAAGCGTTTAAGGCAAAATATATGTATTTCTTTTATCAATACACTCACCAAAAAAAGCCTATAATGGTAACTGAATGTTTTGCTGTTATTACCGGAAATTTTGCTAATTTGAGCCCAGCGGTATTTTTTGCTAATCTTAGCAACACATGTCTATTGACGTGTAGTACAATGAAATTACTAGAAAAAATTATTAGCCCCTACTAAATTTTAGATAACTTTTTGTAAAGTGGAATTTAAAATCAGTTTGCTAAAATCAGCAAAAACCACCAAGATCCTAAGGCATGATTCCTTAAAAAGTCTCAGGATGCTTCAAATATCATAAACAAACCCTTTATAAAACAATGCAGTAGACTTAACTTTATATTTCACCAAAAAGCAGCTCATTGTTTTGTTATTTAGAAAATAAATACATTTAGTTTGCATTAAATGGCTAATCCGATTAATCGACCCAAATAACCGATTAATCAATATTCGTCATTTTTCGAATAATGCTCTAATCGGTTAACCGGCAGGCAATTGGAAATACTATTTATTACTTTATGTTAGAAATATACCTAGTCAAGTGTTTCATTGAAAGCTCTATTTAAATTTTTTGGACATGAAAAGATAATTTTATATTATTTGAAATTTTTTTTAAATTAATTGAATCAAAAATAAAAATTATCTATCATATTTCCTAAAGCCCATACAACATTTACTTTGATTCAGTCGATTTGAAAAGAATTCGATTGTATTTTAGTTGATGTTTTTTTTACGATTTTCTTGCCAAAGTTATAAAAATTAGGAAGTTTTAAGAAAAATAACAGAAAAATTCATATTAAAAATTTAACCGGTTAATCGACCTATTTTAATCGATTATTGGGGTCGAATAATTATTTGAGTTTTAATTTATTTGTTTCGAAATTAACCCAAATAAATGCGATTAATCGAGAAATAGGTTAAACGATTAACCGAATTGGAAACACTAATAGACATCTACTAACAACAATGGGTTGACTCCAGTGTGACCAAATCTAAAAAAATGTTGCAGGTAAATCAGGATGAAAAAAAATTAAAATGCTAAAAAATAATGCTAAAATTTGAAACATGTTTTTTTAAATTAATATATCTTAATAAAGTGTTAATTTTTTAAAATTTTCAACTTTCATTGTCCTACAAATTTTTATTTCATTTAATTAACAAAATTGATTTCAAAACAACAAAAAATATTGAAAACAGTAAACATAAGGTCTGTACGAGGTAATTTTGGGTAAAGTCTGGTAAAATGAGAGTAAGCTAAAAATTCTCTCACAAAACTATAAAAATGCCCAAAATACTGCGAACGCACAAAACCACATTTCATACCCAAATATAAACGTCAAATTTATTCATATTAAAAAACAGCTTAATTAATAAATATATTGGAAATGGCAAATAACTACTTACATTTTCAAATGTATTTTTAATTATTAAGAAGGAAAAGTTTTTTTTAATAAATTTTTATTTAACTTTAATTTTTTTTCAAAAATGCAAAACAGCTAATTTATTAGCAACAGCTGATGATTTGACAATTTTACCATTTTACCAAACAAAAAGTACTTGTCAGTTTTTGATACTATTTGATTTAAGAAAATATCGTGTTACTCCCGAGGCACATTTAATATTTTCACACACTTTTCACAAATAAAACTTTGATATTCACTTATCTTAAGAATGCAGAAAAATAAGTTTAAAGAATCGAACTTATGCACTGATATAGAAATACTCTTTATTAAAACAAATACTTAATTCTGCTTTAATGAAAAAGCTTTTTTGGAAACTTTAAAATATGTTTTAAAAACTATAATGAATTTTTGGACAAATTTAAATATTTTTTGGATAATTAAAAAACTGGTTATACAATTTTGAAGCATTGCTAGACAATTTCAAAATATTTTTGAATAATTTAAAATAATTTTTGAACAATTTTAAAACCTTTTTGGACAATTTGAAATAATTTTTACACAATTTTAAAATTTTTTTCGATCATTTTTAAACATTTTTACACAATTTTAAAATTATTTTGGAAAATTCTGAATTAAAGCTGGAAATGGTGTGGTGTTAAATAAAATACAAAGTGCAAAAATGCACAGATTGTGTCGCCATAACTAATAAAAGCTGAAAAAATGCATTTAACAAAAATATAAAAATGATTTAATAAAAAAATTATAAAAAGCCTTCAGAACTATTTTTACATTGAAATTTTTGACTTGAATAATCAGAAAACAATATTTTAAATAAATGCTTTAGATTCCAAAAATATACGACACTAATATTATGATATTTGCGTTTGTAGTAAAGAGCTTTATTTTCAGAGACGGAAAATTCAGTGCGTTAGTACTTTTCCCTCAACATGAAAATTATTTTTTCAAACACACAAAGATCAGTCTATATTCACTAAAAAAAATACATTTAATAAAGCGTGGGAACAGTTGTTTTTGTTTATTGAAAACAATGATGGCGATACCGTATGTTTGGTTTGTGGTTATAATGCTAAACGCAATCACAAACATACCGTTGAAAGGCATTATAATACATCCCAAAAGATATTTTTGAATTAAAATTTAGATAGGACCAAATTAGTAGATGAACTGAAATTAAAGTTTCAAAAGAAAAATTTGAAAATCGACCAATTTCAATATGAAAAAATATCAAAGAAAATATTCCTTTTGTTGTTGCTCTATCCTTAGCAAAGCACAGCAAGCCTTTTGAAGATGGCGTTTTTTTTTAAGATCTTTCAAAAAAAAAGTATTAAAGTCTTTTGGCTTAAATAAATTATGCAACTTATAACATTTCGAAATTCAAAATTTCCATCCTTGTATTGTGCCCTCATATATGTAAAAGCTCTCGTCGAAGATCGCTGTAGGTGAAACAGCTCTTTTGTAAAAGCTTGCACACTGTGCATATGAATTGGACGCAAATGCTTTAGAAGTAATGAAGAGTGATTTTTTTTAAGATATGCAAATCACTACATTTGAAATATGAACATATGAATATGGGTACGTTCGTAAATGCAGTAGTTGCGCATCACTGCAGTATAATAAAAGTAAAACGTTCAAAAAAGCATCATTAGACAGCACTGATTTACGTCAAACGTTTTTTTATGCAAACAATTGACAGTGCTGCCGCAAATTTTTGCAACTATGGCATCATTAAAGTTTCTGATGCAATATTGCGAAATCATTCTTCATTTTCATTTTAATTGGTTTTTAATAATCAAAAGTCGTTTCATCTTTCTATTAATTCTTTTTTTATTATAAGTTAACAAAAAGTTTTCATTTTACCATCAAGATTTTCAATAATATTTGTTAATTTTATTGTGGTGAAACATATTTTTATCTTTTGCAAAACGTTCTAAAAAGTAAACTGTGCAGTTATTGAGCAGTAGCAAAGCATCTGCAACAGAATATCACGCATCAGCAACATAAATTGGCATAACTGCCGCAGTGATGCGCAAGTTTTCTGCATTTACGAACGTACCCTTCTTTTGGAAGTTCCTTAAAATAACACGAAAAAAATCATAAAAGAATGATAACTGAACTTTAGGAAGCAATAAAAGAAGTTATAGCCACAGAATGAATACCATTTTTTTGTGATGGATTACACTTTTTTACTTGGGTAACTAAAGTTTATATAAACTTGATCTGTAATTTAATGAGTTACTCTTTTTTGTTTAATATACAAAAAAAAACGCTTTAACGTATGTTAATTTTATCTAAAAACGAATTTTATGTAAGAAAAAATAGTACTCTGAGGGTCAAAAAAGTTCTATTGAATTTTTTTTTTTTTTTTTGATGCCGGAAAAAATCCATTTTCCATCCCTGGTACTTGTAAGTTTTGGTAAAATGAGAAACACAATTACTCTCTCATGAACGCTCTCATTTACCCAATTTTTGTTACAAGAAACGCTTTCTGGTAAGATTGGGTTCCCGCGTGCACCCGCGGTAACGTACGTCGAACACACCTATAAATTGCACGATGTCATATGTAAAAAAAACAAAAAGTTTTCAGATGCTCGCCACGGTTTCGGTAGCATACCTCTATCTGATGGTCTATATTTTCAATGACTGGATGGTTTAATTTCGTTATCTCATCCTTCAACATCAGAGTTTGAATTCGCAATCTTTACAATGTTGCTATCATTCCTTAACGTTAAAAAACTCTTTGAACCAAGTTTCTGACAAAATTCGTTTATATTTAGAGGTAGCACAAAAAGTTAACTTTTAAGAATAAGTAATTTGTCGTTGGAGTAATTTATACAAAAAGTGGGGTTGACTTTAAGTTTATTTATTCTTTAAACTATACGCTGTAATTTAACAAAATTATTCATACAGTATTAATGTGCATAAAAGGAATATGAGGTCAAAATTTAACAAAAAAAATCAACAACTTTTAAGTAGTTCGCGATTTTTTAAAATTATACATAAAAATAAAAATTCAACGCCTTATGACTAAATTTCTCAAATCCGATCTTAATTCTTATGAAAATTACGAATCGCAATCAAAAACAAATTTATAATTTTTAAATTATTCGCGGTTTTTGAAAACTCAACAAAATTTGATTTTTACCTAAAAAAAAACGTCATCGAAAAATCCAACTTCTTGTACTTTTGTAATTTACTTACATTTGTTTTTAATTTTTGAAAGGATAATAGTTAACTGAATGTAAAATTTTACTTTTTTAGTTTCTCGCTATTATTTGGCGTATTAAAATAGAAATGGTAAAAAATATCTTGTCTCACACAAAAAGACATTCCGTGGACATATAAGCAAATTTCTTGATCAAAGTGGAACATTTTTTGTATGAAATTTTCGCGAAATACGCGACTCTAAATTTAATTTTGATTTTAAATTCGTAATATATTAGATATTATTCTTTTCCATAATGACATTTTTGTAGGGTTGTGGAGCTCGAACTTTTTTTTAGACGACCTTAATATATACAAGTTAATAATGTCGTTTTGGGCAACAGATGGCATAACTATCACATATGGTTTGTGTCAATAATAACATATATGGTATTTTTGAGATTAAACATCTGTCATTATAATTCATTTTTTTCAATCGCTAAAGGGTGTCCCAAGAAGAACGCAATTTTTAAATTTTAAATAAAACACAGATATTTAAAAAAAAATCGTGAAACTTTATTATATCGTAAAGTAGACAGAATGAGGTTATGTATGGAACAATATATCGTGCAGATGGCCGCCGCGGCTTTGCTGGCATGCACGCGATCTTTTAATGAAATTTTCAATGACCGTTTTGCATGAATGCTGCGGTATTTCATTAATGCAGCGTCCAATTTCCTCTTTTAAGGCTTAAGTCGTCGTCGGCTTATTCGCGTTAACCATCGACTTCAAAAAACCCCAAAGAAAAAAATATAATGGTGTTAAATCGCACGATCTAGGCGGCCAATTCTGATCTCCAAAACGCGAAATAACATGACCGGGAAATGACTGATGCAGCAATTGAATTGTTTCTCTGGCTGTATGACATGTGGCGCCGTCTTGTTGGAACCACATGCCCTCCACATTCATTTCTTCAATTCTAGGCAAGAAAAAACTGGTTATCATTTCACGATACCGAACACCATTGACTGTTTGCGCTTGACCTGCCTCATTTTCATAAAAAAAAAGGTCCAATGATTCCTCCAGCCCAAAAACCACACCACACAGTGACACGTTGAGGATGCATTTGCTTCTCGTGAATCACTCGAGGATTTTCCTCACCCCAAATGCGACAATTCTGCCTATTGACGAAGCCATCAAGATGAAAATGGGCCTCGTCACTGAAGATGATTTTATCGGCAAAATCAGCATTTTCATGTTGTCTCTCCAATACCCAATTAACGAACTCCCTTCGCTGTCCATGGTCAGCTGGCTTCAGTTCCTGAGTCAATTGAACTTTGTATGCATGAAGATGCAAATCTTTCGCCAAAATTCGCTGCAAAGTGGATTTGGAGACACCAATTTGCTGAGCTCGGTGTCGAATTGAGGTGGATGGAGTTTGAGCGACATCATCACGTACAGATGCGACTTTTCGGTCGATCGACCTGGTCGATGGCGCGTTGTTGTCTTTACATCACTAACAGACCCAGTTTCGGCAAATTTATCCATTAATCTCTTTACAGTTGACTCTTTTGGAGCATTATTGTGACCCCAAATTGATCGCAATTTACGAACTGTAGCCGCAAAACTTTCACCATTTTGTAGCGCTCCATTTTTACTAACCTCGTACTTTCTACTAGCAAACAAAAACAATTGTTCAAATGTCAAACAATGACACTTCGAGTGTTGCCAGATTTAAAAATTGCGTTCTTCTTGGGACACCCTTTATAATAATGTCGAATTTTGTGCCTAAAAAATATGTTTTTCGGGGAAGTCTAATAAACTTCTTTCACTTGAAGAAAACGGCTGCTGAAAGTTATCGATTGTTGGTAGAAGCTTACGATCAACATGCACCAATTAAAAAAACTTGTGAACAATGGTTTGCGCGATTTAAAAGTGGTGATTTTGACACAGAAGACAAGTAGAGGGCTGATCAGCCGAAAATGTTTGAAGATGAGGAATTGGAAAAATTACTCGACCAAGATTGTTGTCAAATGCAAAAAGAACTTGCATTATCATTGGGAGTCACACCACAAGCTATTTCTCTACGTTTAAAAGCATTGGGATTCATTCAAAAGCAAGGAAATTGGGTCCCATATAAATTGAAGCCGAGAGACGTAAAGCTCGGCCAACCAGCCAAATCAACGCCGAAGCCGAATATACATGGCGCCATGGGATCAGAAGGGTGTTTTGTATTATGAGCTGTTGGTTTCAAGTTCAAAATAACATAAAATAATGACTAGTTAATCAAGAAGGTGTTTGTACTTTTTTCGATATTCGTAACCGTTAAGCCTTTGGGTTGCTTTTCCCCAAGAACTTTTTTTCAATAATTTTATTACACTCTAATAAATTTTTGTTGAAATGGAGGTAACTATTATAAGTTGGACAAAAATAGACACAATGTTTAAAATCAAAATATGTAGGCACATTGTGTTTAAAAATAAAAGACACAACGTGTTTAAAAGTACGATTTTAAATATATCAAAAAGGTTCAGCAACATTTGAAATTTGTTTAAATTAAAATTACTTAAGTCTAAAAAAGCTACATTAAGTGAATGAACGTTTTCATTCATTTAAGATGTTTAGAAGCACACTTAGAAATGTGTTTATTATCCTGTAATAGTTAATAATAAAAAATTCAATTTTCAAGAAAATATATTTTATTGAGGACAAAATTCATGAGAAAAGAATAAAATAACATGCAAATTCTTAATAACATCAATAAATCTTAATATAAAAAATAAAATTCAACATATATATTAAAGTACACCAAAAGTTTTTCAATAAGAAAAAGCCTGATTGTTAAACTTTTTCTTATAAAAATCTCTTAGTCCTTGAGGAATTTTTCCCTTAAAATGCTTAAATTTTTTAAGCCTTTCCCATAGAAAAATCGTTTTAGTTATTTTTTTTTTTTAATTTAGAACATAGATTCTAATGCAAACAAAATTTGGAATCTCAGGGGAAAAAGTTGTATGGATCTTAAGGTTTTTCTATATGTCTCACATATATTTCAGTATAAATTTGACATTCAAAACTGCCCCAACAGAAATTGACAAATATGGAATTATTTAGAAAGCAGTAATACAAAAATTTAATGTCTTCCTTGAATTTGAAAAAGGAAAAGCAGAGTAATTTTCTGAAAGCCTAATTAGAAAAAATAATTTTACACTATATAAAAAATACATTTATTGCATGTATTTTAACTTTATTACAAATTCAAAAGAAATTAATTAGATTTTTTACACAAACAAAATATACTAAAATCCTCTTTGTATTATTATACACTTTCAAGTGCCTGTTTTGTAAGTACAAACCAACGTTTGCTCTGCCACCAGTATTTTTCCAACATTTTAAAACAAAAACGGCCAAGTCCAGCCCGGTGTTTTCATTTTGGGGTTGGCAAAGCACTATAATTTTTAAAATCGTTTGTTCTGCCAACGCTGGCACCACCGCTAAAAGCACTGTGCCGTCGCCATGCCATTCACATTATTCTGGCTGGGTATGTTTCTATAAAACAACTTCATTTATTACACTATTTAAATCAACTTTAGGTAATACAATTCGTTTTTCCCTAGACAAGGCAAATTCCACTGGATGTGCTTTCTTACGATGATTATGCATATTTGCACTATTACCAAATGTTTGCGGACAATGAGGACATATATATAAATGCTGACCCGTATGTATGGAAATATGCTCTTTCAAATTGCAACTCTTCTTAAAAGCCTTATTACAATATTGACATTTATATTTACGTTCCAATTCATGAACATATTTCTTATGACGCAATAAGGCACTTTCGCTAGAAGCAATTTTGCCACACACTTTACATATGAAAGCGGTGAGACCATCATTATGAAAAGATAATTTATGAGCATTTAAACTCTTCTTTGAAGCCAATTGAGCATCACATTGATCACAGGGTATTTTTGCAGGTTTAACGCCAGAGTGTTGATGAATAATGTGCAGTTTTAAAGCAGCCATCCCGTGAACAGTCTTGCCACATTGTTCACATATTCGAGATTCATGATGAATTTTCGTAATATGTGCCTTAAGTTGGTAGTGTGAAGCATAACAACGTTCACATTCGGGACATTTAAAGTCTTTTTGGCCATCATTGTGTATTTCCATATGACGCATGAGAATTGGTTTGGTTTTAAAGTGTTTGTGGCATATCTCACATTCTATCATTTTTACATTGCCATGCATAAACCGTTTATGAGAGTGTAATGACCGACTACTAGCACTACTGGAACCACATACATCACATTTAAACGCATCGGGATTTATATGTATTCTTAAATGTTCGACCAGTAAGTAACGGCGATATATTTTTTTGCCGCAACATAGAATATAACATTTTGTTTGATGTTTTTCAGTAAAATGTTGCCGGAGATCATTATAATTGGTCAAGATATCTTTACAAATATCGCATTCTAAATGGGGTTTTACTTCCGAAATGAAATTATCCAATTCCTGTATTTTCTTCATACTATTGTAGTGTATAGTTTTGGAATGAGCATCATCGTCATCATTTCCATTTGGTGAAAGTGTGGCCTTCTTAGGTTTACGAGTTTGACGTTTCGTAGTAGCTATTAGGTTTTTTGAAGATTCATCAGTTAAGGCTTTGCTTTTAACCTTAATATTCTTTTCATTATTATCTTTATCGTCATTATTAGGTTGTATGTTATCACTTTGAGGTATATTATCTACATCATTATCAATATCACCATTATCATTATATTCATTTAAATCCATAGGATCCATTTCATCCAAATTATCATCGTAAGCCATTTCAAATTTTATTTCCGTTTCCTCTTTTGCGTTGAGTGAAATTTTAATGTCTTCTAATAACTTACTTTGAGTTTTAATCACACGTTGTTGGAAATCATTAAATTCTCTAATATGCTTCCAACACAGGTTACAAATAATAGTGGAGCGGTTAAAGTTGTTAATTTTATCCTCAAACTCATCTCTATCCAAATTTTCCACATAATTTACTACTAACTTAAAAATAATAAATTAGTTCATGATCAATTTAATAAAAAAAAAATCGTATCAGTCTACTACTCACCATGGGGTCAAAATATTTTACGGTAATTTCATATATTTCCGTACAATGTCCATTTTCATCATACAGAAATTGTTGGCTTTCTTTATTGGCTTTATCACAACATAAACGACATTTATCATGCATTATTTATTAAATTTTTCTATAATTTTACATAAATAATTTGGTTTTTATCGGTTGTTGTAATCTTTCTTATTTATAAACAAATTGTCAACCAGAGAACTGCGCCGAACGGCTAAGTAAAGCCGACGTTTATTTTTAGTAGCAGCCGCCGCCGAATTCTTTTTTGGCTATATAATTTTTTATTTGTTTACATATTTATAAATTTTAATTTAATTTATTTATAACTTTTGTGCATTTCTTTTTTACTTATATTTCTTTAATATGTTTTTAAACCTTCTCTTCTACTGGCAGTGTTGTTAGCTTAGAGTTTTTCCATCAAATTTTGTAATATTTAATTACAGGTTTCTCCGATGTCTCGTTTTAAATCGAGCTAAGGCGGTCATACACTTCATTATTTTCAGGCAGTTTTAACCGCACGGAAAAACCTTCGGTGTGTGTCAAAAAAGCCGTTCTTCTTAAACGTGTTCAAAAATAACTGTCGCAACTTGATTTTAAAAGTCCGTTTTCAAACGTGTTCGTTCAAAATTGCTCGTGTGTGTTTACCCTGTTAAAAAGGACGGGTTTTGTCAGAGTCAAAGACCAGGTAATAGGTCTGTACGAGGTAATTTTGGGTAAAGTCTGGTAAAATGAGAGTAAGCAAAAAATTCTCTCACAAAACCATAAAAATGCCCAAAATACTGCGAACGCACAAAACCACATTTCATACCCAAAAATAAACGTCAAATTTATTCATATTAAAAAACAGTTTAAATAATGAATATATTTGAAATGGCAAATATCGATTTACATTTTCAATTGTATTTTGCATTATTAAGAAGGAAAAGTTCTTTATAGTAAATTTTTTTTTTAACTTTAATTTTTTTCAAAAATGCAAAACAGCTAATTTATTAGCAACAGCTGATGATTTGACAACTTTACCATTTTACCCAAACAAAAAGTACGGGTAAGTTCTGGTAAAATGAGAAACACAATTACTCTCTCATAAACGCTCTCATTTACCCAATTTTTGTTACAAGAAACGCTTTCTGGTAAGATCGGGTTCCCGCGGGCACCCGCGGTAAGGTACGTCGAACACACCTAATAGGTCTGTATGCGGTAATTTTGGGTAAAGTCTGGTAAAATGAGCGTAAGCAAAAAATTCTCTCACAAAACCATAAAAATGCCCAAAATACTGCGAACGCACAAAACCACATTTCATACCCAAAAATAAACGGCAAATTTATTCATATTAAAAAACAGTTTAATTAATAAATATATTTGAAATGGCAAATTTCTACTTACATTTTCAAATCTATTTGTCATTATTAAGAAGGAAAAGTTCTTTATAATAAGTTTTTAGTTAACTTTAATTTTTTTCAAATATGCAAAACAGCTAATTTATTAGCAACAGCTGATGATTTGACAGTTTTACCATTTTACCCAAACAAAAAGTACGGGTAAGTTCTGGTAAAATGAGAAACACAATTACTCTCTCATGAACGCTCTCATTTACCCAATATTTGTTACAAGAAACGCTTTTTGGTAAGATTGGGTTCCCGAGGGCACCCGCGGTAACGTACGTCGAACACACCTAATATTAGAACGCCAGCTGATTATTTTATGCTCTAATTTTTTGTTGACTTGATCTGAAGTTAACAACTTTTAGTGTGGATATGGTCGTTGTTCGTGTTTATCCGTACAGTTTTACTCCTGCGGTTTAAACTGCAAAAAAGGAACGAAGTCTAATGCCGCCTATAAACCCAGTTTCTACACCATTTTCACTTGTTATTCAAAAAATCAAACATGAATTCCAAAAAATTGCAATTGTAATTTTAATTAAACATTTGTTTTTCAAAAACTACAATGTGTAACACCAAACAATACAAAATTAAATTAAAAAAATTACAAGTATTATTTTAAAAAGTTATTTTAATTTAACAAATTTTTTAAGTAATTAAAAAGAAATAGAAGCCTATATTTGCACTAACAATTTAGAAATTAAAACCCTGATAACTAATTATTTGATACTCTATAAACAAAATATAAATAAAAAATAAATATAATACTAATATAAATAAAATTTTATTAAATACATTTTTAGGCTATCCTATTGGTACAAATTTGTTAGCATTAACCGAATGAAAACGAAAAGAAATTAAAACGAATGGCGTTAAAAAAAAATACATCTTAAAACAATTATATTTTTAATATCAGAACTTTGAATGCAATAAATTGTTCTATAATTTCGAATAAAAATGATTACCTTTCCTAAATTAGTAATTATTATTTTCTTTTAATATCGTCTTGAATTACTTACAACCGAGTTTTAAGATTTTTTGAAAGTCACAAAATTTTTCAGTTTAATTTCTTCGACCTTTTTAATACAAAAAAATTTTTTATCACTATATAATTTCGTATCGCATATTTCATTTATACAAATTTTTCAAAAAATCCTTCTCTCTCATATGATTTGCACACACAAAACACACAGCTTTCCCTCATTTAAAGTCTTTAATATTTTAATTTATATTACATTGTCAATATTATAGTTCTTTTACATAAATACCCTTAATTTTATGCCTTATTTGTCCGCTTTTACTTTTTATTACTCTGCACAAAGACATTTTGTAAAAAGGGCAAAAACAAGGCACCATTTTTTTTAGAAAAGAAATCGGCATTATATTGTTAAAGATTATATGATACTGGCTAGTTTCTAAATTCTAGTATTTGTATCCATCAATGAAAGTATATTTAGGGCACTGCCCCACCTACCGACATCGATTTGACAGATAGATATTTTCTATATATTGGAACTATTCATTCTTATTATTTTTTTTTTTTGTATTAAGGAAAGTGAGGAATTTTCTTATGGAAAAATAATGAGTTTGAGGAGTTGAACTACAGAAAATAAATGAGTTTCTGTCAAATGGAAACCGATAACGCAGCAGTCACATTTTATTTCCATCCCTGTCAATATCAATCCAATACAAAATAAATGTAGTGTCTTATGGGCTATACTATTTTATTATTAATACTTCATATTTATATTCCATTTTAATACTTTCGAGTTCAAGTATAAGAATTTTATTAGTTACTTAAATATTTTTTTAAGTACATACGTGACTAAATACTTATACTTGAGTTTTGTAACAAATACTGGCAAACCACAGGTTACTTACTCATTGAATTAAAAATTAATTACTAGAAGAACACTTATTTGGAAGGCTTTACCAATGTTTGTGAAAATCGTTTTACCAATATTTCTTTTGTTTTTATAAAAAATTATTAGTCAGGGAGTTTCGAGTTCATAACAATAGTTTTTTTTTTATCTGTGAAAAAGACCAACTTTTTAAGACCAACTTTTTTTTTCAACCTACCTTGGCAAGTAATTACCAGAGCAGTGACTTTCAAGCACTAAAAAAATCGAAAATATGCGTTTTAAACATACAGTAAAAATGCAAAATATGCAATTATTTATTTATTTGTTCATAGAGTAATGCAAAAGCCATTCAGGTAAAAAAAAACGTATTACATAGCAATACGAAAAAAAATCTAACGAGTTAAATATACTTGAAAATTTTTATACCTCAACTTTTTTAATACACTTATTTTATACTAATACATACTTGAGAACTTCAAGTACAAATATTTCATTGTTTTACTTGAAAATTTAACCTCTTGACGCCCTTATCCACATACATATGTGTATGTTTACTTTTCGAGCAACACATTTTATACCCTAGATATTAAATATGCATAAAATATTCAATAAAGAAAATAAGAAAAGTGTTTGGTAGGCTTCCATAGTCAAAACAAAATCGATCTAATTTATATTTAATTATATTACAACTTGATTTTTAACTTGATTTATATTGACTTTTGGTAATTGCAGACGATGTTTTCGACCCTCTGCCCATTCAATGGGATGAACTTTTTTCCGATGATGATGCATATTGGCACTAACTTTAAATGTTTGTGAACAATGGGGACATTGATACAAATCTTGTCCCGTATGTGTGGCAATATGTTCGCGCAAAACTTTAGGACGCTTAAATGCTTTATCACAATATGTACACTTGTGTTTACGTTCCTCCATGTGAACATGTTTCTTATGCATTTTTAAAGCATTCTCACTGGCAGCCACCTTGCCACAAATCCCACAAACGAATATAGTAGTGCCATCATGATGATATGCTGCTTTATGACGTTTTAAACCATGATGTGAATTAAGTTCAACACCACATTCATCACAGGGAAATTTAGGTTTTTCAATGCCAGCATGTTCCATTAAATGTTTTCTAAGTGCTGTTACACCATGTATAGTTTTGCCACATTGATCACAAACACGATCAACATTGTGAACAGTTCTTATATGCGATTTAAGTTGGATTTCCAGCACATAGCCTTTACCGCATTCTTGGCAAACAAAATCTTTATTACCCGTAACGTGAGTTAATAAATGTCGATCTAAAGTTGGTTTCTGGTTGAAAACTCTATGACATTCTTCACATTCATAATTTTGTGTATCTTCATGCATAATTTTTTTATGAAGTTTAAGATTATATTTGCTAGAACTGGATTTACCACATATGTCACATTTATGAGTCTCTGGATTTATATGCAGACGTATATGATCGGCCAACACATAACGACGAAAGAATTTACGTTCACAACATTTAATATAACATCTTATTTTATGCATTTCTCTGAAATGTGCACGTAATTTATCAAAGTTAGGAGCTGTTTCCGCGCACAAATCACACTCTAATTGTGGTTTCCATTCGGATATGAAAACATCTAATTCTTTACCTTTTTCCAAATTGTAGGTATTCTTTTTTTTCTCTTTAATTTCCTTTGGCAGTTTAAGTTTCTTTTTGGGTGGTTTTTTTACATCATTTTCATCACCAATTTTAGTTTTTATATCATCTCTGATATAACCTTTGGGTTTTCTACCTCTTTTCGACTTTGGTTTTTCTTCCTGTTTTACTGCATCATTATCATTATTGTTATCAATCTTATCATCATGTTTTTCCGTTATACCATTTTCTTTTTCCATTTTTTTATGCCTTTTGGTTTTTTTTAATTGTATCAAGGGTTTTTCATCATCATCATCATCCTCATCACCTTCATGTATAGCCAAAGAGTCTTCATAATTATCATCATATTCATCCAAATCATTTTTTATATAAACATCTTCAAATTGGCTAAATTCCTCTTCATCACTTTTATCCAAAACCTTTCCATCATTCTTCGCAGTATCTTGTTCCTTTTGTTCTAATTTTACTTCCAATGGTAATTGTTTTACATCGGTCTCTTCCAACTGGTTACGTGTCTTGATTACAGTCAGCTGAAATTCATGAAAATCTTTAATGTGAAACCAACATTCCTGGCACAGTACTTTATTTTCGTTGGCTGTATTCGTGTTCCGCTCTTCTTTCAGTAACTGTTTAAGTTAAAAAAAATACTTGATTTAAATATTTTATATCCTTTAAAAAGAACAAAACTACCACCAAATCTACTTACCATGGGATCAAAATATTTCACAGTAATTTCATAAAATTCATTACTTTCTCCAATTTCATTTTGTAATAATTTATATACACTACATGGTGTGCAACACAAAGCACAACAGCACAATTTTATAGACATTATTATTTGACAATTTACATTAATTAATTAACAATTTACATTAAAACATTTTCATTTATTTCTAATTTTTATTTGTAAACAATTATCCAGTGATGCCAACTTTTTTGAATTGGCCATATACTATCATTGGCAACTCACTCTTATTTGCAGTTTGAACAACAAACATATCGTTAGCTTATTTTTGGTTGGACCCACTGATAAAATTGATTTACGAATAGATTATATATAATGTAAATCATTCTGAAAACGGTTACTCAATATCTTGTATCATATCTAAGATATTCAGCACCAACTTAGCTCTACATCAGTAATTTTAGCATTTAATGAACATTGGTTTGCCGCTTATACAACTGTTTGGCATATACAGCAGATTTTGCATAAAATAAAAATTCACTATTGTTTTGCTGCATTTGGCATATGTATCAAATTTGCATACAAAATTCTAAAATATATTGCACAACTGCTTTTAGGGGCACATAAATCTATGGCTACACAGTCAAATTCAGCAGCAAAAAATTAATATGCAGTAGAAAACCAGATTTTTTTCTTGTGTAAAAGCTTTATAAATGAAATTATTACAATATGTAAATGAATAAAAATTTACATTTAAGTGTTGTTCAACATACGTGCCAATATAAATTGTTAAAATATAAAAAAAATATCATCTAGATTTTAAGAAAATTTTCTGTAAACCTTTTTTAACATTTTTCTCGATACTGACTTTTTGGCATATAGATCAAACCAATAATAAACTGACGATATATATTCAATACAGTGTACAACAAATCAAACCGTTCAAAAAAATCTGTACCTTTGCTTGTTATACAATAATAAAATCTGGACCGACAATTTTGTACTTTCACGTACATTCCTAAGACTTAACAACAATTTGCTTAAGTGACTTAAGATAGGTATTGGGGTGAAACTAAAGCTCAAACTTATATTTCTTAAATTTTGTTTCATACCAAAACAAGGCTTAAGTCACTTAAGCCAATTGTAGTTGGGCCTTTACTCTTTCTCACCCCCATTACATAAAAAATACGGTTTTCAAAAACTTTTTTTAAATACGGCATTTATGTGCCATCTGTTTAATATGGTTGGGCCCTCTGAAAGGCACTAAATGATAAATTCGATCAAAATCTACTGTACTTTTCAATAATTTATTCGATGGATCTGTTAATTTTTTAATACAAATTTTAAACAAAAACACTTAAGAACAATTCCAAATTATGAAGGGTTAAATATTAAACAAAAGAAAATGTCAAACAATTCTGCCCAAAAAAAAAACTAATTTTTGAGTTAACTCTTATTGCACTCAAAACCAAGATTCCAAGATTTAATTCATTTATTCAATTTCGGAATTCTGGATTGAAATTTAACGTATTAAATCGAAAATAACCCAACATTGAATGGATTTAATTCCAAAATAATTAATAATCAAAACAAATTTTTACTTTTCAGTTCATAAATGTTCCCCTTTAGCATTTTTAAGACTAGATTAGCTAGTCGTGAACGTTAAACTGTCGGAGATTGAAAGTGATATTTTTTAAATTAATTTGCATAAAAATTCGACGTGAATTCAGGGGCATGTATTTTTAAAAACCCCATTTTCGGTCGGACTCCAGTAATTTCCATATTTACGACACTTGTAACATTGTCATAAAATTACATGTTAGAAATTTTTCAATATTTTTTAAATACTCGAGTAAAAAAGTATGCATTACATTACATTAATTTTTTAAAAATTATCATATATTGTGCCATATAGAACCACATCTATTTATATATTGATCTTTACAAAATTAGATATGATTTATATGATAATATATGGTATATATTCTATTATATAAAATTATATATAACGCTATATATAATTATATATGGCTTAGACGGGACCATATATACTTATATATGGATTATACAGAACCATATATAATTATAAATGCTATCTAATATTTGAGATATAATAATACATGGTCCATTATCAAAAGTATTTTATAATATGGTATGAGATATAATTGTATATGATTCAATATATATGTATGAGAAATATTTTTTGTTGGGTTATTTTTGATATGATATGAGATATATTTAGATAAAATTATATGTGGTTCCATATCAATGGTTTCGAATCCCAGTCAGGGAGATACATTTTTTTTAATAAGAATATATGCTGGATCTAATTTTTTTCAAATGCTTTTTACAAAACTTTCAAAATTTAGTTCATTTTGGGACAAACTCTAGAATTTTATATTTTTTTATTTTAATATTTTTTTATACGTTTCTTAATAAACTTGATTCGGAATATGTATTATATTGTTGGAACTAATCTGATACAATTCAATCTGCCATTTTTCGGATCAATTTAGATCCTTTTAAATCCCCAAATATATTGCTGGATCTAATTTGGTCTGTAATTTTTCGGATCAAATAAGATTATTCTAAATCCCCAAATATATTGTGGCAAATCAATTTTTTTCACATGGGTAGTACTTACATTTAAATAAAAATGACAATTGCCTCCGTTTTTCGAATTAAAATAAAAATTGAACTAGCACATAAGTTTTGAAATAAAAATTTCATTTATATTACTACTTGATTTGTAACTTGACTTATATCTACTTTACGTAATTGTAGACGATTTTTTCTACCCTCTTCAAATTCTATAGGATGTGCTTTTTTACGATGATGATGCATATTCGAGCTAACTTTAAATGTTTGAGGACAATGTGGACACTGGTACAAATCTTGTCCCGTGTGGGTAGCTATATGCTCACGCAGAAATTTAGGACGTTTAAATGCTTTTTCACAATATGTACACTTGTGTTTGCGTTCCTCCTGATGGACATGTTTTTTATGGGTCAACAAACCATACTCACTGCCAGCCACCTTGCCACATATACTGCAAACATAGATCGTAGAGCCGTCATTATGATAGGCGGCTTTATGACGTCTTAAATTACCACGGGATCTTAGTTGAGCACCACATTCATCGCAAGGATATTTAGGTCTTTCAATACCAGCATGTTCCATTAAATGCTTTTTGAGAGCTCCTACACCATGTATTGTTTTGCCACATTGATCACAAACCCGATTGTCAGTGTGCACAGTTTTTATGTGTGATTTAAGTTGAATTTCTAGCACGTAACCTTTGCCGCATTCCTTACAAAAGAAAACCTTATTACCCGTTACATGGGTAAGTAAATGCCGTTCCAAATTGGGTTTCTGATTAAATGATCTGTGACAAACATCACATTCAAATTTTTCCGTTTCCTCGTGTACTACTTTTTTATGCAGTTTCAGATTATATTTACTTGAACTGGGTTTGCCACATATATCACATTTATGTGTCTCCGGATTAATATGCAATCGTATATGATCGACCAAAACGCAACGACGAAAAAATTTGCGTTCACAACATTTGATATAACACCTCGAATTATGTGTATCTTTAAAATGATTTTTTAACAAATCAAAAATAGGAAAGGTGTCATTGCACAAATCACATTCTAATAAAGGTTTCCATTCGGCTATAAATTCGTCAGATTCCCGACCCTTTTCCAAGCCGGAATTAATTTTAGGATTTTTCTTGGGTTTCTCAGTATCTATTAGTTTTCTCTTTTTTCTTGGTGGTTTCTCTGTGATTTTATTGTCTTTGTGACATAGCTCTGCTAACGTATCTTCATTAAGAGAAGATTTGGGTTTTCTACCTCTACGAGATTTAGGTTTCTCAACCTGTTTTAATTCATCCTTGTTATTACCATTTGACCCAACTTGTTCTGTTATCTTGTCTTTACCTTTTGTTTTAGATTTATGAAGTTTCTTTAATTCTATCAAGGGTTTTACATCATCATCATCATCCGACTCATCATTATTATCATCATCTCTACCTGGAGAATATGCTTTCATCGCATCATCTTCCAATTCATTCTTTAATAACACATCTTCATAATAGTCAAACTCTTCTTCACTATTATCCAACTCTTTATCTTGTACAAGTTTTGTAGAAGCCTCCTCTAGTTTTACCTCCAATGGCAGTTGTTTTACTTCAGTCTCTTCCAGTAATGTTCGGGTCTTTATGACTGTCTGCTGGAACTCATGAAAATCATTTATGTGTAACCAACAGTCTTGGCATAATATTTTGTTTTTTTTCGACAACTTTGTATTGTCATATTCTGTAAGTAGCTAAAGTTACAAAAAAAAAAAATAAACATATTTCACAACTGTGATGTCCTTAAATTCTGTATCCTTACCATAGGATCAAAATATTTGACAGTCATTTCATAAATTTCATTACTTTCTCCCAATTCATTTTGTAGAAATTTATATTCACTGCTTGTTGAACAACACAAACAACAACACAATTTTAAAGACATTTTAAGGGAATTTTTCCTCAATATATTTTTTAAATTAAAATATTAGCATCTTCTGGTAGTTTTTTATTTGTAAACAAAAATTGTTACAACAGAGATGCCAAATTCCATATTTTTAATATCAACACAGTGATGCTAAAACAATAAAAATTGTACTAAAAAAATATAATCAGACATTTAAAGGAATTAAATAGCATGCGTGTATAACGAACATTAAATTTCATTTTTCTGACGATAGAAGGTTTCTTTTAAATAATCGCGTAACTCCACTTTACCACAATTTTTTTCACAAATTATGCAAACAGATAGATTGTGTTACGTTTATTATGATAAGCGGCTTTATGACGTCAAATTATTACAACTTTGTGCACAACACTTATCACACGGATATGTCGGTTTTTCAATATCAGCGTGTTCCATTAAATGTTTAACCCTTTCACTACCATGGGGATAGTGCATTCCAAGCAAAATTTAAAAATATCATATCTTTACCGATGACGTATTTAGTCCCATTTAATGTTGATCAAAAAACCCAGGAAGCATACTATTATTTTTAATTTTGTTTCTGAATTTAAAAAAAAGTAAATTTTAAAAAAATTTTTCCTCATTAACAGTACGGTTGTGAAAGAGTTAAAGCTTGAACACCATTTACAATTTCACCACATTGATCGCAAAATTCGTTTATCTGTATGAACAATTCGGATGTTTTTTGAGTTGGATTTCTAATACAACAGTTTTTCCACATGCCTTAAAAATAAAATTTGTAGTAATTGCCTATGGAGTTGAAGATAAAACTAGTTTTATCACATATCGAGGGTTCGCCAATGCAACGTTGTATCTCAAAAACTATTTACTACTTTTCACAGTAGACAAAAAATGTTTTATAATAATCTTATGACGTTTTTTAATCAGATTTAAAAAAAAATTAAGAATATTAAATTTCCAAAAAAAAACATTGTTAAAAAATGTCTAAGTTTATTATAAATAAGACGTTTTTTGGTCTCTCCTGAAAAGTAGTAGTTTTTAAGATACGACGTTGTCCTAGTAGTAAACTGCTTAAACTTGTTCTTTGGAGAATACTACGTTTTGTGTTTGCCATACTGTTATTTCGAACAGTATCTTCAGTTATGTAATATTATTTTTTTTTTTAATTTGATTTTTTTTAATCTGAGAGGAACACCCACATTGTTTATCCCTTTTATAATTGCTCAGTTTATGAGAGATTGTTTCTTGGTAGAATCGCGTAAATTTGGAATCGTTTACTGATAAATTTATATAACTTAAGTGCTTCTACCGATAATTACGTAATTTCCAGAGAAACCAATTTCTAAGGAATCTGAAACTCTGTTTAAATTAAGGGACTGCTAATTCAGAGGTTTTTATATTTGTGTACCTTTGCAATATCTAACAAGATTATTTATGATGAAGTAGGATGCTACTTTCTATTGTTTTTTTTTGCAATTATTTAAATATTTTGTATTACTCAGTAATACGTTATTGGCCTTGTTGGCTTATTTTATTACGAATAAATAAAATAAAAAAAAAGTGGTGAAACTACATCAACGGAAATAGGCAGCTGTTCTAGGAACGGCACTATTTATACCCTACATCACTACGTGAGTTTGTGCTGATGTTTGTAACTACCAAAAATATCAGACTAACCCCCACCGCATAGAAATTTGTGTTGTAAATGTTATATGGGATCATAAATTATTATTTTTATTTAAAGAAAATAGGACGATATTTGGATCCAGTCCAATTTTAAGACCGCTTTGTTGGTATTTGCTTAATTGAATTTTAATCAATTAACAAGTGGCAAATAAAAATTCAGAACATACTCGAACCCTGATGAATTTTGGTTAGAATCGGTCCATACTCAGACTCATAGAAAATGCCTTTCTGAATTGTATTTAAATGGTATTTAGACACACAAACCCGTATATATAACTGAATAAAATTGCATGCCTCAAAGTTTAAAGAAAATCGAGCCATATTTGCACATAACCACTATATAAGCCAATCTTCCCGGTGTTTGCTTTGGAGCTAGATGGATTAAAAACTGCCCTATCTTTCGTTTAGCTTTTATGCATATATGTTAACCACCCACCTCGAAAAATTGAATAAATATTTTTATTATGTTAGCAATGCTAAGCATCAACGGTAAATGCAATAATAAGTAAAACAAAAAAATAATAAAAAGTGAAATTAAGTTTTTCGGCAAATAAATACATATTTTGCGACCTTTTTTCTTGTCTATGAAAAGTGTCAAATAAGAAACTTATTTAATTTTTTTTTTTTTTTTTTGATATTTTAAGATTTAAAGAAAACAATATGGTAAACACGGAAAAATATAAAATTTTTTACAAACTTATTAAGCTTAAACCAGGGACTGAAACCGAACACGAACCTTAAACCAATTGGATTCACGTTCGCTGTTTAAAAAACTTTAAACCTAAACCCGCTGAACCCAAAAATTCATCCAGGCTAGGGGTTAAAGATATAAAAAAGTATTCTTGCTGTTCATGGCGTGAGAAATGTTTGATAGAAAAATCATAAAAAGGCATTCCAGTTTGCAGTGCTCGACACTATATCTAGTCGTTTTAAACAAATACTGGATCAATGCAGAGCTATTTGCAAAAAATTGCGAACACCAACAAATTCTTCTTTAGCTAAAAAGCTGAACTCGAAAAAAGCCGTACTAGACTGTCAAACTACATGGAATTACAGTTATGACATGGTTCTAGCCTTATTGGAAAACAGAAGCTTTTGTTCGGAATTACTGAATGCTGCATGATAATATTTGGAATATTTATAAAGAATTCGTAGAAGTTTTTGCACCTGTTAAAAAAGTAATGCTGAAACTACAAGAAGAACAGATGACTTTAGGCGATTTTTATAGAATCTGGCTTAGTTTTAAATTAAAGCTAACAAAAGATGACAAAACAAAAAACATTTTCACAAGAATTATATTTAAATATTAAATCCACTTTATTAATAATCCAATTTTTTAATAATCCACTTTTAATTGCAATATTATATCTAGATAGCAGATTTAAGTTAATGCTAAGTCCCGAAGATGTTGAAAATGCTAAAAATATTTTAAAAACTAAAAATATTTTAAAAACAATTAAAATTTTGAAAAATTTGCAAATGGAAAGAAAAGAAGAAAAGTTTATGAGAGAATCAATATCTTGTTCTTTAGCAGATGATAAAGATACGTTGGAACAAGTTTTAAAGAAAAAGGAACGATTTTCTAAATCAAATTCGTCAAATAAGAGGACCTTTGCAGCCTTGAAATCAATTTTGTCGCCACAAAAACAAATTTAAAATAAAACTTGAAAAATATATTAATTATAAAATTAAACGAAAATTTCTTTGAAAAATAAATAAATTTCCTGCTAATAAAACATTTGTACTTTTTTTTAAATGTTGAATGCGAAACCTAACCGAACCCGACCTGAAGTTTTTGTTTCGATTAACCCGAACTCGAACCTGAACCTATTTTTATCAGGGTTTCAGTCCCTGGCTTAAACAATTGCAGTCAAATAAATAAGAAAATTTATGCACTTTCAGGCGGAAAAAAATTCGGAAAGAAAAACTGCTCCGGACAACAATAATTTCAAGTAAATACATTTTAGAAAGGGTTAAATGTGATTTTTGTATTTTACTTTTTGTTTGGTGACATTAAAAATTCGTTAGCTTTGCTCTGACAACGTTTGTACCACTTTCTGAAACATTGTGCAAACAATTAGCAGTTTGTATTTTTCTACCTTGGTAGTTCCCAATAAACATTTGGCAAATACATAAAATATATTACGGAAATATCTTCCTTTGTTCGCCATCACAAACAGCATTTCAAATCTATTTAAGCAAAATTTGCTAAAATTGTATTCATAAACGAATTTTTTTTTTTAGGAAAAATTTATTGCGAATATATTTTTTTAATAACCCTTGAAAGATAAAAAAAAGTTTGTAAATTGGAAAAAAATTTAGCCAAAATTTGGAAATAAAGGGTGGTTAAATTTTAAGGGCCGATGTTGAATGTGAACCACACCTAAACGTCAAGTTTTTTCTGCATTTCATTTGACATTTCTCAATTTCAGACTAACTCAATTTGAACCATCAAAAGATACACAATCGAGCAACGCTTTAAAGTTATTCAGGCTTATTATGAAAATGGGCGTTCAAATCAAAATGCATTTCGTGCACTTCGTGATTTTTTTTTGGTCAGCATAATCGACAAAATGTGTCCACAATCGGGAGAATTGTGGGCAAATTTCAGCAAACTGGGTCTGTGAAAACACCTGTGCATGCTCGCCCAGTTCCTTCCGCGGAAAAGCATTTACCGTGAATGGTGTTCGCTATAGCGAGATGATAACGAACTTATTGTGACCAGGAATTGAGGATATGACGCTGAACGATATGTGGTTTCAACAGGACGGTGCCACTTGCCACACAGCTAACGAAACAGTGGCTCTTTTGCGCGACAAATTCAATGGCCGTGTTATCTCACGTGATGGCGATGTAAATTGGCCGCCAAGATCATGTGATTTGACACCGTTGGACTTCTTTCTTTGGGGTTATTTGAAAGAAAAGGTGTACGTCGTTAAACCAGCAACAATTCAAGAGCTAAAAGATGAGATAATTCAGCACATTAACGGCATAGAACCTCAATTATGCCTCAGCGTCATCGAAAATTTGGACCATCGGAAGGAGGTGTGCCGCCGAGCTCGCGGTGGCCATTTGGCCGATATTTTGTTCCATACATAATTGAACCATACCATATTATTATAATAAAAAAAATTACAATAATTTCCTAAATAATTTGTGTTTTATTCAAAATCAACATCGTCCCTTAAAATTTAACCAGCCTTTAATAGGAATTAGCGACATTTTATCAACGGACAAATTTAACAAAAATAACTCATATAACACAAGGTAAGCTAATTTTTACGTAATAATTTTAAAAATTGCAAACGCAAATATTTATTTTCCTATGCAGAAAATAGAATTCAGACAGACCGTTAAAAAAGAGCAAATCCCACCAGAGGATGATGGAGTAGTAAATTGTTGTGCGAATTCCATGTAACAAAGTTTTTTTTTTTTAAATATTATGTACAAGGTGGCGCAAAAGTAATCCTCCTATCAGAAAATGCTATAAATTTTGCGATTGGCCCCTAATGTCAGTTCTGTTTTGACATTTGTGTAGTAAACACATGCGAAATACACGTTAATAAACAATGTTACGCTACACTGCTCCAGAAAGCGGAATATTGGTGACTATTTATTTAAGCAATAATGAAGATGATTTTTCATCAAAAATAATCATGAGTGATGAGGCCCATTTCCATCTTAGCGGGTACGTAAATAAGCAAAATTTACGCTTCTGGGGCACTGAAAATCCGCGTGTAACCCACGAAGAGCCATTACACCCGCTCAAAGTCACTGTATGGTGTGCTGTTTTCGCTGGAGGAGTCATCGGACCTTTTTTCTTCGAAGACGTCGCGGGCCAAACGGTTACTGTGAATGGTGAGCGCTACAGAGCAATGATCAACGAGTTCTTTTTGCCGCAACTTGATGAATTGGGATTGGAAAACATGTGGTTCCAACAGGACGGTGCAACGCCACACACTGCACGTGCCACAACCGATATGCTGAAGGATGCATTTCCCGGGCGCCAAATCTCCCGTTTTGGCGATTTGCACTGGCCAGCAAGATCGCCTGATTTGACTGCTCCAGACTTCTTTTAATGGGGCTTTTTGAAGTCGCGGGTTTATGTCAACAAGCCTTAGACTGTTGCAGCTCTTAAAGACAATATCCGTCAAGAATGTGAGGACCTATCGCCGGAAGTTTTGGCCAAAGTGATGGAAAATGCCATAAAAAGGGCTCAAATGACAATCAACTGTGGCGGCGGCCATTTACATGACATCATATTCTCGACTTGATGTAAAAAAAATTAAAAGACCAAATAAAAATAATCCACAAGAAGAATCAAAGTTTTTCATATTTTTTTTAAATTACAGCCAAAAAACATCGGAAGGTTATTTTTGCGCCACCCTGTACTTATATAAAATATTTTTGTTTTTATCTTCTGGGTAGTTATGGGGCGATGCAATGTTTTTATCTTCAGATGATAATTCAACAATATTACGTATATTGTTATTTTATCTTCTAGAAGAATTATTTTCGTATTACGTGGAATTATTGCCTTTGGGACACGTTTTCTAGCAAATGGGGAATCTTCCTCGTATTGCCATGTTTGCTCGGTTTTTATAAATTCTGTAATTTGAAAGCCTAGAGGCTAATCGATAAATTAAGGTTACCTTAAAATTTAGAAATTAAAAAGATGATAATTATTTATTTAATACTCTTAAAATAAAATATATAATATTTTGCCAACCCAATTGAAACGAGAAAAAACCATATACTCCTGAATTATGAAATTTGGCGAGTTTTTCAAAAAAAATAAATATGGCGATAGACTTTTACCCAAATAAAGTTAACTTGATGATTTATTACACTACAAGGACCTCTTGCAAAGATGTATGCAACCAAATTCAAAACATTGAACCGGGTGACATTTCTCTATGGATCCAGATTTTTTAAAATATTTAAATTTGTTTTAAATAAATTTTATATGTAATATTATGAAATTTGTTCAGTGTAGCCAAAGCTTTATACTCTTTTATGATATTTACTGATATAACAGCAATTATTGATCTGAATATACGGTTTTTTGAAATATTCTTGTCATATATGAGGCCCCTATGATAATATAGAAATACTAATTGGAAATGTTTTATCTACTATTGCTTTGTCAAATTGTTATCAATTTTTTTTTTTAATTACATTTCATTTCCCTAATACCAAAGATATAAATTAAAATATGGTTAGCGTCAAGCTTTAGATTACATATAAATATTATTTATTAATAAAAATCTTAAATATCAACAAAATATAATTAATAATTACTATACTTATATTACAACTTGAGTTTTAACTTGATTTAAATCAAGCTTTGGCAATTGTAAACGCCCTTTTCGAGCCTCTAACCATTCTACGGGATGTACTTTCTTACGATGATGATGCATATTAGCGCTAACTTTAAAGGTTTGTGGACAATGTGGACATTGATACAAATCTTGCCCCGTATGTGTGGCAATATGTTCGAGCAGAACTTTAGGACGCTTAAATGCTTTATCACAATATGTACACTTGTGTTTACGTTCATCTTCATGAACATTTTTTTTGTGCGCTTTTAAAGCTTTTTCACTTGCAGCCACTTTGCCACAAATACTGCATACATATATGGTAGTACCATCATTATGATATGCTTCCTTATGAACTTTTAAATTTTCATTACTCTTAAACTTGCCACCGCATACATCGCAAGGAAATTTTCGTCTGTCTATGCCAGCATGTTCCATCAAATGCCTTTCATAAGTCTGCTTACCGTGTACAGTTTTTCCACATTGATCACAAACACGATCAACGTCATGAACTTGTCTGATGTGTGATTTAAGTTGAGCTTCAACAATAAAACCCTTTCCGCAGTCGGAACAAATGAAATCTTTATTTGCCGTAGCATGGGTTAGTAGATGACGTTCTAAAGTGACCTTTCGCTTAAAAAGCTTATGGCATATGTCGCATTCTATTGGTTCAGATGGTTGGTGGACTACTTTATTGTGCAATTTCAAATTATGATTGCTGGCAAAAATTTTATCACATATATGACATTTATGCATCTCTGGATTAAGATGTATTTCTAAATGTTCTACTAAAACATAACGACGATAGAATTTACGCTCACAACATTTAATATAACATTTTGTTTTATGTTTTTCTCTAAAATGATTTCTTAACATTTCGAAGTTGGGATAAGTTTCCTGACATAAATCGCATTCTAATGATGTTCTCCATTTAGCTATAGCAGCATCAGATTCCTTGCACTTTTCTTTACAATAAATAATTTTAGCAATTTTCTGCGGATCTTTTGGTGTAAGTACTTTTTTGACTTTCTGGACTGGTTTATGCTGTAATCTATTTTCATCAATAATTTCTGTATTCTGGTGCTTTTTAGCTTTTCTTCCTACTTGCAACTTAGGCTTTTCTTTAATTTTAGTTTTACTTTTGTCACTTTTTGTTTGTTCAAGTTGTTGTTTTGATTTAGCTTTTTTTAATAATATTAATGGTTTTTCATCATCATCATTATCGTTTTCATTAATACACAATGAATTTTCTGTCAAATGATCATAATCTTCTATATCATTTTTTATAAAAGCATCAAGTTGCATTTCTTCATCTCCCTCCTCTACAGCTCTATCATCATCTTGTATTATAGTTAACTCATCTTCCTGCTTAACTTCCCATGACGGTAACCGCTTAACATCGAGTTCTTCCAACTTGGTACGTATCTTTATTATGGTTTGTTGAAATTCGTGGAAATCATTTATCTGATACCAACATTCTTGGCATAGAAGCTTATTTTTATTATGAAATTGTGTATGCTCCCCTTCCGTAAGAAGCTGGGAAAATATTTTAATTAAAAATATATTCTTGTTTTTCTTTTTCCAAATAATGTTTCCTTACCATGGGATCAAAATATTTCACAGTGATTTCATAGATTTTATTGCTTTCACCCAATTCATTTTGCAATAATTTGTATTCACTGCATGTTCTAAAACACAAACAACACAATTTGATAGACATTTTTGTTAAATTTTTTAATTATTCATTTTACAGTGAAACTTAATAATATTTATTAATTTCTTTTCAACTTTCTTCGTAAACAAAAGTCTGTTTGTAGTTGCCATACTAATTTTAAAGATTAACATAAAATAGTTCCAATTTAAACACATCAACTTTTGTTGGAGCAATTTTCTTAAATTCTATTTTGAACTTGCATTCGTGTCCACACTGTGAAGTTGAAAGTCCATACCAGGCGTTTTCGCGTCAACGCTTTGTACGCTTTACTGAAATTCAAGTTACATGCAACGCTTTTGTTTTGATCAGCTGGTGTGTAAATTTGTTGAATAAAATAAATATAAAATAAAAAACTTCGTGTTTTTTTACAGCTTCAATTAGTTTTTTCTCCATTGTGTAGTTTTTAAAATAAAAATAACCTATCAAAATCAGCTGATCAGTTCGTACGCTGCTTATGACGCTTACAAAAGTAGAAAGTGGACCTACTCTTCGCTTCATACGCGTCAATGCATCTTACTCTGTAACTTGCAGCATACAATTACACTGACTCTACTTTTTTGACAACCGCGTAGGACGCAAAGAAGCGCAGCATGCGTGGTATGGACTTTAAGCTTAATAGTCTCTGAATGCAATTTTAACATCTTTTACATATTTATTTTATTTATTTATTTATAATATAAAAAAGTACGAATTAAAAAACACAAACGAATTGCGAGTATAAGCAAGTCTGTACCCCTTTCCGTTCTTCTTTCCTCCTTCTTCTATAAACTCAGAATTGATGTGTGTAAAACGGTACATATAGTTTTTTGGCTAAAAATATTAAGCATTTCAGATTTCACTAACGGCAAAAATAACGCAAGTGAAATTTTTTTCATACGTGACTTTTTGATGAAAATCAAATAAATAAATTTTCAAATCGGATTTAAGTTTTGACGAAGTAATTCGCAAATTCAAATTTCTGATTGAATTATTTACGACCATGATATAGTCTTTATCTTATTGGATGATTTAAATTGATTTAAATAATTCTATTTTTAAATACAACGAAATAATTTAATTTGAAAAATTCAATTTTAAATCAAAGAATCAAAAAAATAATTATTTTGATTCTCGAATTAAAAATAATATGATTTGATTTTTTTAAATCTTCATTAATTTATATTTTAGTTTGTTAACCATACTTGGGATTTATAACTGTCATTGTAGCTGTTATATAAAAATACATTCCTCGGAATGTCTTCCGAACCTGGTCTATTTTTATTATCGTAGTATTTTAATACTCTATTAGAGCAAAAATTTTGCAATTTTAAAAAGTAGAAACTTCATAAAAATGTTTGCAAAGCTGGACGAAGGTTCGGTAGGTAGGTCCCTAAAAGTTTTCGTGGAATTTTATTAAAACGTCCCCAAGGTAACGATTATTTTGTCAACTTATATGCTAATATAAATTAATTAATATGCTAATTTAAATAAGACACCTCGGAATGCCTACCGGATCTGTCGTATTTTTATTTTCGTAGTATCTTAAAAAATTTTTGCAAGCATAATTTTTTATATTTGAAAGTCAATTTTAATGTTTTTTATTTTGTTTTAATTCGCAAATCAAACCAATCCTTTTTTTAATACGTGAATTAAAAAAAGAATTATGTTTGAAATGGTTTGATTCAATTGAATAAAAAAAGATTCATATGAAATTGATCACGTCAATAATGATGATTTTAAATATGATTTATAAAGTATTGAATCTACACGCTGATTTACAAAAATACTTATTTTTTCGCGAATTAATTCAATAAAGATTTATCTTTTTCTAGGTCTGATTTCAATAATGCACTAAAAGCGCCCTACAAGTTGCTCTACCGACAATAATGAATAGGCTTCCAGTCATTGTTTTAAATACAAAAAATAATTTTTTAATAAATACTATGTATATTTTTCAAATTTCCTACAGATAAGTCAATTGGCTTCGTACACAAAAAAAAGTATCACAAATTTTTGTAATATTGAACATCTTTCATAGCCCCGGTCGGCTAGTTGGTAGCGTGCTAGATTATCAGTGCGGGGGTCGTGGGTTCGATTCCCACCAGAGGCTCCGGTCTGTTTTCGCTACAACAAGCCGATGGCCTTTGTTGCTAGTGCTCAGTTAGGGTATTAATATATAATTTGTAATTATATGATAAATATAAATATAAATAAATAAATAAATAAATTTTTAAAAAGGCACTAACAATGGAAATTGTAAATACAAAAAAAACTTTTTGTTATATTTTTGTTACTTCAATTTTTATTTTCAAAGAATTTTTATTTTAAAAATAACAATTTACAAACATGTCAAACAAAAGATTGTTAGAAATCGAATTTAAATTTTAAAAAATATTTTTAATTACTTAAATACTTACTTACTTTTTACTTATGTACGATTGCACATCATACAAATACAGTGTTTATTATATTAGTAGATATATTATATAATTTTAGTTTAATTTTAATCTCATGTTAATAACTATGTAATATTATTAAATGGGCCATGAAGGCCTTATATTACAAATGAAGCAAATAAATAAATAAATAAATAAAATTTTGTGATACATTTTTCTTTGTATATAATGGTAATTTTTGTTTGCATAAACAGATAGTTGAGTCTTCAAGCTGTTAGTTAAGGTATGTCTTGAACCCTTAGCTCTTCCAATTGAGTTGAAATTTGAATTGATACCATTAAACTAATTAAAAAATTTACAATAAATCTCGAATCAAAACGATTTAGAAGACAATATTTACTAGCTTGATTTACAGTGGCATTCAACTATAGGGGTAATGATTTCTATAAATTTTATAAGCCAAATCCTTGCAAGTGCCTTCTTTCTTAATTAATTTGCAAATAAAAAAACATAGATAGCTTCCACTAGTTATTTTTCCAAAAACTATTGTTAAAACAGACTGAAAAATCCATAGAAAATAACTAATATAATTCCAAAATTTCAAAGGGAATCACACTACAGTTTAAATTAAAATCCTTTACTAAGGCCCGCAGAGCGAAAAGAAGCTTAAGTTGATATCATATTTATATTTTCCACCCTTAATTTGAAATTATCTTTATTTTTGACCCAAAACTGATTTTTATATGAAATTTTTAAATCTTTAAATTTTTTTTGAAATTTTTTAAACCTTTAAATTTTGTTTGAAATTTTTAAGTCATTAAATTTTATTACTAACTTAAGTAAGAAAAATATTTAAAATATTTAAATTTAAATATAAAAGTAGTTTATATACATTTAATACCCTGCAAGACCACATATTTATTATGGCTTAAATAAAACTTCATCTATCGACTAAAATGAGAACGATTAGTTGAATTATGTCTTTTTAGCAACTCCATCCAATTGAAGTGGGTCAGCATTCGAAAAAAAACTTGACTTAGCGAAGCCAGTGTTGGACGCACCGCAGACGTTAAACCTCAGGCTACCTAAAAGAAAGCTTTACTCAGCGTAGCTCCCTCCAGACCTTTCACAGTATAGAAAATCCCTAAGCTTGATCAAAGGCCAGTCACGTGGAAAGGCTTTTTGGAGTAAATTATTATTGAGACACTTGAAAGGGGCGCGACCAACAACAAAAGTGTACCCTTCAAACTCAGCGTTGTCACTTTAGTTGATACACACTTTTATTAATTTTGGAACCATTTCGGTAAACCTTTCGAAACAACCCTTCATATATTTTTTCAAATTTACAGACCCTTAACAAGAAGAGTAATATATCCAGAAATAAAAAGTGACAGAGTTGTGTTAATGCATATATATTTGGGATGCCAATAAAGAGTAAAAATTGGGTAACATTCGGTGAGATGCCCCTAATACCACTTTAGCCAAGCATTTTAATTGTCAAAGTTGATTGCAAAAATTTAAGATTCCTGGAAGTACCCGCAGTACAGAGCCGAAACAATCACATTACTTTAGTAGTTTTGTCAACACTTACCCTCATAACGATAGTTGTAAATTTTGGCAAACTCTCGCAAAATCGATGTAATCAAATGCTATTGAAAATGCTTTTCACTTTAATATGCACATTTTTTAACTTAATTTGGTTGAACATATTTTTAACACTCATACAATTCCTATAAGGAAATGTATTATTAAATTTTAATTTAATCATTTGCCTTATTAACACTAACATTTTCTTAATAATTTCTTTAAAAAACAATCACACAACATTATCTTAAAAATTTTTATATATCACAACATTTCTAGAAATAGAATAATTAGTAAAATTCACTATTTTTTACAACGTACGAATATTTTAAGCGCGATCTTGTTAAAAAAGCTAATAAACTGTTTAAGTGTTGCCAGAATCATTTAAAAGGGGTACTCTCATCTCTAAGGCTTTTAAGCGCTGCCAGATTTTATTATCTTTTTAACGGTCACATTAGCTGTATTAATATTAACGCTTAAAGTTACTTCATAAGGAAATTTGATTTCCATGGAAATGATAAAAGCCAACATTGATAGCTTCTTGCATACACGCAGCTAATAAATATTAAGGCCTAGTGCGAGGTGGCTATATAAATTTTGGCTAAACTCTAGTTTCACATTTTATATAGATTTTAATAATGGTGTTTTGTCGGCGACCACCGGTTAACGAGTTGTGGTTCCCCGAATCCTTTCAATCTTTGTCATGCGATATACATACACAAAATGTATATCATTATAAAACTTATTGGAACACATTTCATTTGAGAAATAATACTGCCGCATTACATTATAATTCAAAAAACAAAAGCAAGTTTTTTAAAAGAACTTTTTATAAAAAAAGGCTCATTTTCTTAAAATTTAACTTATGTATTGGTAGGAAAAAAGTATTATACAAATGTAGCTAAAGCCTGAATAGAGTATTCAAAAAACCGGCCTTTTGAAAAAACCGGTTTCGGTTTTCTTCGAAAAATCGAATTTTGAAAAAACCGGTTTCGGTTTCGGTTTTTGCAGAAAAAACCGGTCAACCGGTTTTTTCGGTTTTTTTTAATTTTAATAAAAAGCTCATATAATTTGTTAATATAAGAAACAAAAGAAATTAAATTTAATTTTTTTATTGTATTTCATTTCAAGATTTTATTTATTGGTTTTAATATTTTTTATTATAATATCTCAAAAATTCATTAAGTTTGTAAATTGAACGTTTAAAACGTTTGGCATTAAATAATTTTTTTTAATATTACATTTTAAATATGTAAAAAGAAAATCTATTTTTCAGTTCTAAAATAATATTTTATAAATAATATGCATTTTAAATGTTTTGTTTTAAGAGGATTTTTTTGTTTGCTTTTGATAAAGCTAGAAGTGGAAAATACTCTTTCACTAATACTAGATGTTGGACAAATAGTCAAAAGACAATTATATAAATTTTCCAACTTTTCAGTTATTTTGTCGCATTTATCAAGATATATGAAATCAACATATAATGATGAATGATTTTGTACAGTCCAAAGTTAAGTTTTCATCGGCATCTATCAGACTTCATAACCAAATAAACGATTATAAAAGTGTACGGAAAAAATAAAACAGACCAGTGATGTGATTAAAAAAACCGGTTAACCGAACAAAAAAGACCGGTTTTCGGTTTTCTTCGAATTTACAAAATATTCGAAACCGATCGGTTTTTAAAAATAAAGAAACCGGTTGACCGGTTTTCGGTTTCGGTTTTTGAATACTCTAGGCCTGAAGCATTAATTTAATATATAATTTATTTTAATTATTTGTCAAATTCTAAAATAAGAAGATTAATTAATCCATTCGAAATCACAAGTGAGAGTGATCTGAAAATCAGCCACAAATTACCCCCAAATTGTTTTTGAACTATGTCCGTAAACTTGGCTTGTTACATTTTTAGTTTTTCTGCTATTAAAATCCTGAGCCACCCTGTAAACCTAATGCCGGGGACAAGCACACACTTTATTTTACTTTACCAAAATAATATAGAATAGTTTTCTCTGTAATGATAGTTTTCCCTATGTACGAACTATGTACAATAATTAACTTTAAGGTTAAGTTTACATTACGACCGAAATCTAGTTTAAACTTGATATCGATCATATGATACTGCATACAATTGTACACGAACTAGATTTCGAAATCTATTATGTAAACGCAACGTAAGAAAAACACATGTAAACAGAATGCCTCTCAAGTCTCAAAAAAAACCAGTTACTTTCTCATAATAATCACTGCACCCAATGTTTTCATCATCTTTCTTTCAATTTCATACGTAAATAGAAAAATTACTTATCATTTCAACGTGAATAGCAACAAAAAAAATATTTCGTAAAAATTAGTTGGTGTTTTTTAATAATTAAAAAAATAAAGTAATTTAAAAATGTCTACAACAAAATTATGCCGCTTATGTATATGTTCGCATAATGAATATAAAAATTTATTTGATGACAACGGCCAGGGAAATGAAATCTATGAAACAACAGTCAATTATTTTGACCCCATGGTAAGAATATTTATGAAGTCGGTGAATAAAACTTTCTGTTTTACATAATTTTATACATATAGATTCTCAATTCTCAACAATATCCGCAATTGGCGATGGCCATATGTATGGAATGTTGGCAACATATAAGTGACTTTTATAACTATCAACAGTCGGTGCTTCAAGCTCAAACAAAACTAGAAGAAGATAAACAACTGGTGCCACTCATTAAAATAGAAGATGAAATACTGATGGATTCAGTAGCTAATACTACACTAAATGGAACACCAAATGAAACATTCAATGATGTTTTTAATAGCATAGACATGCAAGAAAAATCTGAAATTATGTTACCTGATTTATATGTATCAGATAAAGAAGATGAAAATCCATTTTCAACGGATGATGAAAAACCTTTGATAGATCGTTTACCCAGGAACACCAGAAAAAAACGAGGACCATATAATAAAAGGAAATTGGCAAGAGAAGAAACTTTGACTACAAATGAGGACACTATATCGAAAAAACGTGGTAGAAAACCAAAATGTAAAGATGATAAAGAATCATCTACCAAAAGTAACAAAATACCAGCAAATGAAAAAACAAATGATCTAGACAAAATTCACAACACCATTAATGCGGATGAATCGACAAAAGCTGTTGAAAAAGGCCAACTTAAGGAAGAAAATAATCAAGATTCTCAACAAGATTCTTCAAATGACGAATGCGAAGATTTTGATTCAGATGATAATCAGGTGGATCCAGATGGTTTTGTATCGTCTAATGATCAAAAGAAGACGGGCAAAGAAAAAACTCAAGAAATTGATAATTTCATAGCTGAATGGAAACAAGAATTGGAATGTGTTATATGTAATTTATACTTTGGCAATTTCTCCTTATTACGAAAACATTTTAGACAGGAGCATCCAAATAAAAAATGTTTCGTTTCCTGTTGTCAACGTAAATTACATCATCGTTTTCATATAGTCGAACATATAAGACTTCATATTAATCCAGATACCTTTAAATGCCAAATATGTGGCAAATGTAATTCAAATAGTCGTAATTTAACTAAACATATGAAGGATAAACATACAGCCGAAGGATTACAACGTCGTTTTGAATGCAGCCAATGTCCAAAACGTTTTACAAAAAAATGTACCCTTAAAAATCATTTAGAAACACATGAGACGGGAAGAGATTATCAATGTAATGAGTGCGGCAAGGGTTTTGCCACCGAACAGCGTCGCAGGATTCATGAACGTATGGTTCATAATGTTGATCGTGTTTGTGATCAATGCGGTAAAACTATACATGGCATTTATGCCCTTAAACAACATCTGCTCGAACATGCTGGCATACAAAAGAGAAAGTGGCCCTGTGATCAATGCAATGCTGAATTAAACTCTCATTCTAGTTTGAAACGGCATAAAACCGTAGCACATCATGATGGATCTACTGTGTATGTTTGCAGTGAATGTGGCAAAATTGCCCCCACAGAGACAGCTTTACGTAGTCATAAGAAGTTTGTTCATCAGGCAGAGCGTAAATTTAAATGTACCATTTGTGATAAAAGTTTTAAAGTGGCATTAGTATTACGTGAACATATGGCCACACATACGGGTGAAGATCTTTACAATTGTCCACATTGTCCAAAGACATTTAAAGTTAATGCCAATATGCATCATCATCGTAAAAAAGCACATCCCAAGGAGTGGGCTGAGGCAAGACTGAACAAACCGATTATAACGAAAGTTGATGTTAATTTAGTATCAAATGAAGTTGTTATATAAAATCAAAAAGTATAACTATTGTACATTTTAATTTTAATAATAATAATATATATGTATATATATATAAAATTTAAAGTCATGTTTCTTTTCTGCAATTTCTTGTTTTTTTTTTATTCTACACCAAAATTGTTAACAAAAAAAAATATGGAAACTCTGGTGTTTTACATGCAATGGAAAAATGCATAAAAGGCAAAAAAATTTCATTTACAAAAAAAAAAATTGGATACGTAATTTAATAACCAATAAATTTATTTTTAATTCCTTTAAGGCTCTGTTAGTTACTACTTTTTATTGGCAACTGTGTATATTAGTATGTACAACAACATCAACAAAAATTGTTGCAATGTCAAAATTTTGTTGTGTTTATTTTATTAAGCTTACACTAACTCCACTCTACTCTAATAACAACAAATTTTTGCAAAATATTTTAGTTATTTAAAACTAAAAAAAAAATATTAAAGAAAACATTCCATTATTTAAAAACAAAAAAACAAAAAAATAAATAAATTCTAAAATAATAGTGTTTGACTATAAATTAATAAAAACCAAAATTAAATAAAATGACGCTTAAATATAGTCATGCTATAGTGGCCAGGTGCGTAATAAAAATCAAACGATTTCAGGTGTATATATATTTTTTCATTTAAATTATCTAGTATTTAATTCATAACATACGCATATTTAGAAAATTTGCAAAAATTTTAAATATTTAAAAAAAATATTTAATGCATTGCTGACATACATTTTAAATACTGTGTATTCCTTCGAACTTATCTAGGCCAATAGGGCGTTGTAATTTATTATTTCTTATAAGGATTATTTGATGTTGTTGTCGTTGTTGGTTACAGTTTTGACGTTAGTGCCAAATTTAGTGTTTGTGTTGTAATCTGGTATTCTTTCCAGCCATTGCCATGTTTAGTTTTCATTTATAATTTAAAATGTATGCTAAAATTTAGTTGCTAGTTTGGGTGTGGTGTTTTTATATACACACATATGTACGATACATTTTCGTTTAACATTAATTCAACTCAATTAGTTAAAAGTTTTTGTCGTATCAAATAATGTCTTCACCTTTATTGTGGGGGAAGTACACTTAAAAAAAGATTGTCAGTAGAACCTTCTGCAAATGTCAGTTGAAACAAGGTGTTAAAAACCAATTTAAAAAAAAGCCACAATTAATGTATTCACCCTTAAAATAACTAAACATTTTGTTATTTTTACTATTAAAAACTTAACTAACAAAATCAGTAAAAATAACTAACAATGTCTCACAAATTTGAACCGTC
Organism: Eustalomyia histrio; assembly: GCA_949748255.1. Lineage (NCBI taxonomy): Eukaryota > Metazoa > Arthropoda > Insecta > Diptera > Anthomyiidae > Eustalomyia > Eustalomyia histrio. The sequence continues at coordinate 53,926,783 of OX456525.1, forward strand.
TAGAAATTAGAACCGGACATTTTAATGTATTGGAACTTGTGGTTCTAGTTCCTGAAAGTTTTTTTTATTTTTACTACAAAATAAGGTTTTTTATGATATTAAACTTAATAGGGGGAAACCCGAATGTATTAAATATGTATTAAGCGATCTTAAATTACAACTTGTGGCAGGGATGCGAAAGTTGGTACAATTGTACCATTTTTGGTACGATTTGGGTCTTAAAAATACTATGGTACTCCCAGGTTTATTTGGTACAATTTTCAAATTTTTACAGTTTATCCTTATCTTTTGTTCTTCTTGCAACTCATTTTTGCTGTCACATCTTTGTGAATATCTATTATATTAAAGCCAATTTAGTCCCGTTTCACACAGAGCAACATTTGTCGCGCAACTCTTGAGTTTGTAGGAGAAAGAGGGTACGGAGTTGCTTATTCTGGGCAATACGTTTTGTTTTTTCCTTCTTCGTTTTGTTTTTTAATTCTTCGTTTTTTTTCATTCATTTTAAACCAATTGTAGACGAAATTTGCTGAAAAAAGGTTCTCTGTGTGAAACTAAAGGCAACTTTAACGGGACTTAGACGGCGACTTTGTTGCATATAATTATTGCCTGCAATTTTTGATTGTTAACGAACGGGCACAGTTTTCGTTTCTCGTGCATGTTTCTATTATCTCTCTTTCACATTCATATGTACTCTTTTTTTTTGTTGTTGAATTCACATTCAGTTTTCGTGCAATTAAAAGTCACCGTAAAAATAGACATAACTTTGGAAGCAACTTTGAAAAGGGAATTAAGAAAATTGCACGCAATCAATAATTTTAAAATAACAAATAGTTTTTTACCTACTTAAATATGATATTGATCTCATGGATTTGTGTACCTTATTTTACATATTTTTATTATATACTTTTAATGTACAACTGAATTTTCTGTACAGTTTTTTTGTTATGTTTATTAAAAATAAAATTATTAAACAAATTTTTTAAATTATGTTTTTTTTATACTAAAAAAATGGTACAATTGAGTTCAAAAAAGTACAATTTGGTAATGAGTTTTGTACGAAATTAAAATTCTCATTTCGCATCCCTGACTTGTGGTTAATTAACCACAAAGCTTTGCCTTTTCGGTTTTTGCTCATTGAAGTTAAAATAAAACGGGGAATCACCGAGTTATATGCATGTGAAATTTGAAAGATTTTACAAATTTGTGTTAACGACTGAAGGTCAAAGTGAAAGTTGTTCATTCGGGCGAAAGTTTAAAAAAAAATACAAATCAACTTAAAATGCACTTTATATTTGGATACTAAGGTTAATTAAATGTTAATAAATAAAAATTATTTTGTGTTCAAATAAAGCTTGGGTAACTAGTTTTATGATTGTTTCATAATTTTCTGAAAAAAAAAAAAAATTCCAGAAATTAGAACAACCCGAGGAACAAAGTGGTTCTCATTTGTGAAGTTCTACTGTACTGTTTTTACATTTAAGTAGAATTTCACAAATATATTTTTATAAAAAAATTCCAAACGACACTCCAGTTTTTACTTGTTTGAGAATTGCAGATATGTACATTAATATTTTCTGCTTTTTATTGCAAACTAAAAATGTTATGTAGAAACTGACAAATTTGTTTTGAGTGCAGCAGCAGTAGCATACGTATTGTTAGTTAATAAGTCCGTTCGTGTACTTTACTCAGTCAAGTCTAGTAAGTATTACTCATTAACAAATTTTCAAAGAGTATGACAAATTTACTGTCAATAAGAAAATTAAAAAAAAAAAAATACGCGAACGGAATATTTACAACAATTTAAAGGAATGTGCGTCAAATTAACGCATACGATAAAGTTATTCGATATTTGCCGTTTTATTTTATAAAAATTACAAAACTATCAACTGTTCTCAATCAAAATCAGGTAATGGCTTACTTTACCCAACATTCCCTTACAATTTTGTCAACCACTCAACTGCTTTTAGTCTAAATTACAAAAAAAAAATCTTCTCTTGCTGCATTTAAAACAAAAATCATATGAAAAGGGGACATACAAAACATATACATATATACGTCTTACGCCACTGGGAATTTAAACAGCTGATTGTAACACCGTTTATTCAATAATTTGTACAAATTTTCTAAAATATTTCTGCATAATATTTTACTATAAGAATCCTTTAGCTGTTTAACAAACTTGTAAATTATTGCAAATTTTCCGTACACGTATTTTTTTTTTAGAAAATTTTCATTTTGAGGGAAAATTTGTCTTACTCTCTCGTCAGTTTGTTTCTGAGTAATTCTTACTAGACTTGACCAAGGCGAATTTTTCAAATTCATTAACACAGCTGAGCTACTATTTTTTTAAAAACAATTGGAAGAAGAAATGTCAAAAGTTGGTTACGTTTGTGTTTTTTTTTTTAAGTGCATTCATATATACATTCATATACAAGCACACAAATTGTTTCACTCAGCTGTTTTTGACATATCGACTAACTAAAGCACAGACTATCCGGACAAAAAAGCAGCTCATTTAGAGAAGAAATACTAGTCTGCATTAAACGCCTAATCGATTAATCGCCAATTTTTCCGATTAATCAACCCGAATTATCGATTAATCAATTTTCATAATTTTTCGAATAATACCCTAACCAATTAACCGGCAGGGTCGAATAATTGGAAACTCTTATTATACTTGAATTTTGCAATAGCATATTCCAGCAAAAGGGATAATTGAATTCCAGTCGAATTTACAAGTGTAAATACACTTTATTTAAGCCTTAAACACTAGAAATTTATCGTTATTTCCAGGTCCACTTTTTTTTAGGAACTTACATGGAATAATAGTTAAAAAAAGAAACTCAACACTGTTTAAGAACATTTTTATACTACCAATCTTGTAATATATTTGTCTATTTATGATAAACAAATTTTGGAGCGAACAGAGTTATTCTAATTATTTGTTATTCCCCTTTAGGCAATTTAAAGTTTTTCATCTTTATATTTTAAATTGAATAGATACTTTTTTCAAATTTTGATTAATTTTGTTTACTATTTTTAATTTTTCAGAATATCAGATGCTTTAAAAACAAATACAAATTTTGATCTGGAATTGGCGAAGGAACAGCACAAAGCATATTGTAGTCTATTAAGGGAGATTGGTTTAGATGTTATAGAATTGCCACCAGATGACGAATTACCGGAAAGTGTATTTGTGGAGACATCAGCTGTAATATGTAATGGTGTAGCATTAATAGGAAAATCAGATAATCCAATGAGGCAAAAAGAAGTATGTTACACATAAAAAAAAGCAAAAGTTGCTTAAATAATCTTTTGAACATTTTAAACTTTAGGCCAACAGTATGGCAATAATACTGAAAAAAGAATTAGACATACCAGTGGAAGTGATAGATAATCCAAACGCACAATTGGATGGTGGGGATGTTTTATTTACAGGTGAGTTATAGCCTTCATTATTTTAAGTTTGTTTCATGTCGTTACAGTGGTAGGTAACCGCTGTAACCCAAATTATTCGAAACAACAACGATTTATACAAAGTTTGACAATAGAAACGCTTTCTAGTAAAATTAAAATCCCGCTGTAACGTACGTGGAAGAAAGCTTTTGTTTAAGAGAGGTTTTTTCCATAATCTTATATTGAGTATATAATCTCTCAGATTATGCTTCTAATCTTTTTTATAATCTTAATCGTTTACACTTTTTTGACTTCAAGAAGATTATATAACTGCTAAAAAGTATATATTTGACACTTGTGAAAAATCACTGCTTTTTGTTGTAAAATATAATCTTACTAAACAATCATAAATCTTCTAAAATATCAAAAATAGTCAATGCAAGCGACGAAGATTACAAAGTCTGTATTTTAATAATGGTCTGTTGGATTATAAATGAAATGTAAATAGCCTATTAGATTTATTTTATCTTCTGAATGTCCAATTAACATGTTAACGTGACGTTACAAATAACCTACTTATTCATATACCTAATACAGTTACTGATGCCCATAACCAACATTCCATTCTAGTAATTCTCATTCAGTTGGTAAAATTTATTACATATAGTGTCAAAGTTTAGAGGCAAAAAGGGCGAACTAGGATCCAGCTTCGGCTAACAGCCGAAGTATAACTTGTAAGCCAACTAGATACTCGTTTCCCGATCTTACCTGACTCACCTGACGATTATTCTCGTGAGCCACGTAAACACAGTAACCGTTGTTAGAACCGATTTAACCCGACTCACCTGCTGATTATTCTCGTGAGTTACTTGAGAGTTATTAACTAACCGTAGCAACCCTTGCACGTTCTAACCCTCGTGAGTTACGTAAACACAGTAAAGGTAGTTATAACCGGTTTAACCGGACTCACCTGCCGATTATTCTCGTGAGTTACGTAGAGTTATTAACCAATCATAGCTAGAACCTTTTCCCAACTCACCTGCCGATTTTTCTCGTGAGTCACGTACATATATGAACCGTAGCTAGAACCGATTTAACCCGACTCACCTGCCGATTATTCTCGTGAGTTCCTTAGAGTCATTTACTAACCAAGAACCTTTCCCCGATCTCACCTGCCGATTATTCTCGTGAGTCACGTCGACATCATAAACGAAGTTAGAACCGATTTACGCGATTCACCTGCCGATTATTCTCGTGAGTTAGTTAGGACCAGGGATGCGAATGTTGGTACAATTGTACCATTTTTGGTACGATTTGGGTCTTAAGAGTACGATGGTACTCCCATGGTTTATTTGGTAGAATTTAAAAAGCAACTTTGAAAAGGGAATTAAGAAAATTGCACGCAATCAATTGCATTGTATAAATTGTCAACAGTTTCCAGTCTAGTCCAAACGTTACATTCATCGAATTCCTGTTGCTATTATTTTAAAACAACAAATAGTTTGTTACCTACTTAAATATGATATTGATTTCATGGATTTTTGTAAAATATTTTACATATTTTTATTATATACTTTTAAAGAACAACTGAATTTTCTGTACAGTTTTTTTGTTATGGTACAATTGAGTTCAAAAAAGTACAATTTGGTAATGACTTTTGTACGAAATTAAAATTCTCATTTCGCATCCCTGGTTAGGACTATTTACCAAACCTTTTCGTTAGCATTTCACGAATTAGCCCGATTCACCTTCGGTTACTGCAGACCCTTGTCGTACTCCGACCCAGGGAATAGTTTCGATATAACCCTAAAAGCGACTTGTCTATAAACCATTTTAGGTTCTCGTCACCTACGGAAGCGATTATACTAATTATTAAAGGAAGCAGACCTTTAATAGACCCAACCAACCATGAAATATGAAAATTTAAAAAATGTGTCAGTTGAAGAACAATTATGACATTGACTACTGTTTTCCAGTATTGATGACATGAATTGTCAAATTTGTATAAATTTTCTTTCGAAAATGACATTTTGCTTTCCATAATATAGGAAAACAGTAGATGTGGATAGAGAGGAATGTTTTAAAGTCGACACACACGCTTGCTATCCCTGACCGACAGACTACAGAGACAGGCTACCAAACAAGAATTCTCGAACCATATGGTTATTTTGACATTGTAGTGATTTGCAGAATGAAATATAAAAAATAAACTCCATATAAATTTGTATGTTATGTATTTGTTTGTATATCTATCTCTTTCTGTGTATCACTACAATTTTGACATTTCCTTTTACTAATTTTCTAGTTGCCATTTTGACTCAATCAGCTGTTTTCTGTCTAAGTAGTCCCATCCATATTAATTTATTTTATTTCTCAGTATAGGGGATATGAAATTTAATTTTCTTAAGAAATTTTAGAAGGATTTGACAATTTGTATCACCAAAGCTGGAATGTTTTAGAAAGTGGTAGTCGGCGTGTAAATTGCACTTAAAGGGCTATTCACAAGTTACCACCCATACCCAATATTGGAGATATAAAATCCCAATATTGGAAAATAGTAGATATGGATGGACAAGGATGGTTAGCGTGTGAATTAACCTCAACGTGTAAATCAATTGCAAATATCCAGTTAAATGATATAATACTTCGAACATAATTAACCCTAAAATAAGTATTTTCGTTTTATTTTTCAAGTTTCCGTCTTTCAAATTCCATACATAAATCAATTCTATACATAAATCGATAGTTTGAAAAAAAAATTAAAATACTTATTTTGGGGTGCGTATACACAACATTAATTAAAATATTTTCTTTCAAATTTTAAATTTTCAAAATATTTTCTTTTTTTCTTTTAAGGACGGGAGTTTTTTGTTGGCATCTCTGAATATACGAATGAAGATGGTGCTAGAGCTGTAGCTATGACATTTCCCGAATATCCTGTAACGCCAATAAGGGTATGAGCTATTCCAAAAAAAAAAAATTTCGACCCGGGTGCATACACTATCGGACAAAACAAAGTATAAAACTGTAAAAAAAAGTAAAAATCGTAGCATAATTTTAACTGTTCAAAATTTGTCAAATTGATCTGAAAACACGAAAATGGTACCATTTTTTAATTATAGAAGCCCACAGATTGAAATTGTAATGTTCGTTTAAATATACCGCCATTCTATGCCATTCAAAATGAAGTTCAATTTGGTTTTTTTTTTCATTTATACATTACTTAAAGATCTGATAAATTTTTCTTAATATGTAGACGAATTTCCAAAATTATCGTTATTGGAAGTTTTTATCTTAAATACCACGCCCACTGGATAAGAAGGGCGGTTTGCCAAAACAAACATTAAATTTTTTATGTGTGCATCTCTGTGATTAATAAATTGTGCCTGTTTAGTATTTTCAAATGAATTTTATCAAATCAAATTTGAACAGTTTTAGTGGCGGCCCGCCCACACCCAAGAAACAATATCAGTTGTGGCCAATCGAATTATGGCGGTTACGACAACTAACATATCTTCATAATAAATTATATTTTTAGTTGGGAAAGTCAATATTCAGTTGTCTATTTTAATATTTATATTATTACGTTCCACAAAATTTTATTTTAAGCAAAATTTTATTTTTAGATTTTCCGGTATCGAACCTAGGCATCCAAATACTTTATTCACACTCTTAATGCACCACAATTTAATTTAATTTTTTTTTGTTATATTTGTTATTTAAACATTTGAATATTTTAATTAAAAAAATATATATTATTTAAATGTTTGCTTTTACCGGGATTCCAACTCGAAAATTAGGAGTACTAGGCTAGCTCTCTACCTACTAGCCCACAAACACTTATACATTTTTTTTGACTAGTTTTGAATTTAAATAATTTTTTAGGGAAATAAATTTAGAAAAAAATTCGTTTACAAATACCAATCGCTAGTGGCTTCTATAATCAATACAATCCACTCTGCGGTTGGTTCAACTGAGACCCTAATTAAATGATTCATATATTTGATCAGGATAACTTTCAATATTGACAATTTTTTAATAAATTTGATAGATTGTAGTAATTTTCTTGTACATTCACTAAATAAATGGTTGCTTCTACTGTACGAAATTTCTAAACAAATTTTATTCGTAAAGTTGATTGGAAATACCAATAATTGGATAATGGTATACTTTTTTGGTTCCTTTTCCTCCTTTTTTAATTTACAGTGCCATATTTTCGGTATAATAAATAAAATACTTACAAATGTTATTGGTTTTGATCGAATTCTAACCAATCTTTTCTTTGGGTGCAGAATAAGAATGTGACATGCAATGATTGTTGCTATGAGAGAAAACGCGTCAAAAATAACGACGTACAAACTGCCATATTTATTTTAGTGTAAAGCAAGGGTGCCCAAGCTCTATGCGCTTGGTGCATAGAGCACTAGCAATACGAAATACTCAAACAACTTTGTCTTATTGGTTTTTTTTTGTCGTTCTTCACTGTATACACGCAAGTGCGAAGCAACAACACTTTCGTATGCTTTGCTGGTAAACATTGACGACAGCGATCAATGTAGATTTTGGTTTTGCTTAACGTATGATATGATATATTTTTTTTTCTTTGTATGTATTGATTTTTACAATATAAAATATTGAATCAAAATTTGTTATTCTTTAATTGTATTGGTGTTTGCTCTTCCATAAGAACATTCTAAGAGAATAAGAAAAAACGTTTTGAAAATAAAATAGATTCTACTTTACAACTGCAACGCTTGCCGCGATTTAATTGTCAATTTGTAGGGAATAATAATATTTGGTAAAAATAAAGCCTAAATTACTCTGATGTAAACGTGTGGAATCAGCTGATTTATGAAGAGAATATTAAAATAAGTACTCGAACGTGTACGTTTCGTAACTTTGCGGACTATTTTGTTAACAACAGATTTTCTATCCCGTTTTTACGTGACAGTATAAAACAGCTGATTAGTTTTTGTTTATGTGAACAAAAAACAAATAGAAAAGAAATAAAAAAGTTTAACATATTAAAAAAAACATTCTGAAAAACATAAAAAAAACAATAGATGATAAAAAATCTGATATTGTTCGTCCAGGGCAATGATGAGTTGTTTAATAAAAGAAGTCCATATTATAGATTGCCGGACAAAAATAAAAAAACTTGGATTGAAGTTGCAAAGCAAATGGGAGTCCCTATCATCTTGAAGAAATGATTTATGTTTACATAAATTTTTTTCAATACTATTTGAACAAAATTAATATTTTCCACTTTTTTTTATAAATTATTGGACATAACCACAAAGCATAAAAGAGTTTTTTTGTTTGTTTGTTTACTTGTTTGTTTAATTGTCAAACCATATGACTCGTTTCCGTAATTTAAGTAAATTATTATACAGGAGTTCCCCGTTTACGTTTACGAAGCGTTACGTTTACGCTCAAGTAATGAAGCCTTAACACTTTTTTACAGTTTTATACTTGATTTTGTGCGATAGTGTATGTAGTATAGTATGTATGTTTGCAAATGGATATCATTGAAAATAATTGCATGGATATTCCATCTAATTTTGATAACTTTGCTGTATTTAGTTTATCAAAATTTGATACTTTTAACAAAGGTGTTAGAAACACCTTATGTTTAAATAACTCTTACGATTTTTGTAAATCTTAGCTTATAAAAAAGTTTATATTTAAATGAAGGGTTGTTAAATTTTAAGGGCCGATGTTGAATGTGAACCACACCTAAACGTCAAGTTTTTTTCTGCATTTCATTTGACATTTCTCAATTTCAGACTAACTCAATTTGAACTATGGAAAGATACACAATCAAGCAACGCGTTAAAGTTATTCAGGCTTATTATGAAAATGGGCGTTCAAATCAAAATGCATATCGTGCGCTTCGTGATTTTTCCGGTCAATTTATTCGTCCAAATGTGCGTACAATCGGAAAAATTTGAGCAAACCGGGTCTGAAGGAGATGTGAAAGCACCAGTGCATGCTCGTACAGCTCAAAATATGGCTGCTGTTCGCGATAGTGTGGCTAAAGAGCCGTCCACCTCAACTCGTCGTCGTGCCCAACAATTGCATAAAGACTTGCATTTACACGCTTACAAGGTGCAATTGACTCAAGAACTAAAGCCTCTTGGCCATTCCAAACGTCGTCGATGGTCTGAATAATGGCAAGAAATGGCAACAGTGGATGATCAATTTTCAAAGAAAATTATCTTCAGTGATTAGGCACATTTTCACCTCAATGAATTCGTCAATAAGCAGAATTGCCACATTTGGGCGATTGATAATTCAAGAGTGATTGTCGAAAAACCAATGCACCCACAATGAGTGACTGTTTGGTGCGGTTTATGGGCTGGCGGCATCATCGGGCCGAATTTTTTCCCAAAATGAGGACGGTCAGGCAGTTACTGTGAATGGTGTTCGCTATCGTGAGATGATAATGAACTTTTTATGGCCCGAATTGGAAGATATGGAAGATAATTCGGCACATTAACGGCATAGAACTCAATTATGCCTAAGCGTCATCGAAAATTTGGACCATCGGATGGAGGTGTGCCGCCGAGGTCGCGGCGGCCATTTGGCCGATATTTTATTCAATACATAATTGAACCATACCATATTATCATAATAAAAAGAAATGACAATAATTTTCTAAATAATTTGTCTTTTATTCAAAATCAATGTCGGCCCTTAACATTTAACCACCCTTTACTTTCTTTTAAAAATTCGCAGTAGTCTCTTTACAAAAAAACAGCAAAAACAAATTATTATTTGCGAATATTTCAAAATTATTTATGGTGTCTTGTATTAAAAATTCATATTTATGTTTTAGTAAGAAGTGCTCCATATTGTTCTTGAATGTTCACTTAAGTTTTCCATAAAAAGATTTTGAAAAAAAAAAATACAAAATTTTCTCTTTCACCTAAAAGTGAAATACAGAACATGACCGACTCAATGTTAACGTTAATTTTAAACATTAAAATATCCATGTGCTAATTTTTCAATTCAATCAAAGCATAACATTCCGAAAGACGACAAAATTCTAAAATCTAACATATTTCAAAAAATAAAAAATCAAATCTAACATATTTTTAATTCTATTTTAGGTTGGTGGTCCAAAGTGTTTAAAATATTATGTTAGTATGGCTGGTCCAGATGTTTTGTGTGTTAGTAATAGTAAAATATGTTTTGAAATTGTAAAACGTATGGAACGTGAAGCTAGTTTTAAATATCAAAAAATCACTTTACCCGAAGAACATGCAGCAAATATGTTGTACATCAATGGTACACTCGTCCATAGATCACCACAGGAAATTTATGAATCGCACAAAGTATGTAATGCCCAAAATTAAGAGTATTAAAAGAGGTGTATAGTTTTTGATTTATAAAAAATATTTATGGAATTCAATTTGATTTTGATTTTAAATTTTTAAAGATTATTTTTCAAAACATAAATTATATTCTCCATTTCAGATCATTAAGGATAAAATTGACATTCCCACGCGCAATATTAATATCAGTGAATTTAGCAAATTTTCATCGGGTGGTTTGACATCAGCATGTCTTTTACTGAGACGTTGGAAATCTATACGCAGTATTTAGATTATGCAATCTTGAATTGTTCATCGCAAATAGAGTGGGGGGAATGTGTTGCACCTTGAAACGTTTGATTTTTCACTAACTTTCTAACGTTTGATAACAAAATTTATCTTAAATAAGGTATTTTAATTTTTTTATTCCTTACACCTAAGCATAGCTTAAAATTTCATCTGTTAAGTCTGTAATTGCTAAAAAAAATGGTGGTTGTAGCTTGAAACGCTAAAAGTTAATATCCTTAAAATCCGTTTAATAGTATAATTACAATATTGCCCTACAAATAATACGTTCCGTTAACGTTCCATTTTCGGTCCGTCATAAATGGAATTCAACTCCGTTTTTTGGATCCGTATACGCACCGATATATCGAATGAAAAACTAAGCTGTCCGTTAAAAGTCTGTCAATGACGAAACATTTTCGGACCAATATACATATCAGATGAAAAACTGATTTGTACATTGAAAGTCCCTCAATAACGGACCGTTTAAGGATTCGTATTCGTACCTTTTTTTCATCAAAAAACGGGATTTTGTAAATACGTATCTTTAATAGCAAATTTTATTATTTTTCCTTCAATTTATTTACAAAAATATTAAAAATAAAATAAAGCTTTTACAAATTAAATACAACAAATACCAAATCAAATTACAAACAAATACCATTTTTTTCTCCAGCGCAATTAGCATCCATCAATCACTGCGGTTGTGGCCCATTAAAAATCATGAAAAAATAAAACGAAAATTTAATTTAGGTTTAAATGGTGGTATTTACGATATGATGTAACGCATTGTGCAAATTTGCAAATTTTTACACAAAATCTATTATAAATTTTCAGGCAATATTTTTATTTGCAAATCTGCATAAAATTGCACACATCATCATAAAACTTCTTTTAAATTTCATAAATATTCACCTTAGGGATATTTAAGTATTTGTTTTTGACGAACAAAAGAAATCCAAAAGCAACGGAAGAAAAACTAATGAAAAACGGTTGTACGTATTTGATGGTACAGAAACGGATACACCAAAACGGAGTCAAAACGTATACGGTTCGTTAATGTTTCGCTTACTTACAAGCTTTGATGGATACGTATTTTCGGACCGTAAACGTACAATAGAAGCCGGGTTGCGTACGTGTCGGAGAATCTGTAAAAATATTTCTTGGGTAGCGACAAAAATTTAATTTTCATATTTGGTAAATATTATTGTAGTAAAGTTTGTAGTTAGCGGTAAAAATATTAAATTTTCTCAAAAATCTAACCTTGAAACTGTTTTTGGTTGCACCTTGAAACAATTTAAATTATTGTTTTCCCACTAAAATATTGAATGGTATTAATTTTAAATTTAAATATTATCATTTTTAAGAACATGATTTTTTTGATTGGAAACCACGATATTTTCACTATTTTATAAATATCGTTTTTTTTTTTCAAAACACTATTACGACTGTATTTTGAAACAGTTTTCAATTGTATCTTAAAAAAAATTTAATTTGCCCAGTAAATTACTGAAACGTACTCAATTTAAATTTTAATAATTTAAGTATGATTTTGAGGTTAAACCAAAGTTTTACTATAAAACGATTTTTATAAATTTTGCAATTATTCAGAGGATCTATTATGTAGCCCTAAAAATAAATGTATTTTAAGGTAAAATATATATTTTTTTTCATTAGCAAATCAGATATGTTTTCAAGGTACATTCCACACATTCCTCTACATATGTAAGTGTTGTGTGTAACAAAAATTATGGCAATATTTAATTCCGGTTAACAAATGTTTATCTTCCGTAGTTCTATATTTATGTAGCTAAATTAAAATTTATTATTGCAATACAAATAAATAAACATTTATAAATATTTATACATAATATACGATTTTGTTATATAAAAAAGAAAATACATAATAACATATTTACAATGTAAATGTTATATACATAAAGCTGAATTCACAATGCTGCAGTACTCCACTACTCTACAGAGTGGATTTTGTTTCTATCTCTATTTTAGTGTACTCCACACTGCAGCGTGGAGTACTCCAGCATTGTGAATCTAGCCTATAAATATTAAAATACACAATTTGTTAAAAATTAGTAATTTGTATGAATTTTTATTTTTCACTGTCACATTTTATGTTAAATCAGAGTTGTATTTTCCAAAGAATATTTCCTGCGTTCAAAAATAAATTCAAACAAATCTTAACACTTCGGGGTTATAGGTCAATGATTAAAAAAACAAAGGTTTTTATCAGTACCACATTCGTATAAAGTTCCCTTGGATAAAATTCTTAACAAATTAAAAATCGAAAATATACACTCAGCCAATTATATCGGTAAAATCAACTGAATATAACAGATAAAGTAATTAAAATTCATATTAAAATTTTTGACATTGCAATTTCGTTTAAACTAACTGAAAATTGCAGTTATTTTTAACTGTTACAAAAACAACAGACAAATGCAATAAAACCCATCAACGATGTAGTAAAGCCTATATGACACTTTCTAATTTGCTAGTGGCCTAAAAAAGTGTCATATAGACTTAAAAAAAATAGACTGAATTTTTATTATAAAATCTGCAAAACATCGACAAAATTGGCACAGAAAAGCTACAAATTTAATTAATTTTTTCTATTTTAAAAATTCATTATTTCTTCTTCGCCTTTTTTATTTTGTAAAATAACTATAATTCGTGGGAAAATAAAAATAAAACACAAGTAAAAGATGGCTTAAATTGGGCTGTTGCCGAATAATGTAATATGAAAAGTAAAATTATGGAGGTGAAAAAACTTTTTGAGGTGAAAAACTTTTTTGGATGAGAAAACAATTTTATTGCTTTAAAAACAATTTTGAGGTGAAAAAAATATTTTGTGGTGAAAAAAAATTTTAGTGGTGAAAATAATTTTTTGAGGTGAATATAAAATATTATTTAATTCTAAGCGACTAGTGAAAAATCAATTGAAAATGTTTTACTTGCCAGTCACTACTATGAAGTTATACTAAATTACGCCAATTTGTACCTCCTCATTTTCACTCATAACTTTTTAACCGCTGCACCGATTTAAATCATTTTCAATAGCAAACTGCTCGGAAGTATGCACATTAATGTAGCATATTCACATCCTGATCGCCATTTCAACAGACATAAATCGACTTAAAATCGCATAAGGATCAAGAATATATACACCTTATGGGGTCTTAGACCTATTTTCCGACATATTCAACGAAATGACAAGTTGATATACCCTCCCTCTCCATATAAGGTGAAGGGGATAAAAATTTAGTAAGGTAAAGGGGGAGATTTCGCCACTGGGGCACATCATCGCCGATTTTTACGCTAGTAAAGAAAGTTATTAAAGTAAATCGATCATTTGTGCAAATACTTTTTCATGTCTAGAAAAGTGTTTTTATGGGGTTGTAAAACAAAAAATAATTGAGATTTGGAATATTTGCCATCACATTTTTATTTCGACTGTTAAAAACCCCGCTTTAAGATTTTAAAGCGCTAATATTATTTTGGAAGATGAGCAAAATGTGACAACATTAGTATGAAATCTCTCACATTTGTAAAGCGAGATTTAAATTTGACAACTACAGTTTTTTTAGTGGTTACGGTCATAGCCGGTCGTCCGGGTTTTACGGCCTGGTCTACCCAGTTTACCGTGGTTTAGAAATTAAAAAAATCGACGTTTTTTTTCAAAATTGATAATATCTTATCTTTTGTTTATAAAGCCCTGTATATTTTGTATACTATACATTTATGTAACATAACAGGTCAATGGAAAAGTCCCTGGCCTTCCATAGTAAAACACATTTTTTTGTGATACACTGATTATAGCGACCCTCCAACTTTTCGATTTGTCTTTTGCCTCAAAATAGGCCTCAGTTTCGGCGATCACCTCTTCATTCGACGAAAATTTCTTCCCAGCGAGAATTCTTTTGAGATCTGAGAACAGGAAATAGTCGCTGGGAGCCATATGTGGAGAATACGGTGAATGCGAAAGCAATTCGAAGCCCAATACATCGTTTTCGCTGTTGATGATCCTTCCTTTTTCAAGGTATTCAATAAAAATTATTCCATGCGTTTCCCAAAATACAGACGCGATAACCTTGTCAGCCGACTGTTGCGTCTTTCCTCGCTTTGGAGTTGGTTCATCACGTGCAGTCCACTCGGATGACTGTCGATTGGACTTCGGAGTGAAATGATGGAGCCATGTTTCATCTATTGTCACATATCGATGAGAAAACTCGGGTTTATTACACTTGAACATCTCCAAACACTGCACCAAATCATCAACTCGTCGTTGTTTTTGATCAAAAGTGAGCTTGCGTGGCACCCACTTTGCACAGAGCTTTCTCATACCCAAATATTCGTGAATAATATGATGTTCACGTACAGTTGATATCTTTAGAGTACCTGCTAGTTCATTTAATTTCAATTTTATATCATTCGAAATCATTTTGTGGATTTTTTTGATGTTTTTGTCCGTAACAACCTCTTTTTTTTGGCGTCCATTGCGTTCAGTGTCCGGAAACTCGTCATCAAGCAATATTTTATCAACACGCGAAATTCCTTTTAATCCATTTTTTTCACAATAACAAAAGTTGCTTAACTCAAAATGCTATAATTCACAAACTAATGAGGTTAGGGCTAACTAAAAATAATATTTAAGTCTAGTAGCGCCATCTATGTGTTAGCCCGGATCTTTTTCGGTCCCATTTACGGTGTTTTTATGCCGTTGCTCGCAATGGGTTATAATTTTGCAGAAACAATATAGACATAATTTTGAACAAATTTAGCTACGTTGGGAGCAAAAATATTCCGAGACTGGCTCTTAAATTCAAAAAGTCCTTCACTTTGTATACTTTTGTATGAAAATGCCACGGTCCAATGTACGTCATTTTTATGATTTAGCTCACAATAGACTAAAACTTTGCAGAAATAATCAAGACGAAATTCTGACTTGGAACTGTAAACCTTTTTTTTAGGTTGTGGAACAAAAATATTCTAGCACTGGCTCTTGAATTCAGAAGTGCCTTCACTTCATACATTTATTTTAAAATGCCACTGTTTTTTGCAAAAATAATTTACATACATAATTCTGACATTAAATATATATAAATTGTATGTAATTTTTCTATTTTTTAATTAAAAGCCAAAAGTACCAAAAACAAGCATTCGGAAAAATTACTACAACCCGGTTAACCGGGTACACAGGTAAATCCGGATAATGGGGGGCTTTTGTCATAAGAAACAACCTTAAAAATATTTCCAAAAAGCACTTTATTCTTTGTAAATATCTAACGAAAGTTATGTTAGTAAAATTATTTTTCTGTTAAAAGTACAAGCTAGCGTTGAGAATTTTCAATATATTGATAGGAGAAAAACATTTCCCAGATTCTATAAGACGATTATCGTTTATCGGTCACTTTCACAGTTAAATATCAATCATATTACATAAAAATTTCAAGCTGATGTTAATAATTTTCAATGTCTAGTTCAACAGATTGGTAAGTAATATCTTTAAAACGATAAAATTTTAACTTCAAAAGTGGACGGTAATCGTCTTATAGAATCTGGGCACATGTAATTTGCAAAGCTTTCTTTTTTGTTTTTTTTCCGCCAGAAGTAAAAATTAGAACCACGCAATACATGTACTTCGTTTAATTTAGTTTAAATTTATTTTTATAATGTTTTTAATTATTTTTTATTATTTTGTTATATTTATACCCTCCACCATTTATCCAATATAGGCCTAAGATCACGACGCGAAGACTCAAGCAGGGGTGCCTATTTTTACCTGGATTCTTGGACATCCTCCCGAGCAGTTTGGTATTAAAAATGAGCAAAATCGGTCCAGCGGTTAAAAAGTTATGAGTTAAAATGTGAAAATACCTCTAAATTTTCCATACAAATTGGTGTATTTTAGTACAATTTCATAGTACATAGGTACAAATATATTTTGTATTCACCTCAAATATTTTTCACCTCAAAAAATTTTTATTACCACTAAAATTTTTTTTTACCACAAAAAATTTTTTTCACCTCAAAAAATTTTTTTCACCTCCATAATTTTACTTCAAAAGTTGTTTACATTATTTGTATCAAAACAGTAGAGAACATTTTTTTAGGATATTGGTGGAGGCTATTCAAAGATTCGAAAAAAATATTCTCTACTGGGTTTGATACAAATAATGCAAAAAACTTTTGAAGTAAAATTATGGAGGTGAAAAAAATTTTTTGGGGTTAAAAACTTTTTTGGATGTAAACACATTTTTTGATGAAAAAAAAATTTTCATTTGAAAAAAATTTTTGTGGTGAAAAAAAAATTTAGTGGTAAAAAAAATTTTGTTAGGTGAAAAATATTTCAGGTGAATGCAAACTTGTACTAATATGCACCATTTTGTATGAAAAATTTAAAGGTACGAGTATCTTCACATTTTCACTCATAACTTTTTAACCGCTGGACCGATTTTGCTAATTTTCAATAGCAAACTGCTCGGGAGGATGTCTGATAATCCGGGAAAAAATTAAGACCCCCGACTTGAAATCGACATGTTACAAACGGAATAACAAACTGATATATACCCTCACCATATATTGTGGAGGGTAGGTGTGCTGCCTTATCGATATCCATTTGACAGATACTGATTTATTCTCTCACAACTCATTATTTTGTCATAAGAAAATTTATAAATTTTTCGTCAATACAAAATTAATACGAATTCTAGCAAGTGTCATACGGGCTTTACTATTTCTTTACTGTAATTTTTACTAGTCTGTGTGTTTTCTTTTATCTGCAGCTGAAAGTTATTTGTCTAGTAAAACCGCCATCACCAATATTTTTTCAAAGAGTGAAAAACTTTACTTTTTCTTTATTTTCCTCAAATTTTTCTTACAAAACCCCTAAAAAATAATTAAATCAGTCGAAACATTTTTAAGTAGAGAAGAAAATTTTTTAAATTCATTGTCAAAACGATACCTATTTTGCTATCGATTTGACGATGATTTTGTGCTTATAGGAAGCAAATTAGCTGCAAAAAAAAAAAACGATTTCGAAAAAAACGATAACAAAAATTTCAGTTACGTGAAGCAAAAAAAAAAGTCAAAACGATATCGTCATACAATTATCGCCCTATAGAATTCAGCCTCAGACATGCATCAAGCTCAACACAGCTGTATTTTATTCCTGGATATTCTAGTGCTATTATTGTTGGGGACTCGAATATTGACTTATTACACTGTTCAATTCTTCAGATTTTTGTAACTTATTACAGACTTATGATTGCGCACTAAACACAAGAAATTGAAAATTTTCAATTTCTGAATAGAGCAATTGAATTATCCGCTTCTCAATTCATGTTTTCATTTTGACGTTTAAGGTTTTTGTGATTTATTTGTCGTGCAAACAAATCACACGCACAAATAACTCATGTGTGGCCACCTTAATCCAGCGTTTAAGGGAAGTATAAAATATCTCTATAATAATAAGCTCTTTGACGAAAGAGTAGCAAGAAGTATATAAACATGCAGTGTTGCCATATAAGAAATGTAAAAAGCTGCTTGATCGTCTAAAAAAAGTGCTAGATGGAAAATAAAAAGTGCTATATTTCTTGCATATATTATGAGTTTTTATTGATATACTGAATTATAATTTATAAAAATAACGCGTTTTATAAAAAAAATATTTGTATGAACCCGAACGATGCGTTCCATTGTATGTATATGTTGCACCGGTTCCCACTGTAAAAATTTTACATCATTTTCCCTACTCTTTCACGAAACAAATACACTTGTATACCTTTTTGTGATATAAGAGTAGCTTCTTTAGAATTAACTAAACAAAAATAAAGGGTGGTTAAATTTTAAGGACCGATGTTGAATGTGAACCACATTTAAACGTCAAGTTTTTTTTCAGCATTTCTTTTGACATTTCTCAATTTCAGACTAACTCAATTTGAACCATGGAAAGATACAAAATCGAGCAACTCGTTATAGTTATTCAGGCTTATTATGAAAATGGGCGTTCAAATCAAAATGCATATCGTGCACTTCGTGATTTATCCGGTCAATTTAATCGTCCAAATGTGCGTACAATCGGAAAAATCGTGCAAAATTTGAGCAAACCGGGTCTGTAGGAGATGTGAAAACACCAGTGCATGCTCGTACTGCAGAAAATATTGCTGCTGTTCACGATTGTGTGGCTGGAGAGCCGTCCACCTCAACTCGTCGTCCTCCCCAACAATTGCACCTCTCACGCTCGTCGTTGATGATGCATAAAGACTTGCATTACACGCTTACAAGTGCAATTGACTTAAGAACTAAAGCCTCTTGACCATTCCAAACGTGTGAATGGTCAGAATGGCGGCAAGAAATGGCAACAAAATCATCTTCAGTGATGAGGCACATTTCCACCACAGTGGATTCGTCAATACGCAGAATTGATAATCAACGAGTGATTGTCAAAAAACCAATGCACCTACAAAGAGTGACTGTTTGGAGCGGTTTATGGGCTGGCGGCATCATCGGGCCGTATTTTTTCCAAAATGAGGCCGGTCAGTCAGTTACTGTAAATGATGTTCGCTATCGTAAGATGATAACGAACTTTTTATGGTCCGAATTGAAAGATATGGATGTGCACGATATGTGGTTTCAACAGGACGGTGCCACTGGCCACAAGCTAACGAAAAAATGGCTCTTTTGCGCTACAAATTCAATGGCCGTGTTATCTCACGTGGTGGCGATGTCAATTAGCCGCCAAGATCATGTGATTTGACACCGTTGGACCTCTTTCTTTGGGGTTATTTGAAAGAAAAGGTGTACGTCGATAAGCCAGCAACAATTCAAGAGCTAAGGGATGAGATAATTCGGCACATTAACGGCATAGAACCTCAATTAAGCCTCAGCGTCATCGAAAATTTGGACCATCGGATGGAGGTGTGCGCCGAGGTCGCGGCGGCCGATTGGCCTATATTTTGTTCCATACATAATTGAACCATACCATATTATCATAATGAAAAGAAATGACAATAATTTCCTAAATAATTTGTGTTTTATTTAAAATCAACATCGGCCCTTAAAATTTAACCACCCTTTATTTAGAGTAGTCTCCAAATGGATCCTCAATTCATATCAGTTTTATCTTAACTAAAGGGAGATATTTTAAGTTGTGCCTGTGAGTAGTATGTCATAACGGTTTACATTATATTAATGAACAAATTTCAGATAAAGAGTACCAACTATATGTATATTTAGCTATATCTTTAAAAATCCAGATCTTTATCTTTCTTTAAACGCTTCTCGGGTTCCAGATAACTTTCATAACGTGTTGCATAATTTAAAAAAGTGCTAAAAATTTTCGAATTTTTTATAAAAGTAGGAAACTATCACCCAGCACTTTTTTTTATAAATTTTGGGTGCTAACTCATAAATAAATGTGCTAGAACTAGCACCTAAAGTGCTTAAATGGCAAGCCCGCAAATACGTAAAAAGAAGAGAGCATTTTAATAGAGTCCGACAGAGTTGGTTGTCTTTTATATATTTAATGGTCGTTTCTACTGGAATCAGTACGGATTTAACGATCGTCTAGACCAGTTCTGTATTTGGTAAAAAAAACTCGATATTTAGTAAAAAAAAAATACACGTGGTGTTGATTTTTTTTAAAGATACTTTTCTGTCATACACATAATTAACACAACAAAATGACTACCAGTAAGTTTTGCTTCAAAAATAATATTTTGGTTATTTTTTGCTGTTTATTGTGGCCCTGTGTTATTTATATTTAAAATTCAAACAAAAACATTAACAATTAAGATGCTTATGTTGTATTTCAAATGTTGCGTTACAATTAAAGCATAAAAAGCTGTTCACACAGAACGATTAATAAACATTTTAATGTAAAAACTAAATATACAAAAAGTTAAAGTGTTTGAGTTAAACGATTCGAGCAGCTGTTTCTTAATGATTGTTAATATTCTACTGAAGGCATTAAGTTGATTAAAACAGACTTATGACAGGTCACACGTTTGACCAAGAAGTTCTTAAAATTTCTAAATTTTATGCTAAGGAAGTTGAAACATCTTAATATGTTATTTTTTGAATGTGGCAAGTATTTAATGATTCGTCCTGGTTACAGCATTTTTAAAAACTTTACTTCAAGAGAATAAGAATTGAACGATTTTGCCCAAATTATTGACTTTTTGAAGAAGATTAAGGGTGGATTGGAAAGTCCGTGCCCTAACAATGAAAACCAATTTTTTGAATTTGAAATCAATTTTATTCCTCAACGTAATCTCCGTTAAGTGAAATTCTCATCTTCCAACGATCCTCTTACATCTTGATACACTCACCAAAAAAAGTCTGTAATGGCAACTGAAAATTTTGCTGTGATTAGGTGAAATTTTGCTAATTTGAGCCCAGCAGTATTTTTTGCTAATCTAAGCAACACATGTCTGCTGAGATGTAGTACAATGAAATTAGTAGCCGCTACTTAATTTTAGTAAACTTTTTGTAAAGTGTAATTTAAAATCGATTTGCTTAAATCAGCAAAAATATTCACTAAATAATATTAGTACAATCAAATTAGTATAAAAAATTAGTAAGCGCTACTAAATTTTAGTAAATTGCTGTAACACAATGAATTGTAAAATATAGCAAAATTTGAATTAATAAAAATGCACAAATTAACTCAATTATTATTTAGATACACTTGTTATACTTTAAAGCTTCTAATTTCATTTGAAATTGCCTTAAGAATTTAAATATACAAATTTATATTATTTTTTCAAAAAACATTTTAGACAAAATTAAAAGTAAAAACAAACGAATTTATCATTTTGTTTTAAATTGCTAATTTTTGTTTTGAAAAATATTTTTAGTAAATTTTTTTTGGATAGTAAGGTTAAATTTAAATTGTTTTAAGGGCTGATTTTTAGAACTAAAAAAGTTTTTAGTGCTATTTTAAGTGGCTGTCCTATTTTTGGACATGAGTCGGTTGTAAAAAGTATCTTCACTTTCGATCCCTTTATTCAACCTATGTATGTATGTATGTTTTAATTATTAGAATTAACAATTATAATAATTGTTAAAAAATTATATTATTTGCCTGAAGCAGTCACCCAATGTGGAGACGAAATATTTATTGGAAAATAAATAATCATTATTATTTTTTTTATTAATTCTTCGTTTACATAACCGAGCCATTGGGACCTTATGTAGTTAATTAAAGCTACTATCTAAATAACAAACAAGATCTCAAGCTCAATTTAAAGGAATAATAAAATATTCAAGATCAAATAAAAGAAAATAAATTTATTAGAAATAACATTTCCTTCTATATCCACTTTTTTAAAATTAGTTTCAAAAACTTTGAAATGTTCTGTAAAAGTTCTGTAATTTGCAAAATGTAAATAGCAAAAAAGTTTGCTAAATAATATTTTTTTTACTAAAAATCAAAAAAAAAATTGTAAAGTGGTATTGAAAACAGTTTGCAAATTTTTTCACTAACTTTTTTTCTGAGTGTACCCTTGAAAAAATATGATTTATCAAACTATTCAAAATAGGAATCCGTCTCTAATATGACTTCTTCATTTGTCAAAAATCTCTTTCCCTGGAGCCATATTTTCAAGTTTGGGAACAAATAAAAATCGCTGGGGCCAGCCAGATCTGGGGAATGCAGGGGGGGGGGGGGGGGGGGTGGAGAAGCAATTCATAATGTAAAGACTTCAATTTATCTGAAGCCAAATCAGATCAATGCGCCGTTGCACTGTCATGATGGTACAAGATTTTTTCATATTTAAGTGGGGTCCTTTTTTCTTAATTTAATTCATCCAATCTGTCCAATAACGCAACATTGTATTTAACAGTTATTATATAATAAATAAATATTATACCATGTGCATCAAAAAAAACACTGGCCATTACCTTTCCAGCTTTCGCACGATTGTAACCTGTCCAAAATCCTGAGTAGTATGCCACTAATTGTGATTTTTTTTTTTTTATAAAACTAATAGTTATTCCAAAATAATTCAAACAATTTCCATTTTATTCCTAGTTGATGGTTATAAATTGGGCAATGCCATTGTTGAGGGTAAAACAAAACAAGTTTTTAATTTACCCGATCATCCCGGTTTGTGTCTTTTGCTAAGCAAGGATCGTATTACCGCTGGCGATGGTGTTAAGGCTCATGATTTACAAGGAAAAGCTGAAATTTCAAATACCACAAATGGTTTAGTTTTTCAACTACTTAATGAGGCTGGTAGGTATAAATGCAAAATTTATGTATATACTTTACCAAGCAAAAGATAATTAATTTTACATTCAATGTACTTTTTTTTATTCATTTATTTTGTAGGAATTAATACGGCCTACATTAAACCGGCTGGTAGCAAGGCATTTATTGCAAAAAAATGTGAAATGATACCAATTGAGTGGGTTACCAGACGTTTGGCAACTGGTTCATTTTTAAAACGTTGCCCTGGCGTTCCAGAGGGTTATCGGTAAGTGAAATTAAAATTTACCCTCAATCATTTAAATTATTTACGGATACAATAAGGTACTCGTATAAAAAAAGAATAGATAATTAAGAAAGGTACTGCAGGCTAAATACTTCAATTTTGATGAAACTTGGGTATGATGTAATATAAATTCTAAGATCAAAATGTCTCAGCTTAGAGTAACAAACTGCGAATTAGTTACATTGCATTTAAAGTCTTTCATGGCTAATATGGTTAGGCAGTCATCGAACCTTGGCATTGTTACGTTTGTAATGTAGGACAACAGGTTCAATTCCTACAGCCGACGGGTTGTTGTTAAAAAAATTACCATTTATAGACAACCTGACAATTATAACATACAAAGCAATTAATACAATTTAATGGAAAATCACTGATGACGCCTGTTAATAGTGTTTTATAATTTTACGCAAAAAAAAATTTTACACTCAGAAAAAAAGTTAATATAAAAATTTGTAAACGGTTTTCAATCCCACTTTACTATTTTTGTACTGATTTTTAGTAAAAAAAATATTATTTAGCAAATCTTTTTGCTATTTACATTTAACAAATTACAGAATTTTTACAGAATAATTACAAATTTTTGTTGCTAATTTAAGAAATCATTTTACAAATTTTTAAAAGTCGATTTGCTAAAATTAACAAAAAAATTACTAATTTAAAAAAGGGAAATTGAAGGAAATGTTATTTCTAATTAAAACTTATACCTACAAACTTAAATTTCCTTAAAATGTTACATATATTAAAAAAGGGATCGGAAGTAAGAATACCGTCTCATGTCTAAAAACAGGACATCCATTTGAAATAGCACTAAAAAGTTTTTTTTTAGTTCTAAAAATCAGCCCTTAAAACAATTAAAATTTGACCTTAAAAGTAATTAAAAAAATAATTGACTAAAATATTTTTCAAAGCAGAAATTACCAAATTAAAATAAAATGATTCGTTTAGGTTTTGACAATTTTTAAGCCTTTGATTTTTTTTAATTTGTCTAAAATATTTTTTGAAAAAAATATATATTAATATTCAATTTTTTTAAGCTAAAGATCTTTTTCTTTTTTTTTTATATAAAATTTCTTATTTTATTTTCGATATTTCGCTAACAATTTGTTAGCATCTTCAGGAAAACAAAATTTTAATAATTATAAATAATTATAATAATTAATATTAAAATAAGATCGAATAAAGTTATATAATTTTCAAAAAAATATATAAAATAAAAAATTTTGATGCTCGATAAAAAAAAATAAATTTAAAATTTTGTTCAAATATTAATAATATTTAGTAAATTTTTTTTGCTTGCTGGTTTTAGCAAACAGATTTTTAATTTCACTTTACAAAAAGGTTATTAAAATTCAGTAGCGGCAGCTAAATTTTTCTACAAATTTAATTGTACTACAAGTCAGCTGGGCTTAAATTAGCAAAAATTTCCGTAATAACAGCAAAATTTTCAGTTGCCATTACAGCCTTTTTTTAGAGAGTGTATTAACCTCAAACCTTTACTAAAATTGATAATGCATATTAATAGCAACTGTCTGTACACTAACCAAAAAAAGTCTGTAATGGCAACTGAAAATGTAGCTGTCATTACGGGAAATTTTGCTACTCGTAATTTGAGCCCAGCGGTATTGTTTGCTAATCTTGTAGAAAAATTAGCTGCCGCTACTAAATTTAAGTAAACTTTGTGTAAAGTGAAATTTAAAATCTGTTTGCTAAAATCAGCAACTTACAAAATAATATTATTATTAGTACAAAATTTAAAAATTTATTAATTTGATCGAACATCAAAATTTTTTCAAAGAAAATTTTAGAAAAAATTATAAAAAAAAATCAAAGGCTTAAAAATTATTTAAATTTTTTTAATTTCATTTTTGAAAAATATTTGTCATTTTTTTTTTTTTACTTTTAAGACCAAATTTTAATTGTTTTTAGGGCTGATTTTAAGAACCAAAAAAAACTTTTTATTGCTGTTTTAATTTTTAGATATGAGTCGGTATATTTACTTCCGATCCCTTTTTTAATCTATGTAACATTTTAAAGCAATTTAACATTTCCTTCAATATCTATTTTTTTAAAAATTAGTAAATTTTTTGTTTTGCTAATTTTAGCAAATCGGTTTTCAAAAATTTGTAAAATGATTACTGAAGTTAGCAACAAAAATTCGTAAATATTCTGTAAAAATTCTGTAATTTGTAAAATGTAAATAGCAAAAAGATTTGCAAAATAATAATTTTTTTTTACTAAAAATCAGTACAAAAATAGTAAAGTAGGATTAAAAACCGTTTACAAATTTTTCTACAAACTTTTTTTTTCTGAGTGTATGACATTATATAAGAAGTTTTAATAAAAAAAATATTTGAAAAATTTGATCGTGTCCATGCTTTATTTTACAACAATGGCACGTCAGCAATTAAACTGTGATTTCCTTCGTTATAATTTTAAATTGAAACATTAAAAAATATGTTATTTGTTTTGTTATTTAAAAAAACAATATTTAATCCTGATAACTGCAAAACAAAAATATAATCACATTCCATGACCTTTACATTTACCCCCCATTATTGCTAATAATAATGATGATGCTGATGAAATAATTTAATATATATATAATAAGGTGTCCCTTTAATAACGAATTGTAGAATTTTAATGATGAAATGCGTCTAAAGTTTACAAAATTTTTAATAACTTTTTGATACCTTGTGAATAATTTTTGTATGCTGATCACGAAAATTATAAAAAATAATTCAAATCGATCGAAGATTTTTTTCAGTTAAGTTTCAATTAAAAAATATATTTTTTTTTGAAAAAATCAAAACTAAAATAAAACAAGTAAAAAAGAGCTAAATTCGGCTGTGCCGAATCTTTGAATACCCTCCACCATTGGGGCTGAAGATGATATACGTATATACTAAATTTTGCATGAACTGTAATATGTTTTGTCAATTTATGTAACGAACTTTTGTTATTAAGTTTTAGTAATGTTATTTATTTAGTTTTAGCAATGTTATTTACAGAGGTCTGCTCTGTTAGCGACTTTAACATTGTTGATTTTTACGTTAACTTAGTTATCAGAGTAACACACATATAAGCTCTAAGAATGTTAATCGAACAATAAGAAGACTTAATAACATTTTTACTTACTTAACAGAAAAAAAAATAGATACAGAAAAATTGTACAAATTTGTATGGAAAATTTAGAGGTACCTTCACATTTTCACTCATAACTTTTGAACCGCTTGACCGATTTTGCTCATTTTAAATACCAAACTGCTCTGGAGGATGTTCAATAATCTGGGTAAAAATAGGCACCCTCGCTTGCGTCTTCGCGTCGTGATCGCCATTTCAACAGACAGACAGACAGACAGACGGACAGACAGACAGACGGACATCGTTAAATCGACTTAAAATTGCATAAGGATCACGAATATATATACTTTATGGGGTCTTAAACCTATATTTCGACATGTTACAAACGGAATGACAAACTGATATATACCCTCACCATATATGGTGGAGGGTATAAAAATCCATTTATAGTTGTGTTTGTGTACACTAGCTTTACAATTTTTACTAGTTCTAAAAAATCCGTTTTAGTACAAAAAATTTGTAAATAATATCAGAAGAAGTTTTACTGGTTTTAACTCGAAAAATTTCTTCCAGCTACAACTAACAAAATGTTTTTTTTTTAATTTTACAATTTATGAAATTGAACACATTTTAATGTGAATCGTTTTAAATGAAATTAACTATAAATTCTTAATTCTTTTTTATATAAAAATATTGGACCATAATCATAGTCCCGCACTTATGTCGACTGTTTTTAAAAACGACTTTAAATTAAAAACCTATTATAGTAAAAATTAAATCCAGTTTTAAGTTAAACCGGCTTTAAATGGATATCACATCAAATGTACCAAATGCTCGAATACATTTTGTACTAAAAAACAAGTAAAAAAGGCTTAAATTCGGCTGTGCCGAACCTTTGAAAACTCTCCACCAATATCCTAAAAAAATGTTCTCGACTGATTTTGATACAAATAATGTAAAAAACTTTTGAAGTAAAATTATGCAGGTGAACAAAGTTTTTTGAGGTGAAATACCTTTTTGGATGCGAAAACAAATTTTTGGTTGGCAAAAAAAAAAAAAATTGAGGTGAAAAAATAAGGTGAAAAAATAAGCAAAATCAGTCCAACGGTTAAAAAGTAATAAGTGAAAATGTGAAGGTACCTTTTAATTTTCCATACAACTTGCTGTATTTTAGTACAATTTCATAGTAACGACTGGTGTATAATATATTTTCTCATATTTTTTCACCAGTCGCTTAGAAGTGAGTAATATTAGGTCTGTACGAGGTAATTTTGGGTAAAGTCTGGTAAAATGAGAGTAAGCAAAAATTTTCTCACAAAACCATAAAAATGCCCAAAATACTGCGAACGCACAAAACCACATTTCATACCCAAAAATAAACGTCAAATTTATTCATATTAAAAACCAGCTTAATTAAGATTGGGTTCCCGCGGGCACCCGCGGTACCGCACGTCGAACACACCTATTTTATATTCACCTAAAAATTTTTTTTTTACCACAAAACTTTTTTTCGTACAAAAAATGTCCAAAAGAGTTTTTAACCTCAAAAAAAATTTGTTCACCTCCATAATTTTACTTCAAAAGTTTTTTGCATTTTTTAGGACATTGGTGGACGGAATTAAGCCGAATTTAAGCTTTTTTACTTGTTTATTTATATAATTTTTCCTTTTCAATATTTTACAATTTAAAAAAAAAAAATTTTTCACAAAAATGTTCTTGGTGGAAAACAGCTGTTGTAAGTGTTGTTAAATTTAATAATAACTTTTTAAAACAGAAAAAATATTTAAATATTGTAAAATGAGTAATTATTTTTGTTCCAGGACACACAGACTGCCGTCAAGACAAGCTTTACATCTAACTCGAAAACTAGCTAAGAATTTTTTTTTTCAAATTAAGCACAGCTGATATGATCGGAGTTAGTAGTAGGCAAATTTAATATGAGTATTATCAAATTTAATTGATGTTTACTGTCAATCTGGCTCAATTTCGCAATTTCCAAAAAGCGGCAATCGCCATAACTTTAAAATAACAAAACTAGATCATAAATTTGTGGTACATAATTTTATTTTGTTGAAAGTTTAATTTATAGCGAAAACTGAAATTATTTGATTATTGGATTTATTGATTCGTCTTAAGCGTTAAATAAAACATTTATTAGTTTTTGACATAGTATTATCGATAACAGGAGAAAGCGCATTAGAGGGTTAAGCTCAAAGAATTAAGAAGTTATAAATAAAAGTAAAAGGTTAAATAAAAGTTAAAAATTAAATTAATTTTAGTAATTCGCTTTAAAATTCATAGTTCGCGTATGTTTTTATTCCCCGTTTGTTTTTTTTTCTTTTTTGTTTACTATTTTAACGACTTTTTGATTCGAGTACTTTTTAGAGCCAAATTTATACGATGCAATTGATTGCGTGCAATTTTCTTAATTCCCTTTTAAAAGTTGCTTTCAAAGTTATTTCTATTTATACGGTGATTTTTATTGCACGAAAACTGAATGTGAATGAAGCAACAAAAGAAGAATACATATGAGTATGAAAGAGAGATCATAAAAACATGCTCGAAAAACTAAAACCATGCCTTTTTTGTTACCCCGCTTGCTTCTCTATCCCGTTCGCCAACAAACAAATATTGCACCCAATAATTGCATGCAACAAAGTTACTGTCTAAATTGGTTCTTAATATTTTTACAAATATTTCAATTATTTTTCACTAGGTTTACTAGAAATGTATTCGTACTTACCTTATATTTTTTTAATCGTCACAAGCCTCAATTTATTTTGTGTAAATACTTAAAAATATTGCAGGAAATATCAAAAATCTGAAATTAAAAAAAAATTAATCATTTTCCAATAAACTTGGCCACACATAATTAATTCTTAAATAAATGCTTGATTAACTAATAGAGAGCAAAAAATCATAGTTAAATCAATTAATTTAGCATATTAAAATTAACATTTTATATTTTTAGAAACATTTTAAAATTCTTATCTTATTAAATCTAAAAATATAATTGTAGTTAAAGTATTTAAATTTAAATGAAAATGGTAACATTTTAATTTTTCGTTTTGCATTTTAAAAATAATTACAAACATATTTAAATTAAAAAGATTTCATTTAAAAGATCAATTTCAAAGTTATTTATATTTAATTTTATGTCGTTTCTGCTTGATTTTAAAATATATATTCCTGTGTGTTTCGACTAAAAAATTGGTAAAAAATATTTTAATTTTTTTTTTTTTTAAATTACTGAATTATTGAATGTGAAAAAAAGTACAAACAACTCGAACATTTTTTGACCTATTTAACAAATTTTATATATTCGTGATGAGCATATCATTATTTTATAAGAAAGATATGTCACAAGCTATCTAAGACTTGTTAAAATTTTTTGAAATATTCCAAAAAAGAAAAAATTTTTTCCTTCAAAGTCATACATTTGATATCTAATAGGTTTGTTTTTTTTCGAATTTTATATCTATATTTATAACTACTTGCAAAGAAAACGACTATCCCTGACTTTTCCTTATTATTTGTAAACAAATACAATTTGAACATTTGGGGGCTGCCTTTGTATGAATGCTGTTTTTGTGTATGGACTTCACGGGAATGCGTAATAGAGCAATTATATTGTTTGCCCCCCTCTACCTTTACTTTCAAACACATAATTCATTTGTTAGCATTTGTTGTTTTTAATATTTTATCAAATTAAAAATTTCAAGTATTTTTATGACAATTATTTTTGTTTACATTTAAAAGAGAAAAACCAATAATTTCTAGGACTTGGCAGCATTTATATTACACATTCTTTTTATTATTCATACATTCTTAATATTTAAGTAGCTATATCTATAACTACTAAGCAAATGTATATCTCCTAAAAATTTGTATGGAATATTTATATAAAATTCGAAAAAAAACAAACCTAACAGAACAAACCAGTAGGTTGTTTATATTGAAAATCGACTATTAAGAATTTAAGGGACAGCCTAATGTATAAACAAAATTTAAATAAGCTCATTAATCAACAAATTGCAATACAAATAAATACTTTAATAAAAAATAATGAGATAATAAAAAACTTTGCAAGAAAAGTTAGCAAGTATGTATGTGTGGCTAATTTTCAAATATATTGTTGTACATTATAAATCATTTTTAAAAGAAAATCTAATTAATTTTCATTAAAAGAAAATTTCAATTGTAAATAAATTGTTTTTGTTTACATTACAAATTTTAGATTTTCACCACCCAAACAGGAGACATTTTTTAAAGATGATGCCAATCATGATCCTCAGTGGTTGGATGAACAAATTATTTCAGCAAAATTCAATTTTAATGGTCTTTTAATTGGTAAGTATAGATTTTTATTAAACTTTTTAAAATTATTAGAAAAAAATTTTAAATGTTTTTTGTTGTTGTTTATCTCTTTAGGACAAGATGAAGTTGACATTATGAAGAGAATGACACTTTTAACATTTGAAGTTTTGGAAAAAGCTTGGTCTACCAAAAATTGTGCTTTAATTGATATGAAAGTTGAATTTGGTGTTGATGAAAAAGGTAATTGGGAAAATAATTTTGAACGTTTTTTTTTGTAAATGAAGCATGAACATGAAAGTGAATATTTAAAAAAAAATTGTTTAAGCTGAATAGTTTTAGACTGGGTTGATAAATTTGGTACTATAGCACTTTTTATAGTATGGTACTATGGTACTTCCTTTTTTTGACAAATGATCCCCTTTTTATTAATGACAACTTTTTTGTGAAATAATTTCTTATAAATGCTTGTTTGATAGGAAGTAACTTTTTCGGAGATGATAAAATTGATGATATAGTACTTTTTGAGCAGAAATACATATAACTCGAAAAGCATTTTGGTTTCGGAAAAATAATAAAAAATAACAAAAGTATATTAATAGCATTTTAAAGCTTTTAATTTCTATAACATGGTTTATATGGAAGATATATGTGGGTATATGGAAGTATATGTGGGTTTAAAATCAGTTTTCACACAGTTCTGGGAAAGCTACTTATAAATATAATTTTCCAAAATACCTCTACATACATAGAAAAATCCTTGCTTATCAAAGGACCCTAATTGTATTTTTTTTTTTCAAAGATTCAAAATTTTGTAATTAAAAAAAATATGAAATTGTACAAAAAACTCAATTTTTGGAACTTTTAAGATGGAAAAAGTAATATTTTCAATGATTAATTAAAATTTTTGTTTATCATCCCTCGTCTTAAGATGATTATCTCAAACGTTTGTAAAAAGAATTAAATCTTGGAAAATAATTTCACAAAGAAACCACCCACCGCTTACCCGTCGATTTTTATGGAACTGGGATATGTAATATCAATCCCTATTACATAACACAGGCTTGTCAAGTTTTTGCAAAGAAGCTAACAAGAGCATCGGTAAATCCGAGAAACCACAAAAAATTACCACTTTTTATACACTCACCAAATGACAACTGAAAATTTATCTGTTTTTATGAGAGATTTTGCTAATTTGAGCCCAGCGGTATTTTTTGCTAATCTTAGCAACACATGGCTGCCGCTACTAAATTTTAGTCAACTTTTTGTAAAGTGGAATTTAAAATCTGTTTGCTAAAACCAGCAAAAAAAAAATTACTAAATATTATTAATATTTGAACAAAATTTTAAATTTATTTTTTTTATTGAGCATCAAATTTTTTTTATTTTATTTATTTTTTCAAAAAATATTTTAGACAAAAAAAAAATCAAAGGCTTATTTTCTGTTTTGAAAAATATTTTAGTAATTTTTTTTTACTTTTTTATTGTTTTAGGTCTAACTTTTAGAACTAAAAAACTTTTTAATGCTATTTTAAGTGGATGTCCTATTTTTAGATACGAGTCGGTATATTCACTTTCGATTCATTTTTTTTAATATATGTAACATTCATTTTAAGGAAATTTAAGTTTGTGGGTGTAAGTTTTAATTAGAAATAACATTTCGTTCAATATCCACTTTTGTAAAATGATTTCTGAAATTAGCAACAAAAATTTGTAAATATTCTGTAATTTGTAAAATATAAGTAGCAAAAAGATTTTTTTTATAATATTTTCACTTAAAATCAGTACAAAAATAGTAAAGTGGGATTGAAAACAGTTTATAAATTTTTCTACTTACTTTTTCTGAGTGTAGTTTCTTTAGAAAAAATTTTGAAATAATTAAAATACGAAAAAAGTACAAATTATTTAGTAAACCTTCGTTGTTAGAGAACTTAAATATCTGTTAAAGTTCTGAATCTCTTTTAATTTTAGTTGTTAGAAGAGATTCTAAGAATGTACAGTGGGGTATTTTATAAATATTTTTGAAATAAATCAGAAATTTCTTACCGACTTTTCGGATTTCCATACTTTTATACTCACAAAAAAAGTTAGTAGAACATTTTGTAAACGGTTTTCAATCCCACTTTACTATTTTTGTACCGACTTTTAGTAAAAAAAAAATATTATTTAGCAAATTTTTTTTGTTATATACATTTTACAAATTACAGAACTTTTACAGAATATTTAGAAACTTTTGTTGCTAGCTTCAGAAATCATTTTACAAATATTTTTAAACTGATTTGCTAAAATTCTCCAAAAAAAAAATGTACTTATTTTAAAAAAGTGGATATTTCTAAATTAAAACCTACGTACCTACAAACTTAAATTGCCATAAAAAGTTACATTGGTTGAAAAATAGGATCGGAAGTGAAGATACTTTTCACAACACTAAAAACTTGTATAGTTCTAGAAATCAGCCCTTAAAACAATTAAAATTTGACCTTAAAATCAAAAAAATTTACTAAAAATTATTTTCAAAACAAAAATTAGCAAATTAAAACAAAATGATAAATTCGTTTATTTTTTTTTTAATTTTTACTAAAATAATTTTTGAACAAAAATAAATAACAAAAAATGTTCGTTCGATAAAAAAAAAATATAAATTTAAGACACTTTCCAAAGAATTAGAAATTAGCAGCTTTAGAGTGTAACAAGTGTATCTAAAAATAATTAAGTTAATTTGTGCATTTTAATAATTTTTTTTTTATATTTTACAATTCATTAAGTTTAAAGAAATTTACTAAAATTTAGTAGCGCTCAGTGGCGTACAAGTCTATTTGGGTTTTACCACATTTCAGGGAAATTTGCTGAAATTTGGGCAGAAAGGAGAAAATTATGCTTTGAAATCAGGGAAATTTGCTCAATTTTCAATATGTACAAAATTTTAGTTGGCCGCTTCTTTCGATGAAATCTCTATACTTAGCCTTACTATATTATTAATTATTTCCACACTCGTAATATTATTTGGGTAAAAATATTCATAAATACACTTTAATTGATATGTTGAGTTCGATCCGTAGAAATGCTGATTAGGAGTTTATTATTGGAGACTACTGAAATCGTTTAAGCTGTATGGTATTTAACCAGAGTTACCAAGACGGGTAGGAACATAAAAATGTGGTAAAGGGTTTATACAATACTAGCGCATCCCGGCGTGCTGCGCTACGCATGAATATTAACATTGAATCAAATTCATTAGTTTCTCGATCCGCGAGTTCGATAAAAAAGAACATTAAAATGATCACTCACTGACAGCTGTCAATGTTTATGCGTGTATGCGCTACAACGTGTATTTACCGTGTGTATGAAGTCAGCACTCAGTATACATACCGCACACGCTCATGGGTGCCTACGTATTTGTTGTTTTTTTTTTTATATGGACAAAATCACATGTTGACATGAACGCGTCGACCGATTTCGTGTAAACTTTAGATAAACCATCTACACGACCATACGAACAAACCCTTAAAATTTAATCGAATTCGGTTTGACCGTTCGTGAGTTATAAAGTTACAACACACCTGCAACAATTTTTTATATATATAGATTGTACGAAGCCAAGTCTTTGACGTTTCGTCTTAAGAATTTTGTAGCCTAATAGATTTTTATCAAAATAATCTAAAAGCAGAGAGAAGCATTGGCTCTAATCTATGTATATCTGAAAGAGGTAGAACTAGACAAAATTGTTGACAGTTTTATGTCGAAAAATCGTCGCATTAATTTTTGAGTTCAATATAAAATGTAGAAATTCGATCTCATTCTATGTGATAAATAAGTTTTAATAAAAATTTTATATGAATTTAAAAGCTGTAAATTTTGTGTTAAATGCTTTCAAATAGATGAAAAATTTTTGGTTTTGAAATTACCAGCTTTAAAAAAAAATTAGAAAATATTTGCTCAAATTAGCAAAATTTTCCGTAATAACAGCAAAATTTTTAGTTGCCATTACAGACTTTTTTTTGGTGAGTGTATAGGAAACGTAATTTCGAGCTTCGAGTATAGATGATTTAAATTATTTTAAAAATACGCCACTGTAAAATCAGAGATTTTTCCACAAAACCGTTTTATACGAAAGGGATCGATAACTTTTACATGTAGAAAGCTGTAAAGTGAACTCTTGTGGCATTTTAATAAACTAACCTAAAACATGTCACCGAACTGTTTCACTTAGAATACATCATAACCTTAAACATGTCACAAACCGTACTTTTTTACGAGAGTTCTAGTCCAAGTCTCTTTCTGTTATATTTTATATTTTCCTCTGCTAAAACAACGTCATGTAAAAGGAACAGGTGTTTCTTAAAAAGTGTACTTTAATTAATAATATTTTGCTCTTTCAATTTTCTTTTAGGCAACATTATTTTGGCCGACATTATTGATTCTGATTCTTGGCGCCTTTGGCCTGCCGGTGATAAACGTCTCATGGTCGATAAGCAAGTTTATCGTAATTTAGCTTCAGTCACTGAATCCGATTTGGATACAGTAAAACGTAATTTCATTTGGGTCAGCGATCAGTTAAAAGATATAATTCCCAAAAATGATCATTTGATTGTGATTTTAATGGGCAGCGCCTCGGATAAGGCGCATTGTGAGAAAATTGCCGAGCACTGCAAGTCATTGGGTCTTAATACAGAATTACGTGTAACATCAGCTCATAAGGGTCCCGAAGAATCATTGCGCATTATGCGTGAATATGAAAGTGTCATCAGTAATCTCATCTTTATTTGTGTGGCTGGACGTTCAAATGGTTTGGGTCCCGTTTTATCCGGTAATACCACTTATCCCGTTATCAATTGTCCTCCTGTTAAACCCGATAACATGCAAATTGATGTTTGGTCGAGTTTAAATGTTCCCTCTGGTCTGGGATGCCCTACTGTTTTGTATCCAGAGGCCGCTGCTTTACATGCTGCCCAAATATTAGGTCTATCCAATTTTATGATTTGGTCAAAATTACGTGTTAAACAATTGAATAATTTTGTTAGTTTAAAGAAAGCCGATAAAGAGATGCGCGGAGTACGCAAAGTTTAAGTGTTAAATTTTAAGTTTTAAATTTTTAATATAAAGTTGCCATTTGTTAAAATTCTTTTAATATGTATGTACATACTATATCCACTTCTGAAAGACAATATATTTTTAAAATAAAATTTACAGGTGTAAAATGTAATTAAAATTTTAAAATTTATATAATTTTAATATATATAATTCATAAGATGAAGCACAGGACCTGATACCCAGCTCATTTCGTTAAAATTTAGATATACAAGAAAAGAAATCATATTAGTGAATACTTGATTGGAATCACAAAAACTTCGATCAGTCTTTGCATAGAGGAAGAATAGTATAGAGGATGCAACGCCGTCAGCGGCCAAATAAAATTTTATACAGAATACAAAGGTTCGGAAACTGAGAGCAAACAGGGCAAAATTGAGCAAATTTCCCTGATTTCTGCAAAAATTTGAGTAAATATCCCTGTTTTTAAACCTTTTTTTAAAATCCAATTGAGAAATCTGCTAAAAACTAATTGGATTTGCAAAAAAATAAATTGGAATCGCAAAAAAACCAATTTGAAAAAATGCT
Source organism: Eustalomyia histrio (assembly GCA_949748255.1). Classification (NCBI taxonomy): domain Eukaryota; kingdom Metazoa; phylum Arthropoda; class Insecta; order Diptera; family Anthomyiidae; genus Eustalomyia; species Eustalomyia histrio. The sequence goes on from OX456525.1 coordinate 53,963,306, forward strand.
GAACCTTTGAAATCTGCACATATAAAAACAAGAGAACGTTTTTTGCGATGTGAGAGACTTCGTCATGGTGTGATCTTTGTCACATGTTATGAGGGTCACATTTTAGAGTATAAACAGAATAACAACCTTCCCTATTTTGCCATACAAATGAACAGATAAAACCAATGATTATGTATTTTAGAAGAGAATTTATGCTACTTACGGTACTCTCGATATATTTACAAACTGTCTCCGAATAGAAAAAATCATAAGAAAAATAACCATTCATAAAAAAATGCGACCAAAAAATTAAGAGTGCGCGTACTTAACCCATGCGAAGCATGGATGGAGTTTAATAAAACCTGTATTCTTATTCCCTCATTTTTTGTTTCTCATTAGATCAACAGTGTTGCCGTATTTAAAAAAAAACATGATGCTCTTAGTGTACTAACGAATGAACAACGTAATATACACCCAACTTAATATGTTTGATTCCTAAATTTTTATTCAAATATTTGAATTGAAAAATTTTCTCAAAATAAACTTCTTATAAATACCTACAGAAAAACGATTTAATACATTTTATAACAAAATATGGCTGCCGTACACTCTGAAAAAAAGGTAGTAGAAAACTTCGTAGACGGATTTTAATCCCAATTTACTATGTATTTTTGTACTGATTTATAGTAAAAACAATATTATTTAGTAATTTTTTTTTTTTTGCTATTTACATTTTACAAATTACAGAATTTTTACAAATTTTTGTTGCAAATTTCAGAAATCATTTTACAAATTTTTGAAAACCTACTAATTTTAGAAAATCTTATTTCCAATAATAAAAACTTATACTTACAAACTTTAATTGCCTTTAAATATTATTAACAGAGAAAACAAAAAAAAGCTAAATTGGCAAAAAAAAAAAAAACAAGCAAAAGTGAAAGGTTGGGGAATAACTATTTTTTTTTTTAAATAACAAAACTAGCAGAAAAAATATTTTTTTATTAAAAAAGCACTTTGGGGCAAAAAAATTTGTGAAAAAAGCAATTATTATTTTTTTTATAAGTTATAATTTTGCTATATTTGACAATTCGTTGAGTTTACAGCAATTTACTAAAATTTAGTAGCGCTTACTAACTTTTTATACTAATTTCATTGTACTAATATTAATAATATTTAGTTAATGTTTTTGCTGATTTTAGCAAACCGATTTTAAATTCCACTTTACAAAAAAGTTTACTAAAATTTAGTAGCGGCTACTAATTTTTTCTACTAATTTCATTGTACTACACATCAGCAGACATGTTTTGCTAAGATTAAAAATTCCGCTGGGCTCAATTAGCAAAATTTCCCGTAATAAAAGCAAAACTTTCAGTTACCATTACAGTCTTTTTTGGAGAGTGTGGCAAAAATTATAAATTTTTGGTTTATCGCTTTATTAAGACGATATAGCACAATAATGGTTGAAGACGAATCAAGAAATTCAATAATCAAATAATATTAAATAAAACTTTCAATAAAATAAAATTATGTACCAAAAATCGATGATCTAGTTTTGTTATTTGATTGAGCGAGATTGACACTAAACATCAATTAATTTTGACAAAATTAAATATGCTTACTACTAACTCCGAGCATATTAGCTGTGCTTGATTTCAAAAAAATCTCTTAGCTAATTTTGAAGTTAGAGAGATATTTGTAAAACGTGTCCTGACGGTAGCCTGGTTGTCCTGGAACAAAAATAATAACAAATTTTACAGGTTGGAACTCCAGGTTTGTTTTTATTAATAATATTTACCAGAGCGTCAATATATTTTTGACGATTTTTAAATATTTATTTTTTTTTTTTGTTTTAAAAAGTTAATCTTTCCAAATTTACGAAAGTTTGACTTTACATTCTTCTCGCTTTAAAGTCGCTCATTGCAGAAAAAAATGTTTGAAAGCGAAGAAAGTAGTTTATGTTTTCTATCGTTATAATTCAAATTTCTTTGATAAAATATTGTTATTTTATCAAAAAATACTTAAGATTCGAAGACCGCTTTTTAGCGGTCTGAGGCATTAGAGGGTTAAGGTTATCAAGATGATATTTTAAAATGTGAGGTATATTTGAGCACTAGGTCCAAACATGGACCAACTACTAGCAAAAGAAATATACATTGTCTTTTTAATAAATCTGTGTACCAAATTTCATTGCAATATCATTAAATTTGCGACATGAATATAAAGAGCCAAGGGAAATATATATGGGCACTAGGTCTGAAAATAGACCAATTCCATATAAAATCAATCGGCTTTGTTCTTGGTTCTACATAAGTCAGTAGTCAGCTAAATCGACTCAAAAAGTGATTTTGAGTGGGTCTTGATTCATTATTTTTTGTTGTTTATAACATCAGCACAAACTCATTATACCCAGACCACATGGTGGTGTAGGGTAAAATAATTTGAAACAGAGTTTAAGTGGATATTTAACTTTTTCCAAAGCGCTTTTTTCACCCATAAAAAAAATACTTTAAAGATGAATAAACTTCAGATATGCAACCATAGAAAAATATAAATGATTCTTAGCCCAACGTTTCATTTCCTAAAATCATATTGGAATCAGATTTTGTCTTCTCTACAACATGTCAAAATTTTACCAATGGTAAAGGGAGTCAATTCTATATTTTTAATGAGCACAATGGAGATATCTTCTATTGGCGGAAAATTTATTTCTAAATTATTAATGGGTTATGATATTTCTAACAAAATATCTTTGTTCGTATATTTATTTCCATGAGTGTACTTTAAATGATATTTTATAATAATGCCTTAAGGTATGCATTATTGTTTACACAAATGTCATTAGTACTTTTTTGTAGCAAAAAAAAACCTGCAAAATTCCCGCTGTGATCAACCTTGATACATATTAATTTCCTTACCTACATACACAGGTGCTTCGTTTAACGATTTAAATTTGTTTTTCTCAAAGCTTACCTCTGGCCATACTAACTTAGATTGGCTAGCTAACACACCTACCCCCAACATACTTCATTCTCCCTTTAGCCTAGCTTGTATCAAATAAAGATGACTTGGCGATGCCAATGACCCCAAAAATGTCAAAAGTTCGGTTATTTTTGGAGAAAATACTCAAAATGGGTTTGGACAAAAAGGTGTACTCCTGAATGTTTTTGCTGACATTGATGGTACTTTTGACAATGTTACTTTTGACTCGATGAGGTCTTCGGTTGAGGTGCAAGGAGTGGACCCTGTTCTTGTTAAATTGATTTACTTTAAGTTACCTCACAGGCTGTTGACTGCGAAAAGTCAATAGGGCACAAAGGTCACAGTTGAGGTTGAGGTAGGGGATACTCTCAAGGAGGTGTACTCTCCCCACCAATTTGGTGTTTTCGTGGTCGACTGCTTTTAGTGGAGATTCAGGCTGTAGATGTGCACATACAGGCTAATGCGCGTGATGTATGTGCTTTTAATGTCTAGGAGGTCGCTGATGTGAACCTCATGGACAGCTGCTGCAAGAGGCATGAACAAAACTCCAAACATAGGGGTTTCAGACTTCCAGTTTCAGAGAGTTACTCTCTAACTGTCTAGATAGTTTAAATATCTAAAGGGACTTTAGAGAGTAAACAAATGTGGAAAAAAGCATGTTGGACTGAAGGTATGTCAGTGGCTGAGAGTTTTTTGGCAGTGTCGGAGAGCTTTTGGAAAGGCTAGGGGTATGAAAACTGCAGGTGTACACTGGATGTACATTGCAGTTAATATACCCATCGTGTTATTAGCATCTGTATTCTCAGGCCCAGGCAATAGTAAAAACCATTTGGGCTAAGCATAATAGACAACAAAAAGCTACTCCTTTGTGTATAACAGGTGCTATGAGAACCACACCTCAAGACAGTTTTGATGTTATGTTGGACATGCCACCGATAGATCTTCATATACAGGGGGAGATTATGAAATCTATATGCAGACTCCATACAAATGAAACCTGGCATAGGGATTGCAACACAGGGCATGGTCAAATCTTTGAGAGGTTTTCGAAACTTTGTCCGACGTTTTTAATGCCTTTGGATAACATGATGAAATTCGTTATAAAGTATGGAGTAATCATTTCGAGTAGGGCCATCCAACTGCAATACTTTCTACACTGATGGATCTAGTACCTCTGTACTAGATAATGTTAACAGCTCCTTCTATGCCATGGTCAAAATGGCAACAGTTTTTTACACTGAGATTTTTGAAGTAGCGAATTGGATTATCGATAACAGATGGGGAGAACGGGAGTATCAGTACCTGTTGTGACAGTCAGTCCGATCACTTAGTTTCGGATTATTCAGGAGAGCAGTCGCAGGCTCGATGCGGTTTCTATGGGAAACAGGTCTGTCTTCTATGGACAACGGGTCATGTAGATATTCTGGTCAATAAAATGACTAACTGGTTGGCAAACATTTGATCGGTTTGGACTCCCATGAATCCGGAACCCCAAGTGGTATCATCAGGTCATGGGTTAGTACGTTGAAATCTGTTTTCTTTGACTGTCAGACGGAGTTACCTGCGATGATATGAAGTGTTTTGTGAGCAAACTAGTTTGGAATGTAGCAAAATATCTATTCGGTTTGACAGACGTATACTTATTTTGGGTCACAACGCTTGTGTCCATCCTATAGCGAGAATGGTCATGGTAAAAGACAATCATATCTGGAGGATTAGGATACGTCAGAATATTTTATCTGTTACTGTCCAGCTTTCTCTAGAACCAGATAAAGCATTTGTCGCAAAAAGACTGGGAAACTCTTGGCTTCTTCTTTTCTAACTTAAAGTCCATTTCTCCATTTACTTCATTTCCTTGTCTGCCTTTATTTTAACCCTCTAGAGTATAGTAAAATGGACAATTACTATTAGTCCAAGTGCCATGGACTTGCCTCTCAAATATGGATCTAATATATATAAATCAATTTTTTAAAATTTCTTTGTATTTCATTCCCAAATTAAGATGGATGTTGTTTCTTATTTATATCCAAAAATAGTTCCTTATTTGTTTTAAAACATTATTAGTGGATTTAATAAAATCACATGACCTGCCAAACAACTTTCCGACAATTTAATGCAAAAACTTACATCCACAAGCCAGTAAAAAAATATTTAAATAAATGCAATAAATGTCATTCAAAATTAGTAAAAATTCAGTTCAATTCTAATTTATCTCACATATCAACCTCATTTATACTCATGGATACATTCACAATCCAGCACACATGAAGTAAAAGTAGTGAAGTTGTTTTTTGCCCTCATAACGAATCAGATTACGACATTAAATAAAATACATATTGTATAAAAAAAAAAGTATATATCGACGTGGTCTTGATTTACAGAATATTATATGTACGTTTAGTACATGCAACACACATGCAGCAGATACATAGATAGACCAACGTTCAGCTCTCTACGACATTGCGGTTTGTCGTTCTGTCTGTATGTCTGCCTGTCTGTCGAAATGCTTTTATTTTTCTTTACTTTTCGCTATACATTTATTTTCCATAACCACCAAACAACGAATGGAAGAAATTGTTTAAAATCCACTGATGATTATGAAAGACGCGACATTGCCCATATACAGTATGAATATGGAGCAACAACAACAGCAACAATAAAATTGTTGCGGGGAAGTAACTGGCAATATATTTACATTATATGCATGTAAGTATAAGCATCTGCGGGAGAGATAATTGAGAAGTAACTACCAGAACATAAAAGTTAAAGGCATTAACTTCCTTTACTTTATTTCGACAATCTGTAGTGATCGGTTGTAATGATCAAGTTAAACGATCTAAAGTGTTATATGTATATCAACTTTTTACCTTTTAAACTCTGAATCTTTTTTGTGACCAAAGAGTTCATAAAAACTGCTTTCGAAGGGAGGCCCAAGTGTTCATCAGTATATCACCTTTTTCCCTCTTAAACTCGGAATCTTTTTTTCTGATCAAAGAGTTCATAAAAACTGCTTTCGAAGGGAGGCCCAAGTCATCGAAATATAACTTTCCACTTTAATGCTCGCTAAAATGTTGGTAACTGCGTACAAATCATAATTTATTCATTTAACAAATTTTTCTTCAATGTTTTAAAGTTATACGGTAAGAAAAGCAGAATGATCAGTCCCATGTGAGACTAGACAGTCGTATTTGTTTGCTAATCTTTGAGATCAAGAACAAAATTGCTCAGCCAATGCGATCAAACAAAATATATTCAATGAATAGATATAAAACTTAATGTTCAAAATGCATTTAAAATTGTTGTTATACAGTTTCGTCTGTTCATTAATTTTTTTTTTGTGAAGGACTTTCATTTACCTACTCCAAGATGTTTATTTTGTTTCCTAAGATTTTTAAAATAGCTTTATTTTTTATTGTGAAGAAAATGCTTTGGTAAAGAAAGAAATTTCCTTGTCGAAACACACTATAATAAGAGTTTCTCTTAACCCTCCTTTCTTTAAAATACTTTCCATTATACTCTGCAAGATAATTGTTCTGATGTTCTTGGAATTTCAGAGCGTTTTCAGAAGAAAGTTTGCCGCCTTAAGCCTTTGATAAGGGAAGGAATTTCGAGTTTACCGTTCAATTTGTCATACTTTTTCCAGCATTTCGACCGGTATCTCACCAATGGCAGCTTTATTGTTGTCTTTCAGGGCTGGAATTGTGGCTGGCTTGTCCTTCACGTATCCCCACAAAAAACAGTCTAGTGGGGTCAAATCGCATGATCTTGACGGCCAATGAGCTGCTCCAAAACGTGAGATTAATTGCTCGCTTATACTCGCCTCTTAATACGTCATGGTATCGAGTGCCGTGTGGGCATGTCAACCAAGCCCAATTCTTCCATTTTGGGAAAAAACAAAAGTTGATAATTATCGCACGGTACCTTGCTTCATTGACTGTAACATTGCAATTTTCAGCGTTCTTGAAGAAGTACGGTCCAATGATGCCGCCCACCCACAAATTTCACCAAACAGTGCATCTTTTAGGGTGCATTGGCGGCAGCTCTTGAACTGTCTCTGGCTGCTCTTCACACCAAATTTGCCAATTTTGTGTGTTGACGTACCCATTTAGCTAAAAATCCAAATTTGATAAGGCCCAGTCACCAAACAAACAACGTTGTGGTACGTCACCAGGATTCAGTTCTTGCAGCAGAGGTATTTTGTTTGGTTTCATATTGACGTCCTTACGTGAGATCTTCCAAGAGGTCGAATAACACAAGCCCAATCGTTGTCAATGGCGACGAATGGGCATATCACGACCTTCATTGACACTGGCCGATATAGCAGCAATATTCTACTCGGTACGCACTCTTCGCGTACGGGTTGGTGGATTAATATCCAATAAAGCGAAACTGGTTCGGTGGGTCGATTATGACGAAGTAATTTACGGAACACATTTTTCACGCATCACGAATTTTGATAATAAAATCCAATGATTTGCAATCGTTATTCATTTGTGAGTCTATTCATGAAGAAATAGCAAACCTTACTGAGCATTTTTGGCCTTGCCACATGTCACAAATCTTTGCTTTATTTAAGTCTTTGTATTGCAGCCTCCCAGCTAGGGATACATATTCCTTCTTAACTGATTTTTGATTACATTTACAATGTTTTGCTTCTCGCAAACTATTGCTCGTGTACCAAAATTTGGGTGTAAAAATTTGCGTGTCCTACTTCGTCCTTTTTATTTTTTTTAATTAAATGGAGAGCATGGTTAGTTACCCAGCGGGAAAGGGACCTCAGGACATGTCACGTGACCGGTTCATTGTGATAGGGACCGGTTATTTTATATGAAAAGGACCGGCCACTTTAACATGAGGTTGTTATGGAGTTGTCTAAAAGAACATGTCACACAATTAACCCCAAAGAACATATCACACAACTAGTACTTTCAGACCCAATACGTGATAGAGACTTTTTATAAAACAAAAGCGGTCAGTTGGGATTCGGGACCTGTCTCGTGATAGGTGAAAACTGGACCACTTCCGAAAATACATAGCACGTGATAGGTAAAAATAGGACCGGTTCCTAAAGTACCTATCGCGTGACCGGTTAAAAAGTCATGACCAGTCTTGTGTCATGTCACAAAGGGCAATTAGCCCCCTCCTAGGACAAGCCCATGTTAAAGTGATCGGTCCCGTGACCGGTCTCTATCATAATCCTTTGCCCGAAGGGCTGCTACAGTACTGATACTTTCAGATCCATCACGTGATATAGACTTTTAAGCCACTCACGTGGTAGGTACTTTAGGAAACGGTCTTCTTTTTACCTATCTCGTGATTCGTATTTTCGGAATCGGTCCTGCTTTCATCTATCACGGGACAGGTCCCCGCAGGGTACTGTTCGTTAAAGTTTTAAGTGTTCGCAGACAAAGATTGGGATAAATATTATTGAAAAATTACGGAATTATTTTTTTTGCGAATACTTCGAAATTGTGGAGAAATGGAAAGAAATTAGAAAGTAGATTCTGAATCGGGGAATCTAAACACAACAAAATATGTATACCAAATTAAATGTTTCAAATCTTTTCCACTTACTTATCAATTAAACGACTTAATTTCAACCATGGAAATGCATTTGTATGTGTTATTAAACAAACATTCATATAACTAAGAATTGCAAATAAATCCAGAAACAAACGATGTGGAGTCTGATGGTAATATTAAGACCAAAGCAATGCATAACATACTAAACACATTTTTAAGAAAACTTATAAAAATAGCTTATGTGGAAAATGATAATTTGGAGATATTTTTTATTATTTTTTTTTTTCTTTAATAAATCGCTTTCAACAAAATTTGTTTTAATTTGCTGTAAATGCTTAAAATTTTGAAAATGAGTTTTAAACGAACAACAGCAAAATCTATTTATAACTACATTTTTATTATAATTTATTTTTTTTTCACTGTGTTGCTTGAACATAATCGAGGTATAACTATATTTTACAGTCAATGTAAACGGGATATTAGAAATATCTAAAGATTATAAAGGGTGTTTAAATTTTAAGGGCCGATGATGATTTTGAATAAAACACAAATTTTTTAGGAAATTAGTGTCATTTCTTTTTATCATGATAATATTGTATGGTGCAATTATGTATGGAACAAAATATCGGCCAAATGGCCGCCGCGACCTCGGCGGCACACCTCCATCCGATGGCATAATTGAGGTTCTATGCCGTTAATGTGCCGAATTATCTCATCCTTCAGCTCTTGAATTGTTTCTGGCTTATCGACGTACACCTTTTCTTTCCAATAACCCCAAAGAAAGAAGTCCACATGATCTTGGCGGCCAATTGACATCGCCAATACGTGAGATAACACGGCCATTAAATTTGTCGCGCTAAAGAGCCATTGTTTCGTTAGCTGTGTGGCAAGTGGCACCGTCCTGTTGAAACCACATATCGTGCACATCCATATCCTCAATTTCTGGCTTCAATAATTCCGTTATGATCTCGCGATAGCAAACACCGACAGCGAGTCGAGGTTGACGGCCATTCTGCCACACTATCGGGAACAACAGCAATGTTTTCCGCAGAACGAACTTGGCGAGCATGCACAGGTGTTTTCTCATTTCTTACAGACCCGATTTGCAGAAATATGTGCACAGTTATCCCGATTGTGGACACATTTTGTCGATTATGCTGACCAAAAAAATCACAAAGTGCATTTTGATTTGAACGCCCATTTTCATAATAAGCCTGAATAACTTTAACGCGTTGCTCGATTGTGTATCTTTCTATGGTTCAAATTGAGTTAGTCTTAAATTGAGAAATGTCAAATGAAGTGCAGAAAAAACTTGATGTTTAGGTGTGGTTCACATTCAACATCGGCCCTTTAAATCTAACCACCCTTTAGCTATTGTGGTTTAGATATAAATCGCATTTTGTGAAAAATATTTCTAAATTTTTAACTCGATGATTTTTAAAAATAATATTGAATGTAAATATACGCCAAAATTCGCTTATGTCGACATAAGCTGTTGTTATAAATTGTCATTTATATTAATATAAGGTATCATGCAGACAAGCATTACTATAGAAAGATAAACGGATGGAGGGACATTAAGACAGATAGTACCATATACAGACAGACAGACAAACAGATATATACGATACATTTAATGCATTGTGAATCGTGTGTAGTTTTCTTTTTCTATAGAGAAACCGTTATTATTGTGGCATGATGGCAAAAAGACAACAAATGCACAGACGAATGTTTGTTTTCTTTAGTTCGACCGAACGACCCGTTCGTTGGTTCATCTGTCTGTATTTATGTTACATTTTGGTATGACTTGTATGGTTGGTTGGTTGGCATCACCAACATTATCATCTTCATCGTCATCATTCTCACAATCATCATCATCATCAGCAGCAGAAACTACATCCATGATTTTCATTTGGTGTTTTTGTTTTAAAGTTGTCACTGTTATTCTTGCATGCTTTTTAGTTTTAATTATACCCTATCTGTTGTACCAGGAAACGAGGTATTATGGACTTGATATTAAGAGAGAGAATTTGAGCTTTTTACAAAAGTCATCCTAAAAAGTTTATTTACTGTATGCTTTTAACTCAGAAAATATAACAATAATTTACTATGTGAAATGGAACTCTCAAGACAAGCTAAACATATGATCTTGTTACATATTTGGAGGCAGCTAATTTTCCCATTTTACCGCACATTACCCTTTGATAGAATACCACAGCTGATACTGCAACAGTACTTTTCCACCTTATAGCTACTGGTAACGCTCTTTAGCACGTTGTAATGTACGGGTATCTATCGGTCATATTGGAAGGTTTCCAATCCCCAAAAGGGTACGGCTTACAACCCATACAACTACCGTCCCATCGCAATCTGATATGCGCTTTCGAAGACTATGGAGAGCATGGTTAGCTACCATCTTGTGGGGGTATCTTTCCGTAGTGTTGGAAAGTTTCCATGGTCTTTAAACTCAAACAATTATCCCAAACCTAAGGTTGAGGAAAGCATGATTAACTACGAGGGCTGATCAATAAGTCCGTGACTTTTCGAACTTCCCTCGTAGTTATATGAAATGCAACACTGCTCCCATTAAGTATAACCTGTTAATTGATCATTTCATCGTTGGAGTCCGGGACTTTTCGAACTTCCCTCGTAGTTATATGAAATGCAACACTGCTCCCATCAAGTATCACCTGTTAATTGATAATTTCATCGTTGGAGCTAAATCTCTTTCCACCGAGCCATTTCTTAAGCTTTGAAAATAGGAAATAGTTACTGAGGGCTAAGTCCGGAGAATAAGATGAATGAGGGGGCAATTCGTAGTCTACATCACATCATGGATTTTTGCCATGGAAACTAAGCTGTCACACTATTCCAGCGGAAAGCTTTCTCATACCCAAGTGATCGTTCAAAATTGAAACCACTGAGCCATGTGAGATGCCTATGTCTTCCACAATCTAACGCACATTCAATCTCCGATCGGCCAACACCATATCGTGAATTTTATCAATTGTTTTGGGTGTTGAAACCTCAACTGGACGTCCAGAACGTTCGGCATCTTCCGTGCTGGTAGGGCCACAATGAAAGTCTGTAAACCAGTATTTTACCATTGAAATCGATGGCGCAGAGTCCACATAGAATTTATCAACATTTTCCTTGGTTTGATTGACGCTTTTTTTTTTGCAAAAAATAATGTTTAATGAGCACTCGAAATTCACTTTTTTCCATTTTTAAAAAAAGCTGTTAAACGCAAAGTAAATGACAGAACTTGCTCAAAGTTTGACAGTAGTCAAATAAAAGGTGGTACTTGATGGGAACAGTGTTGAATTTCTTGGTAATAATCTAGAGACCAACTGACTCATTAATGAGTATGGATTTTGTAGAAATTATTCTACGGGAGATCTTTCAATTGATGGGGTGAGGGTGTATCATCCAATGAGTTTCCATTCGTTCTTTCATTTCTTTCTAAACGAGATTTTTGGTCAAAATTACAATTCTATTCACACTTTTGCAGATATCAGCAATATTTTTCACTCATATTCCTTCGATCATAGGCCAAGTCATGTGGAGCTTGGGATCAAACGACAGATTATAAGTGACACATTCAATCAGGACCTAATGACAATCTCTGAAGGGATCACGCGACTAAGGTCAATGTCATCGTAAGTAATCCGTAGCTTTTAATGTTATGGGCATGAGAATCTTAGTGAACGTCAAAAACTGAAAAACCTTGTTATTCACATGTCGAAAGAAGCAATCGCGTTTCTTGGTTTTCTTAACCAGTGTAGGAACTACTTCACTCCTTCTGATATCCTTACTATATCCGACCAAAAATAGAATACAACTCAAATATAAGGTTTGGCTGAAAAGATGGCGCTACAAGTATGAAATCCATATGATTTTTTGTTATCCCTAACCTTCGAAAGACACGTGTATAAATTTGACAGCTGTCGGACTATTACTTTGTGAAATAAAGTATTTTGGGCGAAGCAACTTTTGTTAGTTTAAAAACAATGGATAAAAAGGATTTTCGTGTGTTGAAGCCAAGGCTTGGCTTGATAAATATTATTCGGATTCTGCACCAGGAAAATGAACCGATGAAATGCACCGAGGACGATGCACGCAGTGGTCGCCCCAAAGGGGCTGTTACCGACAAAAACATCAAAAAAGTCCACAAAATAATTTTAAAAGACCGTAAAGTCTAAGACTCTAAACATATCAAAGGAACGTGTTGGACAAATTGTGAATGAATAATTGGCTATGCGAAAGCTTTGTGCAAAATGGGTGACGCGCGAGTTCATAATCAACCAAAAAGAACAACGAATTGATGATTCTGAGCTGTGTTTGAACCTGTTTAATCGTAATAAATGAAACATGGCTCCATCATTTCACAACGGAGTACAATCGACATTTAGCCAAATGGACTGCACGTGATGTACCAACTCTAAAGCGTATAAACCTGCAACTGTCGGCTGGCAAGGTTATGTCATCAGTATTTTGGGAAAAACCATCAACAGCGAATATTACATAGCGTTATTGGCATTTGAAGAACGGAATCGCGGAAGAATAAGAAAGTGCACCGTTACAATGCACCGTGTCACAAGTCAATGAAAACGATGGCAAACTTATACGAATTGGGCTTCAAATTGCTTCCGCATCCACCGTATTCTCCAGATCTGGCTCCCAGCGACTTTTTCCTGTTCTCAGACCCCAAAAGAATGCTCGCTGGAAAGAAATTTAGCGCCAATGAAGAAGTAATCACCAAAACTGAAACCTATTTTGAGGTTAAAGACCAATTATACTATAAAAATGGTATCGGAAAAATGTATGACCGATGTAATTATTGTATCGCCCTTGATGGCAACAATATTAAATAATAAAATCAAATTTTGTCTAAAAAATTTTTTCTATGTTAGCCTATGAACTTTTCAGACAAACTGTTGTGGGCAGAGACCTTCAAGTCTCTTTAGAAGCTTCTGAACCATGTACAATGGAGGTTATCGGTGCTCATCAATAACAGTGGAGTATGCAGTTCTATTGATTCCTTGGATCATCTCCGGAATGTGGAAACTCTGTATTGTCGATGTCATCATGGGATATGTTCTGCTAAGATAAGTGAACTTTTTCCTAAGGATCGTGTTTTTGTTCGGAACACACGCTTGTCCTATAAATCTTATCCGTTTGTTTAGTGGATCGCACAACGCTTAACAGGGAAAATTCCTTTAATAGTCGAATCACCCGTATGTAAAATAAACTCCCCGCCGAAAAATTTCCTGCAATGCAGAAAAGTTTATGCCAAACATCCAAAAAATCTACTCCCTCCTTTATCCCTTCCACACAATGCACTTCATTCGTAGACGACATCCCGTGAGTGTTGTTTTATCGTACACAAAAATAACTGTAGGGTATCTCATATGATCGAATGTAACCGTTATTAGGTTCCATGTTTATTTTACATCATGCTTGGTTTTTTTCCATTTCTTTTACACAATCTCGGTATGTAGCAGTATAAGGAAAAAAAAAAGTTATAACAGGCAACTTTAGCAACATGCCACTTGGAGCAATCTATGTTATGTTTACTAACAAAAACAAAAAAAACGCAATGTTCCATGTAAAGCAATGTTTGGTATTGTACTGCTAATCCCCTCTCTGGCTGTGATCCATTAACGTGGAAAGACATATATAGTAATTACTTTGAAAGAAAAATTTCCATAAAATTCTGAAAGTTTTTATTTGGAATTTTGGTTAATAAGCAAAAATGTAACTTTGGATAAGCTTAAGGATTATGTTACATTTTTATAATGTTAAAATTTTACAGAACCTTTATATGCAAAATGGATTAGTTTGTCAGTTAAAATGACATCTTTAATCGTAGAAAAAATCATAAAATAACCCAACTTAACCTGAGCTAAAGGGCAACAGATGCTTGAAAATAACCCAAGAAACATTTTTACGGACTCTCCGACACGTACGGAATCATTAATCTGGATTTTCCGGCACTTAAACGGACCGTAATACATATACATTGGCAAAAATTTAACAAACAATTTTAGACAAAAATTTTTTTTTGTTTTATATTGTAATAATTTTTACTGTTATTTTTTTTTTTTTTTTTGTTTTGTTGGTAGTTTTAATTTTACTTGGTAGCAAGATTTAAAATGTGATGCAATTTTTAGAAATATCAAGAGTTTCCTAGCAAAAACATGGCATCAAATACTTACCAGGCTATTTACTCGCTTAATCACTTTTGTTCGCGATGTCCCAAAAGTATTGAATGGTCATTACCCTCTCGCTTACGAACAGCTTAAAAATAATGAGCACCCATTACTTTTTTACGGGGGCGGATCAATAAGTCCGTGACTTTTCCGACTTCCCTCGTAGTAATATGAAATGCAACACTGCTCCCATCAAGTACCACCTGTAAATAGACAACTGTCAAATTTTGAGCAAGTTGCGTCATTTACTTTGCGTTTAACAGCTGTTCAAAACATACAACCTCGTTGATTTTTTTAAAAATGGAAAAAGGGGAATTTCAAATGCTCAGTAAACATTATTTTTTGCGAAAAAACCCCGTCAATCAAACCAAGGAAAAGCTTGATAAATACTATGGGGACTCTTCACCATCGATTTTAATGGTAAAAAAGTGGTTTACTGACTTTCGTTGTGGCCCTACTCAAAACAATTGAAAAAATTCAAAATATGGTGTTGGCCGGTCGGGGATTAAATGTGCGATAGATTGTGGAAGTCATAGACATCTCATATGGCTTAGTGGTTTCAATTTTGAACGATCACTTGGGTATGAGAAAGCTTTCCGCAAGATGGCTGCCGCGTTTGCTCACAATCGACCAGCAACAGAATCGTGTGACAGCTTAGTTTTCATGGCAAAAATCCATGAAGTAGACTACGATATGCCCCCTCATTCGCCTTATTCTCCGGATTTAGCCCCAAGTGACTATTTCATATTTCCAAACCTAAAGAAATGGTTTGGTAAAAAGAGATTTAGCTCTGACGATGAAATTATTGATCAAACGGATACCTATTTTATGGACGTCCTATTTTTTGAAGGGCTATAAAAATGGGAGAAACGTTGGACTGAGTGTTTAGGTTGAAAAATATTTTTTTTTTGCAAAAAAAACTGTGTTTCATTTAAAAAGTCACGGACTTAAATATGTAAGAAATATAGCAATTATTTTATGTAGAAATGGGTCGAGGAAAACATACTAATGAAGAATTGAGAAATTTTGTTCTAGAGTACCGCAATGAAATGCTCTCTATGACAGAAATCGCCCATAGACTTAAATGTTCACGAAAAAAAGTGTATAAGGCTATTAAATAATACAAAATAACTAAATCGACCAAAAAACGTCCCAAAGAACGGAGAAAGTGCCCCTAGAATTCGAGAGAAAAATTAACAAAATCTGGGCGTAACAAGTACTATTAAAAATAGACTTCGTGAAAATAATTTGTTTGGGCGTATTGCCAGATATAAACCACACGAGACAAAAATAGAAAGATCCGTCTAAATTTTTCCAGAGAGCATCCAAAAAAAAAACTTCAAACTATTGGAATAACGTTCTATTTACTGATGAATCAAAGTTTAATCGCTTTGGTTCAGATGGTATACTGTACGTTCGTAGAAATGCGAATAAAGAATTTGATCCAAGTGGTATTGTCATGGTTTGGGGAGGTTGTCTCATAATACGGAGTGGGTCTTATCGTACGAATAGGGGGTACAATGAAGCAAAAAGTGTATTAAGACATATTGAATGAAATGCTATCTTATGTTGATGTAGAAATGCCTCTAAAATGGAAACTTGTTCAGGATAACGACTCAAAACACACAGCCAAGTCTGTAAAGTCGTTCCTCTACGAGAACAAAATTGATGTGGTGTCATGGCCGGCACAATCACCAGATTTAAACCCTATTGAAAATTTATGGCATGATGTAGGTGTTCAAAAAAATCGCGCAAATTCTTCAAACCTGGATTAATTACGGAAGGGAGGGTATGGGATTCGATCTCTGTTGAAAAGTGTCGCACCCTAATATCATCTATGCCACGAAGATTATCCGCCGGTATCAAAACTAATGAGTTTCCTCCCCACCAAGTACTGAAGTAATAGTATTATAAATTAATTTAAATGGACATTGTTTTATTTTACGTTTTCAAAGCCTTAAGATATTAAATTGATTTTCAGAAAGTGTGCTATTTAATTTGTCGATTAAAAATGTTTGTTACATAAAATTAAAGAATAGAAAAGACTATAAAATTAATTAATTTTTTGTTTTACTCAAATAAAAAACTAGTATCTAATAGTGTATAAAATTATTAAAAAGTTTAGTCAAATCGCAAGATTCAAAAAAATCAGAACAGCATTTTTTATCGTTATACGTACGTATTCGAAACATAAACGGACCATATGTATACGAAACATAAACGGACCATATAAACGAATTACCGAACACACAAAGTTTTAACTCCGTTTTGGTGTATTCCTTTCCGTACCGTTAAGTACGGACTTTTTAGATTTTAAATTATCAAAAAACAAATTATTACACAGTAAGACAAAATCAAATTTTTTTGAGTACACATGAGAAATGTTAACAGAATATGAAAAAAGGCTTAAAATAAAGAAATACGTGTCTCGGCGTTTTGCTGTAGCACGTCATTTTGAGAAAATCGATTTTTAAACTTCGTAGGACCGTGGAGGTTCACTTGTAATGAATACTATTATAAAAAGTTCTATAAAAACAGAATGGGTAAACCGATTTTAATGCTTGAGCCAGTTTTAAAAAGGGAATTAAATTTCTCCGCTAGATGGCGCCTTAATTTTCACGTAAAATTAAAAAAACCATTCAAAAATACATTACATTCTGACGTGCTACAGCAAAACGCCGAGACACGTATTTCTTTATTTTAAGCCTATTTTTCTCTTAACATTTCTCATGTGTACAAAGCTTAACAATTGTGTTAAAAAGACGTTATATTGCGGCAAAAAATTGGTTGCAAAAGCGTGAGTCCGTTCTAATGCACCATTATATGTTACATACGACTTTTTAAGTTACAGAAAAAAAGATAGTAAATATTTTTAAACTTGAGGCTTTTAAGAAATGTTTTTTAACATCTTTTTTAAACAACAAAACTACTGATGGCAAATTTGGGCTCATGTTTCTTTGAGGACCTGGGTGATTTGGCTGTAATCGATATCGAGGCAATCGGGATGGTTCGACGGGGGAAGCTAGTGATATGATTTTACTAGCTTCCGTGGTATCACAAGGGACTTTATAGTCTAAGTGAGTCTGATTGGCAGGCTACCACATCTACCTAATCTAACCTAGGTTTAACGAGGGTTTTTAGGACGATCAAATTATGAGCCAATCGAAATACAGTGCACCCAAAAAAAAAATTAACTAGTTTGGAGGAAACATTGAAATGAAAACGGCACCAAAGACACTTTTTTCCAAATTTCAATAAAATTGTCCATGAAATTAAAAAACGAATTTATGCAAAATTACTTATTTATAGAAAAATTTTACTAAATTTTTATTAGAAAACAGTAAAATTTCCTCCTAATTAGTTTATATATCATCTTAAATTTTACTGTTAGTAAAGAAATGTTTCCCTGGTTTTAAGAAAAATTTTATTTAAGTTTATTAGATAATTTTTTTTTACTAAAAACTACGGCTTAACTTTCTAAAATAAGAAAATATTTTCTAACACCAAGTTAAATAGCACTTTTTTAAAGTGCAAATTATCCTTAAATTTGATAGAAAATTTCTAATAAATATGAAACTGTTTCTATGGTAAAGGTAATATTTTTGACCATATATTTTAAAGTACTTTACACTCATTAAGTTTGTATTTTCCCACTTTTGAGGGACTTTGTGAGGACACTGCTTTTAACAAGCTGTTTGTCTTAAATATACTTAGCTCACGTATTTAAAATATAAATTAGATTTTATTAGCAAAATTAAAAAAATGTACTGCAGAATAACTTTAAACGTAATAATTTGTGACAAAGTCAGATCCTTTTCGTAGTTAATTACGAAAAGGATCTGACAAAGCAACACTGGCGGTCCTTTGTCTTCTTAAATTAACAAATTTAAGAATATTTTTTGCAAAAATACAAAATATCACAGTTGCATTTCGCGTTATTTTTGGAAAATGGAAAAGATCAGAAGTTTATTTTATGTCATTTTTAGCTTTAACTTAAATTGACATACAAATTTGAAAAAATAATAGTTTTAGTGCCTTCGATAATTATTTATTACATAGAAGCACAAATTCGAAGTTTTATACCTTTTGCTAACAAAATTTTTAAATATATTTTAAGCTACTTTAAGTTAAATTTTTAAGACTGAAGGGCACGTGAGCGATTTTTGACTCGCGCGATCACTAACGATATTTTTTTAACGTATTCTTTAATTTGTTTCCTTCAATAATATTTTTTTCTTTAAAATTAGGAAAATTAACTAGTTTGTTCTAAATTTATTTTTATTTTTGGGATAAAAAAAATATTGAAAATAAGTTTCCCAACAACAACTAAATTTTTTCTCGATTTAAAAAAAAAAAATTCTCAAATTTTTTTTAATTTTCTTAAGAAATTTTTAGGAAAAAAATCTTATACCTAAAAGTTATTTTTTCCTTAAATATTAGAAAACTTTTAATTAAAAAAATAAAAATTTTTTAAATTTATCTGAACTTATTTGCTTGAAAATTTTCCCTAGAAATAGTTCATCAGTTTCTAAACTCAAATAAATTTTTATTATTACATTGGAAAAAAATGTATTAATTTTTGTTTTTAATTGCCTGAACTAATTTTTAGAAAACAATTCTTCAAAATTAAAAAGTGGTAGACTTAAAAACTAAATTTAGAAAGGGATTTCTAAAATTTAGTAAATTTTACTACTCGCGAAAAAAATGAACACACATTAAGTTCAAGTACTTTCTCGATTGAAGTTAGACACAGTTTTTGAACTAAATGGGAGTAAATTATATTCTACTTTATATTTTTTTTTAACTAAATTTTGTTTTATTATAAAGGGTGGTTAAATTTTAAGGGCCGTTGTTGAATGTGAACCACACCTAAACGTCAAGTTTTTTTCTGCATTTCATTTGACATTTCTCAATTTCAGACTAACTCAATTTGAACCATGGAAAGATACACAATCGAGCAACGCGTTAAAGTAATTCAGGCTTATTATGAAAATGGGCGTTCAAATCAAAATGCATTTCGTGCACTTCGTGATTTTTTTTTGGTCAGCATAATCGACCAAATGTGTCCACAATCGGCAGAATTGTGGGCAGATTTCAGCAAACCGGGTCTCTGAAAACACCTGTGCATGCTCGCCCAGTTCGTTCTGCTGAAAACATTGCTGTTGTTCGCGATAGTGTGTCATGAGGTCGGCCAAGCATTTACCGTGAATGGTGTTCGCTATCGCGAAATAATAACGGTCAGAAATTGAGGACGATATGTGGTTTCAACAGGACGGTGCCACTTGCCACACAGCTAACGAAAATATAGTTTGTAAGTTAAAATAACTGAAAATATCATTTAAAAGAAATGATATTTCATTTAAAAACCGGTCTACCTAATTTTCATTTAAATTAAATGCCATTTATTAGTTATTTTTAAATGTTGTTTAATCAACTGACACATCCGTAAGAAACAAATGATACAATCAGTTAAAATAAATGTCAAAATTTTTCCTACCAATTCTTAAAAAATAAATGTTTTTTTCATTTATTTGAAATTATTTCCGTTTTTGTATTTTTTGTTTTTTTTATATACTCGTACAATACAAAATGTATGTATGCATATGAAGCTATAAACACTTCTTGTGTGAATTTGTTTGTGTATGTATGTGTGTTTATGAAGTTCTTGTAATTTGTATTAAAAAATTTTGTATATATACAACCAATTTAAATAAAAAAACAAATTGAAATTTTTTGAATATTTTTTTTGAAACAGACAGCAAACAAAATTTAAATTTGTAATAACTGTTACGAAACCAATAAACCACAAGTTTCCGTTTTGTGGGTAAATTTTTATTAAATTTCAAACAAATGAAAAAAATAAATGAAACTAAAAAAAATCGGTAAATGATAGTAAATTATTTCGAATAAATGTATAAAAAAGTTAATATAGATGTTTCTTTGAAAAATAAATGTATCTTATTTTATTTTTTAATGGAACGGAAAACTTTTTTATTAAACTACAAACAGTTAACTACATAATATTCTGAGTGTATGATTTGACACCGTTGGACTTCTTTCTTTGGGGTTATTTGAAAGAAAAGGTTTACGTGGATTAGCCAGAAACAATTCAAGAGCTAAAGGATGAGATAATTCGGCACATTAACGGCATAGAACCTCAATCAATAGCGTCATCGAAAATTTGGACCATCGGATGGAGGTGTGCCGCCGAGGTCGCGGCGCCCATTTTGCCGATATTTTGTTCCATACATAATTAATCCTTACTATATTATCATAATAAAAAGAAATGACAATAATTTCCTAAATAATTTGTGTTTTATTCAAAATCAACATCGGCCCTTAAAATTTAACCACCTTTTACTATTCATTTACAAAATAACAGATCAACAATTCAAAAAAACTCCATTAATTTGATAAATTTTTATTTAAAATCAAGAATTATTAATTTGGAAATATATGAACTATTTCTGAGTATATAAACTATTTTGTTTTTCCCAAACACTGGATTTTTATTCATTTAAAGAGAATTTTTCTAAGTTTTAATAAAATTTTATTTAAATTGAGGAAAATTTTAAAGCTTTTTAAAAGGAAATTTTGGATTAATTTTTAGTTCATGGATTTTTTTTAGTGTACTTTTCGTTAGTTGTTTTTTTTTCTAAATAGCTGTGGTAATATTTGTTGTTTTATGCTTCTACAATACATAAAAAATGTAATAACTGCAGTACAGTTTAGAAATTTGAATTTATATTTTAAGTGGGAAGAAGCAATTAATCAACTTTTTTTTGTAACACCAAATTTTATCAATTTTTGTGAGTAAAAAAAAAATTAAAATGTGCCAGTTATTTTTACGGCTTTATAAGATGTTTTTACTGCATTTGTTAACTGTTTTTTTACAGTTAAAAATAAGTTTTCAACCGTATAGACCTTTGTTTTAACTGTAATTTTCATTAGTTTCTACGAAAAAAAATCTGATTCAGTTTTTTTTTATTTAGTTAAAATTTAGATCATTATCTTGCATAGTTGTAAAGAAAAGGCTTGACTTGAAAAATCTTTTGTGCATTAACCAATGTCTCGATTGTATTTGGTAAGCAGCAAAACGTGGTATAATCAATATAAGTATTAAAAAAAAAACAATAATGTAAACTTAAAAAACTTGTTTTATTTTCATGTTGGAACTTTAAAAACTCGAAACTTTACTTTGTTTACGAGTTATTAAAACAAAAAAAAAAGCCGATTTGTTTATGCTAAAGACTGGTTTTGCTTTTTTTTTTTTTTTTGGTTTGTTGTTTATGGCATTTTAATGGCCAACAGTCATTAGATTTGGTCTTAAGTCTATCTATCTAAGTTAATGTATGAATGGATGGATGATTGGAAGGAGGGAAGGCATGCTACGCGAGTATGTCCATATGTATCATTATGTATTTAAATATGGAATATCAGCATTCTGTTTGTTTGTTTGTATTATTGTTTATCATAATCATGCTAAAAAGAAAAATTTAAAAAAATATGTTAGGTCTTGAACCCATAAAAGGGCATGAGGAGCATATTTGTTGCAAAGACCACAACAATACATTGTATTGTATATAATTTCAATTATTATTGTTATGCTGAGGTTGAAATTGTTATTGTGTTGATTTGTTTGTTTAGTGAACGTTTATAGAGAATTGCAAATAACTAAAATATGATTGTCTGCCTGCCTGCCTGCCATTTTTATAGACATGATCATGTAAACCATAGAACTTTGAACCTGAACTTTATTTTTAACTAAGAAACGTGAATATTTGAAAGTTTCATATAGAATTTAATGCCAAATTCTTTCAAATATATATGATCATTTTTAAATAAAGTTTTAAGAAGAAAAGCAAAAAAAATTCTCAGAATTATGAAATTTTTCACTTTATCAGCTTAACTGTTCACAGCAAAGTAAATTCAGTTGGAAAGCATTTACTATGGCTGTACGTTGGGCGCCATTTAATACATGTAAATGTCGGCTTTTAATTAGGTACCACTTTAGTTTCTAATATTTAATTTAATGGTCTGAAATTATTTTAGATAATCAACCCGAATACAAAGTAATTTCAAAAATATATTACGAATTAATTCGACATGATAAAAAATTTTAGACAAATCGAAAAACTCAAAAATGTGAACTTTAAAGTTCAAAACGTTGAACTAAGTGTATTGAGCTAAGAGAAGATTATGTTGAAAAATAATTTTTTTTTTGCAAAAAAAAAACTGTGTTTAATTCAAAAAGTCACGGACTTATTGATCCTCCCTCGTATGTTGTCTTCCAGGTCTAGAAGACAGGAGAGACTTCACAACAAAAAATAGTCAATCGCATGATCTTGGCGGCGAATGGACTGCTCCAAAAAATGAGATGAATTGCTCACCAAACTCGCCTCTCAATAGCTTCCGGGTATCGCGTGCCGTATGGTATGTTGAAACCACAAGTCAACCAATTATAATTCTTCCATTTTGGTTAAAAAAAAGTCGGCAATCATCGCACGGTACCTTGCTCCATTGACTGTAACGTTGCGATTTTCTTGAAGAAGTACGGTCCAAAGATGCCGCTGGCCCACACACCGCACCAAACTGTGCAATTCTGTATGTTGACGTTCTCATTGAGTCAAAAATGAGATTCGTTGCTAAAGACAATTTTTTAATAGAAACACATTGCTCTCACAGCACGAATTTGATAATAAAATTCAATGATTTGCAAGCATTGTCACATGTCACATATCTTTGTTTACACTGAAAAAACATTTACACTGAAAAACCAAATAGCAAAATATCATCCTTTACTTATGATAGTTTCATATTCCATAAGGAAATAATTTCGTAAAGCCAATGCTAAAAAGCTTATAAAGATATCATTAAAAAAAAAAATATATAATGGGTAGATTATCGATGGCAACCGAACCTCAGTGGCGTTGCCAATTGCCAAAATGATATTACGTATGGCAACTGGCAACTGATAGCTGTCAATTCCAGTTGCCAAATAGTGATTGTATTGGCAACCACAAAGTTTTGGTTGTTGTAGGTTTTTAAAGCAAAAGAAAAAAGGCGGGAACATTAAAATGTAAGTATATTTATTTATTGTTATAAATATTGTAAAATCTGCAGCAAGCTCTTGCTTTAATGGGCTGTTGTTCCATATGAAGGCATCATGAGTAGATCCAGGATGCCTAGCATCAACATACCTTATTTTCATTTCTTAATCGCACAACTGCAAAAAAAATCATCTTGATCAAAAGAAAGAAAAATTGTTAAATAACTTACCAGCAAAATATTCAAACTAAAATATTCTTTCCTGTTTATATATAAGGGACGAATGTCTTCCTTCGGTCCCATTATATGTACGTGTGTTCCATCTATACATCCAACAATCCCTGGAAACTTCGTTTTCGAATAAAAAAGGTTTTAATTTTTTGTTTTTTTCTTCTTCCGACATTTTTGAAACTATACACAAGCTTTTGTTCTATTAATTGTACGACTTCTTTTAAAACCACCGATAACGTTGGTTGAACCATTCCTAGCTTGAAGTCATTGCCGTGAGATTTTTGGAAACTTCCTTCAGCTGCGCAAACTTTTAATAGCGGAGGAATTGCCGTTGAACGACGACTTTGTTTAAGGTTTCCACTAAATATACCACTGCGTCTTTTGGAATACGGATATAAGCTTTGAAACTATTAGAAGCAATTTTTTATTGAAAATTATTTTAAACATCAAGATATACTCACAGTACAGACGGTAATTCTAATGGGTTGAAGTTGTCCCTTAAGTTCCGCCTAATAGATGACACGTTTGAAGCCTTTTCATCGTCATCAAAAAACAGTTCCACTGAACTGGCATATTTAAAATAATTGTTTACACAATTTCTTTTTATAATTTGTTTTTTTTTTTTAAGAATTCACTTTTATTAACTTTTTTCCTTTGTCAATCTTTTTATTTGTTTACATTTATTTTCAGTTGCTAATCTGTCAAAATTACATTATCGATAACTTTTTGGCAACTGGGGAAAGTTGCCTTATATAATACCAATTATAATTTCAGTTAAGTTGCCAGTTGCCAGTTGACAACGCAACTAAAGTTCGGTTGCCATCGATAATAGACCCATAAATTTGTTTAATAACCTTTCATTTGATATCCCATTTGTCTATAGTTTTTTGAAATTGTTACCAAGAATTAAAAAAACTGAAAATTGTGTAAATTTTACCCCTAAACATGAGATTGCGCAATCAAAAAATACCGAGTCTATTAATTTTTTAATCTCTACAGTATATCCAAGTTTAAGTTAGACGTGGATTATTTCACATTTAAAATTTAAGCTCAGCTCTGAATATTTTATCACTTAAATAAAGGCTCGGTTTTGTAAATTTTTATAATTTAAATTCAATTTCAAATGTAAAAGTTTTATAATTTACATTAAGCCGCTATCACGGATCTTTCCAAATTGAAATTTACCATAATCGCGGATATTTTATCAAATCAAATTAGCGGCAAAATTGAAAACTTTCCAAACTAGAAATCCATACAATTCTTTATTTTACATTATTTGTCTATGGGGGGGACCATATCCCGTATCTTTATAAATCATTTTCGAATATGAAAAACTTCTTATACTCATATCTAAACCAAATAGTAATTTAACATTTTAAAACCAATAAATATTATTTATTTATGGTTATATTGTTATAAGTTATAGCATCATACTGTGCTATGGCAATGGGAAAAACTCCAGGTGATTTTGTTCAACTCCCTCATACAACAAAAAGTTGGCCTTATTTTTATGTGAAATGAATTTGTAACTTATATGTTACTTAAATGGTTAGACACACAAAGTTAAAATGTTAAATTACAAATACAGACTATAGTTATTGAAAATAATACGTTTTTATGCTTTTGGTTAATAGATAAAAATCAATAATAATAAAAACAAAATAAAATAAAATAAATCGATTATGTCATAAAATCTCCAAAAGTCCTCTTAGGCATACAAGTTTTATTAACGCAAATTATTGAAAATGATTAATTCTTTTTAATTTAAATAGTATCACTTTAATTTAGTCTTAAAGTAGATTTTTTATTAAATTAGTTTTTTAAATTTATGCCAAAAAATTGACACTTATTTGTGTAGTAATAAGAAGTTGTTGTTTTTAACTGTAATTATACCCGAGTAAAAAAGTTTGAATATAGTCATATGTGGCCTTATCTAATAATCTATGTATCGATGGCTTTATATAAAAAAGGCCCTAACTCGATTTTATGTTACTTGATAGGAGAAGGAAAAAACTTAATAAAATCCATAAAATTTTAGATAAAAAAAAGTTTTAATGCAATTTCCAAAAATGTGTTGCCTCTTTTTATTAAAAATTGCATTAAAACTTTTTTTGTATCTAAAATTTTACGTATTTTATTAAGTTTTTTCCTTCTGCTTTCAAGTAACAAAATATCGAGTTAGGGCCTTTTTATATTAAGCCATCGATATATAAAAAATTGTTGCAAGTGTGTTGTGACTTTATAACTCACGAACGGTCAAAATGAATTCGACTAAATTTTAAAAATTTAGGGTCCGTTCGCATGGTCGTCTAGATGGTTTATCTAAAGATTGCACGAAATTGGTAGACGCGTTCGTGAGTTATGACTTTTCATGTCAACATGTGATTTTGTCTTTATAAAAAAAGAACAACAACAAATACGTAGACGCTCATGAGCGTGTGCGGTATACTGTGTGCTGACTTCATACACTCAAAAAAAAGGACATGAACTAAAATGTAATCAAAAATTTATATACTCAGAAATAGTTCATATTTTTCCTAAGTAATATTTCTTGATTTTAGGGGAAAAAAAACAAGTCAATTAAATAAAATTTTATTAATTTTAAGAAAAAACATCTTAGTTTTAAGAAAATTGCATACTCAAATGTAATAAAATTAAGTTTAGTTCAAACACTGTGTCTAACTTAAATCGAGAAAGTACTTGAACTTAATGTGTGTTCATTTTTTGTTCGCGAGTAGTAAATTTTACTAAGTTTTAGAAAGCTCTTTCCAAATTCAGTTTTTAAGTATACCACTTTCTAATTTTGAAAAATTGTTTACTAAAAATTAGTTCAGACAATTAAAAAAAGTAATAAATATTTTTCCTATGTAATAATAAAAATTTACTTGATTTTAGAAATTGATGAACTCTTTCTAAGGAAAATTTTCATGCAACTTAGTTCAGATAAATTTTAAAAATTTTAATAATATATTCTTTTTTTTTCAAGTAAAAGTTTTCTAATTTTTAAAAAATAATAAAATTTTGTATAGGATTTTTTTTTGTTGGAAAACGTTTAAAATATTTTTAATATTCTATTCCAAAAAACAAATCAATTAAAAACAAACCAGTTAGTTTTCCTAATTTTCAAGAAAAAATATTATTAAATAAAAGAAATTAAGGTTACCATTTAAAAAAACTATCGTGGTTCGTGATCGTGCGTGAGCGTGAGTCAAAAATCTCTCACCTGCCCATCTCCAATCTAAACATTCTTAAATATTGAACTTAAAGTAGCTTAAAATATTTTTTTAAATTTTGTTAGCAGAAGGTAAACAATTTCGAACTTACGCTTTTATGTTGACTACAATACAAAATATCGCAGGCACATTTTATACATTACGGCATAATGGCTTTCCTATAATTGACGTTGCGTCTATTAAACTTTATATTTATCGAAGACATTACAACAATTCAGTTTCAGTTAATAATAAAAAAAGTTAAAATTTTAAAGTTAAATCTAAAAATTCCATAAAATAAACTTATGAAATTTTTCCATTTTCCAATAATAACAAGAAATGCAACTGTGATATTTTATATGTTTGCAAAAATTTCCTTAAATTAGTTAATTTAAGAAGACAAAGGACCCCCAGTGTTCCTTAGCCATAGATGCCGTGTGTTACGTAGGGCGTCCTTTTTTGTAGTTCTCTCAAGCAGAACCGTTAATTAACTACGATAAGGATCTGACTTTGTCACAATTTATTACGTTTCAGGATATCCTGCAGTCATTTTTTTTAATTTTTTACCTTTTTGCTAATGAAATTTAATTTATATTTAAAATACATAAAATTAGTATAATTCAATTTAGTTTTAAGACAACATTGTATAGCAAAAAGCTAATTAAGAGCAGTGTCCTCACAAAGCGGAAGACCTCAGAAAGTGGAAATATACCTACTCAATGAGTGTAAAGTACTTTAAAATATATGGTAAAATATATTACCTTTACCATAGAAGCAGGATAAGGATAATTTTCACTTAAAAGAAGTTCTGTTTAACTTGTTGTTAGAAAATATATTCTTTTTTTAGGGAGTTAAGTCCTAGTTTTTAGTAAAAAAAAATTATCTAATGAACTTAAATAAAATAAAATTTTTCTTAAAACCAAGGAAACATTTTCTAACTAACAGTACAATTTTAGATGATGTATGAACTAATTAGGAGGATATTTTACTGTTTTCTTATAAAAATTTACTTCTCAGTAGTCAAATTTTTCTATAATTTAGAAATTTTGACCAAATTTTAAGTAAAATTTGTTTCTTAAATTCAAGGAAAATTTAATTAAATATTGGTTAAAAGTGTCTTTGGTGCCGTTTTCATTTCAATTTTTTCTCTAAATAAGTTAATTTTTTTTAATTCTAGTTAATTTTTATTTTTTTTTTTTGATTCATATATTTTTGTCTATATCGCTTGGAACTAAATATCGTCGAGATAAAAACAAGGTAAGATAAGGATTAGATAACTTTCACTGATATTATCGAACGTTAAAATTTCACTTCTTTTTAACTTTATAAGAGGGTCTAACTGGAGGATTGAACGAAAATGTTTATAATTTAACGAAATCTAAAATACACAATTCTTTTAAATACCTGTTCAAATGTCCACTTCCTTTTGACTTCCCACGTTTTCTGCAAAAAGAAAAAAAATATTTTTTTTTTTTTTGCTATTTAATATAATTTAAGAAATAGGAGCTTAAGCTTATACTAGTTTTCCATAGCAATTACCCAACATGGGTGAAACAAGTTTTTCGTCGTCATCATCGTTACAGTCGTTGTCGTTTTGTTTCTGTTTTTCTGATTTTTTTTTTTTTTTTGCAATTATATATTTTGAACATAGAAAACCTGTCACCATATTAAAAGTATAATCCTGTCTTGATATTACTATGTTATGTGTACATATGTAGTTATGATATGTTGTGAAATTAAGTGCTGGTACCTACATTCATATATCCGTTCGTTCGTTCATTCGTTCCTTCATGTATGTAACGAGTAGTTACTTCAGGTTGTTGCTGTCAGTGGGTACTTGTTACTTTTCTTGTGGTTTGTTTAGTTGTTGCCTTTTCAATTTGTAATTGTTGTATAGTGTTGCCATCTAAGGAGGAATTTTTCCCTAGATTTATAGGCTAAACTTTCGTTGTACTCAGATAATAGAAAATTTTCGGTGGCAGCAATCTACCAATTCGACAAATTCAGTTCCTTTGAATTTATTATAATTTTTTCTTGTTTTTTTTTTAAATCTTGGATTTTTTTTTTTCTAATGTATAAGGGGAAATTAACAAAATGATCTGGCATTTTTACAGCAGCAGTAATAGTTGTTGGTTGAGGTGTAGGATGTACATTTTAGAAATGTTGTTGCCGCATGTGTGCAGTCAAAGTGGATTGTAAAAGTTGATTAGTTAGTTGTTTGGAAGTTTTAGAAATTCACAGTAATTTAAGAGTTTAGTTTTAATAACTAAATGAATGTAAATTCACTTAATGAATCAAGAATTCATATTCAACTTGGTGTAATTAAAAAACAGAAACTAACAATTTGACATATAGTCTTTTACATTGAAAATGTTGCTGAGATAGTAAGGCAACATTTCTATGTCAGATTCTTCAGTATTTTTTTTTTTTATTCTGTCAAATAATAACTTAAACAACTTTTCATAAAAGAAATACATATTCGTTAGGATTGTCTTAAAAAATTCTTTAACTTTTTGTGCAGTAAATTATAGGTTAGATTCTGCTTAAACATTTTTACATGACAAAGGTTGTTTTTAATCCTGGATTAGGGATATTTCCAGAATTTTTTTTTTTTTTTGAAAAAACATATTTAATGAGTTAATACTTACAAAATTTTCCAAATTTCGAGTATATTATAAATGGCGCCCAATTGAAATGTAGTTTATAGGCTTTTTCCACTGACCTACATCTTACATCTTTCATCAATTTGCAAAGATGTTAACATCCTCCCATAAGAATTATACAGGGCAAAAATTCTACATCTTTCTACATCTGCATCAGCGTCCTTTAGACGCTGAGGCATAATTAAGGTTCTATGCCGTTAATGTGCCGAATTATCTCATCCTTTAGCTCTTGAATTGTTGCTGGCTTATCGATGTACACCTTTTCTTTCAAATAACCCCAAAGAAAGAAGTCCAACGGTGTCAAATCACATGATCTTGGCGGCCAATTGACATCGCCACCACGTGAGATAACACGGCCATTGAATTTGCCGCGCAAAAGAGCCATTGTTTCACACTGAAATCTTATGCCCAGAACATCAAGAGTTTCCGATTCCTCAATATCGATACCCTCCAATTGGAAAGATAACGCTGGAGACTCAGCAACCCTATGAGCCATTATACAGCATTGAGTCTTATGTGCATTATAATCCACCCTACTTGTACGACCCCACTCTGAAACTAACGGGAGGTACCGATTAAGTGTATCATGATTTGCCTCCTGACCCCGACCTCTAAGAGGTTTGGCCTGCGATCGAGGGAAAATTAATGACAATTGTTACTGTCATCAGCAAAAGAGTATATAGGGTTTAAAGTTAAACCAAGAAGGTCATTAAGAAAGACAAAAAAAGAGAACGGAACCTTGCGGTACCCCTGAATTTAACTGAAACTCGTCGGATGAGATCTCGTCTATTACGACCTGTATAGAGCGATCTCTGAGGAAGCTCGAAATAAATCGAGAAAAATCATTACCGACACCAAAAGCAATTGGTTTCGATAAAATCACCTTGTTTTCACCGAACCGCTCCGAGAGGAACGCTAACAGGTCTCCCGTAGACTGTCGATCGCTCAAAAATGAATTTGCTTCCACATAATTCACAAGATGGTAATTTAACATGCTCTACATAACCTTCGAGAGCGCAGAACATATTGCGATTGGGCGGAAATTTTCAGGGTTATTAGCCGCACCCTTCTTGAGGATTGGCTGAACATTGGCAACCTACCAGCATGAGGGGTAGGTACCGCACGGTAAGAAAATCTGGACAGTTTCGCCAATGGACGGGCTAACGTCGAAGAGCACTGTTTCAGCACCAGTGCTGTTATACTATCCGGCCCCGGAGACTTGTTTACATTGAGATCTCCAAGAACATTTTTAACTGCACGAGCGCGGCAGATTATCATATGCATAGTACACGATACTCTTTCATGCTTGAGTAGTGGTTGATAGCTTTCCGGCACGAATGCATTTCCTGCAAACATTTTAGCAAACATTGCAAAACATAAACAAAACAAATGGCCTTCAATAATTCAATGTACTGTATTAAAACTGGGGTTTGTTCTTGTAAAGCAACAACTACTCCAATCATTAATGCCTTCACTAAATCCATTTTTTAATATTTTTTTATTTTTAACAAAAATTAAGCGTCTTTTTCTTTTATTTTTTGACAGCTGAATAAATGACAGATGAATGATGAAAGATGTTGCCAATGTAAATCATGTATTACGTTTTCAACATCTTCCATGCGTTTTACAAAGATGTTGTACAGTGTAAAAAGCCTATTATTCCATTAATTATCTTTGGTCTGCAAGGCTGACCTTAGAAAATGACAATTGGAGCATATTTAAGAAAATGTGGAAAATAATTATCTACCAGATCCTCAAAAATTTTGTGAGATGCAAAAAAAAAAACTCTAAAATATTCAAAACATTTTAATGCCGTCAAGCTCTCAGATTGAGGTCCGATCACTGAATATCCCGTTAAATTTTAACTTACAGTTAAATTCAACAAAAAAGGCAATAAAAAGCAAAAGATAAAAATAGCTGTGTTCCCTTACTTTCTAGGTAAAGTTCGGTAAAATTAGATTAAACACAAAATACTCTCATAAAATGACAAAATTACCCAAAAGTACGGGAATGCAAAAAACCACTTTTCTATAAGCTATAAGCTATATATAAGTCTATAAGCTTTTTTTCATTGTTTTTTTTTTTTTAAGTGGTGTATATAAAAATCTCGAGATTTCGTGCCAATGTAAAAGAGGAGGCTTACAATTTTCAAAAAAAAAGCGGTAAGAAATATTAAAAGGTGCCGATCTCTGTCACTTTTTAAAAAACAGAAAATATTTGCAGTTTTTAGAAAGTAAAAAACCGCTTATTCTAATACGAAAAGGGCTAAATTAGCATCGCTGATCTCATTGACATTTGTTATTATTTTATTATTTTTTATTATTTAACTATTTTATTATTGTAAATCGTTTTTATTTCAATTTGCAATCATTTTTAACAAATCTGCTTTTACTTCCTTAGTTTTATTTTATACAATTATAAAACAGCTGTTTTTCAACTGTTCTTTTGACAATTTACCCAAGAAAAAGTATGGGTAACTTTCGGTAAAAAGAGAAACACTAATACACTCTCATAAACGCTCTCCTTTACCCAATTTTCGAGTACGGGAACGCTTTTGGGTAAATTTGGGTAAGTTTGGGAACCCGCTGTAACGTACGGGAACACACTTAATATTATTTTTTTAAAAAACACAATAAAAATTTAATTTATGAGTAAAAACGCACTTTAAAAAATGGTAAAAAATGCATAAAATGCAAATTTGTCTCTTCTAATTATTAAAATACTCTCACTTCTAGCACACAAACAATAACAATGTTTATTACATCGTTGTGTCATAAATTTTTCTTTTAGTCATGATTCATCGATTAAACACCCCATTTTATTTCAAACAATAAAAATAGAAAATAAAATTGTCTAATGAATATTTAATGATAAATAATATTAAAAAAGAAAGAAAAAAAAACTCACACCCATTTTCAAATTAAAAAAGTCAACGCTAAGTATTTTGACATATCAAATATTTATAGTATGTATGAGTAAATTTAATCATTCATTAACTTGTAGCATAACTTGAATGAATTAATTATTTTCGGAATGGTTCCTTAAAAATTAAAATTTAATTTTTTTATTCATGGATTGAATTTATCGCGACAAAAAAGAAAAACAACAAGAATTAATTTCTGTGAATAAATAAAGATAATATAATAAAATTGCAAATAAAATAATTTAGAATTTATTCATTAATTTCAAACTAAATGAATTTCTCGGAGCGCCCCGGTAGGCTAGTTGGTAGCGTGCTAGCTTATCAGTGCGGGGGTCTTGGGTTCGATTCCCACCAGAGGATCTGGTCTGTTTTCGCTACAACGAGCCGATGGCCTTTGTTGCTAGTGCTCGGTTAGGGTATTAGGATATAATTTGTAATTATATGATTAATATAAATAAATAAATAATGAAATTCTCTTAAAATCATGCATTTGTGTACTTTGATTCCCCAAAGTTAATTCCCTGAAGGAATTAACTTTTTTTTTAAATTCCCTGAAGGAATTAACTTTATATATAATTCTCTGAATTTAAGTTTTTTATCTAATGAACATTCATTTAAGTCTTAAGTGAAAAATTTAATTCATTGGGAGAATTAAGTAAATATTTTAATTCCTTTAGGCAATTAAGTGCAGAATTAAGTGAATTGAAGAGGAATTCATTCAGTAGTAAAGAAATCACTTGGCCAAAAGATAAATTAACTAGATTTAAATGTTTTCTCTGGTAAAAGGATTTATTAAATTTTATGAAGAAATCCAAAAAAAAAAAAAAAACAAGTAAAGGCTATGACGAATCATTGAATACCCTACACCAGTGTCCTAAAAAAATGTTATCTACTATTTTTGATGCAAGTAATGTAAACAACTTTAGAAATGAAATTATGAAGGTGAAAAATTCGTGTTGAAAAACTTTTTTGGATGTGAAAAAAATTTTTGTGTTGAAAATAAATTTTGAGGTGAAAAAAACTTTTTGAAGTGAAAAAAATTGTTTGTGATGAAAAAATTTTAGTGGTTAAAATTTTTTTTGAAGTGAATATAAAATATTATTACCTTTTAACCGAATAGTAAAAAAAAAATAAGAAAATATTTTTTAGAGATTAGCAACGCTACTATAAAATTGTACTGAAATACCACATGGAGTGAAAATTTCGATGCCTACAATGTAAATCCAGTTTTTTTTTGGATTTGAAATCAACTTTATTCCATTAAGTGAATGCACTTGTCCCAACGATCCTCTAACATCTTGATACCCTTGAAAAACTACGATTTGTCAAACTCTTCAAAATAGGCTTCCGTCTCTGATTTGACTTCTTCATTTGTGAAAAAATCTCTTTCCCTGAAGCCATATTACAAAGTTTAGGAATAAATAGTAATCGCTGGGGGCCAGATCTGGAGAAGCAATTCGTATTGTAAAGAGTTCAATTTTTCCGAAGCCAAAGCAGTTGAATGCGCCGGTGCATTGATGGTAAAGGTTTTTTTTTCTTATTTGAGTGGGGTTGTTTTTTCTTAATTTTTTCATACAGTCTGCTAATAACGCAACATAGTATTTGACAGTTATTGTTTTTCCTTTCTTCAAGTAATCAATAAATATTATACCACGTCTATCCCAAAAAAAAAAACACGGGCTATAACCACTCCGCAAACTGTCTATAGGACTCTGGTGTATAACAGGTCAATTGAGAAGTCACCGGCCTGAGACATAGATGGCGCTACCAGACTTAAATCCATATGATTTTAGCCCTAACCTCCAAAAGACACGTGTATAAATTTGACAGCTGTCGGATCATTAGTTTGTAAATTATAGCATTTTGAGTAAAGCAACTTTTGTTATTGTGAAAAAAATGGATAAAAAAGAATTTCGCGTGTTGATAAAATATAGCTTTTTGAAGGGAAAAATACAGTTGAAGCAAAAACTTGGCTTGATGACGAGTTTCCGGATACTGCCTTAAGAAAATCAACCATCAAGGATTGGTATGCTAAGTTTAGACGTGGTGAAATGAGCACCGAAGACGGTGAACGCTGTGGACGCCCAAAAGAGGTTGTTACGGATGAAAACATCAAAAAATCCACAAAATGATTTCGAATGACCGTAAATTGAAATTAAATGAAATAGCAGGTACTCTAAAGATATCAACAGAACGTGTATTAATCACGAATATTTGGGTATGAGAAAGCTCTGTGCAAAGTGGGTGCCGCGCGAGCTCACTTTTGACCAAAAACAAGTCAGTGAAAACGAAGGCGAAAACACATGAATTGGGCTTCGAATTGCTTCCGTATTTTCCAGGTCTGGCCCCCAGCGACTTTTTCCTGTTCTCAGATCTCAAAAGAATGCTCGCTGGGAAGAAATTTTCGTCGAATGAAGAGGTAATCGCCGAAAATGAGGCCTATTTTAAAGCAAAGAACAAATCGTACTACAAAAATGGTATCGAAAAGTTCCTCCAACTGTCGCTATAATCAGTGTATCACCCTTGAAGGGAACTATGTTGAATAAAAAAACGAATTTTGCCAAGAAAAAAATGTGTTTTAGTATGGTAGGCCGGGGACTTTTCAATTTATCTGTTAATAATGAATCCACGTCCTTATTTTAAACATCTCCAAAATATACTTTGAATCACGAACACGCTTCAGTTTTTGTTCAGCTATTTAAAATCGCGGAAGCTTTTTTATATTTAAATGGTCTGTTTATATCTTTATGATGCCAGCAATCTCACTCAGTTTTATCTCTCGATCATTCAATACAATATGCTGCCTATTTGGACGACCAGAACGATCTGCATCATTTGTACTCATACCACCACGATTAAATTCGGAATACCACCTATTAACCATTGAATATGAAGATTCACCATAATGTTTATCAATCCATTTTTTAGCTTGGACAGTATTTTTCCCACCAAAAACAATGAAACTCTTTGCAATCAATTTTTTCTCAAACTTTAAAACCAACATAATTTTTATAACGGTAACTATTTTTCTAATTAATGAAATGTCATGAAATTTTGACACAATTTTTAGCCCTACAGTTAGCCCCACTGAATAAACGTATTTTTAGAGGTACTTTCACATTTTCACTCATAACTTTTTAACAGTTGGACTAATTTTGATCATTATCAATACAAAATAACCATCGATCTAAATAAAAATGAGCACCCCCGCTAGCGTCTTGGCACCATGATCGCCATTGCAACAGACCGACGGACATCGCTAAATCGACCTTAAATCGGATAAGGATCAGGAATATATATATACTTTATGGGGTCTTAGACATGTTACAAACGGAATGACGAACTCATATGTTGGAGGGTATAATAATAAATTTCTTCAGGTAAATCGATTGAAAAAAAAGGAATTTATTTAATTCCATAAAGTTGGTCAGAGAATGCATTCCCAAAATATAAATTAAAATTAAACAAAAAAAAACATATGAATTAATTCTGTTAAAGTTCTGCCTTGTAGTAGAAGTCTGTTAGTCCGTCAGTCTGTCTGTCATTTAGACAGTTTATCAACCTGTCGTCTACTGCAATAGAACACAATCGCACTTTGTATGTGGTAGTTGTAGTTAATGTTTGGGTGCGATGACCATGTACAACATATTGACACCTGTTGGACAATGTACAAAAAACTGTATATATTTAAACGCGTAGACAGAGGAGGAGCTGTAAAAAAAAAAACTACGACAGAATTTTTATTTTATAACAAATATGAGCAGATAAATAAGCAAACCACCACAAGGGAGGGAGTATAAATAATTACAACACGAGCATTTTTACAAGTACATACTTATTATGGAAAATAACAAGAAATGTGTATTACAGCAGGTGAAATCGAAGTAATTCTTAAATTAAAGCCAAAAAATATTTTTACGGAGTCTTCGACACGTACGGATTTATGCATCCGGCTTCTACTGCACGTTTACGGTCCGAAAATACGTATCCATCAAAGATTGTACGCAAATGGACCGTATATTTGAATTTTCGAAAACAATACGTTTTGACTCCGTTTGGTGTATCCGTTTCTGTACCCTCAAATACGGACTTCACCGATTTTCATTAGTTTTTCCTCCGTTGCTTTTGGATTCGTTTTATTTATGAAATTTAAAACAAGTTGCAAATTTATGCAGTTTTGCAAATAAAAATATTGTCGTACAGTTTATAAAAGATTTTTTGAAAAATTTTGCAAAATTGCATTGTGCAGTGATGGAGAGTAATGAATATAGCGTTTAATTAAGTTTTTTTGGTTTCAAAATTTTTATAAAATAAAATTAAAGAAAAAAATTAAATTTGCTATTTAAAATAAAAAAAATTAGGCATTTACACAATTTCGTTTTTGTGGGAAAAAACGGTAGGAATACGGACCGGATACGGATCCTAAAAATAAAATTAAAGAAAAAAAAAATTTGCTATTAAAGATAAAAGAATTAGGCATTTACACAATTCCGTTTTTGTGGAAAAAAATCAGTACGAATACGGACCGGATCCTAAAAGCCTTTGTATACGACTTTTAACGGACAAAATTCTGTTTTTCAAACGGCATACCGGTCCGTAAATGGTCCGTCATTGACAATATTTCAACAGATTCGAATCAGTTTCGATGTTCCTTAAAGCCTTTTTATACGACTTTTAACGGACAAAACTCTGTTTTTCAAACGGCATACCTGTCCGTAAACGGTCCGTCATTGACAATATTTCAACGGATTCGAATCAGTTTCGATGTTCCTTAATCCGTTTTTTGGTTCGTATACGGATTCCGAAAACGGTACGTAAACGGAGTTGAATGACTGACCGAAAATGCTGGGAAGTCAATGTCTTTAAAAACTTATATTACTGGAACCAATTCCGATTTGTTTTTTGGCCGGCCAATTTTTTTTTAGAATAGCTGTCTCCTTCAAAGCATACCAAAATATGATTTTTTGTACATATTTTCTTGAATTTTATTGGACATACTTGGACTGATTTATTATATTTCTTACAGTACGTCCATTTAAAATGGGGTATATGAGGTTTTTGTTCACACCCAGAAAACAGATTCGTGTTGAAAAACGAATATATAGCCAATCGAATGGTTGGTTATATTAACTAAATTCGAAATTAAATTGTCACATTCAACTTACTGAGGTATCAGTAAGTTGAATGTGACTTTATATTCTCACAACCAAACAATTTGGTTACCGCAACCAATTCATTCAATTTACAATGAATTTGGTTGCCAGCACGTATCTGTTTTCTCTGTGCGCATTGTAGTTTTAGTAATTTTTAATCGATTCGATTTATTAAAAAATATTTTATTTCAAAATTTGTCTCCCTTAACAATTTTGAAAAAATCGTGATTAAAGTGCATAAGAAATATTTTGAGAATACATCCCAACTAAACCCCGATTTTCATCCCAAAATAGTTTGAAAATCATTACTCCATTTTTATAAAATTGATTTGCGTTCAGAGCAAGCATCTTTTCGCCAGAAGAGATCATGTGTAGACCACCATCAATAGTTTACGCATAATCACTCTATTCAACAATCCGCCATTTCACAGGCCTTAGCTGGTAAAGAAATTTCTTCTAAGATAATTCGTCTAATGAAAGCTCTATATGATAATTCTCGATGTCTTTAGGCCAACTAACTTTAGTGAAATGCAGCAAAAGCATGACAACCAAAAACTTTCAGTTTTGGCAAATTTCCCTTCTTAATCCACGTGTAGATGATGTAAATGAATATTTTACTATTGAAATTGATAAGCAATAAAGTGGGTGCATCATTTTGGCCAAAACTTCTTTTTAACGCACAGTTTGGGCACTTTGAATATAAATTTTATACCGCGGAGGTAAGATACTGATAGTAAATATTTCGCACAGAAAAAATCTAACGGTAAGTAGGCGAATTAGAGACTTCTCGTCCACAAGATTTTTGTTGCCCATCGCTCCTGTAGAAATCATCTTCGTCCATGGGTACACATATTTGGCTGTGGTCGTCAAAGGGTTCAGTTTGGTTGTAAAAGGGATAAAATATATACATATGTAAAGGGTGGTTACATTTTAAGGGCCGATGTTGAATGTGAACCACACCTAAACGTCCAGTTTTTTTCTGCATTTTATTTGACATTTCTCAATTTCAGACTAACTCAATTTGAACTATGGAAAGATACACAATTGAGCAACGCGTTAAAGTTATTCAGGCTTATTATGAAAATGGGTGTTCAAATCAAAATGCATATCGTGTACTTCGTGATTTTTTTTTTGTCAGCCACAATCCACACAATCGGAAAAATTGTGCGCAAATTTCAGCAAACCGGGTCTGTAGGAAATTTGAAAACACCTGTGAATGCTCCCCCAGTTCGTTCTGCGGAAAACATTGCTGTTGTTGGCGATAGTGTGTCATGAGGTCGGCCAAGCATTTACCGTGAATGGTGTGTTCGCTATCGCGAGATTATAACGAACTTATTGTGGTCAGGAATTGAGGATATCACCCTGGACCAAATGTGGTTTCAACAGGACGGTGCCACTTGCCACACAGCTAACGAAACAATGGCTCTTTTGCGCGACAAATTCACATGGCCGTGTTATCTCACGTGGTGGCGATGTCAGTTGTCAGAAAATGTGTACGTCGATAAGCCAGCAACAATTCAAGAGCTAAAGGATGAGATAATTCGGCATAGAACCTCAATATGAAATATATACATATTTTTACTGTTTTTATCAAATAGTTGAATTAATTAAGTTGTAGATGTTAAATATTTTGATAAAATAATATTAGTATAATTAGGTAAGAAAAAAATCTATTAAACGAAATTTTATAACTCATTTTTAAAAATATTTAAGTATCTAACATAATATTTAATTTTGTCCATTAACAAAGATAATCAAGTTTTCAACAGACAAACTAAGATGACTTTGCCGACTTGAAATATTATATGAATTTAGAAAAATGTGGTAAAATTAGTATTCTAAACTATCGTGATTGGTGTTGCAAACGGTATGATCCAATATATAAATATATATTTATATCCCAAAGTTCAGGGTATAACAAAACAAAATGTGAATGACTTGAATTTTTTTTTATATATACAACTTAAAACTAATAATTAATATTCTAAACAAATAATATTTAGCATATGTATTTGTTTGTATTAAACATTTAAATATGCTAATTAAAAAAAAAAAAAAAACTTTGATAATGCCAAACATTTATAATTTTAATTAAATAAAAATATGTATGTATGCATGTATGTATGTATGTGTGTATAATTAACGTAAGCAGCAGTTTAATGAAAACGTTTTTTTATTAATAATTTCAAAAACGTAATCAAATTTTCTAATGGATAAATTTTTAAGCATAGTGAATTTGTGGACGCCAAAAAAGTGTATAATTATCGAAGTACCTATATAAACTTCAACTTCAAAAGTAGCTGGTGTAAATTAATAAAAAAAAATATACATATGTAGATTGTGTTTTTTGGTTCCAACTTCCAAAATATGTTGGGTTACAAAAGTTTTTTTTATATTCTAAATTACGAGGGCGGAACAATAAGTCCGTTACATTTCGAACTTCGCTCGTAGTTATGTAGAAATGCAAAAATGTCGTTACACCAAATATATGGGTTAGATCGAACTATCCAAATTGTTTTTGTAGGTTTTTTAAAGAAAATTAATCCTACTGACGAAATAAATAAAATATTGAGGTTCTTTTTTTTAACAAAATTGGGCTTAAAATATTTACAATTCAGTGCAATCTTTGGGGGAAAAAATATTTAAAAAAGAATTTGTGAAGTAATTTGGCCCTTAACAGCGTTTTTATGTTTGAAATAATAACGCCGTTATGGACCAACTTATGTCACTGACATTTTCCAAACATTTAGTGAATTAAAAATTTTTCAATTATCATAAGAAACTACTTTCAGCAATTGTCAGTAATTTCAAATTTCACAACAGACTACCTGAAAATGGCTACCGATTTAACGAGTACCACAAAACAAGACCAGACTAGGGGTTGTCACTTGACCTTGACACTTTCAAATAAATTATATAAACAAAATTATACAGTTATTACAATAACACATTTAATTCACAACAGGACCCTAAAAAAAAATTTAATTTTATCTTCCGTATTCAGCTTTAATATTGATGGTTTGTGTACTATTACTAGAGCGAAGGACACTCTATATTAGGATATCCTAATGTACATGCAAATTTAGCAGACCTAACGTATAGATGGCGACAGTAGTTTGAACAAATTGCTTTGTTGTGACAACCTTATAAAACATATGGTTTAAGTTTCCAGGCGCCACATTGTTTAGTATTTTTTTTTTTTTTAACTATTAAAAATTAACGATTTCGGTAAATTTGTAAATTTGGAAAGAAATTGGCGAAAATCTTTGAATTAAAATTCGAATTGCTTCATCATGCACCTTATTCACCAGATTTAGCTCCCTCGGATTATTTTCTTTTTCCAAACTTGAAAAAAATGGCTCGGTGGTAAAATATTTCGGTTGATGGCTATTGCTTTCTACCAAAGTCTCGATGGTTAGGCTTGGAATTTTGACCCCACTGCATTTGGAATCTGGACCAAAGTTCATTTAAATTTGCTGGCGCATTATTGTATAGCGCAAGACGTTTCTTTTTCAACAGATCCCATTCATTTTCAATGGGGTTGAGATCTTGGCTTTGCGCTGGCTAATGCATTATCTAAAATTATTGCTTTGAAAGCCAAATTTTGAAAATTTTGGGCGCATGATTCGGATGCTCATCTTGTTGAAATAGAACTTCTTCCTCTGGATAAGTACAATATTTCACAAAAGTGGGCAAACTGTCTTCTGAGATACGAAGATAATCTTCTTTTTTCATTATATCGTCGAGTTTTA
The DNA here is from genome assembly GCA_949748255.1 of Eustalomyia histrio. Classification (NCBI taxonomy): domain Eukaryota; kingdom Metazoa; phylum Arthropoda; class Insecta; order Diptera; family Anthomyiidae; genus Eustalomyia; species Eustalomyia histrio. Next base: position 54,004,981 of record OX456525.1, read on the forward strand.
CTAATGCGCTCAGATGCCACCAAGTAAAGCAGGCCCAAACCATCAAGCTTCCACCTCCATATTTCATAGTTTCTTTCACTTGGTGCTTGTTTAAAGTAGCATAATGGCGGTGCTTGTAGTACACCTTGTCATCAGACTGAACACGGTTAAATTTGGTTTCATCTGACCATATAAACCTCTTTCAGTTTTTCACACTCCAATTTTTGTGCTCTTTGCAAAAATTTAGACGCGTCTTCAAATTTTTTTCTGATAGCGCTACCTTCTTCTGCTTTACAGCTGATATAAATAAGACCAATTCTACGAAGCGCTCTGCGTGCTGTCCACTTACTTACTGGCTTGTTTATAGCGGCTGCTGCCTGTTTGAATATGTTTACCTGTTTGGAAGACAATAAACGCTCTATGGCGCGAGCGTCTCTCTCAGTAAGCGAACTTAGTCGCGATTTTTTTTTTGCTTCTTGCGTGCGTTGTGGTGTAATGGTTAGCGCGTTGGACTCTTACACAAAACGTTGCGGGTCCGATCTCCAGCAACGTAAATATCAACTTAGAAAAATTTTATTTATAAGTTTTCTTACCTCATACATATCGCAATGACTTTCATCGGTATTTCCATCAGATGGCGGCCAAAAACTGTTTTAAGATTTATCATCTCGAGCAATTATAGTATTGCCATATTTGAGGACCTTCAGCTCACAACACCTTTCAACTTTCATTTCTCCTCTATCACTTTTCTAAAGAAAGGAACACAATAATTGGTAGGAAAAATTTTCTGAAAGTTGCTTCCCTTAAAAAAAAATATTTCTTCTTTTTCTTGCTTGTAGTAGCACTGTTCGGTTTGCAAATTCCCAATGTCTTCGCAATTTCGCGAGCTGAATAATTGTTTTTTTTTTTTTGTCAATTCAACAATTTTATTTTCTATTTAATCGAATATTTTTTGCATTTTTATTTGAAGGTGAATATTTTTGATAAAAATTGATAATTAATAACCAAAAGTGTTAGTTTTTATTTTTAAAATCTTTATAACAACTCAAATAACGGTAAATAACCCAATTGTTTTGGACTCATTTGTTAGTGCTGCCAGATTGGAGGAACTTAAACGGACAAAAGTGGATGCATTTACTTTTTTCACAAAATGTCCTTAATCTTAAGTTTAACGTTTAACATTAATGAATTTTTTTTTGTTTTCTTTTTTTTATAATGTTATCGGATATTTTTAATAAAAACCCGTATTATTTTTCTTGTATGTTGTGGATTTTATTTCGTTTTTACGTCGTTTTTTGGTAAGGATGTATCCACATCTGCTCGCCACTATATCTATACACTGGTAGAAAAAATATTATTATATTTATGAAAAACTTTATCAATTTACATCCAATGATAAAATTCACCATATTTTACATTTTATTGGGTATACAAGTTAATTATGTCGATTTTTTTGAAGGAAAATGCATTTATTATAATAACAAAATGAATTAATACATCATTCAAAGTATTGTCCATCGTAAGCCACTACTTTTTCCTTTCGTTCTGGTAGCATATGGATTCCCCACCAAAAGAACTGCTCCGGTTTTGAGGTAAAGAATAAATCAAGCTAATTTCTGATACCCTGTTCTGAAGTAAAGCGCATTCCAGTAAGGGCGTTTTGCATCGATCGAAACAAAGGGTAGTCAGAAGGGGTAAGGTCTGGAATATAAGGCGGATGAGCCAAAACTTCCCATCCACTGTTTTCCAAATAGTTTTTGACCGGTCTAGCGTTGTCATGATGGAAGATTATGGCCTCGTGTTTAGTCAAATATTATGGTCGTTTATCGTTGATTGCTCCCTTCAAACGAATCAATTGTATTCGATACAGGTGCCTTGTGATCGTCTGACCCGATTTCATACAAAACACCCTTCTGATCCCACCAAATACGGAGCATTTCCTTGGCGCCATGGATATTCGTAATGTATCTATTTTTCATCACCAGTAACAATACGATGCAATAATGACTTCTTTTTGTAGCGTTCAAGCAGCACTTCCGACATGCATATGGCATCCAATTTCCTTGTTTGTGAATGAATCCCAATGCTTTTAAACTTAGAGAAATGGCTTGTTGTGTGACTTCCAATGATAATGCAAGTTCATCTTGCGTTTAACAACAATCTTCGTCGTGTAATTCTTCCGATTCCTCATCTTCAAACTTTATCGGCTGACCAGGCTTCTCCTTGTCTTCTGTGTTGAAATCACCACTTTTGAATCGCGCAATGCATCGTTCACAAATTTGAGTTTGGTGCATGTTGACCGTAATGTTCTACCAACAATGGACAACATTCAGCAGCAGTTTTCTTCAAATGAAAGAAGGTAAACAGACTTCCCCGCAAAACATCTGTTTTAGGCACAAAATTCGATATTATTATATCGATTGAAAAAAATGTGTGTTTACACTTTGGCGTCTATCGAATACTGAATTATAATGACAGATGTTTACCCTCAAAAATAACATATTTGTTATTATTGACACAAACCATATGCGATAGTTATGCCATCTGTTGTCCAAATCGACATTATTAACTTTTATACCCAATTTTTTTGTTATATTCTTACTCAGGATTTTTATTTCCATGTAATACAGTTTTTTGGCCTTACTGGCTTTTTGTATTATTATTGAATAAATAAATAAAATAAATAAAACCTGCTGCTTTGTAACTTGCCTGATACTTAAGCAGGCCCTTTGGTCTTATTTCTTCAGAAATCTTGTTTCAAATCCGGTCTCAAGCCCTGGAAAATGGTGAGTGTTTGTAGGTAAAATTCTAAGCTACAAAAAGAACGACTTTCGGGCTTAAGTGTGTGTCCTATTTTTGGATACAAGTCGGTTGTAATGGTCATCTTCACTTCTGATTCCTTTTTCTCAACCTAATCTAATCGAAGTTTTATAAATAATTTAACAAATATGATAAAGTTTTTTCTATAAGTGTATATGCTTGTTTATGTGCATTATAATATACAAATATAATACATTATGTACTGCTTGCTGCATGTACAAAATTATTGTACCGGTTGTTGTCGCTGTTGGTTATTCGTGTCATGTTGTTGACGTCGACATTGCCGCTTTTTTTGTGTTGCTGTTGTTGTTGCAGTTACTTTTTTATTTCATTATTTTTATTATTATTTATCATTGTTTGTATATTTTTTTGTTTGTTTAACCCTAAAGAGAACATAGTGGTCGGGTGAGACTGATGACCCTTGATTGCCAGCCAAAAAGAAATAAAACTGTTCTGCTGAATATTGGGTTTTCACAACACCAATTTGGTTATCCCAACCCTGCTTCGGTTTTCACAACAGTGATTCAGTGTAGAGAGCAGAACTTGAGTTGAGAGATTCGAGTTTTCGGTTGCAGCAGGCGAACGATTCCGTTTATTTTTTTTTTTTTTTTTTTTTTTTTTTTAGTAGTATACGAACCATATTTGGCCCAGAGGGCTTGGTTCTTGAATATTTGAATAAATAAAATAAAAAAAATACAGTCACAGAGGAAAAATACCATCATGATTACTGATCTAACAAAATTGTGTGCAGATTACAAAGGCTTGGTAACGGTCTTCACATTGAAAGAAGTTGTATTTTGTTACCTATAAGAAATGCTTAATTTTTATAAATGTCAGTACAATCACCTCTAAGATATTGGCAAAAACAAACTTTTGATCTTAAGAGCCTCTTTCTGTTTAAGTGTCCGCCCTTAAAGAGTTAACAGATAACCGGTACTCACATACAGATAAACATTACTATGTAAAATACTTATACGAGTATGTATGCAAACATATCAGGGTTGGAAGGCAATACCATTAAAATACCATTATCAATTCAAATCGCTTTCAACTGACTACCGTTACCCTTTAAGTGTATTTACCGAAATATTGTAAATAAAATATTGTAATTTCTAAAATATCATAAGAAATGAAATATCGATACCCCTAAAATAAATAATGTTATCCTTCAAAAAACCATTACCGCAATAACTAAAATATTGCTATACTTAAAATGCCGTTACCAATATAACCCAAATACCCTTATCCTTAAAATACCGTTACCGTAGTAATTGAAATCCAATTATGCTTAAAATATAGATACCGAAATAAATGAAATATCGCGACCCTTAAAATACCGTTACCGAAATAAACTCAAATAGCTCTACTAATACCGATAACCGCATCATTCCAGTTACCAACTATGACAAAAAATATATGTAAAAAAAACTGTATACAAGAAATTATACATTTACATATGTACATACATAAATATTTACAATTTTTCATCTTGATGCTTAAAGTTGTATTTGTAGTCAGTCAGTGCCTGTTGTCGTAAACAAACTGGATTTTTGTGCGTATCTTTCACATTCTATTACATACATATACATTTGTGTATGCATGTCATATACAATTGTGGCACTAAATATAGCAAGATGCCCAAACCCTCAAAGATCCATAGAATTTTATGATTAAACTGGTCACATACGGTAATTTGTTCGTGCTCGACATCTTGGTACCTGTTAATAGGGCTGTGCGCGAAATTGGAAATTTTCAATTTCAGATAACCTTAAACTTCCAAGAGAAAACATGAAATGAGAAGCGGATGCAGCAATTGCTCTTCTGATAATTTATTTGTATAGGAAACAAAAAAGGAAAATTAAAAAAGCAAGTGGACGAATTTTAAAAAGAATTAGGCGTTTTCACCTAAGTAATATTTTTCACCTCAAAAATTTTTTTTCCACCAAAACATTTGTTTTCACATCCAAAAAAATTTTTTACCTCAAAAATTTTTTTTTCACCTCCATAATATTGCTTCAAAAGTTTTTGACATTACAATATTTGTATCAAAAACTGTAGAGAACATTTTTTTAAGGTATTGGTGGAGGGTATTTAAAGATTCGGTAGAGGCGAATTTAAGACTTTTTTACTTATTTTATTTATATTTACATTTCATGTACAGTTATAATTCCTTTGGCCTCAGCGCCAAAACAACATATTAAAATTGTTTGCAATTGGAAATAACAAAATTTTTAAGAACCGATTTGTCAATAAATTTTGAAAGAGTAAAAAAGCTTAAGTAGAACCGTTACCTGACAGGAATGTGCGTATTTAAAATTTGTATAGACTACGAAGATTTCTGAGCTTTTTTAATAGAAAACTTTAGCGACAGTTCTGTCAAACTTTGTAAATTTCGCAAAAATAATACAATATTTTTAAGTACACTAAAGGTAATGTACGTACAGTATACTACTTGTTTTGGTTTAAAACACTCTTCCTTTTTCTATATTTCCTACAATTAACACCGATGAAGGTGTTAAAGTTATCTATTTTAAAATAACGCGGTTCAAAAGATGAAAAATCATTGAAAAGAAAAGTGTAAAAATGTTCGTCAAAGTAAAAATTGGTGGAAATTTTCAATTTTAAAAATTGTTGAACCACAAAGTAAGGATTTCACTTCAAATAAAATCGTAATTTCAAGTAAGTATTGAATACTTTTATAATACAGTTAAATACTTTAATAATACAGTTTTTTTTTCACTTAAGTTGTAAACAAGCTGAACATCGACGTAGAAGGCAGAGAACTGCAATTTAGAGATCGGGACGGTGCCGTAATTGATTTCGATTTATTATTATAGAGTAAGGCTAATATTAAATACTTTATTATTTAATAAAAAATAAATTAAAAAATTACAAAACTCAAAATTAAATTTGTTTCATTTATTTTCAGTGAAATTTTATAAATAAAGGGTGTCAATTTTAGTCCTGCCTAGATTAAAATCAACACCCATTTAGTATACAATTCATTCCGTATGGTATGGAAAGTAACACCTAAAGGGTGTTAATTTCAGCTTTGCTTAGTTAAAAACCAACACCTGTTTAGTATAAAACTCATTCCGTTGGGTCTTACAAATAACACCTATTCAAGAATGCAATATATTCCTTATGGTATTAATCCAATTCTTGGTCAGGTGAAGAGTCTAATACATATTGGTGTTTCTTTTATGTTCTAAAAACAAAACACTCTCCTTTTATCCTGAATATACAAAACTTACTTTCGTCACTATATTCGGGATAAAGGGCCGTAAGCTTGTATGGCGAAAAAATGGTACAGCCCTTGATATCCAAAACCTTGCTCCAACCGCAAGCACGGTGGTGATGGCGTAATGGTTTGGGGATGTATGGCGGCTAGTGGAGTTGGAAATCTTGTTTTCATTGAATCCATAATGAATCACAAGCAGTATATCGACATCCATAAAACAAAATTTGCACCAAAGCGTCAAGAAATTGGGACTGGATAGTGACTTTTGGTTCCAACAGGACAATGATCCTAAGCATTGTGCCCAGAATACAAAGCTGTGGTTGCTTTATAATGTTCGAAACAGGCTAAATTCGACACCGCAATCCCCTGATCTCAATCCCATTGAGCATTTGTGGGACCTTCTGGAGCGCAGGCTCCGCCTCCACCCCATTACTTCCAAGGATATGCTGAAAAAAGTTATTGTCGAAGAATGGAGCAAAATAACAGCAGAGGATACAACGAAATTGGTCCAGTCAATGCCAAATCGGTTAGCTGAGATTATAAAATGTAAAGGGTATTCGACTTCGTACTAAATTGTCAAAAAATACGGATTTTTCAATAGATTTTTGCTTTTGTACGCATACTTTTTCTGATTAAAAAAATACGATTTTTAACATTTTTTGTTATATTATTAAAAGTTTAAGTGCTAGAAAGTAAGAAGTTACATTGAAATAAAGCCTATTAAATATACTACTTGCTGTAAAAAAAAAGAATTTTCTTTGTATTTTTTTAACACATTTTTTTAAAGACAAACTTGCAGAACATGTTTGTACGCATAGTTTTTCTGGTAAGTGTAAGCCAACATTTAATGTTAACGCTACTTATGGCAAATTTGTATTGGAATGACAGAAGCTAAGTGTGATGAATATTCTTGTTGTACCGCTATTTTTATACTCCCCACTGCATATTTAAATACAAGTATATAAATGTAAATATTTATACAATTGTTGTTATTTTTCGTTATATTCTCTTGTTATTTACAACACATTTACTTATTTACATATTGTTATGGTATGTCGTAATTGCATCTCTATTCATTTTTTTTTGTTGCTTTTTGTTGTTTTATTTAAATCTGGTACAAAATGTGGGATCATGTGGGCTTTTAACGAGATTCTTTATAAAACCAAATTAAAGATACAAAGATGTATGCATATAAATTGTATGTAATTTTATTAATGTTTTATACACAAATACCAGTTGCCATTCTTATTGCAATGGATCAAATATCAATCAAATAAATACGAGTACGTACTTCAAAAGATTTACATTTTTTTTAAATTTAAAGCAGATGTATTAAACATGAAAATCTGAAAAATTATTATAATTCTGCTAGATATAACTGGGCGTGATATCATTTTGGAAGTCAATATCCAACGGATATGTAAGTTTTTTTTTTTGAAGAGAAACAACTCTTCAGCTTATTATTAGTTTGACCCATATGCCAAAAAAGTAATTTTTGTATGCAAAATTGACAGGAAGATCATGGTCAACACTGGATATCACAGACTACACAGACAGGTTACAGGTTGAGATACGTCAAACAAGTATACTCGAATTTTATGGTTATTTTGACATTGTAGTGATTTGCAAAATGAGATAGAAAAAATAAACTCCATATAAATTGTATAGTACATATTTTTTTCTGTGTTTTTTTTGACATTTCCTTTTACTCATTTTCTAGTTGATTGAATCAAAAATCAGCTGCTTCCTGTCTGTATAGTCTGTGCTGGATATTTACATTATAAATAATTCATTTCCAAAATCATTTTTTTTTTTTAATTTTCAGTGGATCAAAGCAATAAGTTGATGATTTCTCAGGAATTTTTTAGTTTTTGTTAATTAATATTCTTCGGGGTCTACTCCAGGGACCTACAGCTGAGTATTGCGCGGAGACTGCCGAATCACTGTAGTGTTTTTCAGGCTGAAATTCTGGCCATTAGGGAGGTAGCGGAGTGGCTTAGGTACAAAGTCCTCACAACAGTGAGGATTAATATATTCTCTGATAGTCTAGCTGCCATTAGATCTCTGGATTCTGTCTTCCTGGATTCGACATCAGCACTGAACTGTCGCAAATCTCTCAACGAGATGGCTCAGCAGTTCAGCATCCATGTTATTTGGGTGCCGGGCAACAGGCATCGCTAAATCGACTTAAAATTGCATAAGGATCACGAATATATATACTTTATGGGGTCTTAAACCTATATTTCGACATATTACAAACGGAACGACAAACTGATATATACCCTTACCATATATGGTGGAGGGTATACAAAATTACAAAAATTAGCCTCAAAATTAAGTTTAGCGCATATTTTTATTTATTAAATTGAGGCTTTTATTTATTATGTAAAATAAAACTAATTTAAAGAAATAAAAATGACCCCAAATATGATAAAATGAAAAATGACCCCAAATATGCAAAGCAAAGAAATGTTGCTTATGCACAGCATTATACGCATTTATATTGCATGGAATCAATAACATCCGCATGTACTCCTTATAAACCTAAAAGTTACTTGGACCAACCTACATTAAAATATTTTAAAGAATTAGAATTTAAATCATTTTATATAAATCAAATATTTTAGTGATGCGCAAACACTGGCTTTTAAAATAGTTCAGTTCTTATTAAATTTGCTGGTAACAATGGAAGAGCCATCAATTTCCGATATGATATTGCATCTTAGAGCTTGGCAATTCTGATACCTGTTTAAAATTATATTTGAAAATTTTTTAACAAATAGATTTTTCGGACACGATAATGTGGTAAAGCCGAGTATTTCACGTTTCGTTAAAAGAATATTGTAGCATAATAGATTTTTATCAAAATGATCTAAAAGCGGAGAGAAGCTTTACAACACAAAAACATTCAAAATTCACTTAATATTAAACGTATACATTACATCCCAGTCAATGTAATAAATAAGTTTTAAAGTAAATTTTTTTAATGAGTTTAAAAGCCGTAAATTTTGTTTTAATTGCTTCAAAAAGGTAAAAAATTTCGGTTTAGAAATCGCCAGCTTTAAAAACAAACATTTTAAAAAATAGGACATACACTTAATCCCGAATTTCGGATTTGACGTGCACTTTCTTATAGATTCGAATTATAAAGAGGATTGGACAACTCCTCTTTCAGTCGATATTTTTCCCGGGCTAGCCTTGATAAGTATCAAGCAAGTCTCAAACCAGGCAGATTTGTTCACTTACTAGCTGTTTGGATGTTGAGATTTACACTGAGGGGTTTAAGAAGAGCTACGGTGAAGGCTCGGGTATATACTGTAAATGTTTTCAGGCCAGTAATATACGACAGTCAGAAAGATTTTATGCCTTCGGAACCTCACTGGATAAACGCGCATGGAGGAACTGTCAACATTTGGTCGTCTACCAACTCTATTAGTATTGAGATTAGGGATGAATAGATAAAAATTAATGGATATAAATGTTACATGGATATAAATGTTACATCCATACACACTGTCATATGCTGCAATAGATGTGGCTGTGCTTGGAAATCGGTTTTTATAAATATTATAAGTCACACAAGGTAGAGAGAGCTCTTTTAGCTTGCCCTTCTACAAAAATGATAGGATTTTTGGTTTTTTCAAAGCCACTGGAAGTTGACTAATTACCACCGAAACAGCTATTTCACTATGTAATAAAAATTCGCGGAAAACACTTTAAACACCTGCAGATTTTCCTATTTTTAAATGTCGCTTAGTGCAGTCAATTTCTTCAGTAGTGTATGGAACGGGAATAATTTGGCAATTACGTTTGAATGTTTTAAGCGTCTCCTTAGTAGAGTTGGTTTCTTGTTGTTAAGTGCTATATTGTCTGGGTTTATTCCCGCTTATTCCCGGTGTCATAATAAGCGCACTGCTGACTAGTTTACGGAGTATGTTCCATGCTTGTCGGCTTGAATTTTCTGCAGTGGGCTACCGTTTCTCCATACTTGAGTTGTCAAGAGAGTTAAGCAAATGTTGGATCTTCCTCATACTAGCTGGCAATATATTGCCTATGGAAACTCATATAATGTGTTTCTTAGTAGATGATAATATTGTTTTGATCAATCGAGGGTAGTTTTGTAAAATCGGATTAACTCATTTGATATTTGGTTCGAGAGCACTTGTGAATATGGGACAGGAGGAACTAATTGGGCCAGTGCAATTTGGATACCAGTTCTAGGAAAATGGGACGAATTTAGCTGTTTGAAAAATTGAGAATTATTGTTACGATTTTACCCTTTAAAAATCGTTGATTTATTTACCTTTTAAATAAATCGAGTTCTTTCTATATTGCAAATAATAAACACTGTTTGAAATTATTTATAGCTCTATTTATTTATAACCGTCACTAAAAATTACAGAAATACACTTAAATAGCACACTTTATTTACACGATTTAGATAGACTAAACGTTAGCCACACTTTAGTTCTTCACACTCTGCGTTTTACTTATAAACTGAACTACTGCGTCACCGAGTACCAGTATTCTAGTTATTTCCAGTTTATTACACTAGACTTTTCCAATTTGTAGAAATTTCTTGTAACGGTATCTTATGATATATAGGCAGAGGAGCGTGATCTTCAATGCGCCAATATCCACAGTGGAAAGTGCTTGGGTCTTAACAGTCGAAATTTGAGCATATATTTTTTACTTCAGCCCATTCAGTTAAGATTATGCCACTTATATCGTCCATTTTGTATCTTCAAGTTATTGACTTACATAGCTGATGGAGTAAGTGTCATCCTATGAAAAGCTCAAACAATACAAGGAGACATAATGAAAAGGGACCCCAGCAAAAATAAATGGAAGTGATTCTTAAAGAATCAATTTTTCATTGATTGCAAAGTATCATTCAGTTCTGATTTTCCTCTTCCTAAAAAATTGCGATTTTAAATGAAATTAACTATTTTCAAATCTATGACGGGTAACCTTTTTTAAAAACAACCAACAGCTAAACAGATATTTCCATATAAATTTGCCATTTAAAACACTGGTTAAATACTTAACTTTAGTTATAATTTGTATGAATTTTTAACATTCAATTTACCAGATTTTAAGTTCTTACGAAAATCGTAGTTATCAATACAAAAAGTAAAAAAAAATATTATTTGCAAGAATTTCCAATAAAGTTATCTAATAAATAAAGCCCGATTACTAAATTTCCCGTTATAATATAACCAATAGTCAAACTCAATTAACAACAAATGTGTCAGTTAATTTCCCAGGTAGAAGCTAACGGGATATTGTGAAAATTGATCTAATTTTTCATTAAACCAAAAGAAGTGCTTTAGATGCAATGAAAAGAGATCATAAAAGAAAACTTCCATCCTATGACACCCCTATGTAAAAATCATTGGTTCCGATCCAATTTTTCACAACACCGGAATCAAAATCACTGCTTCTTTTTCTCGACTTTTGCTACATTTTTTTCCTGCTAAGGATCTGCGGCATATCACACTTAGGATTAGCGTATTCACTCTACAATACTCCTGAGTGAGTATGTTTGTGGTATCGTTATGAACCAATCGGTCTATGTGAGTAAAGGTAAATATAACTCACATTTATTTGGGAGTAAAGTCTACAATAGATCTAAAGGGGAATGTGTGTTACAAATGTGTAATCCATTTTATTTGCGTAAAGGGCATTAAATCCCAAGCATTTTCAATATATCTGATTATATTCATAAAAATCGTATTTCCTATGCAATTCGTTATGCTAGCGTTTTATTATTAACTGTTTTATTATTTAACTGTTGCCTAGCGATACACACAGAGCAAAAAGTTTCATTATATTGCTGAAACTGTTACATACATCCTTTGTCATCAATTTTCCATCATATTTATGAAATTTTCTTAAATATGATAAAAATTGTTATAAAATTGTATGAAACATGTTTCATAACTTCTTCAAAATTTCATTGAAAAATGTCAATACATTTTTTTTTTTTTTGAAAAATGGTCCATATCTCGAGTACTGAAAAAAAGATCATGGGACAAAACGGATACATTTTTTATTCTAAGTGAAATACTAATGATAATAAAATTGGGCCATTGCCGAGTGAAGTTTCGAACCAGGTCATGTTTGTACTATTTGTATGAAACATTTTCATCTTATTTAAAAAGTGGACAAAAATCTATGATAATTTTCATCATATTTATAAAGTTTTTCATAAATGTGATAATGCCTTTTTTTCTGGGTGTATGGTTGTGATTAATTCCCCTTAGGTGACTTTGGGGAGTATTTACAATATGTTGAACTTAATTTACGATTACAAATTCGTTATACATCCATCCATACATACATACATATATGTAATGTATGTAAATATGTACTTATGTACATAATATATATCTGCATAAATTAAGCATGTTATCATAATATTTCATAATAATTACAGTTACTAAGAGCCGTTAGGTATTTTTGCATATTGTACTACATTTATCAAACCATAATTTAACTTGTAAATGTATAAGTGTGCAACTTGTACACATAAATATATACGCACACACACACACACACACACATAAATTCATATTTTAACAAATTAAACTGTAATTCATAAAATTTTATGTTATTTTGCAAAATTGGTCTGTTGGATTTGTATATGAATTTAACATGCGACTGTAAGTAATGTACGAATGTGTACAATGTGTGTGTGTGTTAGTGACAGTGTCAGTGTATGTGTGTATGTTTGAGTTTTTGTACAAAATAATTTGCACTTGACCTTGTTTATAACAAATGAGGGAGGAGTGTTTGTTGGGAGGGGAGGGGGGGGGGGGGGGGGGTAATATTTAATAGTACAAAAGTAGAATGAATGATACAATCCAACGACTACATTACAATACAAATCAAATCAACTCAACTCAACTGAACATCGTACTTTAAGAAAGTTTTAACCAACCAACAACAATAATTGCAAAAAAAAAAAAAAACATTATGTTTGCAAAAAAAGGAACGTATGTTCAAAAAGTATTTTCTTAATAATTTTGTTCATACAGGGTGTCCGCCGGGAAGGTATAATCTTATATTGATAACTGTTTTATTTAATGTCGGCAATTATGTATGGAATACAACATCAGATAAATGTCCGCCTCTGTTAGCCTCACAAATGCGAACCCTTTTGAGCACATTTATCATTACATTCTCACACATTTCACGCAGTATTTCATTAATTTCATCACGAATATTTTATTTTAGGTGCTCAAGGGTTTCTGTTTGCATAAACCTTGCTTTTCAGATATCCCCACAAAAAGAAGTCCGGAGCAGTCAAATCAGGCGATCGTGGAGGCCAATAAACATCACTTGAAATAACTTGTTGTGGAAAGAGGTCTTGCTTGCTTGTTGATACCACATATTAATCAAGCCCAAAGCATGCAGTTGTGGCGTTAAAAAGTTTTCAATCATATTACGAGCATATCGCTCCCCATTCACAGTTACCGTTACGCCGTTTTCATTTTCAAAGAAGTAAGGTCCAATCATTCTTCCTGACCAGACTGTCAATTTTAATGGATGCAAAGGTGACTTATGAATAATTTGAGGGTTTTCCATTGCCTAGAACCGACTATTCTGTTTATTCACATATCCATTCAAATAAAAGTGTGCCTCGTCACTCATTATGATTGCTTCATGAAAATCGGGGTTGTCATGGGCGAGCTGTAACATTATTTTGGCATATGGACGGCGGCGTTAATGGTCTTGTGGAAAAAGCTTTTGTGTCAACTGAATCTTAAATGGAAACAAATGCAAATCCTTGTGCAAAATTGTGGCCAAAGTTGTTCTTTGAAGACCAAGCTCCTGAGCACGGCGTCGGATTGAGGTTGATGGATTCCAAACAACACTTTCTTGAGCAGCAGTTATGTTTTCAGCCGATATTGCAGTACGTTGTGGTCCAGGCTTGGGCCTATAACCTACAGAGCCTCTTTCTTCTAAATCATTCACTACACGATAAATAGTGCGTTTTGTTGGCACGTTGTTTCTCCCAAAAATTTCACGTAACTTTCTCATCGCCATAATAATCGATGATTGATTTTGATCAAATGTTTTAACGATTAAAACGCGTTGGTTTATCGAATATTTTTCCAAAATAAATTTGCCACGTGTCTACTTCACGACTGCCAAATATGAACTGTCAAGACTAATGTTTACCAAAATGGCGGCAAAACAAAGTAGTATACCTTCCCGGCGGACACCCTGTATAATTATAAAAGTGTCAAATCTACTTGAAAGTTATGAGTTTGTATTTAACAGTAATTCCTCGGATGTAGAGCAAGAGTTGCCTACTCAATTCGAATTTTTGAAAATTCTTAGCCTTAGTTGTATGCAAGTTTCAGACTATCGGAGTCATTACTGGATCTTCAAAGATATAATTTAAAAAATTCATTACGGTATTCAATTAATATTCTTCTCTTGTATAAAGTTTTGCAATTGGGGCGGGTAGATGTTGGCGGCCTGTGACCGCCATTTTGTTTTGGTGGCGCCTGTATAATTTGTTGTTTATTTTTCACAATGGAGCAGCACGTTCAAATGAAAAAAAAAATACAAAAGAAAAATGAAAAATCATCTTAAGCGACGAGGCGCATTATTGGATGAATGGCTATGCAAAATTACCGTATAAGGGACGATGCCATTAGGTGCCAATGCATCAACAAAAAGTTACTATTTTGTGCGGATTTTGCCGGCCTGAGTGTCCTTTAGGTTTTTCCACTGGGGTTACCCAAAGTTAGACTATTGTCACTAGATATGAGTTTAACACTTATGCATGCCGGACAGACACAAAAATAGTGTCCTATGGGCTCGTCATATCTCTTGCATCTGAAAACGCCCGACCCATGCGGCAGTGGTGTCCTTGCAAGTTTGAATGGCTTTAAAAAGGCCCCTCTTCAACCCCTCCACAAAAAACAAAATCATTCTGCAGCATGTCCCGGGCCTCCTACAGTAATTCCTATGAGATTACCCACAGCAAGTAACCCTCTGGACCATCGAGTTAGAATTCCTATAAGCATATTGATTATCCGTCTGCCAAAACCAAGAGCAGTCTTCATTCTTCTAGGATTACACAAAGGCCATAGGGTCAAAGACACCTCACAAGTGTCCAAGACCGTTTAATTTTATCTCCAAAATCTTAATAAACTGCTTTGCGAGATTAACCATAACAATATTAGCATTGTATCGGATCCCTGAACGATTCAGATCTAAATTTCTTATTTGTTACATATGAAAAAGGTATTCAAATCTGAAGGATAGTAACTAACAGGAATTTTACCCGAAGTTCTTAAAAAAGAACTTGGATGTGTTGTAAGGGACAAACAATTTAATACACACGTATTTTTTCCATAGAATTCTGGTGGTCTATCCTACTCCGGCGTTGTCCCATATTATTCTATAAGCAATAACAGTCTATTTTCGTAGTCCATCCTTAAAGTCCAAACTGATTTCGCGTTCTCCAAGTTGACTGCGTTCTCCAAGAGGCGAATCTTTTCTAGCAAATTCATCAGCCATCTCGCTCACTGTGATGTACTCGTAAAAATTAGCCGGAAATCTTAAAATGTTATTGATTTCCTCTTTGCTCCTGGGTATAGGAGCTGATACTACAGAGTTGGAAGAGATTGTTTGGATAGTCATCTGGCTATCCGTAAGAAATCTTATATTTCCGATAATCCCTTCCGATAAAGCTCAACCCAGTTCTTCCATTGATTTTTTAAGTCATAACTCCTATCCCTGTTTAAAGGCCACCACTGGCAAAATTCACAAAGACACCGCATTGCTGAGGAACATGTCATTTATTGGGTATACAAGTTAATAAAAATTTGATTTTTTTCAATCGCTACAATAATGTCGAATTTTGTGCCTAAAAAAGATGTTTTGCGGGGAAGTCTGATAACCTTCTTTCATTTGAAGAAAACGGCTGCTGAAAGTTCTCTATTGTTGGTAGAAGCTTACGGTCAACATGCACCAACAAAAAACACTTGTGCACGATGGTTTGCGCGATCCAAAAGTGGTGATTTCGACATAGAAGACAAGGAGAGGCCTGGTCAGTCGAAAAAGTTTGAAGATGAGGAATTGGAAGCATTACTCGACGAAGATTGTTGTCAAACGCAAGAAGAACTTGCATTATCATTGGGAGTCACACAACCAGCCATTTCTCTACGTTTAAAAGCAATCAAGGAAATTGGATGCCATATGAATTGAAGCCGAGAGACGTTGAAAGGCGATTTTGCATGTCGGTAGTGCTTCTTGAACGCTACAAAAAGAAGTCGTTTTTGCATCGTATTGTTACTGGTGATGAAAAATGGATACATTACGATAACCCCAAGCTCAAAAAGTCATATGTTAAACCTGGCCAACCAGCCAAATCAACGCCAAAGACGAATATCCATGCCGCAAGGTAATGCTTTGTATTTAGTGGGATCAGAAGGGTGCTTTGTATGAAATCGGGACCTGTACCGAACACAATTAATTCGTTTGAAGAAAGCAATCAACGAAAAACAACAAGAATTTTCGACCAGACACAAGGCCATAATCTTCCATTATGAAAACGCTCGGCCACATGTTGCAAGACCGGTCAAAAACAATTTGGAAAACAGTGGATGGGAAGTTTTGGCTCACCCGCCTTATAGCCCAGACCTTGCTCCTTCTGACTACCATTTGTTTCGATCTATGCAGGATATACACTTCAGGACAGGATATTAGAAATTGGATTGATTCATTCTTTACCTTAAAAAAAAACGGAGCAGTTCTTTTGGCGCGGATATGGATTCCGCGCCAAAAGAACTGCTACCAGAAAGATGGGAAAAAGTACGGGCTAACGATGGACAATAC
The DNA here is from genome assembly GCA_949748255.1 of Eustalomyia histrio. NCBI lineage: Eukaryota > Metazoa > Arthropoda > Insecta > Diptera > Anthomyiidae > Eustalomyia > Eustalomyia histrio. The sequence continues at coordinate 54,021,881 of OX456525.1, forward strand.
TTTGAATAATGTATCAATTAATTTTGTTATAATAAATGCTTTTTCAAGCAAAAAAATCGACATTATTAACTTGTATACCCAATGTCTTGAATCCTGCAAAGTGCCAAGTCTTAAAATTTAAATAAATTATTTTCTTAACTTTATTTATTACTTATTAGTTGCAACATTATTTATTAACAAAAACACAGAACAACACACTTAAAATTTAAAATCGTCCAATTTTCGTGTTGTTTGTAAAGGGCAAGGTTAGGTAGAATGGGAGCCCTCCTGAAGGAGATATTATTTAGAGGCCATTTGTACCATTTGTGCGAATCCTAACAGTCTCCCTTCATATCCTCATTAAAGTCCACAATCTTCTATGATGCAGATGTCCCCAAAAAGTCCGTCAACCCAAAGAAATACATCCAACTGTCCAGATTCTTTTTTGTATGTACTTTCCAAATTTCCAAGAAGCATTTATTTATGACAAGAAGTGAAGTCAAGCAATTTTTTAAAATGTCGAGCAATAAAATATCGAAAAATAATAATTAATAGTCACGAAATGGGTAAACCATACGCTGAAACTGCTAAAATAATAAATAGAAGCAAATCAACATTGCAAAAAGTTATAAATTGGTTCCACAGAGTAAAAAGAATTGAAAATAAGCCACCAAAAGGTCGTCCACCAAAGCTCAATAATAAAGATGAACGAAGAATTTGAAGCCATTATTAAGAAATACCCATCCAGAAGTGCGCCTAAAATATCATCAGAGTTGAAGGAATCATTGGGGAAAGCTGTTTCTGCAGACACGGTATGTTGGTGCTTTATGTGGGCTGGTTACAATGCTCGTACTGCTCGCAAGAAGACGCTCGTTAGCAAAACAAATAGAAAAAAGCGTATGGATTCGCAACGGAATATAAAATTAAAGCAATCTACTTTTGGGAAAACTTATTTTCTCGAACAAGTCAAAATTTAACATTTTAGAATCGGACGGACGCGAATTGGCGAGGCGCAAAAAATGCGATGAGCTAAATTCAATCAATATTATAAAAACTCTGAAGTATGGAGAAGGTGGAGTAATAATATGGGGTTGCATGTCAGCAGTCGGTGTTGGCAATTTAGGGATCATTAAGGAGACAATGGACAAAAAAATTTACATGAACATTCTGATAGAAATTCTTAATCAGACTGTAGAAAAACTGAATATTCGAGATAGTTATTATTTTGAACAGAACAATGATCCTAAGCATACGCCAGCTGACGTTAATATGTGGATCACAAATAACACACCACATATGCTAATAACACCTCCTTTTGATTACTTGTGGGATAATTTAAAAAAAACGCATACGAAATCCCACTATTTCTAGTAAAGTCCAGCTAAAGAAAATACTTTTGACTGAAAAAGTTTGTGCCCTCAATAACGACATGGTTGATTGAACTTCTACGACTTAAGGCATATCCTACTAAGTATTAGGTAAAGCAATCCAGTTCAAAAATCACAAAGTTTTGTCATTTTTTCAGAGGTACCATGACTTTTGCTGTACACTGTATCTACAAATATTTTTATTTTAAAATTTCGCATACTTTTTTATGTTATTTATCTTGTTTGATACAATATCATTTCATACTAAAATGAAAATGGGAAAAATGCGGCATGTGTGACGAATTCTTATAAATGTAACTTATGTTGCAAATGGCAACGAAGTTAACAACCATAAATAAAAATGTTAGAATGCGTTTACAAATTTTGAAAATAAAAATTCGTTTGAAGCAAACATAATATCACGCGATTATACGGAATAGGAAGACTGTTATGTATTGATTTTAACTATTATAGAGGAAAGGATTTTTAGGAAGGTTTTCAGTACAAAAAAAAAATGAAGAATAATGAGCGAATAACTATTTGGATGTACACACCCAAAAAACAGTTTTGTGCTGACAAACCAAATTTATTAACAATCGAATGATTTAAGTTGCATGAACTGATTTTTTTATTTTTTATTTTTTATTATTGTCCCAGTCACTATTGGCTCAAATATGGCGTTCTATTTTTATAAGAACAAAATCAATTGTCAGAAAATTAGTTTATTGTGTAAATGTTATAAAAATTTCAATTTGCTTGTTTGGATTAATACTCATTAAACAACCTGCGTGTATATGTAAAATACAGGTGGAAAATAATGTAATTTTTCTTTTTTCTATTTTTATTATTGCATTGAAAATTTATGTACATTTATGAAAATGTTAAATTTTTACATTGAATTAACAATTAACAAAAACTTTATTACTTCAACATTCAATGTAATTTGTGGTTGGGAGAACTTTGATAAAATGATTGAAAAAAAGTAAATACTTATAGTTGCTCAAAATTAAGAATCAATCATTATCAGAAATTTTAGATTTAGCTTCATTTTCAGATGCGACAATTTAGCTACTAACTGGGGCTTTAGCTGACACGTTTGTTGTTGTTTCCCTCAGGCTTAAGAATTACTTAAACGTAATGTAGCGTGATTTATACCATGTTTCCGTTATGACCAAAATAACATTTTTTAAGGAAAACATTTCAAACTGTTTCCATTAGCAAAAATGTGTTTTGAACAAGGTTGGCAGGCAATACCCCTAAAATACCGTTATCGATTCAATACCCTTTAAACTCACTATCGTTATCCCTAAAATACCGTTACCGAAATAACTGAAAAAATCATTATCGTTAAAATACTCTTACCGAAATAATTGAAAAATCGTTACGCCTGAAATACCGTTACCGAAATAACTGAAAAAAATCATTATCCCTAAAATAACGTTACCGAAATAAAAAAAACAGCGTTACCCTTAAAATAACGTTACCGAAATAGTAGAAAATAGCGTTACCCTTACCGATAACCGCCTCTGTTTCGGTTACCATCCATGGTTTTGAGTGTTCGAATTTTCGAAAATTTTTTGACGTTTCATATTCATTTAATTATATTCAATTTAATTTAAAAAAAATAACTTTTTGTAGCCATTTTTTGTTCGATTTATTAAATTTTCTATTTTATATATATTTAAACTTTTTATATTTATTACTACCACCTTGAATGACGCTTTCAATTTTTGTCAAATGCAAATGTAATTTTTGTCGAATTTATCATTCTTCATGAATGGATAACACAGAGTTGCATAGACACAATTCAGTGTTGATCAGACTATTTTCGATATGTTTTGAAATTGAACACGTTGTTTGAGATGTTTTTCACATGTTTTGCTCGCATAAAAATATATGGGGAAATATGTACCATAACACGTATTTTCAGCAAAACATGTAATTTCGCCCAAAACACGTATATGGTAATGCTGTATTAATTTAAGTTAATGAATTAAAACGAGACAACTATATAGAGATATTTTATGTTATGTCATTTATTTTAATTGAGATTTTATTTTAAATTTAGATTTTACAAAGAGAAATCAGAAATTATTTCCCATTTTAAATATGGATTACGGATAAATTTGAAAAAGTAATTTCTGTTTATTCCTACTTGCTCAAGTGTGTTGGCGGGATGTTAGTAAGGCACATGCACCATTTTATCTGCCGCATTCGAATTGAAAGAATACAAGCCGCTAAATTGTTGATTGGTTGGTATAGTAGAGATTAATAGAACTTGTGAGGATCTAATTTCCGAAGAACTAAAATTCCCTAATCTAATGTCCGATATTTTCAACAGATCGTCCAGTATGCAGTTTTTTGTCCAATGCCATGTTGTGCAGGTCCGTCGGAGAGAAGACAACATACTGTCTGTCGCTCTAAAGTCCTCATCCCATGTCTATCAGACAGTAACCAATAAACACGACCATCGAAATTACCCGCCAATTGAGTAGAGACTTAGTACGCTTAAAATGTGTGTATTTTGTTTTTGTATTACATGCATTTTATTATTATTTATTATTATATTATGTTATTTATAGGAAAACTTCATCTGGAAACAACACCATAAAAGTCACCTTACACAGAAATAGTGTTCCGAGATTTCACATTTTATGGCTCGCATAGTTGTATAGACTCAGATTAGTCTAGGTTGAAAAGAAAAAATGCAAAAACCAAATATTATTCCAAACGGTTTAGTACAGCAATCAATTCTCAGCACACTTGGAATACTATTCGGGAAATAGGAATTGGTAAGGTGAATTACAATATTGACTGCCAAGTAGATGCTAATATGATTAACAGAGCGTTTACTAACACCCCTGTAATCCAAGCAAACCAAACTTTTTAAACTTTTCCTCAGGCACGTTAAATACAGATAACGGGACAATTGAGGGACATTTTCAATTTCCTTGCGTTACTCAATATGACGTTATTTCAACGTGCTCTTTAATAAAATACAACGCAGTGGGAAGTAATAATATACACCCAAAATTTATAAGATTACTTTTGCCCTTGATTTTGCCATATGTTACTCATCTATTTAATACTTTACGAGGGCGGATCAATAAATCCGTGACTTTTTGAATGAAACACAGTTTTTCAACATAATCTCATTTTAGCTCAATACACTTAGTCCAACGTTTCTCCAATTTTTGTATCCCTTCAAAAAAATATAATTTCCGTGAAAGTCAGTAAACCGTTTTTTTGCCATTGAAATCGATGGTGCAGAGTCCCCATAGTATTTATCAAGTTTTTCCTTGGTTTGATTGGAGGTTTTTTTAGCAAAAAATAATGTTTAAAAAGCACTCAATTTTTTCCATTTTTAAAAAAATCCACGACATGTTTAAACAGCTGTTCTAAGATCATGATATACTCATTAAAAAACTGTAACACAGCAACCGAACTTATTTCATCATATCTTTCAAACCACACACAATTGGTATTTGTAAACGATGTATGGTCAAATACCTTATTCCTAATTAGGGGTGCGCCTCAAGGTTCTATTTTAGGTCCACTTTTATTTTCCTTATATGCAAATAATTTTCCGAGACAACTCACTAAATGCAAAATCCATTTATACGCAGATGACGTGCAACTCACTTTAAGTAGCACAGTTTTGGCTTCGGGCATATCCTATCTAAATGACGATATAAACAGAATCTACCTGTGGACTAGTGCAAACGCACTCTGTTTAAATCCACGCAAATCTAAATGCATTATAAAATGCAAGAAAAGCCTAATTCCATCTATTTGCGATGATATTGTTTTAAATGGCGGGAAGATTGATATTATTAACACCGCAAAAAATCTTGGGATAATTTTCAATAGCAATTTGACATGGACTGATCATATAAACTCACTAGTAGGTCAAAGTTATGTAAAGCTACGAGCTTTACATAACACTAGAAAGTCTGTTAAAAATTCGCACTCTTATCTTTTTGCATAAAATAATAAACAGTCAAACCCCCAATTATATATTTGACAAAATATGTTTTTTCCAACCCGCCACGAAACCGTAACATTGTGATACCTCGACATCAATGCCTAAAGTCTGAATTTCAGTTTTATATTCATGCCGCTCGTCTTTTGGAACAATCTTCCACTAAGTCAACAACTAAACAGCAATACGTTCCTGTACTCGTATTATAAATATATGACTCAGTCTTGTTGTACAGGAAATGGAATCAATAAATAAATAAAAAGAAGGACTATTTGCCCTTCATGATCAGCTAAAGGAAATGCTCTAGAGTCTAGTTATTCTGTCCACAGGCCCTTCAAACCACATAATCGCTCCTTCCAGTTGAAAAAGGTGTGAGTGTAGTTTAAAATCCTACCCACTTCCTGGTCATCTCACAGAACCCTCGTGGCCATTTATAAACATTTCCCTTGCAGATATCTCTGTAGATGTTAGCGGACTTCTATTTAAGTTCTGTTCTCGACATCGAAAAAGGTTAAGGTTCGATCCATCCCTAGCCAGCCCGTCAACCCTTTCGTTTCCATTCACTTCTTCTTGAAGTTCAAAACCATCTTTGATTTTGCAGACCCCCCTGACAGATCCCTAATCGCAGCCTGTCCATCAGTGCATTCCCAGAATAATCAGTCAAAGTTGAAAACAGGAAGCACTCCGTAATAGACGAAAGTTGGTCTGAAAAACGGTGTTGTGGTCTGAGAGCCGGAAGCCCAGCCCTATATATAGATCCCCGCAAAGGAAACCTAAACCAGTTTGGAGCCAACAGTGTAGAAATGAATTCCAATTGGTATCATTCAATGTTCCTTCATCCCTTCAAAACTACCTCTCTTAAAGAAGAAAATCGCAATCAGCCAAGACACGATGTTTCGCCATCAATAGCTTGGCAGATTTTGAAAGACTATCTGATGGTTGGGTATGCTGGCCCAGTACGCTAAGAAATTATTTATAAGTTAGAGTTGATGTTTGTAACTACACCGGACTAGGTTTCACAATATAGTATACACACAGAGATAAATTTGGTCAATTTCGCTTCCCGAAATAAGATTCAAATTATGTTTGGTGTAGGTTGCCGTATAGTCTGCGTGTTCGACTGTAATTTTGTTACTGTGGTTTTCAGATTTATAACCGTTATTTCAACCAATAGACATATGCCCACCATAAATATTACTAAAGGCATTAAAAAGAACCTGACAATCGCGACTCACACTTTCGAGTTCAAATCGATAACCATCTTTATGTTGTAGATTGGGATTGAAACTTTGGAGAAATGTTTTTCAAGTTGCCTCAAATATACTACAAACTCTTTCCGAAATCCATATGTCCAAATTAGCTAATCTTTCTAAATCGTTAACCAAATTGTTACGAGATTCTTTTTTTTTTCATTAAAAAATTAAATAAAAATACTTCTCCTATATAAAGTTATGTATTTAAATGATCCAAGAAATAAGAAGAAGAAGAAGAAGAGACATTTAACAACAATACCAGCAACGTCATCACTGTCAGAACAAAGAAGTAGAAGAGGAAGCAGCAGCATTGGAAAAAGTAATAACAAAATTAAAGGCCATGACAACAACAAACAATAAATTTGCCAGAAAACAAAAACATAAAAACCAGAAAATGGCAAAAAAACAACAAACTACAAAAACAATCTTCATACACACTCACACATATATGTGAAATCTCTTTGGTATAAATGTATTCCAAAAAGAAAAACACAACAACAACAACAACATCTACTCCAATATAAGACTTTTATATATTGTAAATAACTTACAGAATTCTGGTATACTTTATGTAAGCAATCCAACTACGTACATATATTCAACCCGACATCAGAGGAATAACAAAATGTGTAATAACTGCTATTGAAATTGTAAGTACCCATGTGTGTGTTGTGTAAGTGTGTGTGTATCTGTGTTCATATACTTTGAAAAAGGAAGAAGAATATGTTGACGTAGTAAAACAATAAAATTGCCAACCGGGACAACGAACAATGAACGAAGTGAACAAATAGTTCACAAACATTAGGCTTCAATTCTGCAACCACAGCGACAGCAACTATAACAACATTGTCCATACAAGTAACAGTATTTTATGTGGAAACAACTTATCTGAAAATCTCGAAAATATGTTTTAAAGCCTAAGAAAATTATTATTTGAACCAATTCCATGGAACTGATTTCAACAAATGTCATGGGCAATAGAACCCAAAAGAAAAGCAAGTTCTGTAGGTAAAGTAAAGGTGGACTACTTTACCGTCGAAAAAAGGAAGTATAGATTGGGTTAGAAGAGGTAGCCGCCATATGGCCAGCTCGCGTGAGTGCTACAAAATAGTTCCCCTCTGTGTTATCTATAAAAGTGTTTTTATAAGGGTCCAAACCACTAAGAACAGATTTATTTTGACGATACATATGTCAGGTATATCAAAACCGGATGACCGAAGGGAGAAGCCCTTTGATTCGCGAACGCAGTGCATGAGCACAACAGGTGAAGCGAAGTCTCCTCCTCTTCTGCATAGTGACAACTTCTGCAGAAATCATTTTTAGAAAATCCCTTCTACCAAGATCGCCATGTCCTGTTACCATCGCAAAAACGTGAAATCCAATGATTTCTCTAGTGCGGCGCCGTTTGTTAAATCTTTCTCGTGATCAACCAAGTTGGTTTATCAGTGCATGTAGTCCGGCAAGCTGCAACTCATACAGCTAGCAACGTCTCAAGAACAACCACATAATTGCGATAAGTGTCAATATCGAATGCCTTCCCTGCGGGCAAAAAGGGGTCAGTTGAGAATTGGGACCTGTCCCGCGTGAGGTGAATACTGGACCGTTTACGAAAATACGTTACACGAGATAGCTGAAAAGGCTCTTACTAGAGTATTCAAAAACCGAATCCGAAAACCGGTCAACCGGTACCTTTTTTTTTAAACCGATCGGTTTCGAATATTTTGTAAGTTCGAAGAAACCCGAAAACCGGTCTTTTTTGTTCGGTTAACCGGTTTTTAACTATATCACCAACTGAGTTACTTAGTCTCTTTTATTTTTTCCGAACACTTTTTTAATCGTTTGTTTGGTTATGAAGATTAAGATGTAAGTCTGATGGATGCCGATGAAGACTTTACTTTGGATATTGCAAATTCCAATAGTTTAATTTCTGATCTAAATAACACAATTAACATTATTCGAAATCCTAAAAAAGAGACTACAAAATCATTTATCATTATATGATTATTTCATATATCTTGATAAATGCGACAAAATAACTGAAAAGTTGGAAAATTTATATAATTGTCTTTTGACTATTTGTCCAACACTTACTATTAGTGAAAGAGTATTTTCCACTTCTAGCTTTATCAAAAGCAAACAAAAAAATCGTCTTAAAACGAAACTTTTAAATTGCACATTATTTCTTAAATATTATTTTAGAACAGAAAAATAGATTTTCTTTTTACATATTTAAAATGTAATATTAAAAAATCGTATTTAATGCCAAACGTTTTAAACGTTCAAATTACTAACGTTCCTAATTTACAAACTTAATGATCTTTATTTATTTGATTTGAATATAGTTTTATAATATTAATTTTTAAAATATTATATTAAAAAATATTAAAACCAAAAAATAAAATGTTGAAATGAAATACAATAAAAAATTTAAATTTAAATGAATATATATATATATATATGTATTTTTTTATTTTTATTTCTTTATATATTAAATTTCTTTTTTTTTGTTTGTAATAAAAACAATTATATAAGCTTTTTATTCAATTAAAAAAAAAACCGAAAAAACCGGTTGACCGGTTTTTTCTGCAAAAACCGAAACCGAAACCGGTTTTTTCAAAATTCAATTTTTCGAAGAAAACCGAAACCGGTTTTTTCCAAAGGCCGGTTTTTTGAATACTCCAACTCTTACAGTACCTATCACGTGACCAGTTTAAAAGTCATGACAAATTCTTTTGCGTTGGTTCTGTGATATGTTATTTGTGATTAGACCAGCCCTGTCACATGTCACAGAAGGCAATTGACTTCCTCCTAGGACAAGCCCATATTAAAGTGACCAGTACTTTTTATATAAAAAACCGGTATGGTGACCGGTCCCTATCACAATGAACCAGTTATGTGACGTGACCTGGGTTAGGTCTTTTTCCCTCAGGATCGCTATCTCTTTAACAGGCACCTGGCATTGATGGACAATCTTCGTTGTGGTAAACACACCATGGCGAAAACAACGATACAGCCCATATATATGTTCCACAAATCTGTCAGTCTGTCATTTGTCATCAATGTAAAACTCGCGTGCCGCCGTATGTAGGTCGAGCTCTTCTGATAATTCCGATGTGTCTAGTATCTAAGCCTCAAACTTAAAATCGAACGGAATTTACCTCAAATCGAGCTGCTCTCATATGTTCCCATAGGAACTTACCCAACCGAAGCAAAATAAAAACAGTTCTATGATCTTAAAAGCTTCACCATGTTCGCACACTTTCCAGCCCTTCATATTTTACCACCATTTCGAAGAATTTCCTGCGTTTTATTTCTTAAAAAAAGAAATCTAATAAGGGTTGTGTGGGGCGAAACAAATATTGAATTCAATTTTATGTATGAAAAATCCGGTGGAAAAATGTCCGAAAGGAAATTTCTAAAGGGAATCATTAAGGAAATGATACTTAAATCCAAATTTGTAAAACGTATATGTTACATAACTCTTTTATAAAAATCTATTCTTAACAGAATTGACTGTCCATCAATACGAGGTTGCTGCTAGGTTCCCGGTATAAATAATGTTGGGGTCGAAAGCATTAAAATGCTTCAAATTGACAAACTTAAAATTTATGGGATTTCAATGATTCGAATAAAAGTGTTTTTAAAACACAGTGCAATGCCAACTTTAAATTTAAAAATAAACTAAAAGCAGCTACGAATTGCTAAGATTATAACGACAATACAGTACTATAGGGACGCAGGAGAGGCAGAAGAAAAATGAAATTAAAGAAAACACGACCTAACCAACAAAAAAGAAGAAAAAATAAATAAATAAATAATAAGAACAAGAACACACAAAAAACAAGAATGCTAAATTTAATTATACCGAATTTTATCTACCCTACACAAATCAATAAATTCTAATTTGTAAAAATAAAAAAACTAGGGAGGGAGAACCTGTGGGGAAAGGTTTGCCCATATTATCAATACAAATGACAGATTTGGCTTATTTTTAACTCCAAAGGCCTTAGCTGATATATATCATAATCCTACCTAAGGGCCCTGAACTCTTAGATGATCAATTGAAGCACCGATGGTACCCTATTTCACATTTTACTATTTGGGATAGAAAATTCACAGATTGGGTCCAGAGTAAATCAAACTTATATTTGGGGCCCCCCACAAATAATTGTAGTATGTAACAAATGGTATAACCAATTTTTATTAGGCCTTCTGCCTTTCTGTAGTGAAGAGTATAAAAATCACTATATTGTTTTACAAAAAAAAGGGGGAGACTCAGACGGGGTAATTTATACACACAAAAATACTACAAGAACCGGCCGACATACAAACATAAGTACAAATACACAACAACAGAAATCAAATTAAGAATAGACGTCGACAAAGACGGGCATACAGAGAGCTAAAAAAAAACCCCAAACCACAATACATAATATTTCGAACAGCAACAACTTTTTTTTTGTTTTTGCAAAAAAATTTGCGCACAAAGTAGAATAAGTAAAACCGGTTTGTTGGTTTGGTCTGCGGGGCTAACTGACTGACTAACCAACCAACCAACCTACCAGCGAGCTGGCTGTTAAACTAACCGTCTGTTGGTTTTGAAACAAAAAAAAAAAAACAAAATCAAACAACAATAATATGCATGAATGTATGAAGATTAGGAATGATAAAGGTGGTACTTTTTGAATTTTAAAAAGTACCCATATTATGCCACTAAAATAACTAACTGTTTAATTGTGAATTCTTCAAAAACATATGTCTAAATGAAAGTCCTTGAATTTCCAATCGAAAACTCCAAAAATTAATCGTAAGTTTTCGATAATTTTTAAAAATAAAGGCGTTAGGGACCCGATTATGAAAATACATATCACGAGATAGGTGAAAAGAGGACCGGTTGCTAAAGCACCTACCACGTGACCGGTTTTAAAGTCATGACATGTCGTTTAAGACCAGTCCTGTGACATGTCAATGAGGGCAATTGACCCCCTCCTAGGACAAGCCCATGTTACAGTGACCGATCCCGTGACCGGTCCCTATCGCAATGAACCGGTCTCGTGACGTGTCCTGGGATAGGTCCTTTTCCCGCAGGGGAGTTAATGAAAAATTTTGCACTTAATTTCGGATTTCTTAAAGAGAATTTATTAAATTTGGATTCTTTAAATTAATTGCGAATTCTCCTAATTTAATCTTCGATATCTAGAAAAGTAGCATACAAATTTATTTTGGGTTTTTTAAACGAAAATTCCCCGATTTAATCTCGGATATCTAAAGACGGAGTATCTCAAACTAATCACGGACTTCTAAACGAGAATTCCATTAGTTAATCTCAGGGAATCTAAACGACAATTTTCCAAATTAATCCTGAATATCTAAACACAGAGTATTTATATTTATAACAAATAATTTAATGTGGAAATTATAAACGAGAATTCCTCAACTTAATCTCGGGTTTTTCAGAAAAGTCTGCAAATTAATCACAAAGTTCTTACACAAAATTAAATCGGTAGTATCGTAAAGTATCGAAAGTAAATTTAAAGTGAAAAATCTATCGAAAATCTATTTTTACCTCACGTTACCTCATGTCGATGCACTTTACTTCCAAACTATTTTAGGCTTAATGTCGAATTTTTAAACGAGAATTCCAAAATTCTACAAATTATTGGTAGATTTTTAAAATAGCATGAAGTTAGAACATAAAAAGCACTTCCGCAGCCGGACAGCTCCCATAGACGGACAAATTAATTGGCCCCTCCTTGGAACTTAATAGAAGGAAAACAAAACTATCCTGTAGGCGGACATCTTTCGTAACCCAACAAAATCAGCTTGACGGTTTTCACGTATGTGCCAAATTTTATCATTAAGTTACGGTTATTTTAAATTTGAGCTATTGGGTATGAAAAAGCTCTGTATAATGGATGCCCCATTTTGACCTCATTTTGTCAAAAATAGCAATGGAAAAATTGAACTCGTTGCTTAACGAACTGCTTCCCGCCCGTCTTCTTCAGATCTGGGCTATAGCGACTAATATTTGTTAACCAACTTGAAGAGATGGCCCGAAGAAATCGATTTTATACAAATGCGAAAATCATATCTGAATATGAAACATATTATATAAAAGCTTCATAACTCGTGCTTCTTTAGGGACATAAAAACGTTAGACGAGCGGACTTTTTGCTTCATAAATTTAGGGGCTTTGTATTATTCTATTATTCCTTTTTCTTATCGTAATCACACACGCGAGCAGTTTTGAACAAACACATTTGAAAGCGGACGATTAAAATCTTGAACACGTTCAAGAAGGACGATATTTTGCCACACACCGACAGTTTTACCCGTGCGGTTGAAACTGCCAGAAAAGAACGAAGTGTATTGGCCGCCTTAAAAACCCCCAATTGAAAAAGTACCTTATTTACACTTTGTACAAAATTAAGCATTTCGGTTTATCATCTCTAATGTGGGACCGGTAGGTAGATGGGGCAACATGGTATACTACACACATTGAGAAAAACAACAAATATCAAATAAAAAAAAGCAACGTTGGTCGTTATTCGTTTATATTCACACACACACACACTAGCATACACAATCGTTCGTTAGTTCGTTTTACTCAACATGCATGCAATCATTTTGATGTTGTTCAGATTGTTAGTCGTACATATCGTCGTAGCGTCCGTCCGTCGGTCCCACCGACCGTCCGTCCATCCATTTGTCTGTATGCGCTAGTTAGGAAATCGTATATGTTTGATGAGGGAACGCAAAAAGGGGAGCAAATTGAGGTTATACAAACAACACAACCAGCAAAAGAATGTTAACGTACGAACAAGCAGAGTTAAAATGGCGCATTATACTTATAACACTGCTGCTGCTGCTGCTGCTACATCCAACTACGACGACTGCTACATATATACGAGTAGACAACGTTACATATATAGACAACGTTACAAATCTCCCTTTCGTTTCGTTGTGCCAAAATGTGACGGTGCTACGTTCATGTAGACAGGCACTCGTAGAGAACTTGAATATATTTTTATATACATATATGTTTATTTATTTTTCACCAACAACTACAACAAGTTTCTGTTGAAATACACTGTTCAAAAGAAAACTAGAGTTTTGGGGCGAAGATGTTAAGGGACAAGATGATTCTTGAGAAACCCTGCAGATAACGCGACTAGTCCATACTCGCATGTAAAGTATACTCCATTAAGGACTAGGAGTAGTCCAAAGGTAACCCTAACGTATGAAGAAAATATGGTCCCTCTAACATTACGATGTCCTAGGGCTAGACCATATAATCCAGCTTTGTATTACATTGGAGTAGTTTCAAAACTACTCTATGTCACAACTCGATAGACCACCTGCAGAAGACAATACTGCAGACAATACTGCAGCTCGTGGCAACACTTAATGGCATCGTTAAAACGAGAACACTTGTCGCTAAACTACAAACTCTTATTTAAAAATGACATAGCCCATGACTGCATTACATAGCACCATGTCCGTTTAACTATTATGGACCACATTGTCCAATATCATCTGCAGGGAATAGATCAGACTGTATTACAAATTTGATTGCTAGACATCAAATTTCCAGCATTGTTTGTTACTTGGGAGACGAAACGTAATGCGACGATAGCTAACGATACCCAAATCCAAGATGAAACCTCCTAATGCAATCAGGGTTATTTCAAAATCTGAGATGAGGACGTCCACACATAACTACGATCTTTAACAATTCTAAAACAAAAACATTAAAATGAAATCATAGAATTTAAATGTATTCAAAATCCAAGATAAGAGCCTTCTAATGAAATGGTGAATTTCTAACGGAACCAAAATCTAAGAAAAAAATAAATTTCTAAATCCAATCGTGGGTTTCTAACGGTTTCAAAATCTAAGGTAAGATCTTCCAAATCCAATCTTGAATTTCCAAGGGTTTTAAAATGAGAACGTCGAAATTCAATCGTGGTTTCTAATGGTTTCAAAATCGATAACGAGAACGTAAAAATTCAATCGTGGTTTCTAGTAGTTCCAAAATCTTAATGCTAATCTAATCCTAATGCAAACCTAAGATTCGAACGATTTCAAAAGCTAATATAAGCACCTTCAAATAAAATCGTGGGTTTATAACGGCACCAAAATCTAAAATGAAAATGTCTTACTCTGATCGCGGCTTTCTAACGGTTTCAAAATCTAAGATAAATATGGTTAAACAACCTTCCAAAGCAATTGTAGGGTTTCAATAGCTAATATGAGAAACTTTTAATACAATTCTGGGATTCTAACCATTCCAAGAGCTAAGATAGGAACCTCTTAATGCAGTCATAGATTTCTACTAGATTAACGTATTTTCGCCATCATATTTTCTACGTGATGACTTATCTATCTTGAATAGTTTGGCATTTTTAACAAATCTCATCTCTAAGTGCATTTCTACATACACACATACATATGTTATATGTATTTTATATATATGATGTATGGGTTTTATGTTACTTTTAAGAATTGTTGTTTAAAATTGCTTTTAGCGTAATACTAAACTAAATGGAGAATAATAGATACGAGCACATATAAACTCGTATATACTGCAAAAAAAAAAAACAGAAAACAAAAACAATGTTGCATACATAAATGCTAGTACATATATATGTATATGTAATAAGTACTTGTACTTACATTCGATAGTGTATGTATCAAATTAAAAGAGGGAGATGAAATTTTAACATCGTTTAAGACATTTACTTAGTTCATTATTACCAATTTTAGTATTTGTTTTGAAAAAAAGAGGAAGAAAAAATGGGAAATTGGAGCCATTAAATTTGAGTACTTTGTTGATTTAATAGTGAGAGTTTATATTTGAAAAAAAAAAAAAAAAAATAGCGCAGTTGATGATGACATTCATTAATGTTAAACACATTTTATTTTAGATACCTTACAACAGGAAATTTGATGGGTTTTCTATTGTATCAAAACCTTATCTCTCACTCGTGAAAATGCCAAATATCGAAGGAGTATTTCTTAAAGTATTGAAGTTTAAATCTCCTCTTCTAAAGTTACAAAAGCGACCAAAACGCTAGAATCTACTGAACGCGAATTTCTTCCACTTCTGATTCAACCAATTAAAAATGAATTTCCTAATTCAATAATGGTTTCTTTAAGGTATTTATCAGTTGCTAAGAAAACAAATTCTGGATCAGTCGTGTGTTCTTTTGAGTACTTATTTTTGAGAAAATAATTCCTAAGAAAATAACCACTTCACTCAATCGCGGGTTGCCAAAAGATTACGATACCTAGGAAAATACTCTCCTGATTTCGATACCTAAGAAAATACTCTCCTGATTGAATCGTAGATTTCTAGAGTTACCAGTTCCTAGGTAAAATAGCTTCTGATTTTATTGTGTAACCTAATTATGTCCGTAATTTCAAGCAATACTACGAGGACGGATCAATAAGTGACTTTTCGAACTTCCCTCGTAGTTATATGAAATGCAATACTGCTCCTATCAAGTACCACCTGTTAATAGACTACTGTCAAATTGTGAGCAAGTTCCGTCATTTACTTTGCGTTTAACAGCTGTTCAAAACATACAACCTCGTGGCTTTTTTTAAAAATGGAAAAAGTGAATTTCGAGTGCTCATTAAACATTATTTTTTGCGAAAAAAAACCGTCAATCAAACCAAGGAAAAGCTTGATAAATACTATGAGGACTCTGCACCATCGATTTCAATGGTAAAAAAGTGGTTTACTGACTTTCTTTGTGGCTTTACAAGCACGGAAGATGCCAAACATTCTGGACGCCCAGTTGAGATCCCTACACCCAAAACAATTGAAAAAATTCACGATATGGTGTTGGCCGATCGGAGATTGAATCTGCGATAGATTGTGGAAGACATAGTCATCTCACATGACTCACTGGTTTCAAATTCGAACAATCACTTGGGTATGAGAAAGCTTTCCGCAAAATGGTTGCCGCGTTTGCTCTCAATCGACCACCAACGGAATCGTGTGACAGCTTAGTTGTGACAGTAACTATTTTATATTTCCAAACCTAAAGAAATGGCTCGGTGGAAAGAGCTTTAGCTCCAACGATAAAATTATTGATCAAATATTTGGAAGGGATACAAAAATTGGAGCAACGTTGGACTAAGTGTCTTGAATTAAAAGGGGATTATGTTGAAAAATATTTTTTTTTTTGCAAAAAAAACAGTGTATCATTCAAAAAGTCACGGCGTTATTGACCCACCCTTGTACATCGATTGAAAAGTACGTGGCCTCACATAGAGATGGCTTGACAAGTGGCAATGTTTTTTGTTTATTCAACTGTTACAAAAATTGTGTCAAAATTGCATGACATTTCATTCATTAGAAAAAAGTTACCGTTATAAAAATAATGCTGCTCTTAAAGTTTGAGAAAAAATGGATTGCAAAGTGTTACGTGTTTTGATTAAACTTTATTTTTTATCATCTGCTTTGGCTTCAGATAAATTGAAGTCTTTAGATTAGATTATATCCAAATGGCTATGCACCGCGACCAGCAGGTCTTTTGTGCTGCCTACAGCTCCCCTAAAGGTCCAAGCTACCGATAAAGCTAAGAATCCTACCAGGTGAAATATTCAAAACGTCCGAAGGCGACACGAGACGGTCACCCAGAAACTTAAGTCTCCTACCACAAAGCCTGGGACATTCACAGAGAACATGCTCCGACGTCTCCGATTCCTACTCGTAAAATCTACAAATATCAGGTTTCTGATTGACCCTTCTTGTATCGGTGGTACCAGCGGTCGCAGTTCCCAGTAAAGTACCCCGTTAAGGTCCGTAAGTCCTTTCTACCAAGGGCCAATAGTCACCCCGATCCTCCACTGGAAGGAGAAATAAATTTTTTGGCTTGGCGTTGGCCACGAGAATTTCTCCAATAGCCAGAAAATTCCGACTCTTTCAACAAACTGATATTCCCCCCCCCCCCACCAGTGTGTAGCCCAGGGCACCCCAAGAAAAGGCTCCGGACCGATGAAGGGCCGACTGGCACCACAGTTAGCCAGACAGCCCACCCTTTCGTTTCCGCCGTGCACTTTATGGCCAGGAATTCACCCCAGGGTGAGGGAGTTGTTTCGACCAAGACTATTGAGAGCCTGAATGCGCTCCATCCCCAGTCCAGAAGACACCTCGTAGGCTCTAAGAGCCCTGAGTGCCGCTAGACTGTCAGATAGAATGAAGATACGAGACCAAACTGTACGGCTCCGCAGGCCTGAATTCTATAGGAAGATAATCGTCTGATGATATCGTTTTGACGATTGTGTTGCTTCACGTGACTGAAATTTTTGTTATCATTTTTTCGAAATCGTTTTTTGCAGGTAATTTGCACAAAATCAAAACTATTGAAATTGCATGATAGCAAAATAGATATCGTTTTGACAAAAAATTTTAAAAAGTTTTTTGTCTACTTGAAAATTTGTTAATATTTTGACTGTTTTTATTATTTTTTAACTTTTTTGGGGGTTTTGTAAGAAAAGTTTGAGAGAAAAAATAAAACGCAATTAATGTTTTTGACTGTAGATAAATAGATAAATAACTTTCAGCTGTAAATAAAAGAAAACTCACAGAAAAAGCCCAGTAATCATTTTCAAAATTACAGAATTGATGCCCTGCTTACGTTAACCCTTTCTGTGTTTTTGTCGAATATATTCGACATTACAATGTATTCTGTTTCTATGCACTTTTACAGTTTAATAATTTACAGCTAGTTATAATTTGTTTGTTTTAGATGAAAGAGAAACATTTATGCTATTTACAGGTTGGTTGAAAAGTTCCTGCGCTCACCAAGAGATGGCACTGCTAGCTCCAAACTTTTTTTTTCTCAAGTTGGTATAACTGTCCTGAGAACACAGGCAAAGTTGCAAGTCATTCTGTCAATTCTTTCTTTGTTTAAAAGCCATTTGAAGTTGACGTGTCATGGATTTTTTTTAATATGGAAAAAATTGAATATCGTGCAGTCATTACATTCTTTGTTTTGAAGGTTTTAAAAGCAAAGGAAATTTATGAACAATTGTTAGAAGTGTAGAAGGAGTCCTCACCTTCAAAACGCACCGTTGAATTTTGGGCTGGTGAATTTAAACGTGGTCGTACCAACCTTGAAGACGATCCACGCGAAGGACGACCAAAAACTGCAACCACAGCAGAAATCATTGAGCAGGTACATAATATGGTTAGTGAAGATCCAAGTTTGACTAAGCGTGAAATTGCTAATGCCATAGGCATCTCAGACGAACGAGTACTCCATATTTTACATGAAGAATTACGTATGGAAAAACTGTTTGGAAAGTCAGTGCCGCACACATTAACAATTCAACAAAAACTGTATCGAAAACAAATTTCTCAGCTTAATTTGGAGCGTTTTTAACCCAAATAAAACCGACTTCTTGCGTCGTTTTATAACTATGGATGAGACTTGGATCTACGACCATGATCCTAAATTGAAACGATAACGTTTACAGTGAACTGAAGCTGGTTGTTCAGCTCCAAGGCAGGTGAAGTCACAACGATCAGCAAAGAAGGTTATGGCATTAGTTTTTTGGGATGCAAAAGGAATTTTGTTGATTGATTATCTTCAGAAAGGTAAAACAATCAACTCTGAATATTATTGCAGCCTTTTGGATCAGCTGGATGAAAAAATTCGTGAGAAAAGACCTGGTTTAAAGAAGAAAAAAATCATTTTACATCAAGACATTGCACCTGCTCACAAAAGTGTTTTGACGATAGCTAAATTCAAAGAATTAAAGTACGAATTGCTTGAACATCCACCGTATTCACCAGATTTGGCTCCCAGTGCCTACTATCTCTTCAGAAATCCCAAACAATTCCTTCGTCGAAAGCATTTTTCGCGAATGAAGAGGCCATAGCAGCCGTAGACGGTTATGTTGCAGAGCTTCCGGAAAACTATTATAAGGATGGGATTAAATTATTGGAAGATCATTGGAACAAGTGTATTGAGCTTCTAGGAGATTATATTGAATAAAAAAATATATATCGTAACAAAAACAGTATTCTTTAATTTCGAGAGCAGAAACTTTTCAACCAACCTGTATAGTTGTTTTGTGATCCGAAATCATATAAATTTTCACTTCGTTTTCATAGACAATGGCAAGTTGAACTGATGATAAAATAATGGCGATGCTAGAGCTGATTCAGATGTTAATGAGCCAATTGAACACTATGATGAGGAGGATGTTCTGCCAGGCGACCATGAAGCTGTATCAGAGGAAAATATTGATGACACAGAATACATGGAACATGCCAATACCTCTACAGATCAACAAGAACCTAGGCCAAGCAGTAAAACAGAACCGGAGATTTCCCTAACGTGTACCCTTAAAAACAATATAAGTTGGAGAACAGTTAGAGTATCCTAAAATCATGGAGGCATTGCTTTTGAGCCAAAACCTGAATAAGGTGTTGAAACGTCGTTCCATATTTCAATAAATATTTGACGGATGTCTTCTTTTCAAAGACAGTACTGTACACAATTTTATATGCGTAAACCACTGGACAATTGTGGTTCAAGCCATGTACGTTGGACGAAGTCCGCATTATTTTTGCACACCATATTATGATGGGCGTCCTAAAATTACCCCGAGTGGAGATGTTCTACGGCTCTGTAATAAGAATTACTTTTTTTTACTGAGAATTCGTAATAATTTGCATTTGGTGAATTCAATGCATTTTCGGAAGAAGATGTGCCTCAATAATATAAGCCGCGAAAACGAGGAAGACCATCGAAAGAAAACTTAAGAGGAACCAATCTCCAGCTATATCATTAAGGAATGTATTTCTTTGTGTGAAGACAAATTCGAATTGTTTAGAAATTTTTCACTAAAATAATAATTAATATATTAAAAAATTTATTTTTTTTACTTTTTAATTTTCTTTTTTCAACGAAAACATATAAATAAACGATAAAGAAGAATTTTTTTTCTTTTGTTATTGTACATGAAAGTAGCAGATGTACATAATAAAAGGTTGTGCACCCTTAATGCCGACATGGTTGACGGAAGTTTTACGGCTGAAGGCATATCGTACCAAGTGTTAGGTAAAGCAATCCAGTTCGAAAATTGCAAAATTCCATGACTTTTGCTGTGCAAAAATCTGAAGGTACCATGATCTCTATTTTTTTTATTTTTTGTTTAGATAAATAGGTGAAATATTACTTTGAATTGTTTTGAGTTTTCCCCTGGGGCTAGGGTATATCTCGCGGGAGTCAGGGTTGCAAAAATTTGTATTTGCACAGACAGAGAGTGAATAAAACAAGTTGTTACAGAAATTTTAATTAAGGAGATTTATTTTATTTGGTTTGGATTCTATACAAAAGTGAATTTAAATAAAAAACATGGACTTTAGGTAGGGTATGATGAAAGGAATAGCCATGCTGGTAGAGAGACCTAAGTAGGCACTTTTTCAAATGGTTCAAGAGACCCTGGCCCTAATATAATTGTTGTCAGAGAAACCTGTGTAGGCACTTCTCTAGGGAAAAAACCTGGAGTAGGCTCGCGGTGAAATACTTATGATAGAGAAACCTAAAGAAAGTACTTCTCTTAATCGCGCTAATATAATTGTTGTCAGAGAAATCTGAGTAGGCACTTCTCCCAGGAAAACCCTGGAGTAGGCACTTTTCCAGCTCGCGGTAAAATAACTTATGCAAGAAAAACCTAAAGAGGACACTTCTCTTAATCACGGTAAACTAATTATTGGTAGAGAAACTTAAGTAGGCACTTGTCCAGCTCGCTGTGAAATAACTTATGACAGAGAAACCTAAAGAAGATACTTCTCTTAATAACGGTGAACTAATTGTTGGTAGAGTTACCTGAATAGGCACTTCTCTACAGAAAAATCTGGCGTAGGCACTTTTCCAGCTCGCGGTGAAATAACTTATGATAGAGAAACCTAAAGAAGGTACTTCTCTGATTCTACGTATAGAGACCTAATGTAGGCACTTCTTTGTACTTAATGTGTGCACAGCCACTGCTGTAGACCAACTGTCCCATTTTCTTGTTTGACGTGTCTTTAAATAATGCTTGCTGCGGTGTTTATTTAACGAACACACTTCGGTGAGGTGGTTTTCATGTATTATATATTAATATAATATAATTAGATATCCTTTCTATAAAAACTTAGTTTGTGTGGCGAAAACGAGTCACCAGCGACTTTCGCCGTCACAAGTTAACACATTAAATTACAGAAGATTTTTTATTTCAGCTAGGGTACCATGACTTTTGCTGTTCACTGTATGTTTATTGTTTTTTTTTTTTATTTTGCTTTTTTTTCGTTTTTATAGAAAATATTGGCCTCACGTGGAGAGTTCAAAATAATTTTGAACTACATTTCTCTTCAGAAAACCTACCTTCATCCCCCCCCCCCCCCCCCCCCCCCATTTATACAACCATCTCTTTTTGATTGTTACCAGCGGCAGCAGCAGCAAAAAAAAAACACAATTTATAAATTAATGTGTCTGCTAATGGCGCTTTTGTTGTTATTAAAAAAAATAAAAGATTTGGAGTAGAAAAAAAATCAACGTCAACAAATATAATATTTTTTCTTTTTTTATACAAATAATAAATAAATATAATTTTAGTCTTAACTGCGATAAAATTAAGGGAAGTCATCGTCATAAGAAATGAAAAATAAAATAAGAAGAAGAAAGAAAAAAACGCATGATTAGTCACTGTAAAAAAACCCAAATAATAAATTATAGAGTATAGAGTATATAAAGTTATAAAAAATTAAGTTCAACATCAAATTATCGTTTATTGTTAAAATTCGAAGAAAAAATATAAATTTATTTCTGGAAATAAAGGCCCAACTATTAAAAGAGAAAGATTGCCACCATACAAATGTATTGAAGCACCCAATTTCACCTTAAGTCAACTCATGTCAAAATTATTTGTAATTTATTTGACATTTTAGGTTTTTTTTTACTTTTTGTAAGAGTTTTAGATATTTGTTGTTGTAATCGAGAGAGAACATATTTTCTAATATGTCTACCGGGCAGTGGGGTGCACTCACTGCACAAGGGCCCATGGCCGATAGGGGCCCATTGTTGAGAGTAGTAAATAGTTTTTATTTATGAATTCATTTATTTGTGTACTTTTTATATGTATAAAAATGTGAATGCCAAAATAACAGAATTGTTTGCATGCAATTTCTTTTAAGTAGTTCAAAATATTAGTAACCAAATAATAATCACAGCACTAGAATGCAGACCTTGAAAAAGACAAACCATTAATGAAATAACTCCCGGAAAAATAATTCTCTTTGTAAATCAGCGATTTGATTCAATATTTTATAAATCAATTCATTAAATCAGATCTAAAATCATAATTGATTAATCAATTTCATTTGAATCCTTTTTGATTTCATTATTTCATTAAAAAAAGATTGATTTAACTTGCGAAAAAATAGAAAAAACATTAAAATTTAATTGCAAATCTCGAAAACTAAGCGAGTTGGGGCAAAACTGAAAAAATGTTTGCTCTAATAGAATATAAATATCCTACGATAATAAAAATAGGCCAGGTCCGGAACACATCCCGAGGGATCGACTTTTATAAAACAGCCACAGGGTGACCCATTTCTATACGAACCAAATGGAACTTGAAACGAAATTTGTACTATCGGAGTGTGTTAATTTATATTATCATATTACAGTTGAAGCCCGGTATAACGAATACGCGATATAACGTACGACCTAATTGTTTGCATTAACTACCTTATATAACGAATGTTTCTAAAAATTTTACACGATATAACGAACGATTGGTAAAAAAAATATAAAAAGTTTAATAAAATAAAATGTAAATAAGAAAATATCGCTTAGATCCGGAGATATTCGCCATTTTATAACATGGCCATTTTTTCAAATGGCCGGTATTTCGAAAACTAAGCGAGATAAGGCAAAACGGACACAATTTTTGCTCTACCATGATAATTGCGTTAATAAAAATATAGACCAGGTTTGAGAGATATTCCGAGCCATCCATTTTATAAAACAGCCTATTTAAAGCAAGTTAAATATCCAGAAAACTTGATTGCCATTTTGGCATTAGCATTATTCACTTAATACTAATGAAATTTCAACGGGCTCTTGATGACTTAGCAACGCCACTGCTACCAGGTATTACTATGCCATGAGTCAACTTTTGAAATGTTCCATCTCCATTAATTTTGTTAATTTCCAAAGGAAACTCATTGTTGTCGTGTCAAGAAAACAAGAACATTACAAAAAAAAACAAATAAAAAATTGGAAAACATACAAATTTTAAAATTAAACAAATGTTTTAAAATATTTAAACCACAATCGAAATTGCACAAATACAAATATACTGAAAAATGTAATGACTTTTTTAAGTCAATCATGTGCCATTTTGCAAGTTTTGTAAACAAAAAGAAAATTAGGCGAACTTTTAGTTTTGGAATTAATAAAAGGTAAGTCAATTGTAGTTACAGCTTAAATCTGTTTGGGTACTTTTCTACCAAAGTCCAGTTAAAAAAAACCCCAAAGAAAAATATCCCAACAAAAGGTGTGTTTGATCTACGTTACTATGGGTGCCCTCGGGAACCCAATCATACCAGAAAGCGTTTCTTGTAACAAAAATTGGGTAAATGAGAGCATGCATGAGAGAGTAACTGTGTATCTCTTTTTACCAGAACTTGCCCATACTTTTTATTTGGGTAAAATGGTAAAACTGTCAAATCATCACTTGCTGCTATAAATCAGCTGTTTTGCATTTTTGAAAAAAAAACAAGTAAAAAAGGCTTAAATTCGGCTGTGCCGAATCTTTGAATACCCTCCACCAATGTTCTCTATTGTTTTCGATACAAACAATGTAAAAAACTTTTGAAGTAAAATTATGGAGGTGAAAAAAACTTTTTTAAAGTGAAAAACTTTTTTGGATGCCGAAACGAATTTTTTTATGTGAAAAAAATTTTTTGAGGTGAAAAATATTTGAGGTGTACAAAATATTATTAATTTCTAAGCAATTGGTGAAAAAATATGAGAAAATATATTATATACCAGTCGCTACTATGAAATTGTACTAAAATACACCAATTTGTATGGAAAATTTAGAGGTATTTTCACATTTTTACCCATAACTTTTTAACCGCTGTACCGATTTTGCTCATTTTCAATACCAAACTGCTCGGGAGGATGAACAATAATTTGGGTAAAAATAGGCACCCCCGCTAGCGTCTTCGCGTCGTGATCGCCATTTCAACAGACAGACAACGGACATCGCTAAATCGACTTAAAATTGCATAAGGATCACGAATATATATACTTTATGGGGTCTTAAACCTATATTTCGACATATTACAAACGGAATGACAAACTGATATATACCCTCACCATATATGGTGGAGGGTATAAAAAATAAAGTTAAATAAAAATTTACTGTATAGAACTTTTCCTTCTTAATAATGAAAAATACATTTGAAAATGTAAATAGATATTTGCCATTTCAAATAAATTTATTATTGAAGCTGTTTTTTAATATAAATAAATTGACGTTTATTTTTGGGTATAAAATGTAGTTTTGTGAGTTCGCATTATTTTGGAAATTTTTATGGTTTTGTGAGAGAATTTTTTGCTTACTCTCATTTTACCAGACCTAAAATATACTCAAACCGAAAATTAGTAAAAATTAGTAAGAGAGTCAAAACGGGTGATTGCAAATACTAAAAGTAAAATAAAATGCAACTGGCCAATATGGAAAAGTTAAAATTTCATTTAAAGGAACATTTTAAAAGTATTCTTAACTTCTTCCGCAGTTGATTTATTAATATTTATTACTTTTAATTTATAAACAACACATACATATGTTTACTTTTTGCTTACAAATTCTTACTAGCAAAAAATTAACCAGTAAAAAATTGTAATTCTCTGTCAACAGAATTAGCTGTAACTGTCGGAAAAATAGTTCTAAAAATTAATCTAGGCGTACCATGAACATTTATGATCATATATGTCATATTTTTGCAATTTTTAATTGGAAAGTTTAAAAAAAAAATAATACAGACGGTCTAAAATCCACATTTGCCCACTGTTGATATAAAGGGTGTTTTTTTTTTGCTATTTGATTTTTCAGTGTAAAAAAAATATTCGTGATGTGTGGCAATGCCAAAAATGATCAGTAAGATTTGCCATTTCACCATGAATAGACTAACAAACGAACAAGGCTTGCAGGTCATTGAATTTGATTATCAAAATTCGTGCTGTGTGAGAAATTTTAAAAATTGTAGAGAATTGTCTTCAGCTACGAAGTTCATTTTTTTCTCAATAAGTACGTTAACAAACAGAGTTGTCGAATTTGGTGTGAAGAGCAGCCAGAGGCAGTTCAAGAGCTGCCAATACACTCTGAGAGATGCACTGTTTGGTGCGGTATTGGACCGTACTTCTTCAGACAATGGAGCAAGGTACCCTGCGATGATTACCGATTTTTTTTTTTTTTGCTCAAAATGAAAGAGTTGGACTTGGTTGATATATGATTTCAAAAAGACGGTGCCACATGCCACACGGCATGAAGCTATTAAGAGGCGAGTTTAAGCGAGCAAATAATCTAACATTTTGCGGCAGTCCATTGGCCGCCAAGATCATGCGATTTGACCCCACTGGATTATTTTTGTGGGAATACGTAAAGTTTCTCCTGTACAGGGGCAAGCCAGCCACAATTCTAGCCCTGGAAGTTAACATTTCAGCTGCCATTGATGAGATACCGGTCGAAATGATGGAAAAAGTATGCCAAATTTAAAGCTCACGGATGGACCACCTACGTCATAGCCATGGGAAACATTTTCCTGAAAATATCTTTAAAAAGTAAATAGCAGGCATTTATTTAACAACCCTATATAAATATTTCGTTCACTTTTTAAAATTTTCTTTATATTTTTTCAATTTTCAAAACCCAAACGGTTAAAAAATCACCCCTTACATACATATGTATGTTTTTGTTGGCATATTTTTCAATTTATTTATCGTTTTTCGTTTAAATTTTGGCCCTTTTAGATTTTTAAATTCTTCGCTTTTGTAATTTTTGTATTTTTGGCATTTTGACGAATCTGGCTCTTTTGCATTAGTCCTGTTGGAAGTTATTCTGCGTCACTCCTGTGATACGTTTTTTTTTGTCAGTTAGCCTTCAAGAAACAACTTTTTCGCCTTCCTCATAATTTTTATCATTTAACGCTTATTCTTTGCCATTTAAATCTAAATTTGTTGATTTTTTATTTTGTTTTTTTTTTTATTTCTAAAAACTTTCCATTCCAAATGTATTGTTGTTGCTGTTGTGGACAATAAAATATTATTGTAGACAATTTTTGTGTTGTTGGTATTATGGTTTTTCGACGCTGCTGCCGTCACCTTCTAAAAAAACATGGCTATATATTTTTACCTCTTAAAAATGTTTACTTTCTTTAGTTTATTGTATTATTGTTAATTTGTTTTTTTTTTATTTTTTCTTTTCATTTCTTTTAACTATCTGTAAGTAATCCGCTAAAACTGAAGTATTATTATTATTATTGTTTTTGCTTCCATTTTCACTTCTTCTCCTTCTTGATGTTAAGTTGTTGTTTTTTATATACATATAGTTTTTCGACCTCTCACGTTTGGGGATTACAATTTAATGCGTTTGTTTTCTTTGTTGTTTGTTTTAACGTTACCACATCATATGGTACAACTAAAACAACTACAACAACAATGTTTTCTTAATTAATTAAAACGTGTTTCTTGTTTTTCTAGAGGTTTTTATGTTGTCGATTTTTTTGCACATACATCAAACTGTCAAATTTAATGTCAATATGAGATCAAAAAAATTTAATACATATGTGCAAATGTGTCTTAACTATAATGGAAATGTTAAATTTTAAATTAATGAATACTCGTACATCGTTAATTTATCTTAAATTTGCACTAGACAATTGATTGAATATTCGTGGGGGGGGGGGGGGGGGGGGGGGGGGGGTGGTTGTATTCATATAAGGTCACTTTGGTGACTTTACGAGTTTTATGTTAAACGTGAAGCATAAAAAATTTACTTTTCACAATATATGAATGCACTCATTATCTATTATATAAACCAGTAGGTTTACACTATAAGATTTTCGGTATGATTTTGCAAACTAGCAACTAGGTTTTGCATATGTGCTAAAACAAAATTATACAGAAAAGCTTATAGCGTAAACCACACAATAAAGTATACAGGAAGACAGCGCACAGTGCTTTGTTCCCATATGGTAAATCTGCAAAATTAGAGGAGCTATCGCAGAAAAATAAAATTTGATGTCCTGGTTCAAAATATATAAATTAAGAAATATTGAAAGTTTCGGACAAATCGGTTCAAGGACATGACTACCTCCTATACATCCTTAAATTTAAAAGTTTAATTTTTTCTATAACTTTAAACAGAATAAAGAAAAAATTGGTAACTATCTCTTAAAATATGTCTTTTAGCTCAAAAATTAATTTCGTTTCATTTGGACATGATTACATCTCATTCATATTTTTTCTCAAAAATGAAACTGTAACCACAGTCGAGATCAGAATGCATTAAAAACTAATAACAACTTATAAAATAATGTTTTTCAGCTCTCTGGAAAATTTTGCTTTATTCGATACAAGGACATGACTATCTTCCATATATCCTTTTTCTCAAAAACTACAGCTATGTGAAAAATAATATGCAGTAGTGCTAGCATAGAGTGTACACTAAAAACTGAATACAAAAATATCCATATGGCATCTGTAAATGTGTATCACAACTGTGACGAAATATATTTTTCACTTTCTATTCATTTTTGGAAATTACGGTTATTTAATTATAAACACTTGCTTTTTGGTCGTGCGAAATAATAGTAGTAGCCCATATAAAACCGAATAATAATAATTTTTTATATTAGTTTAGTGCTATTTGCTTTTCTTGTCAAAGTTCAAATTCGCGTATTCAATTTTTAGTGGAAATTTGTTGTTTAATATATTTAAAATGGGTCGGGGTAAACACTGCATCGCAAGCACCAGAAATTTAATTAAAGAATCAGAAGGTAAATCATACAGATTTATTCAAAATGTAGTGGGATGTTCACCAACAGTTATTGCAAATTGTAAGAAATAGAAACCAAAGCAAGAAACACGTGGATGCAAGCCGAAAATTATTCAAAGTGAATTCTATGAGTATTAAACGCATGGCGAATTTTAACCCTTTTGTGACATCTACAAGGATAAAGCAGGACTTGGAGCTTGAAGTTGACACATAAACTATTCGTCCACATCTCATTAAAAAAAATAAATTTGGTAGAAGTCCAAGAAAAGTCTCATTGCTGAATTCAAGACTGGTGCGCAATCGAATTAAGTTTGCTAGAACTCACAGTGATTGGCCTCAGACTAAATGGCGCAACATTCTTTGGACAGATGAGTCCAAAGTGATTCTTTTTGGTTCGCCTGGTACAAGAATATTTGTCAAAAGACCCAAGAACATGGAATACAATTCAAAATTTGTTTTGAAGACTGTCAAGCGCGGTGGTGCGAAAATCAACGTCTGGGGGCGCTTTTCATACAATGGTACAGGACCCATATATTGGATAAAAGGCAACATGGACTCCCTTATGTATGTGGAAATTTTAAAAACAATAATGTTACCTTACGCGTTTAATATGCCGCTGAAATGGGGCTTTCAGCAGGACAACGACCCAAAATACACAAGCAAAATGGCAAAAAAAAAATGGTTTTCTGACAACAAGTTGAGGTTTTGGAATGGCCAGCGCAGTCTGTACCCCATTGAAAATCCTTGGAAGGATGTTAAAAAGGCTGTTTTTAAAGACAAACCTGGAAATGTACAGGAATATTGGGCGTCAGTGAAGTCAGCTTGGGAAAATGTCCCCATTGAGAGGTGCAGATCTTTAGTTGACTCCATGCCACGCCGTTGCGGATATTCCACAAAATATTAAGGTATCTAACAAAACATGTTAAAAAAATAATGAATTTAGTAACATGTTTTTATTTTGACAGATGCTTTCCAAAGCTGCTACTATTTCTTCGCACAGTAAAATTCTAACTTCCCTAATAATTTTACGTTTTATTTTCTGAATTAAATCAATTGTTTCAAGTTTTTATTTTTCTTCCAAAATTCGATGTGAAAATAATAAAATACAAGCGTAAAATGTTTTTTTATTACTAATAAATCGTCGTTTTCATGAGAGTAAAAATTTTTCATGTGGTACTACTATTATTTTTCATGGAGCTGTAAATTTTACCTACATTTATGATCAAAATGCAAATAATTTAATATTAAATTTAAAATGGGCCATAAATAAATAAATTTATTTCTAAATTTGCTCCACAAATAAGATAATTTATTTTAATTGTAATTTATAATGTTGTCTTTTAAAATGTATTTCTTTAAATTCATTATTCTTTTTTATGTGCTTTAAAGAACTAAGTGACCGGTTATTTCAATATTGACTAGGTATTAATTTTTTAGTGATAATTTTATTGATAAAAAAATGTAAATATTATTGATAAAAAAAATGGTGAAAATTTCAAAACAATTATAAATATTAAAAAATAATCACGTTAAACTGAAATAAACACCAATAATAAGCTAACGATATGAATTTGGTTTTGCATTTTTGAAATCAACCAAATTATCAATTTAAAGGGCCCCACAGATGCGCAATATTATTGATCAAGTTTTTCTATGGTGTAATATTATTTTATTGAAGAAAAAAAAAACCTTCTATTTGACGCACACACAGTCAAAAAAATTGCACAATTTGCAAAAATTGAATTGAATTCTTTAAAGCCCTTTACTTGGAAAGAATTATATAACTATATTTTTTGTCTTTTTAAAACCAAAAAACATAGATGTTTTCAAAAAATACAAAATTTCGAATTTCCGGCAAAAACTCTCAAATTTTTTTCTTACTAATGGTTACTAATAGTTAACATAGTGTCTAATTAAAAAATAAATTCAATTTAAATTTTGTAAAATTTTATTGTTTTAGCCAGAAAAAAATTATTCTTTAAATTTTTTGGTAAGTTTTTTATACACTACCTCAAAACATAATTTTTTTCAATTTTGGAAGTACCATAAACTTAGGTCTGTGTACCTTTTTCTGAAACTTAGCAAATATGTGCTAAAAAATTCTTATCATTTATACATTTCCGGCAGAAAAATCTAGAACTTCTTTACAGATTTATTTTTAAAGCACTTCAATTTGTACTATAATCACAAATAAAAAATTACTAATTCTTAAAAAAAAAAATTATTTCACTCTATCAGACTTTAGCATTTTGAGAATTACAAAAGTTTGCAATGGCACAAACCACTTTTTCATGAAAAATATTTATCAAAAATTATTTTTGTGTTTTTGCACGTATAGTAATAAACAAAACTGTTAATTTTCAAAGCAATACACTAAAAAATTAATTTTTGATAACTTTTTTGGCAGCGCAGTAAAAGTAGTTTTCCCAAATAAGAGTTTTACCTCAAAAGTTTTCTAACTTTAGCGCCTTCTACTGTAAACAAAAAGACGAGATGATAAATTCTACTTGCAAATCTATTTAAGGTACTTTCTTAGCTTTGTAAAAAATGTAAATTACTTAAATATTCTTAGCACTTTATCTTATTTTAAATTTTGCTTATGGGACAAAGCACTGTGCAGCATGCCGCCAAAATTATGTTTGACTTAAAAACTTCCATTATAGCTTAATTGTAGTTACTATTAAATTTTAAACGGTTAACTGCTTAATTAAATTAAAATATAATAGAGGCATGAATCATTAAAGTTTTAGCTGTAAAGATATCCAATATTTTCTAACTTTAATAAAAAAATTATAAAGCAAAATACGTAGATGTCCACTTCGTATTTAGCGATTCAAAATACTCTTAAGAATATACCCCACTTTCTGTTTGGAGGTTATGTCTGAAATTTTTCGGTCATAATCTCCAAAATTCAAACGTCCATCTACATTTTTTCTAAAAATTCTACGAGACTGGCCAAAGACACATCCTGCGCCTTAGTTCTTGGTGTTCATTCTTTTCGATCCCACATTTTCTACAGTAAGATAACCTGGCACACAGCAATCCGGCCTTCAGCCAACTTGGCATTAATATGTCCTTGGATCCAAGTAAGTCTGACCGAGTTTAAAAGGGGAAAAGGTTCCAATACAGTTTCTCACAGTTAGATCTTATTGTATCGCGTTCCAAGGTTTTCAAAGTGGTTAGGCTATCCATGGAGCAGCAAATGGTTAATAGATTTCAATCCCATTCCTAATTTATCCTATCTGCTTTATCGGTTGTATAGATTTCGTTTATAAAACATTACATTCGTTTGAAAGTTGTGTGGAAACCGAATGTTTAGTACCATTTTAACCGACCCTACTTCCATCTTTATCTTGCAACCGTCCATGAAAAATGAGATCCAATGGCTTCGAATGACAGAGTTTGCAGCTCAGTAACCTCTGGTCAGTATTATCACAATTAAAGTTACCAGAAAGTTAATAACGGTATAACGGTATTACCCAATCGAAATTTGCAACACTAACTTATCGCACTAATGGTCTCACTACTTGCAATGGCTTTAGTGAAAAGACATTTTATCGCTGTTTATTGTTGGTTTTTTATTTTATCAAAACGTTACAGAGAATACTTATATTCTAATGAATATGGTTCATACTCATCAACGATGCCTTAATATAAATACCACGGGCAAGTCCGTATCACTTAT
Source organism: Eustalomyia histrio (assembly GCA_949748255.1). NCBI lineage: Eukaryota > Metazoa > Arthropoda > Insecta > Diptera > Anthomyiidae > Eustalomyia > Eustalomyia histrio. The sequence continues at coordinate 54,054,224 of OX456525.1, forward strand.
TAAAATCGCAGCGTCAAAAATTACCCCATTTTTCGCTCTTTGCGTCTTTTCCATGATGGTTTCTAAGAATCTACATACAAATTCTTTGGTAAAATCCATAGGCCCAATTTTCCGGTGCCCTCCTCTACAATAGCTGTAAAATAATTTATATTACACTGCAATCTTCAAGTTAGCAAACCAAATTTTGGCACAATTATTGAACACATTCTGTGCGAAGAGATTCCTATCTAGCAGAAAATTGTAATATTAAGAGCCGCTAAATCACAGATGAAGGACCGAATTTCGGCATTCATGATCAAATAAAATCGTTCGAAAACTGCAACTGTAATAAGTAACTACAATAATACTAATAACGAAAACTCCAACTTTAACGTCCATTTTCAATCTAGGACGGCACTACAACATTGATGATGGAAAAAATTCCTTTTAAATGTTTTATATTTAGAAATAAAAAAAATAAATTTTATCACGGATGGCATAATTTGACCCCAGAACTAGCGCGTCATGTCTACACCAGTAGAACAAAAACAAATGCTGGTGGAACTACTATAAACCAACCAGGTCTATGTCTATACAGCAACCGCCACTCTTATCTAAACTATAGGTCTAAGATTGTTATGATTGAAGATTTCAGTTAGTCCCGTTTTACACAGAGCAACTCTTGTCGCGGCGATTCTTGTCAACTCTCTTTTAAAGTTGCCTTTATGTTCACACAGAGAAATTTTTTTCAGTAACTTTTGCCTACATTTGGTTTAAAATTAATGAAAAAAATCGAAAAATTAAAAAACAAAACGAATTGCCGAGAACAAGCAACTTCGTACCAATTACCACTCTTCTTTATCCTCTCTCCCACAAAAGTTGCTCTGTGTGAAATGGGACTTAAAGAAAATAACGTCTTGAACTGAAATTATCCATCAAAAACGGGTCAAAAGAACCGATTGTAGAGCTCGAGAGATGTCCGCTTACATGATTGCTTTTTTCTTATTAAGTTTCAAGAAGAGACCAAAAAATTTGTCCGTCAATGTAAGCTGTCCGGCTGCAGGAACAGTCCGTTAGTAGAGCTTTCAGTGTAATTCGTTTAGTAGAAATAATACTAAATTTACGATACACCAAAATCTCTTTTAAAATCGAGTTAAATCTGATTGCAAATTACCCCCCGTTAATACTATGAAATTTTACATCTAAACTGATTTCGATTTGAAAATAAAAATAAATAAAAAATAAAAAAAAAATTACCTTAATATGTTTCCAAAAAACCATTAATTGAATGGCGGAGTGCAAAGTGTATTACCATGATGAAAGAAACAATGTTGATATAGCTTTTAAAAGTGTTTTTAACAAGGGATGACTATTTGAAAGCAAGATTTTTTTTCACTGTTCATAACAGCTTTTCCGGGCACTATTCCACCAATGTTGTTTGCAAAGATTTTCTTTGCCGGAGGCAACAATTAGAAAGTGAGTGCTGCATTTAACTATACTTTTATAATTTAGAACACACTTTTATTGGATCTATAACTCATATTGTAAAATTTTTATAAATAATGAAAATTTTTTAAAATGTTCAAAAATACTTTCAACTTTATATTACTTAATAATTATTCTTTGAAATTTTCATTTTGTTTCAAAATATTTTTGTCACTTGTAATAAAACTTTGTAAAGATACGAACCCACTTTTATATATAAAATTATATTTTTCCGAATAATTGGATATATTCCAATTTTTTTTTGTACAAGGTGATGCCAGATTTTCAAAGTATTTACACACACACTATTACTGAATGCTGTGAAAACATAATTTTGAATTTAAGTTTTGCGAAAATCTAGTTAAGAAACTGGATTTCTTTAGTTCCGTTCGTTTGTTCAATAATTTGTATAAATTTTAACTGGGTGGCGTTCGTTTACACCAGAACAGTAACATAACAGAAAACAGAAAACAAAAAGATAAAATATAATGACACGAGTTTGCAAATTTTTACTGGACAAATATATGCCAGCAAGAATTTTCAGTTGGAAAAAACGGATGATTGAAAAACATGTGATAAATTTTTGTAAAAACAAATAAAAATATGTTTAACAACTACGTTGTATGCAAAGAAACAAATATTGTAAAATGAATTATCGAAGAGATAAGAAAGCCTTCTAAAATGGTTCTGCTTAATATTTTACAATAAGAATCCTCTTTTGCCATAGAGATCAGTTATAATTTATTTTTGTCTTTGATTTTAGAATCAGCTGTTTAACAAACTTCTAAATTATTGCAAATTTTTCCTTCGCATACTTTTTTAGACAATTTTAATATTGAGAGTAAATTTTTCTTACTCTGTAAGTTGGTTACTAAGTAATTCTTACCGGACTTTACTGAGAAAAGTAAACGAATGGACCTTTTGTATGTACCGGTTTACACACATCAGTTTTTCTTTCAGCATTTTTCGTATATTCTCTTTCAAACTTGCATTCTTGTCCACACTGTGAAAGTCTCTTATAGCAATTTTGGTATCTTTAAAAAAAGTACAATTAGAAAACACAATAGAATTTGCGAGTACAAGCAAGGCTGTAACCCTTTTCCTACCTCTCCTATAAACTCAGAATTTCTGCAATTCAAATTGCTGTGCGTAAACCGGGACTTTGAGAAATCTGGTTTTAAATCCAGTTATGAGCTAGCTTTTGGCCAAAATCCGGTTTCGAGTGTAGTGTTAGTTCAGTATTAGATAACCACAAATTTCAAATCGGGACTACCGCCCAAAAAAACGATGCTTCACATTTACTCTAATATATTCCAATTAGATCATATTTTTGCAGTTCACAGTTCATATTATACTTATCCTATCTATGGTTTCTTTAAAATGTATATAATGAAAAAAATAACGAAAACAAACACATTTAAATGGAATAGAATTGAACAAAACCTCAAGAGATTACGTTACAAAATTAATACAAAACTCTGAAGGTTAACATGTGAGAATTCTAGTTGGAACTTTTGGTTACCATAGGTCGAAATGTATACAACCTTTTATCAAGAACCATGCTGAGTAAGCATAGAAGACTGTAATGACGAAGAGGAAAAAGCAGAAGAGAAGGCAGCAGCAGCAGCGATAGAGCGGCAGAGCCGACATTATAAAAGATAAGCAAAAAAAAAAAAGCAGAAAATAAATTGCAAAAATTTAATGAATACATTTGAGATTGTACTACACAAGTATTTGTATATGAATAAAGACAGTTGTTTGGTGGGTTAGTGAGTAAGTCAGGAAGACGAAAGGGTAGATAGTGGAATCGTGAGTGAGCTAGTGTGTAGTTGTGTGTAAATGTGAATGCGGCTTAAATTCCAAACACTTGAAAGAACAGCAGGCCACAACAACACACATTTCGTACATTTATAACAAAGGCGAAAACAAGAAGAACGAGTACAAAAAATCTACTTTAATATGCACAGGCAGCAACAACAACCCCAACGTCGTACTTGCATACAACAACAACTACACATAACATGACAAAAAAAAAAACAACCAGACAAATACAAAGTAAAAACGACGTAGATAGGAGTAAAGCAACAAACGAAATAACGAGCATACAAACGACTGACGTTAACTACCAAAGCAGACAGACACTAAAAACACATAATACCCCAAACTGTTTGTATGTCAGTTGAGGCAGTCTGCCTCACTGACAGTCAGTCATATAATCTGCTTGCCTGTCTATTAGTTGCACAGTCATTTATTTTTCCATAGAAACGCCTGTTTAGCTTAAGACCAGAGTTGTCAACTTATTAGTTTTAAAAAACTACACTAAATTTTGTTTAAATTCGGTCATAACTGGAGGTACTTGCATAAAAATGATCATGGAATTATATATAACGCATTGAATAATGTAATAAAATAGAGTAGTGGGAGCACTGAATCTTAACTGTTATATTGTAGGAACCGAAGGTTATCTACCCAGTTATCTGATGTACTGCCATGTAACATAATCGCACAACTTCCTTATTGTTTTTCCGTTACTCTTAACCAATTTGCGATTTGGATTATGATCAACAAATTTTTGCTAAAGGTTTGAATAAAAATTAGATTGTTAAGTAAAAACTATTTCTAAAAGATAACAAATATACCGTAGGACTCTCCACAGGAGAGTTAACTTAAGAAAAGAGGTTTCAGTCATACCAAAATGTCCAGTGGGAGGGCGTCAATAAAGCCGATTTCGGGCATGACTTACATCAGAAAATCCTTAAGCCCTGCCGAATGCTGCTATACTCACCAATGTCGACTAAAGACATAACACAGAAAGGCTTTATTGTAATGTCTATTCGGAAAAGTGCATTTTTAGCTAGGCATTAAAATATTCGACATTTTCGCAAGGCCTAAAGTTGGAACGTGTCCTTGGGTGTCATCATCAAATCATTTAACAGCTCAAAGCATTTACCATAGATTTATTTAGAGATACGTCTTGCTCTATTTGAGATGCTTCTTGCTCTATCTGCTAATCTATACTTTCGATAATTTATCTTTTAGAGAGCAGAGGAATACTGTACAATAACTGACTTAATGTTTTGTTAACCTTGTAACACCATCGAAAAATAATCGCACGTTTAGACGCGTGTAAAAGTTTTGATATTTAAAGCGATGGCTTCGAAGATCAATGTCGATGTAATCTTCAAGGACCCTTTTAATGACACAAGCTTAACATAATTTGTTAGGCATCTAATATATGAAATTTCGTTGCAATTATTCGGTAATTATCAGGGTTGTAAGCCGGCACAATTTTTGGGGATTGTATGAACACTAACTTTTCCGAGTTTTCTCGAAAGTCTACATGAGACAAAAGATTTTAAACGACATTTTTACCCTTATTCGTGCTTCAGTTTAGTAATTCATTCTATATTTTTCTAGGACGGAAGGACACGATCTAGACCAAATATTTTTTTATTCCAACTTTATCACCCTTATCATGATTTCGGCATTTACAGTTATAAAACTAGACCCACCCTAATATAAACACCAAATCGATATTCAAACACCCATCAAAATTAAAATAAAACAAAAATCGCTAAATTAACCACCCTTATTAAACAAGATACCAAAGGCGTCAGAAATAAAAAAAAAATACGACGATTTATTTTAGGAAACAACAAACAAGATAGATAGTCTTGGGTTTCGATGATGTTGTTGTTAGTGTTGCTATTATAACAACCTCTCCACTCAAACAAATACATTTACTTTCTTCTTCTTAATAAAACCGCTTTCCTCCCATTTTATAATAATAAAAAAAATCCCCAACAGAAAAAAAAAACGTGAAGAAGAATCAGTAGCAAAAAGCAGTCAGATAACAGAAAAAAAATAAAAGAATTCATTATAAAAAAAAATAAAAAGAAAAATGTGTATGTATGTATGTATGTATGTATATACATACATAGATACGTTTTTAACGATAAGATTTTTTTCCTCCAATGTGGGACTGGTACACTAAAAAAAGAGTCTGTGGTGTTACAAAACCGAACCGGTAAATAGTTGAAGGACGGAGGAGAGACAAAGAGAGATTAGAATGAAAAGGCAAGAGCGAGAAGGGGCCAGTTTGAAAAACGAAAATGCTAATGCCGTGTGGGGTGATTTACAGAAATCTAAAATAATAAAAAAAAAGAAATACACGCAGAATGGTATAATAATAATGGTTTATTTTTGTTGTATATTTGGCAGTTGATTCGTCGGGTTGGCTGTCAGTTTGTACAACAGACGTTTTTTTTTTGTGTTGGTGTCAGCAAGTTTTAACTCGATTTTTCTCTTGTGTTTATTTTTTTATATATTCTGTGGCTAAGGTTATGTATGTAGCTCTGTGTATTTAAAAAAAGTGTTTGTGTGCTGCTTTGCCTGGCCTGGCCCCTGTTCTCTGCTTTATTCACAGTTGTTAGAATTGTTGCCAGTCTTTGTAAAATCTGTGCCCTTACTTGAATTCAAAATACCCAAAATTTCCACAAACATAGTTTTCTTAGGTCTCGTTTTTAGGATATCATTAAACTTAGTTTAAGGCAGTTTTCATTTCAAAATGTGGTTTGTTTTTCTTTCAATAAAGACCAAAATATAAATTAAGAAAGTGTCGTTTTAACAAATTTTTGTGAATCTGCGTTTACGTAATCCAGTTTAAACTAGAAAGATGTATGAAATTTTACAATGTCCCGTAACTGAGACTTTAACTGATATATTTGTTTTTCGCATATAAAATTTAACTTTTTGTTAAATATTAAGGGGACATACGAGATTCCAGGGATACCCAGCTTACGTATCTGCATGAATAGGTTTCCGCTAATTTAAAGTTTTCGCAAATAGCTAAAACCATTTGTTAAAAGTCTATTACTACGTTTACACTTAAGCAAAAACTAGTACATTTTAAAAATTACTTGTATTTGTCTAATTCCATACAGATTTTGAATCAAAACACCCGACCTATTGCACAATGCTCAATAAGAAGCCATATAAATAAGCTTGCCAAACCTAGAAGAGTCCTCGTTCTTTTTTGGATTTGCTTACGTTTACCTTAATTTTGACTTGTTTTGTCCCCAATCACACGGAACCAAAGAAACCATTCAACCAACTCGTACCCAATGACCCCACATACCGTTTCATTATTAGACGATTATCTGAATAATAGAGCTTTTATCCCAGACCTCCCTGGTCAATTCATATTATACGTAACCCCAAAAGCAGGAATTTCAGGATTGATGGGCTGTAGTACGCATCGCTGTCAAGTAGTGTAACTCCAACTTCTCGCAATAGAGTACTTTGCCTTTCTTTCCTTAGTATTACTTTTACAGAAAAGTTTAGAGTCCAAAACAACATCCAAGTACTTGGTAGGATGCGTCGCTTCTCCGTATTTCCGCCAGGATTGTTTCATAGGGGGTTTTCAAAGCTAAAAATTATTAATCGAGAAAAACTGACGTACTTTTTGAATATACAAAAATAATTTTCTTGATATACAAAAATAATTTTTTGACTGGTTTAGTAATAATATTGCTTTAAATTAGAATTTGGAATGAAAGACATACATGCTAGCGTAGGGTGAAATTATGGGCATTTATCTAATTTATATTGATTAAATTTCGATAAAATAACGAACCATTTGTTGGTGAAATGATTTGTTAAAATTGAATCAAATCGATTGATTGTACCAAAAGAATCAATAAAAATTAAACAGATTCTTTGAATTTGATATTTAATGAATAAAGCAGAAAATTATTCAATCAATAAAAATAATTTTTGGAATCTATTCGTTAAAAATTGTATGTTTGGACGTGATATAAAATAAACCTCTTGTTTTTCAATAAGATTCAAATGATCCTATTGAGTGCATAATCACAAAGAGTTTCTCGAAAATATATTCCGGACATAGTAATTGTAAATGTTTAAAGTTAATTCCAAATATATATGGCATGCGTTTGGTTACTGTATATTGTAAATTGTTCAACAATGAGTATATAATGTAGACTTCTACTAAGGTGGTGTTTCCAGATGATTTTTTGCTTCAAACAACAAAAAAACAATAACAAAATACATGCAGTACCTGATTCGACTCACGGCTAACATCTTATGGAAAAGTCAATGGTGTTTCCTTAGTTCGTCGCGAGACGAATGAGTGACTACATGTATTTTGTTTTTTTATATTCGTTCATCTGAAGCAAAACGTCATCTGGAAACATCAATCCCATGTTAATTTATAGCCCTAGTGTTTTGTTTTAAATCCCCTATATGGCAACAGTGGTTGTTAAGTTTGCGTTATTATTTTGTATTCGTGTTTTTTATACAATTTTTTTTATTATATTTATATTTGATATAAATTGCAGATGAGGTGTATAAAAATAATTATTATTATAACAACAACACCAACAACAAACAGTAAAAGCAAATGAAAGCCAAAAAGAAAAACGACACAAGAACAACAACAACGACGACGATGAAAACAAAACACTGGCTACAGTAACAACAATAACGAATAATAACAGCAGAGCGGTGCGGAGCAACGTAGAGTTAATAGTAGAATGAATGTATGTAGTTGTGAGATACACATGCACACAGCAACAATAGTGAACTCTGACAACACAGCACATTTATCACTCATGCTATGTTGCCAGATTTCACTATTTCAACAAATTTATATGTATGAATGTAGTATGTTTATGTAGCTGTGTGTATGGATGGATGGTGTTTTTTTTTTTTGCAAAAAATAATAAAAAAAAAACAAACATTTAATGTGTTTTTCTTCTTCTTGTTCTGCTGCTGCTGCTGCCAAATCAATATGAATTTAAGCTGCTTTAAATTTTTATATTTTTTAGGTAACTTTTTTATTTGTTGTATTTATTTAGAATATAAATTTGATTTTTTGTTAGTTTGAAATTGTAGATTTTTGAGATAGAAATGCGAACATAATACACGTAGTACATATTCGTACATTCATATATGAACATCGAGCGAATACTTACTGAATGTATGCATAAAGGAAATTGATATTTAATCAAGATAATATTGTTTAATGTGAGGATGTTGATCTAAATTTAAATTTATTGACAATTTGGCCTCATTTGACTCGACTAGAAGACGGACTTAAAGGTGTACCTGGAACTTTGCATACAATAACCTAGTTGTAAAATATTTTTATTTGTAGTACTTATTTACAAAAATCAATAATTTAATCTTTTTTCAGCTTGAAAATTCTGGTTGGCAAAAACTTGTCCAACAAAATTTTACAAGCTTTTAACATCGAACTGTGACTTCATTTTCTCACTGTGCACTGAGTTTTTGTGTACACAATCGCCATCCAGTAAAAATTTTTATAAAATATCCAGTAATTGAACGGAAATAATGTCAAAACTGCTTTTAACAATTATCAATTACTCATTTTGCTGTCTTAAAACATTTTCAAATTAACTGCAGAGTTATGGCTTCCAATTAAATTTTATCGAACCGGCAGAACCGTCCAAAAAATGTATTGCATATAAGGTTGCCACGTCCTCGAATGGCTTTGATTGTCATGTTATTTCTTTATTTGTCACTTTCGAGAAATTAGAAAATTTTCCAAATAAAAACCGACTTCAAGTAATAGTAAGAAATACACAATTAACCCAAAATGCCACTTTTTTACTAGAAAAAGTCGTGTATACAGTAGAATCTCTAGATATAGACATTTCCCAGATATAGAGAAGTCCCTTCTATTATCTTATTATTTTTTTTCCGAAGGGTATCACAATGGATCCTATGGGTCTCCGAGTTGTAGTGTACTTCGTACTCTAATCTCTTGTATTATGGTTTACGAAACGTCGACATTCTAATATTCCTGTGGGCGGCCTATTATAATATAAAAAGTGTAGTTTTTTTTGGCAAAAAATTAAACTTAAACAATTTCAAAGCAATCAGTGGGTGGCTCGACCGTTTTCAAGCAGCGCAACAATATTTCATTGAAAATATTTCATTAAAATTTGAAGTGAAAGTGCTGCTGTTGTTGATGGTGTTTGCGCGGAATAGAGCGAAAAACTAAGGGAATTAATAAAAGATTACTATGCCAAGGACATTTTTAATATTAAAAAAAAACCCCTTTAATTCTGATTTTTTTTTTAATTTACCTCTATAAATCATAATCTCAACAAATAGTAAAACCTTTTTAATTAGTGAAAAAAACTTCTGTTCCCTTGAGATAAGGAATTAACGCGATTCTACTGTATTAAATTTTCGTAAGAAAAAACTTAATTTTGACGTGAAATTCATTATTGTTAAAAATATATTTTTTATTGGAGTATAACAGTTTTTTAATCATACAAGAATTTCTTTAAAGCATCGGAAATTTTTCAAAATTCCTAACATGTGTATTAGGGTGTCCCAATGAATGACTTGTGAAAGGTTTGAAGAAATAGTAAGATATTTTTCTTGTAGACTTTAAACTTTTTTTTTTACAAACTCATCAATATTGTATAATTTAAATCCTGGTAGGCCATTGAAAAATTTGTCAAAATTTAGCGAACTAGTATGCATGATTTGAATGTTATTTCATAATTATTTGTTTTTATCTGGACACCCTAATACATATTAAGAAGATTGTTTTATATAAAAAATAACCATTTGGAGCCACGCCCACTCAAAAGGTTACGTGGGGGTCCTACTTTATAATAATACCATTAAACTCAGCAAGTGCCCTTTAGTAAAATATTTAGACATTTTAGGGGTGAGGATTACGCAAAACACAACTTGTTCCGAAATGTATTTTATTTATAATAACAAAATACACCCAAATCCTCTGGTGTAATTTTTTCTTTCGCTTTATAAAACCATGAGGTAAACATAGAAATCGTTTATTTTTTATAGAATCTCTAGCCAGCACTAAAACAAGGGTTAGGGTGACCATTCTTTAATACTATTAAAATGTGATTAAAAGTATTCTTCAAAAATTTCCAAATAAAATTTTCACTTGTCCAATAATGAAATGTGGCAGCAGTGCCATAATATCTCACAAATATAAACACACACACACATGCAATTAAAACATATACATCAAAATATAACAACAAAAAATGTACATAAAACAAAGCAAATATAGAAGAAAAACAAAATAAACACATTTTGCAAAGAAAATGTAACATAATAAGAAGAAATAACAAATGAATGGCAATACTTCTACACAGAAGAAGAAACAACACCAACAAACACACACAAATCGTTGTCCGTCAAACGAAAAAGAAGAGGTGAATAAGGAAACGTGTTAATGGTATGAAACGAACATACGAAAAAGAAGAGAAAAGCAGAAATACCAATCATACCAGCACAAATTGTCAAACAAAAACCATACGGCATCAGGAGAAAAAAAAGAAAATGAATTAAAAACTATAAAATACGGATAATAAATTAAAAAAAAGTTAATAATAATATTAATTAAGGTCACATATATAAATTGTGTCAATTAAAATTATACAGAATTTTATTAAAATTGTGAAAACAGAAATTTAACAAATTGTGGATGTTATAAGAAAAAAAAAATATAAAAACTTGTTTGCTATCAAACCGCGTATGAAGTCAAACCCGGTTTGAGGTGTTTAGTTGGGTTGCTTTGGTAAGTTGGCTGGTTGTGTGTGTTTCTTTTTTTTGTCGTTGACGTCGTCGACGTTTGCGATACAAAAAAAAATTGTTTAAAGCAAGTTTCTTCGTCGTCGGCCGTGCGTTTTGTATTGAATTAAATCGGGTTCAGTAGAAATTTGCAAACAAATTTTCGTAAAAAATTGTGCGAATTTATTGCAAAAAAGGTAAAAATTATAATATTAAAGTGCATTGGAATACAAAAGAAAATTATTGCAAAATTAATTAAGCAAATTAATAATGAAAAAATCATATAATAATTGAATGAATTTCATATATCACAAAATGTATTGCTCTTCTTCTATTTCTTCTAATCTATTATAATTATGCATAATTAAAGTGTTAAAAAATGAAAATTAAAAAAAAAATAAATTGTGAAAATTATATTAACGTTTAATATCTCGCGTTAAAAGCGAAAGAAATTCTACATATATTTCACTTTCAAGTGTTTAAAAGTGTTATATGTATATATATACTACTTACCTTTAAAAATAGTACATAATCAAATGAAAAATTCTATATAAAATCTGCCTAATCATTTTACCAACACAAATAATCTTCAAAATTTTTCCATTATGTTGGTCTTCAAAATTTTTCCATTATGTGGTTCTTCAAAATTTGTTTGTGTAAATACTAAGTGAAAATTAAAAAAAAAATCTTGTATTGCAGACACACCTTGTTTTCTCTTTTTATTCTATTCTTTGTTACTTTAACTTTAAAAAAGTGTTAAATTTTATTTAAACTCACTAAATTTATTTAAATTTTATTAATTCATTTTTAATTTCACAATTTTTTCGAACAAAATAAGGGAGTTTCTATTTTCTACTCCTTTTTTTCACTTTTTTCTTTATACTTGGGTTTTTATATACGTCATTTGATTTTAGTGTGTATTTTTAAACAGAGTTGCCAAAATTTCAACCAGTTTTTCATATGTTATATTTTTAATTTGGATATAAATCGTTAACTATTGGAAATTTATCTGAAAATACTATTTTGGGGATTATCATCAATAAATTATTGAGACAAAATAAGGTAAGTTTTGTAAAATATATTTTTTATTTAATTTGCAAGACCCACAATAGAAGCGTTTTACAGGAAGAAAGGATCGAGCAAGTGCAGTTTTCTGGCATAGCCCACATTTTAAATTTTATACCATCGTACTTTTTGAGCTGATTTCAAAATATATATGTCCATTGGCTTGGCCCTGCCCCATTTCGATTTAAAGTTGAAAATTGCACTTACACAAAGCTACTTATCCAAACAGGATAAAATAAACACCAAAGTAAAGGTATCTAAAATAACCCATTATGAACCAAATGAAGATTTTTTGAAAATGTTTTAAAAATTCAGTATATTATCGGTAAATAATCTCCACAAAAATGGATGGTCAAGACTTTGAACAATGTCTTCACGATGCAATCAAATAATATCCAAATTGATACAGAAAAACGTCCAAATTATGTCATTTGCAATGTTGTGGAGTACACTTCCTAAGAAATATACCATTTTTTTTTTTGTTCGAAATTCACAAAATTTTACCGAAAATCTATTTTTTCCCCTAACAATATTAAATAGTTAAACTTTTCTCTGTTTTTATTTTCAAAAATTTGTACTGTTTTTATTGTTGAATTAAAATAAAAACAAAAAATTTCATTTGATGTCAGACATCATGGAAAGGGCCTCGAATATCAACAATATCACGATACTTAATGTGTTTGTGCGGCAAGGTATTAACAGAGACATTCACTATAAATTGATAGAACACCTGCAAAATAGGTTGGGAATATCTTTAATAATTATACGCGTTAACTTTTAACAAACTAATATCAAATTTTAAAGGGATTTTGCAAACATAACACAAATTGAGATGAAATCGGTTTAACAATTACATGCTTCCATTTTATCGTATTTGAAGATACCGAGTTAAGCTTTCATTTCATGGTCATTTTTATGATCAAACTTTGACTTTTCTCCATTTTTTTTTAAGCAATTCTTTGGGCTTTCGGTATATTGTAGAGGAAATGTTTTTGATGTGTAAAGTTTTTCTGTGTGACCGACATTTGGACGTGCTTTATTCCATGTGATAGCAGAGTTTCAATCCTTCATTCAATTTGCAATTCTGATTGACTATGAAATGATTGAATTCTCAAACTAAAATTTTTAAATGGAAATAAATTCTTAGTTGGTCTCAATCGATTTATTTATCAAATTTATTGTTCATTCGATTTAGTAATTGGGCAGTGACATTAAACTTTCTTCATTCGATTTTAAAATTTAGAAGAAAATTAAAGATTTTATTTGCAAATACAAAACCGAAAAATCGCTTAAATTGGAGAAAATCACCAAAAAATAAAAAATCTCAAATACAAAAATTGCCAAAATTAAAAAAAAAAATCGCTAAAATTAAAAAATTGCGAAAACTGGATAAATGGTTTAAATGTTACAACTCGCCAAATATGAAAAACACATAAATTAAAAAACGGAAAAATGTGCAAATTGATACAATTAATAAAACGCTTAACCCTTTAACCACTCGAGTCGAAATACGAGGTATTTTGTTATGAAATTTTGGTTCTAGTATAATTTTGGACTAAAAAGCACGAATGTGAAGTCCATTTGTCAAAAAAAATTAACCTGGAAGCGCCAGGTGGAAAAAATTAAAGACAACTTGAAGACAAAAAACTCGACTCAAACAAAAATATTTGTTCCACAAATCAAACACGCAACAAATTATCAAAATACAGCTTGAAGCTACTTTCCAAAAAAATTTCGAGTTGATTAAGCTGTTGGAAAGTATGTTTATTTTTAGTTATAATTTTGCGCCAAAATCATAAATAATTTTCGTGTCTGTTAAAAAAAATTACTGTATTAAAAAAACATAATTATTAATTTTTCTTATTTTCGAATGGAATTAAGAAAATCAAATGTCATCATTCCCAAATTTGTCAATCACATGAATTTGAACCGAATGGACAACAAATCCCTAATCTGTAAATCGATTAAGTTAAAATTAATTGTTTTCCCAAATTGTAAATCGAATGAATTTCTAAAGATTGAATTCAATGATGGGTAAAATCGAATTATATAAATTTGTTAAATTTCTTAGATGTGGATTCGATTGAATGAATTCCCGCGAATGTTTTAAAAGAAATTCATTCGATTTAAAAGTAAGTGGGATACGATTATAAAATAGTTCATTCAAAATGGAATTAAATCTTGGAAGCTCTGTGCGGTAGAAAGTTTAGTGGTTTCGCTCCTGAGAATTTTTTTTATTGCGATTCAGCAAATAAAAAAAATCACTAAACCTAACACGTTCGCCACTCACCAATTTCTCGCGCTTTCAATAAAAACTTACGAACAGAAATAAAAATTAGTGAAATAAAAGCTTAATACATTTTATCAATTATGTGACACATATATGTGGCATGAGTTTTTAAGAAAACTCCCACGTCACATATTTGACGCTGAGTGGCGAACGTGTTTAAGATGTAAAGAATTTAACCATAAAACTAAAAAGTGGAGACAAATTCCAAGTTTAATGATTATGAAATTTATAAAAAGTTGTCATATAATAACCTCAACAGAAAGCGGGATGCCTAAACTTTAATAAATCGTTATAAACAGTAAAACTCGATTAACACCAATTATCGGTTAATACTTTTGTGACTTATTATTCCACATTTTTCTGTTTTTCCGAATAATTAAAATATATTTCGATTTTTCGAAATTGAAAAACACCAAACAGTTGTAAAAATTGACTCAATAAACAATAAAACCAACATTTTTGTCTTAAATAATTTTGGAGTTTTTAAACAATGAGTCAATTTGTTCGATGTTTTTTTTTTAAAGCAATAATGATTATGATAAATTATTTAAAAAAAAAAATTTTTTTATGGGTGCTTCGAGATTGCTTTGATAAAATTTCTGTTTTATATATCTTTAGAGCCCTTTTGAAATTCAATTTTTAATTAGTGAACAAGCAAATTCAAGTCTAGAGACAAAAATAATCACCGTACTGATTTATGAAAGACTAGCGGGTCCCGGCGTTTTTCGCTACGCATGAATATTAACATTGAATCACATTCATTGGTTTTTTTTTAAACAAAAAAAAAAATCAAATGTGATTTGCCGATTACGTCTGTCCACAATGCGAGTTCGATGAAAAAGAACCTTAAAATGATCACTCACTGACAGCTGTCAATGTTTATGCGTGTATACGCTACAACGTGTATTTAACGTGTGTATGAAGTCAGCACACAGTATACCCTACAAGAATAAGACCGGTTATATGACCGGTCATTTGACTGGTAGTGTTGACGAAAATACCAGTCAAGTTCTTAAAGACAATATGAAAAACTTGACCGAAACTTTATTTTTTTTTAAACAACAAAAAATGCAATTTATATTAGTTGTTTCACTCTTGCATATATGCAAGAGTGAAATGACAGATATTTTATTTTGTTTATGTGTTAGTTTCAGTCATCAATATCTTGTAGGGTACATACCATACCGCACACGCTCATGGGCGCCTACGCATTTGTTGTTGTTTTTTTATATGGACAAAATCACATGTTGACATGAAAAGTCATAACTCACGAACGCGTCGACCGATTTCTTGCAAACTTTAGATAAACCATCTACACGTCCTGACGAACAAACCGAATTCGGTTTGAACGTTCGTTAGTTATAAAGTCACAAAACACTTGCAACAATGTTTTATATATATAAAGATATTCTTCCAAAGTTTGGATGTTAACATAAAATATATATGACTATAAAAAAAAGCTTCTTAAACGCCGAATTTGATAATATACTGCACTTCAATACAACATTTTCCGAATGTGAACAATAATTTTTTTTGTCGCTGAGTACATCTTACTGTATTCAACTGAGAAAAGTAGTTGAACGGGCCTAAGTTTTTGTTAAATTAATGAGATTTTCAATTTTGTATTTGAGAAAAAATTTATTGTTTGCTATAAAAGCAAATACTTGGGATGGTAATTTTGGCATACAAATTAGTGACAATATTATAGATGGCAAATTTAGTTCATGTTCTACAAGATTTCAAGCCAGAGCTTCGAAGACTTAACTCATTAATTCAATTTTTAAAATCTGAATTGAAATTTAACGAAATAAATCCAAAATGACCAATCATTAAATGCATTAAATTCGGTTCCGTTCGATTTGTTCTGAAAAAAATGTTATTCTTTTTTTTATAAAATAAAATGATTTAATTTTCTATAAACGTGTACATTTTTGATAAATAAACTGTTAGGCCGATATTTTGGGACGTGAGTTAAACTACGTTTAGTTAAACAGAAAACGAATTTTGTCAGCCATTTCAAAGTTATTAACATAAATTTTTCTTTGCATAGAATTTTGGTCTTCAATGAAATAAAAATAAACCAAATTTTAAAAGCAGTATTCCAGTTAGAAACTTGTATAAACTGAGTTTAAAAATAAAATACGCCCTAAAAACTCGGCCTTAGTGATTTAACAAAAATATATTTTTATTGAAAACACTGAATGGAAAAATGTCGATTTTAAGTCAATAAACAGCAAACAAAAAATAAATAAAACATATTTTTATTTTAAAATCATTGAATAGTAGTTGAGTGAATTTTACCAATTGCGTTGAACGGTTGATAAATTAGAGAAAAAAATTTCCCTTCGATTTTTAAAAAATAAACGCCTTCTTAGTGATTTTGATTATTTGATTTGATAAAAATAAAGTGTTTTAATTGGATTAATTCTTATATTATTTACTAAACAAACAATCTTTTTCAAAGCTTTGTTTCCATACCGTGAAGTGGTGAACACAGACCTTAAAGTTTTTAAAGAAAATTTCAAAAATTATACAAATTATTTCATATGCCTTCTTAAATAAACTGCTTGTATGTGATAGATTTAAGCAATAATTTCACATTGCTCAGTTTAAAATTTATAACTCCATACAATATCGTAGTACTTCGCAAATATTCCCCTTTTTTTCTATACAGGGTGGCGCAAAAATAAGCTTCCGATGTTTTTTGGCTGTAATTTAAAAAAAAAAAAAAAAAAACTGATTCTTCTTGTGGATTATTTTTATTTGGTCTTTTAATTTTTTTTACATCAAGTCGAGAATATGATGTCATGTAAATGGCCGCCGCCACAGTTGATTGTCATTTGAGCCCTTTTTATGACATCTTCCATCACTTTGGCCAAAACTTCCGGCGATAGGTCCTCACAATCTTGACGGATATTGTCTTTAAGAGCTGCAAGAGTCTGAGGCTTGTTGACATAAACACGCGACTTCAAAAAGCCCCACAAAAAGAAGTCTGGAGCGGTCAAATCAGGCGATCTTGCTGGCCAGTGCAAATCGCCAAAACGGGAGATTAGGCGCCCGGGAAATGCATCCTTCAGCATATCGGTTGTGGCACATGCAGTGTGTGGCGTTGCACCATCCTGTTGGAACCACATGTTTTCCAATCCCAATTCATCAACTTGCGGCAAAAAGAACTCGTTGATCATTGCTCTGTAGCGCTCACCATTCACGTTTGGCCCGCGACGTCTTCGAAGAAAAAAGGTCCGATGACTGCTCCAGCGAAAACAGCACACTATGCAGTGACTTTTAGCGGGTGTAATGGCTCTTCGTGGGTTACACGCGGATTTTCAGTGCCCCAGAAGCGTAAATTTTGCTTATTTACGTACCCGGTAAGATCAAAAATAATCACTCATGATTATTTTTGATGAAAAATCATCTTCATTATTGCTCAAATAAATAGTCACCAATATTCCGCGTTCTGGAGCAGTGTAGCGTAACATTGTTTATTAACGTGTATTTCGCATATGTTTACTACACAAATGTCAAAACAGAACTGACATTAGAGGCCAATCGCAAAATTTATAGCATTTTCTTATAGGAGGATTACTTTTGCGCCACCTTGTATGTAACACAAATTAATATAAAATTTGTAAGTTAGCTTAAATTTTAGATAATTGTCTTTATTGTTAATGACCCTAAAGGTAATTATTTTTTTTTTCAAAAATTTGTTTGTTACTTGTATTATAATAAGCGGTTATTACAACCCTTTTTGAAGTTGAAACTCGTTTTATATAATACTAAAATTAGTTGTACTCAAACCTTGAAAAGTTATTTTTTTTTTTCGAATCAATTTTACGTATTAGTGAATAATTCATGATCATTTTAAAGCAATGATTTGATACTTTACAAAGTTAAATATAATTTATTTCAATTTATAGTGATACAATTTTAATGAAATTGAAAATTTTTATTTTTTTTTTATTTAATTCGTAATCAATTTGTATCATTCTATGAAAATTATCTACACAAATCAAATTGATTCTTTGATTCGTAGAAAGTTAAGTCAGATTTAAAAATTGAATTAAGGAATTTTGTTTCTAAATGATTGGTTGGTTTTAAAGGTAAGAGGGTCTTCAATACTATTAGAAATTTTAAGGACAAATTTTGTTGTTTTTAGAATCGTAATTTTTATTAAAGCTTAGTGAAGTGAAGAATGACTTTTGTAAATTAAAGGGTGGTTAAATTTTAAGGGCCGATGTTGATTTTTTTTTTTAATTATTTAGATAGTTATTGTCATTTCTTTTTATTATGATAATATGGTATGGTTCAATTATGTATGGAACAAAATAATTGGACAAAGGGCCGCCGCGACCTCGGCGGCACACATCCATCCGATGGTCCAAATTTTCAATGACGCTGAGGCATAATTGAGGTTCTATGCCGTTAATGTGCCGAATTATCTCATTATTTAGCTCTTGAATTGTTGCTGGCTTATCGACGTACACCTTTTCTTTCAAATAACCAGAAAGAAATAAGTTTAACGGTGTCAAATCACATGATCTTGACGGCCAATTGACATCGCCACCACATGAGATAACACGGCCATTGAATTTGTCGCTCAAAAGTGCCATTGTTTCGTTAGCTGTGTGGCAAGTGGCACCGTCTTGTTAAAACCACATATTGTCCAGGGTCATATCCTTAATTCCTGGCCACAATAAGATCGTAAACATCTCGCGATAGCGAACACCATTCACGGTAAATGCTTGGCCGACCTCATGACACACTATCGCGAACAACAGCAATGTTTTCCGCAGAACGAACTTGGCCAGCATGCACAGGTGTTTCCTCATTTCCTACAGACCCGATTTGCTGAAATTTGCCACAATTCTCCCGATTGTGGACACATTTGGTCGATTATGCTGACCAAAAAAAAAAATAAAATCACGAAATGCACGAAACGCATTTTGATTTAAACGCCTATTTTCATAATAAGCCTGAATAACTTTAACGCGTTGCTCGATTGTGTATCTTTCCATGGTTCAAATTGAGTTAGTCTGAAATTGAGAAATATCAAAAGAAATGCAGAAAAAAAACTT